>JAINRI010000551.1:0-600000 GCA_025413485.1 Ficus microcarpa | reverse complement strand
AGAGAGAAAGTAATTGCAGCTGAAGAAAAAAAAAACGTGGAAAGAAAAAGGGAAACATTTATCTTATTAATTGACATCCAACTTTCCCGTTGACCTATCAATTATCCTTGCTCAATATTAGCCTTTGATGACAGCTCTTAATTGGTCTCATTATTACAACCAATTAACCTTCAATTGATTTTCAATTTAAATCCAAAGTCTGCAATTATTTTTTTCAACACTCACTCTTTGCATCTCTCTTCCTCTTTCTCGCTCTCTCTATTATTCACACGCACAAACAGAAAAAAAAAAAAAAAAAATCCACTAAACCTCCAAATTCATCCAAGCCAAAATCAAAAGGATTTCAAGGTATGTTGATGATGATTTTATTATTTGTTTTAGTTTAGGATTCTTCGAGGGGTTAGATGATTTTTTTATGAGTGTCTTCATATGAGTTTGAGGAGATGATAAGAAATATTTATCGAATGATCATTGAAAGAATGACGATATGGTTGATTTTGTGAACAAAACGAATTTAGGGTTTTTGATTATTTGATTTATGATTTCATTGGTATGGTGATTGAATAATTTTATGTGTTAGAAACATGTCTTAGGATTGTTTTGTGTATGTGTATGTATGAATCATATACATTGTGATGATAATTTTTGTTTATATTTTTAATGATTTTCGGATTTGACCACTGTTAATGGAATTTTTAAATTTTATGATAAGTTTTCGAAACTACTTTTAAGGATGCAAATAGCCTCCATTTTTAACGAATTTGATATTGTTGGAAAGCTCTGGATGTCTATTTTCATTTGAAATTAGTTTCATATCATTTGGAGATATATGTGAATTTTTATGATTGTTCAAAAAGGCAGAGGTCTGACTACCAGATTCTATACAATTTTAGTGTTCCGTTTTCAAAACTGTTTTTGAGAATCCAACCGGTCTCCGTTTTTAACAAATTTGATATTGTTAGAAAATTTTGGATGTCTATTTTCATTTGGAATTAGTTGTAGATCATTTGGAGATATATGTGAATTTTTGTGATTTTTCAAATAGGTAGAGGTCCGGCTGTCAGTTTCGGTAAAATTTTAAAAATCAAATTCAAAACTATTTTTGAGGGCCCAAACGGTCTTCATTTTTTACCAATTAGGTACCATTAGAAAGATCTATATGTCTATTTTCGTTTAAAATTTCAGATCATTTGGAGCCCTGTATAAATTTTTATGAAATTTTGAATGGACAAAGGTCTGACTGGCAGATTCTGTAAAGATTTGTAATTCCATGAAATTGTTCAATTTTTTTGTGTTGTGATGTTATTGAATGATAAAATAGGCCTTTTAGGTGCTGCTATTATATGATGGATGTATTTGATGAATTATTATAAGCTTTTATTGATTTTATTATATTTATTACTCATGGCATGAACGGTTCTAAAGGCGAGCACCCAAGACCTCAATCGCGCGTTACTATCGGAAAATTTGAAAAGGTTAAGTAAGGCAGTTAGGTAAGTACATTCTCACCTGTAACATGAATAAAAATTTAAGAAATATATGTTTTGATGTTGACAATGATGTTATGATGTTCTTAAATAATATTTCTCCTATGATAACGTTTTGATAAAAAGTATATATATATGATATGTATATGTATTTTATGTTTTAAAATGACGTTGTATACCCTTAATGATGATGATGATGATGTTGTCTGGTGAGCAAGACTTTTATCACCGTTGGTTTGGAATTTGCTACCCCAAACCCTTCCATGACTAGCGCACTATGATGGTACAACGCCGGGCTCAGTATATGATGATTTTAAAAGTTAAAAAGTTTTTAAATGATGTTTATATTTATGATGATAAAAAGAAAATTGTTTATTTACATTTGTGAGATTTAAGTGTCTTTACTAAACCCTTACTTATATAAGTTAATTCATGTTGCAGATAAAGAAAAAGGTAAGATGTAGTGTTGGAGGAGCTTGAGGAGCAAATAGCAGGACGATATGTGATAGGAAAAACAGGAGAAACGATCATGAGATTGGACATTTTTTATTTTCAAATAAAGTTTTGAGACTTTAATTTATTATTATTTGATTGGATGATTTATATAATACTTAAAATTTTATTTCATAAATTGGGTTCATAAAAAATATATATATATATTAATTATGAAAGTTATTTTGATATAGTTTTTAAAAAAAAATTTTTTAGAAGTTTTCTAAAATTATCTAAGTAAATTTTTCCATTATGTAAAGATTTTTATTTCAAGCTTAATATTTTTCACAATTTTATAAGAGACGAATGATAAAATAAGACGTCAACTGTAACGATCCCTGAAGGAGTCGTTATAAGGTACATATTCATTGCTGTCGAAATATGTGATTCTTCCAATGTTAAATCTCATAATGTTTCATGTTAACTACCGTTTGTTACATTTTATGACAGCTAGTTACAATGTCATTTGAATATACAACATCTCAATTTCTAACTGGGTGTTTGGTGTTTGAGTTTGAGTTAAGATTTTTAAATTTCAATAGTAATTTTTGTTGACTTTTTCAGAAAAGACAAAAAACTTTTTCAAGAAAAAGACAAAAATTAAATTGAAAAATATGAGTTCAAATGGAGTGAACCTAACACCCGTCTAATTCTTTGCCAATGGAATAATCCCTTTTTTTGTTTTCCCGATAAGAATAAAAGGATCTGGTAACCCTCTTATCATTTCATTTTCAGTCTCATATGCGGGATTCACTTTCTTAGAAATAGTAAGAAAGAGATAGACATCTTAACCCAAGTCTCTTACAATCATCAACTCAAATCCTTATTTAAAATATTACCAATCCAATATATCTATAGTTAAAATTAGAATCGGATCTTATAAAAATTCTGTAGGAATCAAATCTCAGCAGACGAACGAAGAGACTATAAAAAAGCTAACGAGAGTTCCAACGGAATAATCCTTTTCATTCCAATGATCAGGTCACCTCCTCATCCAACCTGCTAAGCACGGGCTGCATTGTCCACATTTGCTTTCCACGTAGGGTACGGGGCATATTCTCTGACGGGATTCCATGGGAGAGAGAAAAAGTCCACCAGATATGAAATTTCCTGGCAATAAAAAAGGAGTAAAACTTCAAGTATATATATACATATTGATAGAAACTTCATGAATATTGTTCTAATAACCAAAATTAAAAATTAAAAAATTAGAAGTAAAACTTTGATTGAGATACCGATGGCTCAAACAATAACATATCAAGTAGAGAATTAAACTATAAGAGAAATGACACCCACAAGTGTTGAGTATTTGGCAAATGGATTTGAAGCACAATTCAAAACTTTTCATGTAAATTGTTCTATCTTACAAAAATTTTGAATTTGAACCAAAACTTTCTATTCAAATATGTTTTCAACCCCCAAGACAGAAGCTTGATGTCCAAATACATAGGCAGACACAGAGGCAGTGGACGTCGAACTAATGTATCAAATTAATGGTTGAGTGGTTCAAGCAAGTAAGAATGGTTCAGGAGAAGAGACTCACTCGACAAGACTAGGGGTAATCCATGAAAGTTGTTTGTCTTACGTTGTTGGTTTTTTCTGTAAATGGGATTCTCGTCGGATTATTCATTTTTGGAAGTTGCCTGATTTTTCTCCCTCATAATTGAAAGGCTTTTTTTTTTTTTTTTTTTGGGAAATGTGTAAGGCCTTTTACTAATAAACAGAAAGAGCCCATTTTTAGGGGGTGTTTGGTGTTTAGATCTCATACTTTTTTTTGTCTTTTTCAGGTTTTTGTCTTTTTAATCTTTTCTGACTCTAATTTAAAATTAAATCATAATTTTTAAAAATTAATAATAAATAGTACATTCATATAAATTATATAGAAAAATCCTGAAATTACCCCTATAACTCCTCCCTTCCCTTCTCTCTCTCTACTACGACTCTCTCTTCTCGACATAGCCAACGCATGCACCGCCATAAGAGTTTAGGGGGAGTTTGGTGGAGTAGTTTGAGTTGAGATTTTTAAGTTGGAATAGTAAATTTTTTTGAATTTTCAGAAAAGACAAAAAACTTTTTGGGAAAAAGACAAAAAAAATTTTAATATTATTTATCCATATGTCTATTATTTATCATAAAATTCAAGTATTTACCCATAATATGTTTTAATTTATCATTTTTAAAAAGTCAGTTATAATTTTTAAAAGTACCTATAAAATATCTTATCTGTTATAATTTCTTTCACTAATGTTAAAATTTATAACTTTATATTTATTTTTGAAATGGAAGAATCATCTAATTTTAAAAGATAAGCCATCATTAATGGGGAAAAAAAAAAAAGGTGAAGCTATACACAGTGACCTAAATTAGAACAAAATAAGTAACGTAGATTTGCCGCCACATTGTTTGGCGGCGAGAATTTAGCAAATAACGTTGGGTTTGTTTGGTTGGTTAGTTTGAGTTGAAATATTTTAGTTGTAATAGTAAATTTTTTTGAATTTTCAGAAAAGACAAAAAACTTTTTAGGAAAAAAACAAAAACTTTTTAAAAAAAAGACAAAAAAAAGTACAGTTTGAGTTGAAATGAGATGGCCAACCAAACGCACCCTAAGCTTTAAGTTGTAACTTGTAAGGGGATCTTCTGTTTAGAAATTGTATTTAACCTATAATTACTAATGAACGTCAAAAAAATAATAATAACAATACTAATGGACTTTCCCGTTAATTATTCCCATAACTCTAAACTGCAGCAAACAGCAGTCCCACATTATGTTCAGTGCACCTTGAAACTTTTATATTTTTAACTTCTGCATATGAATTTTATAATGTTTGCTTCCACTAGAATTTAAGATGTTTTTTAATGTTTTCATAAAATAAAATTATTTTTAAAAAAAAAATTCACTTTTTTAAAGGAAACTATCATTTGTTTGAGCCAATCAGTTTTCATGCGATCATACAATTGGAAGATCGTGCGATAGTCTTGATATAAATCCACATATTTAACTTTATCTTAATTTTTTTGGAGACCATTGACCTGAGAAAGTCAAGCAATTACCTAGCAGATAAAAAACTGGACATAGGAAAGACCTTAACACACAGTGATCATGAATTTGTCACCATAAATCAAGGAAAACTGAACTCAAAGGAAGTCGATCTAATAGAATGTTGAAGAACTGAAGAAATTTACCCGATTCTTTGGCGGACTTGGACTCTTCATCCTCCGATCACTCACTCTCTCTCTCTCTCTCTCCCCTCTCTCTCTCTCGTAGGGATCGGACCTCAGAGGAGAGAGGAAGCTAGAGTTTCGGGTGATCCAATCGGAAGAGCTAGGCAAGAAGAACCAGAAGCTTCTAAAATCTAAAGCCTAGAAAGAAGCAAAATCTAACACGCAAACGGAATAAAATATTTAACGGCTACGTACGAAATCGACGACTGAAAAAAGAGTCTTTTTGGCCAAGAAAAACGACAGTCAACGAGGTCAGAGTATCATTCTGCACTTGCTAATAGAAAATATTGACAAATATTAATTAGCTTTCTTTTGTAAATAGCACTTTTTGTAAGAAATTAATTTGTATTTTGAATAACTCTTTTAATTTTATTTTATTTTTTTTAGTCTAGGCGATTAGGAAACTTATACAATTTTGAATTCTCTTATTTTGTATATATTTTATCATATTCAATGAAATGAGAAACACCATAATTCTCCAATGGAAAAAGAATAATATAGCACATTTGACAGGTGATAATGAAGTAAATAGCAACTTTTTTTAAATGATGGCAAATAATAGTGTATTCTCTTTTTCTTTTTTAAACTAAACTAGAATTTTCTAATTTTGCCCTTGTATATTATAGATCTAGAGTTTTTGTTTCTGTCTCCCCAGTCACCACTCTCTCTTTCCTATGTCCATGTCTTTCTCTATGATGACCAGGAAATTTACAACATGAAATTCTAAATTAATTAGAAATTTAAGTTGTAAATTCTCTAATATTAAAGTAATTTTTAAAAATAATTTTGTAGGTATTCATGATTATAATACAATGAATTAAATTTATGTTATAATGTATTACTGCACTTGCTTGAGTGATATTTACATTTCGTGATTAACATAGAAATTTGTAAAATAAAAAAATCCATAAAGAAAGCAATCATATAAAACGTGATTTCTAAATTCCCTATATTTTGCCAAGTCCATCATTTAAATTTAAAATGATAATTTTAAAGAAAAATTTTAAAAGTTTTTAAGTCAAAATACGAATATCAGAATTTAATTCTGAACCACAAAAGTTAAGCGGGAAAAATATTATAAATTTTCCTAATAAATTATAGTATTGTAATAAAAATTTACATTAATTACACAAGTGGATTAGACTATGATTCTGATATGGAATTGTCAATTTGTTTAAAATTTTAATTGTCCTCAATTTTTGAACGAACCAAATCGGCAGTATAAAATTACATGTTAGAGCCCAAATTGTACCGTCATCATTATAAAACTAACACTTGGATTAAACAAGGATTGATTAGGAAAAATATCTCAAAATGGAATGGTAAGATCAATCCACTTTTTGATCCAATGGTGGAGAAGAAAGAAGGTGGTGGGTTGGTGCAGATGTGACAAGTTTAAAAAAAAAAAAAAAAAAAAAAGAAAGAAAGAAAGAACAGAAGTGGTTGGATATTATCCCGTAAGGGACATGTTAGTGCTTCCTTACGGAATTAGTGTGGCTGTTATTAAACTAACTCAATAATAAAGAGGCACCTTTTAGCAAAAAATAATAATAATAAGGCACCTTTTGCGTGTTGGGGGATTCTAATTCTAAGGCACATGTTAGTGCTTTCCTTAAAAATTAGTGCGTCAGTTTTAACTAAATAATAAAAAGGCACCTTTAATAATTATAATGATGATGATGATTTTGATGATAACGATGAATAAATAAATAAATAAATAAATAAAACGGCACAAAATAAATTTGTCGTTTGTTGGACTGGAATTGTAGGCATTGGTGAAGCCGTGAAGATATGGCTTAAATCTTGTTGCACTTGCTTTTCTTGAAGCCTTCCTGGCTCGAACACTTTTTGTTGCTTATTATAATTTGCATAAATATTACACACTGCAAGTGTTAAATGTAGAGTGTCATCCCCAGTCGTGATTTAGAAGACATATATATATATTTATATATATATATCCACAATATAGACTTGGCTGGATATAATATTTGAGTTTAATTCTTTTCATCGACTCACATCTTTAGCCTTTGTTATTTGGGATTAATTTGTTATAGAGGTTCTTAATGTAGAGCAATGGAGGACCTACATTTTTTTTTCTTCTACTCTTTCATAACGAGTCATAACACAAACTGATTAACCAATTTAAGAATTTAGGTTCAGATTATTATATTCCCATAAAACATGAAATGTAGTTGGCTAAAACTGCATCTATTTTGAACAATTAAGCGTTTGGCTTAGCAACACAAGCATCCTTTCATTTTAGTGCTAACGAAATTTGGTTTCCATAAAATAGGTGACGAGGAATGTTGATATATATATAATTCGACTTATGCCTCATGTCATCTTATTACTCTCCTGCTCGTAGTCAACAATTTGCTGCAATATTTACTTGAGAGCTGTGAACATAGGCTAATGGCACTCCAACATTATTTATATCATGTCATGACTCATATCAATATTGGTCTACAAAGCTCTTTAGAAGTTTATCGAATTCGTGAATGCGTTCAATCTAGTCCAATCCGACGGAACAGACTGGATTGAGTGACCAATGTATTGATAACGGATTGGGATTTTCCCAATTTGAAGGCTACAGATTGAATTATGAAATGCAAATTTCTCAATTCGTGTAATTTGTGAATCCAAAACCTTATTTATTTTTATGTGTTTGTTTTTTAGATATATGTATCCATTTTTTTTTCCTTAAAATACTTTCAATAAATGAGTACATATATGTTGAACTTTGAATCTGCCTCTACCCAATTTCTAGTCTTGATTTTCCGGCCCCTAACTCTCTTTTTCTTTTGAATTTTGAGTTTAGTTATTGTTTATTTGTTGTAATGGATTGTTCTGCTACAACTTAGTTCACTATAGAAAATTTGAATTTGATTGTATGGCTATTTTGTTGAACTATTTTATTAGATTAGATTGGGAATCTCATGGATTGATATCGGATGGGGAATTTTTCATTCTGACGGTAATCGAATTACAGTTTGAGCTCTAATCTACCTAATTCAATCCGGGACCACCTCTATCCATTGACATAAAATAAACTATAATCATAAGAAACTATTATTGTGAAGCGATCCAAACATAGAATCTTAAAGTTCAAACATTCTAACTAAAAGTTTCAACCATCCCCTTAAATGTTGTTGTGGGCCGGAACATGTTGGTTTCAAACCTCCACTACATGACAGAATATTTGTGTTTTGTTCTTGTTTAGTTGTGTTTTGCTGCCTCGCTTGGCTGGTCTTTTGTAGTTTTCCGCTCTCTCTTTCCAGCGACGAAGCCAAATATTTTTATCAAGGGGCCTAATACTATGTAATAGTTAATTAAAGAAGATTATGTGCAAGTTTTCATTTTTAAGAGTGGAGATTATGGGCTAATACTATTAAATTATTATTATAATAATCATTTTTTATTAATTTTTAAATGAATTTGTAAGTAATTTGATCATAAAGTGATGCTAACTAACAGATTTTGTTAAAAAATTAATGTAAATGACTATTGTAGTGACTTTTTAAGAATTTAGGAACATTTCAGTTATAAAAAAAATTTAATAACCAAAATTACATAAAGTTAAAAATTTAGGAATCAATCTAGTAATTTACCTTTTAATTTTTTTAGTCCTGTTTATTTTGTTTTGTTTGTTTGTTTTTTTTTTTTTTTTTTTTTTGGGTAAGTAAGTCATCTCTATTGAGCTAAAGAATTTTTTTTAACTATGCTACAGATTTAAATTTGACTTGATGTCATGGACAACGATAATGACAGTTACACGGAGGCAGAATTTCATTCACGTCCAACGTTATAGTTTTCAGATGATAAGAAAAAAATAGAAGTTATTCATTCCGGAATTTTAGATAAGACGATACCACAAGCTGGAATGGAGTTTGAAACAGAAGATGCAACTTATAATTTTGTTCTAGGAAACGTTACTGTAGGAAAAAAATAAAAAAGAAATAAAAAAACCACGTTATATTCTTACTAAAAAAATAAAAAAAATGATTTTGTTTTAAAAAAAAACAAAAAGAAAAGAAAATGACAGTTGCAGAATAAAGGAGATTTGTTTGAAGAGGAGAGAGGAGAGAGAAGAGAGGAGGGAGAGCGAATTATGGGTTTAATCGTGGAGGGGTGAGAGAGAGAGAGAGAGAGAGAGAGAGTTTGGTGGGTTAATAAACGGGATTCGGATGGAAAGGTAGGTAGAATTATCTTTGTGAGATAACATTATAAGAGTGATTGGACATTATTTAGGACAGAAAATTTTAGATTGAGGATGCAAGTCCTAACGGTGAAAGTCTATCTAGCTATGAAATAGGGCTACTTAATTATGAGGTAGGAGTTTACCTACGTAAAACCCTACCTAGCTAGTAATAAGATCAACCTATTATAAAGTAGAAGTCTACCTAGTAACGAGATAAGAGTCTATTAAATAAATATCTACCTAGCTATAAGGTAGAAGTTTACTAAGAAGAAGTCTACCTGAGGCTATGCTTAAGGTCAGAGAGAAAACTCAAGTGTCTACAAGCAATGGTCGGCAATTAAATACATTTAAAAGGCATAATGTTTAACGTTCGGAGTTATTATGCATGAAATCACCAGAAGGTGAATAATTTTATTGTAATTAAAGAGAAAATAAACTCTCAAATTAATAAGAGAATTAAACTCCATCAATCCCAATGTACTAGAAATTCTCTCAAATTGAGAGACAAAAGATAAGACACAATTCCCAATATAAAGCCTTGAGACAATTATATCGGAGTCTGATTTTCTATATATTGTTCTTAAGATTCTCGTGTTTTCTTGTGTTTTTACTTAATGATCTTGATTAATTTACTCGTGTAATCCTATTTTTTTAATTTAGAAACGTTCATTTGATGCTTACCAAAATTTTGCTCCGATACATATTCACTGCTGTAGAAATACGTGATTCTTCCAATGTTAATCTCATAATGTTTAATGTTAACCACTGTTGTTGCATTTTATGACAGCTAGTTACAATGTCATTTGAACGTACAACATCTCAATTTTTAACTAATTATTTGCCAATGGAATAATCCTTTATATATATATATACACACACATAAGAATAAAAGGCTCTGGTAGTAGCTTCCTCGTCACTCCAATTTCAATCCCACTGGCAGGATCTACTTTCTTGAGAACAGTAAGGAAGAGATTGACCTCTAATCCAGTCTCTTACAATCATCAACTCAAATCCTACCCAGAACATCATCAAACCAATATATCCACAATCAAAATTGGAACGGAAATTTTATGGGAATTCTATAACGATCGAACCTGAGTGAACGAATAAAGAGGCTAATGAAGGCTCACGGGAGTTCTAATGGAATAATCCTTTTAATTCCAATAATCAGGTCACCGCCTCATCCAATCTGCTAAGCACAGGCTGCATAGTCTACATTTGCACCTTGTGTCTAACAACAAATGGACCTTTCAAGACAAAAAGTCTAAATTTGCTTTCCACGTTGGCTACGGGACATATTCTGTGACGGGATTTCATGGGAGAAAGAAATAGTCCACCAGATATGATATTTACTGGCAATCAAAAAAGGAATAAAACTTCATTAGTGTGTGTGTATACATATATGGAGAGAAACTTCATGAGTATTATTATAATAACCAAAATCAAAATTTAAAAAAAAAAATCATTTTGCCATTGTTTTATGACATGAATCTCTAACATTTTGTGAGGGGACAAAAAAAAAAAAATATATATATATATATATATAGTTATAGCTGAGAAAGAAGAGATTAAATGAAATGGTAAAAAAAACATAAAGAACATTCCAATGAAATGTACGGTCGTCGCTTCCTTCTCCTAAATATGAATAGTTATAAGATATTCAAGGTATATATTGGATAGGGACTAACCTATAATCCCTACAATGGTTCTTGTAGTTGCTGTGTCCATCGTCACGAAAACTCGAAAAAGATAAATAACCAAAATTAAATAAAGAAGAAGCTAGCAAAGAGAGAGCTAAAAGAAGAAGTGGGTTGAGAAGGAACAAGTATAAGTTTTATTTAGGAGTAGTGAAGTAAAAATACATTTTACAGACTATGTAAAAGGGTAATAAAAATTACAATTCCAAGTTCCTTCATTTGCTAATTTTATTCTTACAGATTTATTCGTTTCATTTCTTAACTAATTTAATCCATTTGCCAAAAATGTCTTGAGGAGGAAAAAAGAAGATCAATCTCACCAATTTTGCATTAATTTTGCAGTCATTACCATTTTATTCAACTCTCTTTTTGTATCTTAAACTTTGAATTTTTCACTATTTATCCTCTTTATGAGAATTTCAATTCAAACCATATTAAAAAATATGGAGCATTAGTCTTAATTACCACTTCTGTTATAATTTCTATTAAAAATAAAATAAAAAGGACAACATGATAACCAAACCCCATTCTTTTTCTTTATGTTTTTAATAAAAACTCTAACAAAAGAGATAAGTGGGACAAACTCTAGATTTAGAGGATAAAGTGAGTTTTTGAAGTTTAGGGTACAAAATAAGAGTGATCTTAAAATTAAGGGATATGTGAGAATAATCCAATAGGAAAGAAAAAAGGGCAAAAAAATATTAAGATTTAGTCATAATTACTCTATCCCAAAGGTACGCCAAAACACGTGTATATATCAAGAGAAAGTCATATAATTTATGTCTTTTTTTTTAATTAATCTTTTGATTTTTTGTGTTTGGAATTAGGTTAATTTATTATCAAGTGCCGATGAAGTATAAAAGTTGGTAACTTGTTTTTTTTTTTTTTTTTTTGTAATTATTTTTGATTAAAAATTGTTGTAAGAAATGGTAAATAATAAAAATAAAAATGACAAAGTAAAAGGTAAAAAAGAAAGGAAAAAATAAACAGCACAACAGGAAAAAATAGTTGAACCAAAATTTTAAATATTAAAAACAAAGGAACTATCTTTTATGCTTAAAAAAAAAAAAACCAATAAAAAAAAAAACCAAGCAAACAACAAACAAACAAACTCTTCTCCTAAAAGCACTTTGGTGTTGGTATATAAAGGCACTTTTATTTTTTGAACTTTGAAATAAGATATTCGAATTTTACACATTTTGCTAGAGTTTTGTATAATATTACCGTCAGTCTATATCTACAATCACATATAAAGAGACTTTATACCAACCCCAATTCAGTTCTAAGTTACTTGAAAGCGGCTCAATTTTGTTGCATCTTGCCTCTGTTTTTAGTTTTGCTTTCAAATAAAAGTGGCGCCTATAAACCGCTACAAAACCAAACTTGGCCAAAGTACAAGACATGGGTTCCTTCATCTACTGTGATTTGTTCTGAACATCAATCATGAAAGCATTTTGTTGCATTTCAACTAGAAATGCTCCTCTTCACAAAAATTTTATAACTCGAAACTCATGAATTCATCAAAAGTGGCGGAAGGTCACGAGCAGATCATGAGTGACGTGCAAGTAAAAAATCGGTTAAAGCATTTTCACGTTTTAATTCTTGCGCTGATTTCATGAAGCATAGAGCGACTCAATTACAGTATGAACTTGAGACTACACTGAAACAGGAGAAGGGTCAAAAGCATTGAGAATCAGAATCTTTCTGAAAAAAGAAAATAGACGGGACAGCTGAGGTTGCTGCAAAAATCCTCAAGAAGGAATAATACTAGTAAAACTTGTCAACATGTAAATTTTTTCCCAAAAGTTATACGGATCAGAAAGTAACACATCGCACTATCATTCAAATGATCTGTGCCGCTAATCCATCCTTCTTCCATTTCCAGTTCAAGCTATGCTTTCTGAATTTTTACCATACATGCCTGAGATTGTGGGAAAAACATGTAATCAGATACTGCAAAATTTATTGGCGAGTCCTTGAATTTTTGCATTTGTTCAATTGGGAGGCTGAAACACAGTTACATAAGCATGTTTTTCAGTTTCTGGTATTAGATAAGAGGCGTCTACCTACATAACCAAGAATCAACCACAAAGTAGATATCAGATTAGCGAACAGCGACGCGATTTTAATAATTCAGATTCCTAAATCCTGAGAAGCTACTTCAAGCGTTCTGTAATGAAAGGACAAAAACGTATGAACTATCCCTACCCTACCAAACCAATACTAAGTTTGATTAGCAAGGAGTCGTCAACAACTTAAAATATAGCCGCAAAGAGAGGTAACGTATGTCCTGTTCTGTTTGATGGATGCAATTCTAGAACAGTTGTTGGAGGCTGAAGATAATAATCTAATACATCCCACTCAAGGAAATACGTACTATTCTAAAGAAACATACAATGGTCTTAATACTACAAACGTGACAAGCCCAAAGTACAATAATTTACAAAGTTACCTATGAAAATATATATATAAACAAAAATTCTATTCGTGAATAAACCACGTAAAGAAACAAAGAGGAGAATAAATGGGAAAGGATATAAGGGTACCTCTTCGAGAACTCAACTGCATATCGTGATCCATTATAAAGAACAAACCACATCAAGACCACAACCAAAGTATCTCTCAAATGTTAAGAAAACTAGCTGGTGCATTAACTACAGCAGCAAACATGTGATAAAAGATAATACAGTACCGTGCATACTTATTGGATTTGGATGTATAAATATTTTAATATTGACTTCATATATGAGCAATAAACCAGTTACAAGAAGGTAACTATTGAGCCGAAAAATGTGATTAAGAGATACTGAAAAGGCAACGCTTCCACCAATCCAACATACAGAGCCCAAAAGTGACATTGTAAAGGTAGATTTTATGTTGAACCCAGTACATCTTTCTAAGTCTGCTAAAAAATCAAATTAAAAAAAAAAAAAAAAAGAAATGAAAAAAAAAGCTCATAAGTAGAAGAAGAAGAAGAAAGAAAGCATGAAGCTAAACTAACATAAAAGAGTTTCGATCAAACATTGATCAAGTTTCAACACAAATCAAATTCGAACTTAAAATTTTACAACCAATACAGTCAAACCCAAAACACTAACTAAATGTAAGATAATAAATTAACGTAAAAGCCACTACAGCCGAAGCATAGAGTTATATAGGGATCTAGTAAGAGGGGCTGAGATGTTAAAAAAAATAGTGAGAAATTTCAGCTTTCTGTAAAATAAGAGGTACCAGATCTATTGAATGCAATGTAACACAGTCCACTAAGCCCTTGATCCAAAAAAAGTCACCACCAAAAATTCATACGAAGACAATAACATGTAACTCGTAAGGAAGAAATTCGAAAGTCTTACAAATGAAATACACAAATAACAACCTTTTAATGAGAAGGAAATAATCAAAAAAATCAAATTCCATGGATCTAGATATTATTAAAGATTCATCATCAAAAATGCAAGATAGAAGAGTAACATAAGAGTATTGATCTATTCTCGAACTTGATCCAAAAATCAACGCACTTGTAGAACTTGAGAACATGGATTGACAACAAATAAGAAAAACAAAGAAGATAACATTTAAAGATTAAACGGTATCTGTAGGACACACGAGACACCTAAACGGCAAAGATCCTGCAGAGGCAATGTTGAACTTATGGGATTTGCATTGGCTTACAAAAAAGACATTCCTTGTTTCCTTAAAACCGGCAAGCCACCGGTTTACACGAAAACAGTAGCTTTAGGATGCAGTCAGACCAGTCGCACAAAACCACGAAAGAGTCAACAGGCTGAAGTATGGGGCACCCATTTACAAAACAAGAGAATGCAAAACCAAAAAACATGAGGAACAGGGTATGTTTAGTCTTCCACTCAAACGACATCCTATAAAAGCTGGTCTCGAGAGCTTTTCCTTAAAACTGTCAAGCTTTTGTCGTTGTCCTTTTTTGCTCCAAATTCTACCAGAAAACTTGAATTAAGTTACACCATTTCTCTCTCTTTTTTTTTTTTTGGACCAGCCATTATACCATTTCCCTTACGAAGCAAGAAAAATACTCCAAATACCAAAAATGGTGACAAAAATCTGCTTTAAAAAACTCCTTATTCACCTGCGAAACTTTAGACCCAGAAAGACAAAATAAATCAAAACATGTACATTTAACCTAACAGATCTAAACCAAACATCCAAATTCACAACAATTCAATACAAAATTACATATAAACTGAACCGAAAAAACAATAACACGTATAAATTACCAAAATTTCTTTTAAAAATGACTTGCCAAATTTATCAGATCTCCGAGAATCCACCAGGACCACCACCGATCGTTGCGAAATGGCCAAAACAGGACACGAAAACCTTAATCGAACAAAAACAGAAGAAAATTCACTTATTATCCTCCGATTTCGCTAGAATTACTCCATAGAAACTAAGGAAATCGCATCAATTCAAAGAGAAAACGAAAAGAATCTCACCAAATCCCAAAGAAAGCCGTAGAAGTTGAGGAAGGGGAGTTTTAGGCTCCGTTTGGTTGGAGGGATGGAGAGAAAGAACGAAGGATGGAGAGAATAGGAAGGATAGAGAGTAAGAAGGATAACTCTGGTAAGATAAAAAAAAAAAATAGATAACAAATTTCAATTCCTTTATTTGGTATCATAAAAAGAATTGAAAAGATAGGTGAATTTTAATTATAAAGTTACATTAATACTTATTTAACTATTTATGAAATTTTTCAACATATTTCGAATACGTTTGTACGTACTTAATTGTTTCTTTTCTTTTTCCTTTTTTTTTTTTTATTTTTGATAATGATCATATATTTTGTATACCCGAATAACTAGAATTTAAGAGGGGAAAAAAGAAAATATCTTATGCAAGCTTAGTAAATTATTACAAACATTTAAAATAAAAATTGGTCCAGTAAAAAAAATCGAGAAAATAAAAGGAAAAAAAAAAGTAAAAGAGGAAACGTAAATAGTGGGGAGCAAGAGATAGAGAATGTTCAGGGGGTGTTTGGTTCAGAGGTTCGTCTCCGTTCCAACTCAAATTTTTTTTTGTCTTTTCCCAAAAAGTTTTTGTCTTTTTCCCAAAAAGTTTTTTGTCTTTTCTGAAAATTCAAAAAAATTTACTATTACAACTTTAGCGAACCAAACACCCCCTGTTTTTTTTTTTTTTTTCAAATTTTTTTTTAATTGTTTAGTTTAGGTTTGAAAAAAAAAAAAAAAAAAAACCAACTGAATAAAATAATATTTGAGGATCCCCCCCTCCCCCCCCCTCCCTCCTCCCCCACAAAAGTTCCCTCCAATTTTTTTCCTCCCTGGTCCGTCCCATCGACGAAAGATCCATAAAGGTGGGCCCGGGTGGAGAGGTCCTCCACTCACAGCTCCTCTCCTTCCTCGTCTCCTTCAAATCAAACAACTGATTTAGGTCTTCCCTCCACTCCTCTCCCACCAACCCTCTCCATCCACCCACCAATCCTTCCAAACCAAACACACCCTTAGGGTTAGGGATTTGAGATTTGGGAACTAGAGAGGGAAAATTTGAAATCTGAAGACTTGAAGTTTTCGATCTGCTTTTTTTTTTTTTTTTTTTTAAGGAAGAAGAATTATATTTTTAGAAACAAATTAACATTTTTTTTTGGGGAAAAAAAAAAGAGTGCGAAACCGGGGGATTTTTTTTTCCTGTATTTTATGAGAACTTTTGGATTTCTCTTTAAAGGACGAGTTTGAAAGGGAAATTTTAATTAAATTCATTACGAAGATATAAAAATATCAAATATAAGAAATTTCATATCATATGAAACAAAACTCTTCAACAAGAATAGATCCACCAGTAAAATCTGATGACTCTTAAAGGGGAAGAAGTATGATTGAGACCTAATAATTGATGTATATCTTGACCCAATGAAATCAAGTACATGTGAGGTTCTTTTTGATAAAACCCCAATAATCAATAGAATTTCCTGATTAATCAAGTGCCAAGACTTAGTAAAACTACAGTCACTACTAACTCCTCATGAAAGTAACTCTAATGGGATCAAAACACTATCAAGGACTCAGATATGATAGATAAACAACCAACTTGAAAGGTGGTCCTATTTTACTCTTTCATGTTAGAAAATTTACCTACATTTTGTCAATGTGTTCAAAGGAATGATAGGCTATATGCCTATATATGTTATTTCATAGTTGATATGGGAGAAGAAATATATATAGGGGTTTATAGCTAAATGGCCTTTTTTTGATAAGTTTTTTAATAAATGACTCAAGGTTTTAAAAATTAGTTAAAAAGCCTAAGTTTTTAAAAATTAGTTAAAAAACCTTTTTTTTTTCTTAGAATGGTCAATTACTTTTGTAATCGGTCAATCACTGATTAATCATTCGGTCAATCAACGATTGACTATCGGTGATAGTTCAATCACTGATTGACCATAATATAATTCACAAATTTTGTAGTCAATCATTGGATTGACCCATATTCAATCATTGATTGACCATAAATAATATCATAAATTTTCATTTTTGTAGTTAATCACTGATTGACCTATAATCAATAATTGATTGACCATAAACAATATTACAAATTTTTCAGTTAATCAATGATTAACTACATGTAAATCACTAATTTACCATTAAAAAAAAAAAAAAAAAAACTCTATCTCTCTTCCCTTTTCTACCTCTCCCCCACCGCGATAGGCCCATTTTTCTCTCCCCATTCTCGATTCTCTCCCCCTCTCCACTGCTTTCTTTTTCCCTTATCTCTCCTCTGGTTTCTCTCTCTTTCCTTGTTGATTGGAAAGGTGTTGTGCCGATGACAATAGCAACAGCGACGGTGGCAACTTGTTGCGGTTCAACCGGAAAATGCTGAGACAGTCATAATTTTTGGTAGATCAAGCGATCAAGGGTCGCAGGCTCCGTGAGCTTTTTTCTCCGGTGACAAGAACGGCTTCCCGTCTACGATCTGATTTTTCTCTCTCCGTTGCAAGCGACACGATGATTTCCCCCTGATGTCATGATTTTGGTGTCGCTAGTCTCTATCCGAGGCTGTGGTCAGCAACAGTGATCGTTGAAAGGAGAGAAAAGAGAAACGAGTAGAGGGAGGAGAGAGAGAAGAAGGCGGGGGGAGGGGAAGGGAGGGGAGTCTGAGAAGTTGATGAAATTTGATTAGACCATTTAATTAGATTTAAAAATTTTTGAGCTATTTATTAGATTAGGTGATTATTATGGACCATCCAGCCTAATTTTATATATGTATATATGTATATATGTATATCCTTTACCAATTTTTGTCAAGGTAAATTTAAAATCTAATTGTTTTGAAACATGTTTTTTGAAAATTAAATAATTGTTTCTTTTAATATAATTATGTAACTTTTTTTTGTTGCTTGTTAGATACAATAATTGCTCTCAAAAAAAAAAATTTTTTTTTTTTTTGGATTTTATCATTTTAGCTTTTTGATAACTTTTATTACCATATAAACATTTAAAAACGAAGGGATCATCCCATTTTGCTTTTTTTTTTTTTTTAATTCGCTCAAATTTTCAAAATTGCCTAGTAATTGTTGTATTTAACTTATCTCTAATATTATATTTAATTTTCTAATTTATCTCAAAAGTTAAAACTGTTAGGAAAGAAATATACGATGGGATATCTTCGTAACTTCGTTGAACCTCTTGTCATGTTCATGTCGCCTTTTAACGAAGATATGTATCTCTTATTTTTGTCACTGGGGCCACAATTAAAGATGTGCCGAAATAGGAACAGAAAGAGAAGCTAAACACGCTTCATTAATATCACATTTTTAAAGTTCTTAGATAAAGGACCACATGCAACTCTGAACACTTGGATCGCTAACAGCCACTACTATTTTATTTTATTTTATTTTATTGGCTTTTTACTATTTTAAAAAATATATTTTCTTAACTCTAATAAACTCTTGACAAATAAGGACGCATTTGAAGCTCAAACTTAAATTTAAGATTTAAATTTAAATTTTTATTTTCTTTTAAAAAAATTTGTTGTATTTTTTGAAAAAAAATTTTATCTTTTTTAAAAAAGGTAACAAAAATTATTATTTAAATTTAAATATTTTAACTCAAACTTATTCACCAAACGGGTTATAAAACTTTGTATCTCATGCACTTGCGTATATTTGGGGAAAAAAAAAAAGAAAAAGAAAATCTTTGAACAAGAGAAATTTATTAACTCGTCAGAAATGAATAAGCATGTCCATCGAACTTACAAGGATGAATATGTCAGTTTTGTTTTCTGTCATTTTCAGGCACATTCAAAGAAACAGTAAATGCACAGACACAAAACAGCAGCCCCACTTGTAGTTGTAGGCAAATTCCACCTTCAGTTTCTGCTTAACCCCCCACCAAAACTCAAAATTTCAAGACACACATGATAGTACAGTTCTCTTCCCCACCTGTAATGTTCTGTTTTTTTCAGCTTCTTTCACTTCTTCTCATCTCCAAAACCCAACCAAAAATCTGTACCAAACTGGGGTTCTTTACAAGACCCACGTTTTTTTAAGCTTTTTTGAGCTTTTGTGTTTCTTTTTGGTCAACAACAAGTACCAGACAAGATCTGGGCATCTGGGTTTTCCTCCTTTCCCCAATTCTTGGGCATGATAAAGCTGGAAAATCCACCGCTCTGAGAAGAAAATCCATATTATGGTAATGGGGATTGTGATCTCTGTCATACTACTTTTTGTGGGCATTGTTGTTTTGGTGTTGATTCATATCTGTATTGTTGGGAGGGCTTTTGGCAGAGCAAATCAAGGAGTTAATAACAACAATAATATAACTCAAAGAAGTAACGTTCTTGGGAGTCACAAAAGTAAAATGTCTAGTGAGGAGTTGAGGATGATTCCTTGCTTTGAGTATAAAGGGACTAGCCTTGTGGATTGTGCAGTTTGCTTGGAGAATATCAAGAGCGGTGAAAAGTGCAGATTGTTGCCTGGTTGCAGCCATAGCTTTCACTCTCAGTGCATAGATTCATGGCTGCTCAAGACATCGGTTTGCCCAATATGTAGAACTTGTGCAAAGCCCGCAAAGAAAGGTGTCGTTTTCGGTGAAGAAGGAAACGGGGTTTCACAAGATTGTGGAGTTGAATTGACGTGAAACGAAACTTCTTGTATGAAAGTTGAACCTCTGTTTCACTCACAGAGTAGTATGTATTTTATGCAATTTATTGAATTTGAGCTCCTTGTTTGCCTTTACCATCATCTTTTTATAGATTTTGTGTTTATTTAGCCGTGTCATTTATTCCTCGTCTTTTATCATTATTAGATTGCTAAAAAATTTTGGGAAATTTTATGAAATTAGTGCCATGACCCTATGTTT
Source organism: Ficus microcarpa (assembly GCA_025413485.1). NCBI lineage: Eukaryota > Viridiplantae > Streptophyta > Magnoliopsida > Rosales > Moraceae > Ficus > Ficus microcarpa. Next base: position 579,563 of record JAINRI010000551.1, on the reverse strand, counting down.
ATAAATATTAAGTAGAATTTACATTCCTTTTTCTTTTTCATCATTCCATGACATTATTTAGAAACAACCAGACATAATTTTCAGAAAAAATCCAGTGCTCGAATGGGCTTACGTAGAATTCACTTCAAAAGCTAACACGAGAGTAGGGGTGCCCAATATATATATAAACATCATAACAGTCTAATAATTTAATGATATGAGACAAATTTACAATCGACATTGCTGTAGGACTGTTTTTGCTTTAATAGTTTGGTTTGAGCTTTGACACTCATTTTCTTGTGCTTTTCAATTTCTTCATGAAAATTGATAGAATTTTCGTGGATATTCAAGACGTCCTTGAAAGAAAAATAGAAGTTTGTCTAAAGTGTCTGTTATTCAGAAATATGCACGAGTCTTTTGTTCTTACTAACAAGTACATAACATGAACACAACAGGACTATATTTTTTTGTACGAAAACTATTGGGACGTCCTAAATTTCGGAGAGATATAACCTACGCGTTGAAAAGAAAATGTCAGTTTTTAGCTGAAAATATTTTAACAGCTCAAATCGGTTCCTCTTTTTTTTTTTTAATTGGTCGACAACTGAAATTGAGTTGCATAATACATTTTTAAAGAATGTAATTTACCATAGCTTCTTCTCTGAGTTTTACGTGTTTGTTACTAGCCCAGCATTAGAACACTAATGTTAGGTTTGGTACGACGGAAAAAAGAAGAAAGAAAATGGATGGATGGAAAATTGGATGGACAATAGTTATATTTTATATGACTCTCTCTCTTTTTTTTTTTCCTTTCTTTTTACCAAACAACTCGAACAAACAACTTTGAAGGAAAATTAAATTCCATTTCATCATTCCGATTTTCAGGTTTTTTTTTTTTTTTTTTTAAGTTTCCTCTCAAATCTCATTTTCTTTCCCCTTGTAAATGAGAAACAAAGAGGAGGATCATCTCTAAAATAAATAAATAAATAAATAAATAAAAAGTTGTTTTGTCACAAGTAGGTGTAGAAAGTCAAGGACATGACCAATTACCACCCACTAAAGATAAAGGCATGGACGAGAGAGCACGTGAAAAATTACGAGAACTCATAAAAAGATAAGCGCAAAAAGAAGAGAGAGAGAGAGAGAGAGAGAGTTTTCAACTTTTTAATGAAATCAATTGGCCAAAAGTTCAGCGCCGATATGGAGTGTGAACGCTACTTTTTAAGAGATCGTCATGGGGTGCTTTCCTTGAGCTTTTATTTGATCTTTCGTGCGTAGAAGAGCCATGGCACTTATTGCATAAAGCCAATTTATTATTCTTGTCCTTCGTATAGAGAATTTGTACAATAACGACTTGAACAATATGAAGATAGTTACATCAAATGGAATATAATTATTTAAAAAAATATATATATATATATAGCTTCGTTAACTTGGGTTGGGAAATTCAGAGGAATAACTTTTTTACTTCTAGAAAATATATAATTTACTTGTGAATATATTATTTACTTCAACAGTTTTGTAAATATGTTATTTTCTTTTTTTAGCTTCGGTAAATATATTATTTACCTATTTCTCCTAGAAATTCCCAGCCCGCCCTATAGAAGAAACAGTTCGAAACTGGAGTTAAGGACCATGTTGTGTTATCACTTGTGACAAATCACGGAATTGAATATTTTCTTGTTTTACAAGCAGAAAATTGAAAGACGATTTGATGGTATTCCACACATAAATACTGATAAAAAGTTTTATGTTTCTAACATTCAACTATTCAAGAGTAACAACAGAACAAAAATAAATAAATAAATAAATAAATATAACCAGATCAATGCATACATATGATTTATAGTTTTTCACGTTTGATATTTTAGAATATAAAATAATTGCTAACCACCTATTAAAAGATTTAGCTTAGGGGATATATTGGTAAACTAACATAATATTAGATCAAGAGATCCTAAATTCAAACTCGTATAATTGTACTCTTGATCTAATTATATCGTTATCACTCCACGTAATTTAACTCTATGTATTTAATTGTCGAGGGGGTCATGATTTATATGTGATGATATGTCACAAGTACTAGTATCACTCGAATTATTGGAAGGGAATTATCCCATTAATTTGTTAATTATACGTCATCTTTTAATTAACTTGAAATATACATGACAAATATAAATGTAGCCTGAAAACAAGGGAAGCATACAGGAATTAAGCTAGCTTTCCCCATCAGTAGTAATAAATTGGCCTTTCCACTAAATTTGTAGACTTAAATGTCGTTTTGAACTATAAATATGGGCCACAAAATCTGTTGGTTTTTAACTTTTATTAGATCCAGATCACATTAACCTTGTCAAATTGCAAACCTTTCCTCCCAATAAGTAGGGAAAAGAAACATCCTCGTCATTCGCAAAACTACCTCAGTTTAGTTATTTGAAAGGATAGCATCGTTGATGACATAAGTTTGGTAATGTTTCAAGTTTCAATTTTGTGACCCCAAAAAAAAAAAAAAAAAAAAAAAAAAACCACCACAAGAGGCAAAAATTGGGGACTACGGTCTACCAGCTATCATGCATCTATAATTATAACACTAAGTTATCCGGTCCATATTTACAATTCTAATTTAGTGTTCATGAAGAAGAATTACATTGACATCCTCTGTATTTTCTTCAAACTATAAGACACCCCATTAATTCCCCCCCACCCAACCTAACCCAACCTCTCCTCGGTGGATTTGGAGTCGCCGCGCTGCCAAGTTGTCTGAGTCAATAGTTGGGTCTTCTTCGAATTTTTTTAGAACAATACTAGGAAACATCAATGATATTTAACATCACTCATTATCAGAGGGTAAATCCCATAACATGAGACCCATCAGTAGAATCCACTTTTCTATTAGTGTGATGTTAAACATCACTGATATTCTTAAATATTTTTCTTTTTCTTTTTCTTTCTTTCTTTCTTTTCTTTTCTTTTCTTTTTTTTTTTAAGGAAGGAGCTGATGTTATTTGTTTTTATCAGGGGCTGTTTTTGAAATTTTACAGGAGAAAGAGAAAAATAATCAAATAAACGACATGTCTGTTAATCGAAGGAAAACGTCATTGGAAGGACAGACGTACATTTCCTTGGAAAGAAAAACAGATATATGATCCGACACGCAAAATGTCGTTTGAGAGTTCAAACTGCAAAAGTACACAATACTACATTTTTCTTGAAGAAAAATCAATACAATGCATAAGTAAACGACAGGCCAGTTTGAATATGAAAATGATATTTGCATTCAAAAGCGACATGTTTCCTGTTGTGGGAAAGTGATGTCAAGGACGAATTGATCACGATAATGTTGTAGTGTCACTCTTGGAAACGACAAAGGCAGAAAACGAGCACAAACCATAATTAGTTAGTTTCCGTTGGTGAACCATTTGATTCAGCAGATGGAACTAAACTTTTTGAATTACAGTTATTTAACTTTTCAAAAATTAAAAACTAGCTAAAACTTTTGTTCACTTTTTAGGAGGAAAAAAACAAAAAATGAATTAAAGAAGTTTAACAAAACGTTGATTTCTCCAAAATGAGTTAATTACAAAAACATCCCCAATATTTTCGAGTTTTTGTCACAAACTAAAGGGATCTCACCACTATTTTCGTATTTTTTTCACGTTAAAAATTACAATTCCATGCCTTATCAATATGATCTGCTTTGCAAATCCCACCCAATCAGTAGTCAGATTGATATCAGTTTTTTATTTTTCCCTTTTATTAAGAAATTAATGTTTGGTGGGGAAAAATTGAAAATATTATTGTTTCCTCATGCCTGATGGTATGCTGTTCTGCAAACGATTTTTCTTTTCTTGTAGCAATTCTATATAAAAAATTCGTTTTGTTTTAATTATTTATGATGCTTTTAATATTATATATATAGCATTATATATATATGGCACGACACATGATGAATAATATTAAGAATAGCAAGCATAATTAAAATATATAATACAGCAATATTGATGATAAATTGACAATAGATACTAAAAATTAATATGAGAATGAACAGCACATAATAAAAATAATTTATAACTACTAAAAGTAGGGGTGGGCATTGTTTGAAACTTTTTTTTTTTTTTTAACACTTTTCGTCCAATCTAATTATAAAAAAATCCTTTTGAATCTAATCAAATGGATCAATGCAATTTGTTATCCAGTTCGAAATCTGTTATAGATTGGAGTGAATATAATAATTGGATTGTGTTTAGATTTTCAAAAGAACTTAATTATTAAAATTTACTAATTCTTATGAAACTTGTTTAAAATGACACATCACATTTTCTAGACATCAATTTAATCCCCATCATCTATTCATCATATAGGATCAAACCAAAATCATCAAACAAAGTAAATAAGGTAGAAAACTAAGTTAATGCAACACAGTCTTTGTTCAAATCAAACAACAAAAAACTAGAAAAAAAAAAAAAATAGCAATGCAAGATCGGTAGCAAGATGAGCCTGAAATAACTAAAAAGAATATGCACGTGTTTAAGAAATAAGAAATACTACTGTATTTTATATATTTTATAAAATATAGAATCACATTCATATATAATAAGAGTGTATTGGATTGGATAGGTTTTTATTGAATGTTTAAAATTCACATTCAATATTCAAAACAATCCAATTAGATGAACAAAAATGCTATCTAAATTCAATCTAATATTACTTCCATATATATATATATTCGTTTTATGCATTTAATTAATTCGATTGAATGAATTAGATAACTGAATTTTATGCCACTCCTACTAAAAGGAACATATATATCCTTTTCTTTCATGATTAAGGTCCTTTATATCGATTTATTTGAACTTTGAATTAAATCAAGGGTAATTTGCCTGTTTAGTCGATACTCTTTTTATAAAGTACAATTTGGTCTCTTTTTTTTTTTTTTTTTTGTTAATTAAAAGATCTCTAAACTCTTTAAAAAGATGTAATGTGTTTTTTTTTTTAATATACGTTAAAATTTAATTAAAAAAAAGTTACGTGAATCACATATTATTTATTATTTAAAGGCAATTAAAAAAAATATTTACATAATTTAAGTCATATATATTATATACGTGGTCTATTCTATTTAATTTTAATTTTTTTTAATCAACAGGATCAAATTGCATATATATATTTTTAAGGAATTTAGGGATCTTTCAGTTAAAAAAAAAAAAAAAAAAGATTTGGGATCAAATCATAACTTCATAAAAAGATTAGTGACTGAAGTAAGATAAAAAAGACAACATGTATCCAACTAATGACTGTATTAAAAACCATCTTATTTATCATTAAAAAAAGAATCAAAATTATTCGAGTAAACAAATCGTATCCAAACGACACTAATTTATATTAGCTCTTGAAAAAAGCGAGCTAATACCTTAAAAATTCTAATCCTAAAAACAATCCACACCCAGATAACGTATACGTGTATATATATTTACATGGAAAGACAGGAGCTTTTTTTTTTTTGGCCAAACCTTTTCACCGAGCGTGGACAGATTGTTCGTGGGAAACTGCGGAACCCATCAATCCAGAAGAGCTCGTCTCGCGGAATTTGTGAAGAATTTTGATCAGAGAACGTGATTTCTTGCCTGCAAGAGATGTTCCATCTGTTATGGTGGAGTAGAGAAGTGCCATGAGTGACGGGTCATTTGCTAAAATTCCGACCACTTGAGCACCGCCATTGTTGCACAGAGACAGCAGGATCGAAACGCAGTACTCTTTCGCGGGCCGCGAAGTCGAAGACCGCAGAATGCCCTTGATTAGGTTCACGGCTGGGGTGCGGAGAATGGAATTTGTGCCGTCTGAATTCTCGGCTAAGTTTGCTAGAACCGCTAGTGTATCTGTTATGAGTTCAGTTTTGTCTGAATGTTTCAGTATGTCAACTAGCAATGGAACAGTGCCAGCTTCAATCATTCTTTGTTGGTTCTTGGGGTAGAATAAGAGCCCGAAAATGGCGATCACCGCGTTCTTTTTCCCGCAAGTCGTCCCGTCCCTAATTAGCATGGCCAGTGCCGGGATCAAATCCGGTGTCTCTCCAATCAGTTTACGGTATTCCTTGGCCGCCGAGAGGTAGAAAATTATGGCAGCAGCTATTTGCTTGGCTTCCAAGGAAAGTCCGTTTTTAAGAACATCAAGAATTGGCGGTAGACCACCGCTCTCGATGATCAGTATCCTGCCATTGCCGTGCTTCGAGAGCTTCAGCAATGCCGCAGCTGCATTCGACTGCGTCAAAGCATCGGATGGAGCGGAAAGCAAGTTCACTAGGGGAAGAATCGCGCCCGCGTCGATCAAGCAAGATCTGTTGAAGATGTTTGACTTTGCGAGCAACCTAATTTCATAGGCAGCCTTGTTTCTCTGAATATCGGTACCGAAAACTAGCCCACGGACCAAAAATCTCGACAGGAATTTCATGGCTTCTGCGGCGGCGAGACTTCCGGGGACAATCGTCTGTGTGGAATCGCGGCTCTTCCGTTCTGATTTTGCAAGCGAAACGCCGTTATCTTCGCAGAACTGCTGTATAAGCTTCCGCAGAGTGGAATTAGGTACTAATTCTGTGGTTATCAGCTTCTCCCCTGTTTTGGGACAGATTGAATTCCCGGCTTTGAGCCATTTTTGGATCGAAGACCTGTCGTAAGTCTGGCCGGTGGACACCGTAACCGGATCCGTCATTAGCTCGAGTGAAATCGGACACCGAAAATCCTCCGGATTCAAGTAACTCCGAAAATTACTCCGCGAGTACTCGACTTGCTCCGAATTTCGAAAATCGTATTCTTCGAAAATCACTCCTCGACAGTAGCTCATCAATCCCAGCAATCCGCTCAAGAACGGAACTTCCCTCTCGTCACAATCCGAGCACTCGAATTCGATCTCTTCTTCCAAGAATCTAACTTCTTTGTTGCAACCACTCCACGTTCTGATCTCAAGGTAATCCAAAACTCTTTTTAAAGAACTCAATTCAGGTTCAATCCCTTTCTCTAACCCAGACATTATCCGAGCACTTGGTCCGCGAACCGCTCCTCGTCTCCATCGAGCTCGAACTTCGCCTTCCTCGCCTGCTTCGCCACCAACTCCACCAATTCCTTAACTTCTCCTCCGACGTCCATCGATTTCACCGGAAGAACATCGAGAGCCGTCGCCACCGCCCTAATCAGAACCCTAAACTGCACGGCGACGAAGTTACACCTGGTGAGAATCCACATCCTCGAACCTTCGCGCGAGCAGTCCTCGAGCAGGAATCGAAGCTTCTGGAAGGCGAGGTGGAGCTCAGAGAAGCAGAGCACCGCCGAGTTGGAGAGGCTGGAGCCGCCTTGGCAGCGGTCGCGGACCTCCTCGAAGAAGACGAGGAGGAGGCTGACCTGGCGAATGGCTTCCCTGGCGTTCCGCCTCTCAGTGGGGAACAGTATGGACTGGAAGCCGCAGATCTCGCTGGAGAGGGAGATCAGAGAGGCCAGAAGAGTCGCCGGAGAGATTCCCTCGCAGGGGTGAACCGCTGGAAAGGTCAGAATCCGGCGGTCCGTACGTTGCGGTTTTTTGTTGTGAATCATCGGAGAAAATTTAGAGGGAAATTTCATAAAGGAGATAACAGAATCGAACACTGAAAGTTTGAACTGCTTGAGTTAGTTAAAGGGAAAGGGGTAGATATTAATCTCACCCGGTGGGTCCCAATGAGAGTGTCACAGTTGACTACGTGGCAGAAAACTGCGTTATCCGGCGTTGGATGAGTTTGACTGTGACTAGAGCGAAAGTGTAAGGAAATACCGTGGGAATAGCATTGGATGACACGTGGAAGGACACGTGGAGAACTGGTATTAGTCGAGGGAGGCTTCTTGGATCTTTTTTTTTTTTTTTTTTTGGGGGTGCGCTCTGGGGGAACTGTTAAGGTTCGTACGGACAGTGTGGTTTCTTGGGTAGCTAGAGTGGAAGTGACAAAAGTGGGGCCCACAAACCGACAGTACACGTGGACAAATAGGGAATTGCCTCGTTACCAAGGGCAAGGGAAATCTGTGTGAATCTTCCTACTCAGAGCATTCAAAGGCCACGTAATCAATTTCTGACTTTTTTCTTTTTATAAAAATGCTGACTTAATCTGTATTTTTGCGTATAATTATCTTGATTTTAAAAAAAAAACAAAAAACAAATTGCGTGTATCTTCTTCGTTGTCACTTTTTTTTTTTTTTTGTGTTTTTTTAAGGAAAAAAGTGTATTAAAGTCTGGAACCTAGGAGAATAATTTTCTTATATAAAGTATTAAATTGTTGGGACAAACTTGAACTTTGAAGTCATGATCACTATAATATCGATCCTTCATTTGAGGTGTACAGTAAGTCCAAATTTGCTCATGTTATGCATATATATATACACACACATATAAGACTAATTCAACGGATGAAAAAAAAAAAAAAAAAAAAGCTTAAGGTGTTAGGTCTCGAATTCAAAATTTAAATGGTATATTTTCATAATTAATAAGGTGAATACGTTGAATATTCTTGATCTCGTACATTAAAAAATACAGATTTATACACCATTTTTTGTAGATGTGTATTTTTAGTCTTATGAATCTAGAATTAACAATTTTTTGCAATCTTTAATCAATTAATTAGTATTTAAGATTAGATTAAGATAGTTAACAGGATATTTATTCATCAGGGCTTACTTTTTTTACTTCTTTATTTATCATGATGAAGTTGCAAGCTTTGCCGAGGACTCGAGCGTGCATTTTGCATGCAGTGATATATATATATATATATATATATAGAGAGAGAGAGAGAGAGAGAGAGAGAGAGATACTAACTGCATGAGTTCGATTAGATACGTAAATGCCCTATACACAACACGTAAAAAGCAAGTTTCCAAACTTGCCGACATAAAATTAAATTAAATTACTGCAAGTTATCCATTACTAGAAATAACAATAAAAGAAATTAAATAAAATAATCAACATTCAAGATAGTTCTAGAGTGTTCTATCTTAATATCTGTGGATATATAATATCTCAATAATAAGATAGTTCTAGAGTTTCTATCTTAATATCTTTGGATATATAATATCTCAATAATTCAATTTCCACAAGTAAATAGACATCTGGGTGAGGTGTCAATTGTGTCCTTTTCTCTCTGCACGCGTATCTGATTAGTATTCGCCTCCACTTAGGAAGATAATCAAAAATTAAAAATAATCAAATTAATTATATCTAATTAATTGTAGCCACAAAACCTCGTTTAAAATTAATAATTAGGGCTAAGCTGGAGTTTTTGTTTTCTTTTCTTACGCAGACGAAACCATGATATGATGGTGACTGATGTAATGTGAAGGGGGATGAACGTGGACCATTTATTGCACGACATGTAATAAAACGCGTCTGATTTAATGCCGTTTTCTAAATGTATTATTTCTTTTTGATATTTAATTAATGAGATGGTATATTTACCAACTGTTTTGTTATTTATGTATTCCCTGTACTTCTTCTTTTCTCTGTTGAGATTTGTGGCCGTAATCATTTTGTCTGGAGAGGAATGGTCTTAGGTATGGTCCAAACTCCACACAATCAAGTTGCCTTTTTCCAACGGCTGATAATGGTAGAATAGCGACCGTAAATGTTTTTAGAAATATTTTTAAATCTTAATATCGGAGTTCAAATCATACGTATTCACCTTAAGATCTAATCGTAAAAGTGGTATAACGTTGTGTAATGGACTGAGATAATTTTGGATTGAATTTGGTGAGAGATTCTCAAATGAATACTGAACGGGTATATGAAGACACTACCAATTTTCTTTTTTATCAGCAAATAAAAGAAATAATTAATTGATTAACTTTTTCCATGAAGACTAATAAGGTGTCATTCAACATACAGACAAAATTTGAATATTTGCTTATTCAAATGAAATTTGTGAATTCGAATAGTCGTCTGAAAGAGGGAACGAAAAAAAGTTCGTATTTTTTAAAAAGATGACTTATTCAATAATCCAATTCAAACGGAATTAAGTCAGTCCACATTTCATAATAAAAAATTTGACATTTAAAATTTTTTTTTTGAATATTTAACAAAATAATTTAAAAAATTAAATGTTTTACACAATAATTTGAGGAGTCTCTTGAAGTAGGTTTGCATATTTCTCCACATTCTGTCAATATAAAAATCGTGTTAAAACAAAATGTGATTATTAACGAGCTCTGATGAAAATGTGAGGCAAAATAAATAGGATCTTGACCAATTTATTTTAATCGACTTATGTTGAAAAACAACAATTGCTAAGCAGACCTTTTTCGTTGCAGATCAAAATGCTAGCTAAGCCATCTCTATTCAAAACGTATTATTCTTAAGTGTGATATGTGTCTCTGAATTCAGTTGTAAACATATACATATATATATATATATATATATGTAACTTTAAAAAAAAAAAAAAAAGAAGCTTTTATGATGTATGTTGAAATTTATATTGAAGTTTTAGTAAAACATTTTAAATTTTGTTTTAATAAATAAATAAATAAATATTTTTTGTTTATAAGAAAACGTTAAAATCATCTTAACCAAGAAATATGATTCTAAATGATTATTGGAAAGTTGTAGTCTAAGAGCGTTCATCTAATCCATGAATCTATTCAATCCACTCTAACATAAGGGGATTAACAGATTAAAGATTTTTCAATTCGTGAAATCCATGGATATGAACTATACATATATATATGAATATATAATTATGATATAGTAATATTGAGGAGTGATGAACACTTTATTTAAAATTCACACTTGATGTTTGTTTATTTTAATGGATTGTAGTGCTACAATCTGATTTATTGTCAAAGAGTTGGATTTGATTGAGTTGTGACAAAATATAGTCTGTTAAATTATTTTATATTTTGATATGTTTATTTTGACTTACAGAGTCTACAGATTGAGTCCATGAAATCCGATATTTATAAATTAGATTAAGGGCCTAATTGAGATTTTTTAAGTTAGAAGGTTGTGAATTGAACTATGAATTAAGATCTAATAAGAGTAATCTAACCCGTGAACATCCCAGTAGCCATTTTATTGATTAAAAATTAAAAAAAAAAAAAAAAAATCCTCTACCAGCCTATCAAAGTCCTGTATTGGCTGCTTTACAGGTAATTGGAATGCTGATTGACACTGATGAGCTTTTTTTCCCCCTACCTAACTTGTGACGGTTTTAATGTGAATTCACATTTAATTAAGTTACAAGAGTATTATATAATTTCCAAGCTAAAAAACAAAAAAAAAATTATATTGTTAATGATTGTGATTAACGTCCACGCGTGGCTGAGGATCTAATCAAAGTGTTCAAGGAAGACAAGCCGTTGATCTTAGTGGATTAACAGGACATGTGAGATTTCGTTGATGTCCAAGTGTGCTAATCAAGAGAACCCCTTCCCTTTCAGCCAGCTTCCAAGAAGAAATTTAAAAATAAAAGTCTATGTCCATTCATTGAATAAAATAGACAAAGACAAAACTATATATTATGGTTTCATACAGTTAAAGACATATATTGTCAATGTAAAGGATAATCGCATAAATATTATTTTACAGATTCGATATCCCTCTCTTAACATAAGGGTGATTGGTTTTATAGGTACTACTGGCAAAGACATCTGGCAAAAAAACGGTGCAGTCACAAAGCCTAGTGCAATTGTTAGCTGTTCACAGATTAGTTGTACATACCGTTTCTTTTTTGGGGTCAATATCAACAATGTAGTTCATCCATAATGATTTGAAAAAAAAAAAAAAAATCCAAATCAAGACCAGCCGTTATACATTACAAACATGGCGGTTTGGCAACGGGTGATTTACGCGCAGTCAACATGCGATCTTGGCATAATTAGAAAAAAAAAATGAAAATTTATTTTAAAAACTATTTTTTAAAGGCAACTTTGTGGATATACTTTTTCTATGTTTAATGGAATTAACTTACTAACTTTTAAGCTAAAAATGATTATCAAATATCAAACACAGTTCCTATTTTAAAAAAACCTCAACACAAATACTTTCGGAAAAAGTAGTCATACATGATGAGTGAGGTGGCCTAAGGTGGAGTGGTGCGGGATGGAGTGGTTGGGTTTTGTAAAAAAGCGGTCGGTCCAAGAAAAACTTAAATTAGAACCATCTATTATATATGATGGGACTGACAGTTAAAATCACGATTTGACGGGTTGATGAGGTGACACAAAAACGATAGGACAAGGTGGGGTGATTTGGTTTTTTCCATTCTAGTGTTCTTACTTTCGAACATTAGATGCGGTCACAATCAAATCAAAATAATCAATTAATAAGATAATACAGCAATTTGATACAATACAAGTAGTTTAAAACAAAATCCGACCGGACAGGTTTAATACGCCAGTCGATAAAAGGACTTTCTTGATGGAGACTTTGGAGCCCATTTTATTGTTTTTAGGCTGTAGCACTCCATGTGAGAGAACTTCATCAAAAGACCGTATGGGTCTTCAAATTTCAACACCAAGTTCTGGGTCTGTCTTGCCTCTGATCCCAATGAAGTTGACGATGGAGATAGTAGAACACTAGAATGTATACATTGCATATTAAATTTTATTAATACATGAATTTTGTAGATTTTTTCTTTTTTTTTTTTTTTGGGGGTCAATACATGAATTATGTAGATGGGTAACTAGAATAATTGCTATTCAAGATTATAAAATCCCAAATATCTGAGTAGAGGTGTAAATATGTACCATCTGGCCGAAATCATAAGCGCTTAGGGAGCTATATGGGCCAAGACAAATCCTTAGGCTTCCAAGGGTTTATGTACGGTATTGGTAAGTTTTATGTTCATATCACGTGGAGCCTAATTCCTTCACTTTTTTTTTTTTTTTTTTCCTTTTTTCTTTTCTTTTTGGTAGATACTTCACTTTTTGTTTTTGGTTGCATCAGGGTATGATTTACACGTGTATTGCCTTAACCCCGACGGGTAGTTCGAAGGTTAAAAGGCCATGGTCTTGGAGCTGTTCTCGCATAGGTAATGACGGAATTAGTCTTCTATTTCAATAAAAACACATTGATTATTTTTTAACATTCAAAAAATAGAAATATTATAATTTAAATGCCTTCTATTTCAAGAAGGCACATTGATTATTTTTTAACATTCAAAAAATAAAAATATTACAATTTAAATTCAATGGACACTAGAGCCGTACATATAAAAGCTTCATGTAAGTGGAAACAAATTACAAAAAATCACAACTTTTTAAAACTTACATTGTAAAGCAAAAAAAGTCAATGGGTCACCTTCTTTAGAATTTAGATCTCAAGCAACTCCGCCACTATATGGAGGCAACTTCTGAAGACGTTATTCTATGAGATGGAGTTCTCATATTAAGGGTGAACTACTATAATTTTGTATTTGATATGCTTCTTTTAATTCTTCTCATTTTTCTTATTGTTATAGAATGGAAGAAACTATAGGACTTTGATTCCTAACATATCCAAGGTTGAAGCTATACAAGGTTTTACCAAATTTTCATGTTAATTTTTTATTCATCTTATCCCAAAATGAAGTACAAAATTGCATGTATTATTATTAATTAGTGAGCATGCATGGAGACAGGGATTAAAAGTCTATGTACGGGTTACTCAACCTCCACATGACGACCTAAGAAAAAAGACGAATGTACTATAGAAAATAACCTCCATGTGACGACCTAAAAAAAAGGACGAATGTACTATAGAAAGTGCTTACGTATAGTGCATTCGTCCTTAGATCAAGTATAGATAAAGGATGAGAACTAAATGCTCAAAGAAGTGAAATAGCAAAATATTGCATTATTAGAGTTACAAGATAATAATACCATAACCTCAACAGAAATCTCAATTACAACCAACCAAACATCATTCTATCAAAGGAGGAGATGGCCAAATTTCTTTTCCTAGAGACAAACAGATAGTTATTTATGTGACCATTATTCAAAGAGAAATATGGGAGTTGTAGAGGAGCCCAAGAGGCTTTCTACAACCAAGCCGGGTTCTTCAAGGGAGTGACAACGGCCTTCACCTGCAAGTAGTTGTTCAGGCTGTAAACCCCCTTCTCCCTGCCTATCCCACTCATCTTGTATCCTCCGAAAGGAATCGCAGCATCAAAAACGTCGAAGCAATTCACCCACACGGTTCCAGCTCTCAGTGCCCTTGTCAGGGTGTTGGCAGTGTCGATGTTCTTGGTGAACACTCCAGCAGCTAATCCATATCGGGTTGCGTTGGCCCTTTTCACTACTTCTTCAATTTCCCTGCCAAAGAACATAATATTCGGTGGAAAATGCGTTAGCTTTGATCTTGTGTTGAAGATGGATCAATTAACGGAATAACAAAATGGGGTCGTTTTAACTTACTTGAATTTCAAGATTGATTGCACGGGTCCAAAAATCTCCTCCTGTGCTATCAGCATATCATCCTGATCATCATTAGAAAAAGGGTACGAATCATGGTAAGCCAAACGCTTTTCATGCGTGTTGCGAGAAGCTGTTAATCAAGTTGGACAAACAAATATACCTGAACATTTGAGAAAACGGTTGGCTGGATGAAGTACCCTTTGGAGCCAAGTCTGTCCCCTCCACACTCAAGGGTGGCATTGCTTTCAATGCCTGATCTTATGTACCTCAGGATCTTCTCAAACTGCTCACCATCGATCTAGGATTTTCACAAAGTTACAAGAAAGCATCAGCGGATGAATCAACTAGGAGAAATTACAGCAGTCCTACCGCAAAGCATCACAGATCAGTGCTTAAAGATGAACAAACCACAAAGTTTTCAACTGTACCTGAGGCCCTTGTTCAACACCCTTCTTGAAAGGATCACCAACACTGCGTCTAACAGCACGTGCCTTTGCTTTCTCAATGAATTCATCATACACACGTTCATGCACATAAGTGCGAGAGCCGGCGCAGCAACATTGCCCCTGCAGAGAAGCCAGCATATTTCAAATGTGAGTAATGTACTTGATAACCGCATCCAACCAACGGAGCCAGTTGGAAAATTGACCTGATTAAAGAACAAAGCAAAATGGGCAAGCTCCACGGCGTGGTCAATGTCAGCATCCTCACAAACAATGAATGGCGACTTCCCGCCCAGCTCCAATGTCACAGGCTTTAGATTGCTTCTTGCAGCCAGCTCAAGAACAATCTTACCGGTCCTAGTTGATCCAGTAAAAGCTAGCTGCAAAGGAAGTGACAATAATTTTAAGAGGCGGATATCTCAGAATTTAAAAATATCACCAAAGCATAGTAAAACAAGAATTGTTTTCAAACAGTAGAAGATGGGAGAGAAGTTGTCACAAAACTGATTTAAAAGAGCCATATAAAACAAAATAAAAAATAAAACATGCTCTTCTAGATACCTTGTCGACATCCATATGACTAGCGAGAGCTGCACCAGCAGTTGGTCCAAAGCCGGAAACTATGTTCAAAACACCAGGAGGAAGTCCAGCCTGTAACAACGGACAATAATTAGACTACAAAGGATGAGCTCTTCGCAAACAGAGAGGAAACAAATATTCAACATCCACATCTAGACTCTTGAAAGAAATATGAAAACCAATTTGGCTTCTCCAAAAGCAAATACGAAGACCAAGCTTTAGCGTTAAGATCATGAAAAGTTCATTAGTCGGTTTGTGTCGATCAATTTTATCTTAACCATGTGACGATAAAAACGACTAATTAAGCTTACCTCATGGAATAGCTTTCCCACAAGGAGAGCAGTCAAAGGGGTTTGCTCTGCAGTCTTTAGGACAATAGTATTGCCACATGCAAGAGCAGGCCCAACCTTCCAAGCAAACATGAGAAGGGGAAAGTTCCATGGAATTATCTGGCCCGCGACACCGATTGGTTCGTGCAGGGTCTGCACATGATGATTCCCGTCCGCAGGGACAGTAAGCCCATGGATTTTGTCAGCCCATCCTGCAAATTACAAGGAAGAAAATCATAGGCACAGAACCAGTAAAACAAAAGAAAATCGAGAGTTAACAGTGTCGATGCTCTCTCTCTCTCTATCTCACCGGCATAATAGCGAAACAGGCGTGCCAGCATCGGAACCTCGGCCTTGGCAGCCTGTTCATAAGGCTTCCCATTGTTCCATGTCTCCAGAGCTGCAATCTCATCATTATGCTTCTCAACCAAATCCGCAAAGCGCAGCAGTATACGGATCTTTCCTGAAAATTTAAGCATTGGCAAAAATGAACCACTTTTAACATAAAATCACTCACATAGTACTTGATAAACAAGATCACTCTAAAGACTATTGATGTGAATCAAATGAATCAAAAGTTCCTCACATAAGGGGTCATCTTTGGCCATGGTCCTTCATCAAATGCCTTGCGAGCAGCCGAAACTGCATGGTCGACATCTTCTTTGTCGCCCTCCGCGACATGAGCAATCACTTCCTCAGTCCGAGGATCATATGTTGGAAATGTTTTTCCTGAGAACCATGGACTCTAACATCATTTCATTTTCGAACAATCAATTTTGGGTTTGTCTTCCGTATTTCAAAAAAGTATGGTTCCGCATTGTATCATGTAACACATTTCTTGTAACCCAAAAAAAAAATTTTTTTAAATAATAAAATTAGTTTCCAATAACTAAATTCCTCATTGTCAGACCAGTGTCATATATTAACTTCTTTTTTTTTTTTTTTCATCTTGAAGCGCCAATGTAGAATTTATAACAATGAGAAAGAAAGGAGGTGTTTGGTTTTCATTTGTTTAGGAAATGATTTTGTGTTTATATGAAAATAGAAATGCGAATACCTTCTAAAGGATGCCGAAATCGTTTATGAAGCTATGTTAGTTATGTTTTTAGCCAAATTGGTATGGGTATAAGAAATAGATAGATTCTGTTTGTACAAATTTACATGTGTTAAAGTTATACAACCACAAAAATAAAAATCAAAATGAAAAAACTACTTTCAACTATTTTTCATCTTATTAATGAAGATCATTTTCAACATATTTTGTTTTGTTTTTTTTTTTTCAAGCATTTACTAAACAAATGCTATTTTTATTTTTACGTCATAAAAGATGTAAGGAAACAATTTTAAACACACATTGAAAACAGTAACAAACAGCAGCTTTTCCGGCAGAAGAATATTCTCTGTTCTCTTTCGTGGAAAACGACAAAGAAAAAGAAAAAGCAAAGCAATTACCAGATGCAGAATCCACAAAATGGCCATTAATAAGGTTCTTGGTATAAGAAATTTCAACTGGTGGAATTATCGCTTCTTCAGCTGCTGCTGAAGTGCTAAACCTGGTTATTCTGTTTCCACTCCCAGAACCTCCTGTTCAATATTTTCATTTTTATGGCACCCGAAAAAAAAAAAAAAAAAAAAAAAGTCAGCATATTCCGCGTACCATGAAAAGTAATAATAAATAACCCATAATCCAAAAAAGTGAAAGTTTTGACCCTCAAATTTATGTTATTTCGACTTTTAGACTCTGTTTGGCTGCCTAGAAAGCTCCAATCCAAACAAGAAAACAATTCGTATAATCATTAAGGAAAAGAAAATACTATCGATCATTTTCTTTCGGGGAACCCATAATCAAAAAAATGAAAAAGCATTGACCCACAAATTTATGAGATAAACACACACTTGAGTCTCTGTTTGGCTGCCCAGAAAACTCATCCAAACAAGAAAACACTCCGGACCATTATCAAGGAAAAGAAAACGACTTTCATCATTTTTCTTTCGTCAAACCCAAAATCCAAAAGGGTGAATTAGTATTGACCCTCGAATTTATGTCCTGCATATATATGTACACACACATTTGAAGTCTCTGTTTTGCTGCCGAAAGAACTCCAAATCCAGAAAAAGAAAACACTTTGTAATAATGGAAAAGAAAACACTTTGTTACAACTATCAAGGAAAAGAAAACTCTTTTTACCATTATCAAGAAAAAGAAAACGACTTTCATCATTTCTTTTGAATCATCATTTCTTTCGTGAAACCCAAAATCCGAAAAAGGGAAAAAGAATTGACCCACAAATTTATGTTTATATAACAGATATATACATATATGAAATCGCTGTTTAGCTGCCTAGAAAACTCCAATCTAAACAAGAAAACACTTTGTACCATTATCAAGGAAAGGAAGAAAACGACTGTCATAATTTTCTTTCGATTTCAAGAAAGAAATTAGATTGAAACTCTTTAAATTTTCACATGTCCGTGTTTTCTAAGAAGTCAACCAGTGAATACTAACCCTCGGAAACGCATTTTATTGACCAAAAAGGATACAGAACAACCCAAACACAGATGAAGCAAAAAAAAAAAAAAAAACCCAGAAACAACATAATCAGAAAAACCAAAAGAACAAAACAGATTCTAGAAAGAAACAAACATCATTAGTTTAATCGATAAAGGATAAAGAAAAGACAAAGTTGACAGAAAAGGTGACAAAAAACGTAAAAACTGGGAGTGGTTACCAAGAGAGCGAAGCAGAGAAGAAGAAGAAGAAGAAGGAGACGGAGAAAGAGAAGAAGACAGAGAAATAGAGCGAGAGAGCAACTGGGAAATCCTCCGAGCAGCCATGGCTAAGCAGAAATCTCAAAAGGCTTATCCGTGACTGAAAAAAGAAAAGAAAAGAAAAAGAAGAGGAAGAAGAAAACAGGGTCCCTTGGCTTCGGTGGAGAATAACAGTTTTTTATCTGTTTCTCTCTCTATTCGCTTTTTTCCACAAGCGGAAGCAATGGATTCCCTCACCCTTTATGGACCCCACTTGAGTGCCAACAGACAAAATAGGGAAAATTATTTCTTGACCAAGAATGGTAGGATCTGTCACGTATCTGATAAGAAATGCATTATTTTTTTATTTGTTAATTAAAAATTTTCAATTTGGTAAAAAGAAATTAGCTTTTTCAATTTGGTAAAAAGAAATTAGCTTTTTATGTAGGACACCTTGCAGTAAAAATAAAAATTACCAAAATAAAGAACATTTATGATAGGATATATTATGTTTCTGGTAGGAATTACATTTTTTTTAAATTGGTTGACAATCTTCTGAAAAAATTAATCCATGTCTAGAGAAAAATGAGCCTTTTTTTTTTTTTTTTTTTAAGGATATCTTCCGGTACTAGTAAGAATTAGAATTGTTTTTTAATTATTAGATAAATTTTTTAACAATCTAATTTGGGGATGACACTTCTAGTTTCACTTCTGTTTCTGTCCCAACATATATCTATATATGATTTAAATATAAAATATATTAGTTATTTTATAAAAAAGATAAATTGTTAAGTTGGTTTTTGAATTTTAACTTTATAAAATATTGATCATTAACTTTTTCTTCATAACTAGAATACCATTAAACTTTTAAATTATTGATACATAGTTTTTTCGTTAGTTTTTAAATAAAATCCATTAGTTATGATCATTTTTTACCAAATCATTAACTATTTTCATTTAAAAGTTAACAGAAATTACCATTATAGTAACAATTTAATAATTTAGGGGTATTCTTGCTTCTTTTTTTTCGTAGAGAGAATGACCATAAACTATTAAAAATATTATTATAATAATTCTTTAAATTAATTTTTGGACAAAATCTATAATTAACACCATTTTTTTTATCAAATTACTAACAGATTTTATCCAAAAATTGATGAAAATAACTATTGTAGTAACATTTTAAAAATTAAGATGCATTCCAACTACAAAAAAATAAAAATAAAAAAATTCAAAGATTAAAATTATATAAAATTAAAAATTTAGAAACCATATAAATAATTTAACTTCATAAAAATTAGTAGTGAGAATTGATATTTGATCGGTTGACTAATTTTCTCTTATCTATAAGCGCTCAAATGCAAAAAGTTCAAAAAGGTAAACTATGGTCGAATGTCTCGCATTACGAGTAAGAATGATTTTTTAATTGAAAATGATTTTTTAATTGAAAAAATGTTACTTTTTTAAGGATTTGATTTGTGAGTAATATAATGTCAATTTGGTAAATGAGTTGAGTTTGATTGAGATGAAATTTTTAAATTTAAATTGAATTAACTTTTTAAAAAATAAATATAAACTTTATTGATTTTTCAAAAAAGATAAAATTAATATAAAAAAATATAATTTAATTAAAGTTAAAATTTGTTACTAAATAAAGTCATAATGAATGATATAAAACTGCTCAGGTTTTATATTTTTAATTTAAAAATAAAACAAAACAAAAAAACAAAAAAACAAGAAACAAAAAACAAATTGAAAAAGGAGCTACTGGGATATCTCATCTTATCAGTAAGAACCGCTTTTAACCCTTGTACCATTTTTTTAACTGCATGGTCTGTAAGTATTTGTTTTTAAAATGTACAATGGATGGTACAAAATTGTTTTAATTATCGCCGTTCCATTATTCAATTCAATTTTTATTATAACTAGTCTTACTGATAGCATAAAATAAGAAGTATAACTATAAAAATATCCTTAAAAAATTGAGCCAAATAGTTTTCTCAAAGTATTTTCTTAGCGAACAAAATACATAAAATAATAAGGTTGCGATAGAATCTTTTTTATATATCCTATCGGTAGAATCCCTTTTTAAATCGTTGAGATGTAATCAAATAGCTGACATAGTACTTATGTATAATAGTTATAATGCACTTAACCTCATACTAGTATAAATTAAAAAAATTAAAAAATAATATATAAAAAATAAATTAAAAAAAAAAAAACACTACACATTCCCTTCCTAATCGTCGACGATGCTCTGCAGCTAACGACTTCCCCCTACCACGGGCCCAGTCCCCCATCACCCCTCCCTCCCCCGAGCCGTGAGCCCAACGCCTCCCCCCCCCCCACCCACTAACATTGACGCCCACTAACATTGACCAACCCCCTTCACCCCCTTCCCAACGCCAACAAGCCTAATCCCCCCTAAAGTCAGATCTAGTTGGTGTTTAGGAGCGAGGGGGTGTCTATGTTAGGGGAAAGGGCGCCTTTTCGGTGTCATCGCCAGCATGGGGGATGGGGGGGTCTGTGGACGATCGCAATACTAGTTTTTTTTTGTTTTTGTTTTTTTAATTTTTTTGAATTTCTATTTTTTATTTTTAGTATATAATATTATGTGTTAAGATACATTATAATTATCATACACAAGCAACGTTTAAACGTTCTATTATATTAAGATGGTTTAAAAATGAGCTCTACTGATAGGGTATATAAATAAGATTTTATCACAGATTTACCCAAATAAAAAAGGCGTTTCAAAAAAATAAATAAAAAGGAGTGTTTGTATGACAAAGCTCAATTGAGGAGCACTAACGATAGGAACCCATATAACAGTTAAAAATGTTTGTATGACTAAATGAATGATAATGATATATGGTGCATCTAACGTTTTTACACACAATCCCTTATATTAGATTTACTTTTTATATAATATCACATTTAATCTTCTTATACACTCATTTTTATTTTGAATTTAATTTATTTTGTTAAAAATAAATTAACAAATCTAAATAAGAAAAAATATATATTTTTTCATTCTAAAAAAGAAAACATAAAGTATCTCTACAAAAAGAGAGAGAGAGAGAGAGGAAATAGTATAGAAAAAAAAAAAAAAAAACTCAAGTTTTGTCTAAATAAAAAAATCAAGGAATGTCATACTGCATTTAAAAAAAATAGAAAAATATATAATCATGGAAACGAAGATAGTTAGAAAAAATAAATAAAAATTATGTTCATATAAAAAAACTGCAGAGAATCATTGTTAAATGCTAACAGAAAAGAAAAAAAAAATACATAATACTTATGAATTAAAAAATTAAAAATACATATTTTAATAGTTGTTGGTTATTTAAGAAATATCTTTATTTTATTTTTGTTTCACTTGAATCTTCTATTGAAATTTTTCATGTAGTTATAAAAATTTCCTAAGAAAATAAATTGATAAGGAACAATTTAGGGTTTAGAACAATTTAGAATAATTTCTTAGGATTTTTTTTAAAAATATTACTTCCATTAATGGTTAATGTGGTATATGTTTTTTCAATTATTTTATAAAAAAATATTTTCATTTATAGGTACGTGGGGATGTGAATATTCTTAATTGTTTTAAGGTAATTTTTTTGTTAGGTAAAAATACATTGAAAATGTTTATTGACTTTGTGGGAATATTTATCAAAATTTTGGATACAAATAAAATTTCCCTAGAATATTTAAGGGGTACCAAGAATAATTATACACACACCCCCTATATTAAAATTAAAAAAAGAAAAAGAAAAAAAGGCCATGGCCTTTGCACCCTACCTTCGCCATTAACAACATGATTGTCATGTGACAAGTAAGAAAATCATGATCAAAAAAGTCTTTGATTCTTTTAAATACAGATAAGATAAGATATATATATATATATATATATATATCCTATGAGATTTTACTTTTATCTTATCCTTAGTGCTTTTATTTTAACAATTAAATCAACTTTTTTGTGTTTATGATCAAAATCATTATACTTATCGCATTGTCAATTTTTAACATGTCTACTGTATACGTATGAATTAAATCATTGAAAAGTTAACATAACGAAAGAAACAATAATCCTCATTGGATAGGATCAAAGTATAGTTGTACTATAAGTTGTCTCAGAAAATTTTTTATGTCCTGTTAAAAATATTATTTAAAAATTTGATTAAGTTATTTTATCTTTTTGTGACGATGTCCCTTATTTCTTCTTCTTCTTCTTTTTTTTTTTAAACTTCACTTTTACTTTTTCTTGATTTATTACTTTCTTCTATTCTTTTTCTTTTTTTCCTTCAACTTTTTAATCATTTTTTTAATAGTTTTTACTTTTTTACTCAAAAACAAAAAAAAATTTTTTTTGAAAAACATGGGTCATAGGAGTGAAGGTTAGAATGCCTAAATAACTCCAGAAAAATAGATGTCCCGTCAAATGATATATGGATCCCTCACGAAATAGATTGTCCATATACTGTGACTACTTCAGTAATAATGATCCAAACCAAATATTCAATAAAAAGAACGAGCGTACTATTAACCCATCTAAAAGACATTGACAATCAAATTTGTCTATATAAAAATATATTTTTAAATATATATTTACTATCATTTTTATTTTTTTTTTTGTGATAGCTAACTTACGAATATCAAAAAATATTCTATCATTGAAAATTTTAATATTAATGTATATAAATTAAATATTCAATAATTTTAATATATATGCGTTTTATGCATACAAAACATGTGATTTCAACTAGTTTTAATATAAAAATGATTTTATAAATCCAACTTTCAAATACGTAGACTATGGAAACGAGATCTTAGCCTAAAAAGATACTTATAACTATGAGGTTAAATGACAATTTTTCTTTTTCCCTCCCTTGCAAAATGGTAATGGTTCTTTTCATGTGAATGTTACCATAACTGTGGTAATTTTTTCTGGTCCATTGTAATCATAAATTTGCAGCTAATGCAAGTCAATTTATTGTTCCCATGTCAAATCAAATCAAGTTTTGGGTTAATTAATTAGTACATCTTACCTGACTTAATAGAACCAGTTTAGTGTTAGATTAGCTCAACTGGAAAAAATATCCCCGTACATAATGTTTCTTCCATATTGGTACCCCTAGTAAAGAAAGTAGTTATATATTAAAAAAAAAAAAAAAAAAAAAAAGAAGAAGAAGAAGAAGAAGAAGAAGAAGGCGGCTTTTTCGTGTAGTCATATCTAACTTCTTTCTTTATAATAGTTTTTTTTTTTTTTTTTTTTTGGGACGAACGAGGAGGAAAATGATGTACTTTCTTTCAGTATTTTTAAATCTTAATGTTTTTTTTTTCTATTTTTAAAGAATATATTGGGGCATTTTAGTTTTTTTAAATATAAATTATTTTATATCTGGATGGCATATCCAAATTCAGAAATTGAAACATTTTTACAAAAAAAATATTTAATTCAACCTTTTTTATCATTTTTTTATTTTGAAAAAAAAAATTATCTTATTTTCAACTTATTTTACACAGTATTTTTTTGAAAAAAGAAAATGAATTTTTTTAAAATTTTCTCACAATACATAATTTTCAACACCATTTTTTCTCACTCTAAACAATTTTTTGTTTTCAAGAAAATTTTTTTTTACACATTCAAATACAATCTTATTCTCAAAATAAAAAGGCATTCCGTTTAAAATAAGAAATTTTTTTTTTTTGAAAATGGACCTTACATTCAAACGAAGCTTTAAAGTCACAAGAGTCTCACGTGATTAAAAACCGTGAGAAAATTAACTGAAGTTAGCATCTTTAATCCTTGTTTAACGTTACTAAGAGATCATTTAAATGCACACACACACACACACGCCAAAACAAGCAATTTACACCTTTTTATATTATTATCCTTCTTTCAACGTTAGTTAAACGGAGATTTTCTCTCTCTAATGCAATTTGTACATTTCAAAGGGTCGAAATAACCGCTTTAGATGTTGATCTTAGCAAGATAGCTTACTGATACGTAGTCAGCAATTTTGGCGAGTAATTTGTTGACCATCAATAATTAGGTTTATAATATCATCATTTTCTACTTTGGGTTCCGTAATTTTTTTTTTAATTGAGATTACGATAATGATAGAAACAGTCCTTTTTTACTAAGGTAAATCATCATCTTTTACTTTCGTATCTTTTTGAATTTGACAATTTAATATTTGAATTTTTTTTCTCAATCAATCCCTCAATTTAAAATTCTTGACCCCATTGATCGTTTTCTCACGTCCCTCAAATTTTGGATATTTTAAACATGAGTTGAGAAAATAAAATTGTTATCTCCTTCCTAAAAAAACAAAAAAAACAAAACGAAACGAAACCAAAAAAAAAATAAATAAATAAAAAAGAAAGAAAGAAAGAATTAAAATTTTTTCTAACGTTTTGATGGGAATTTTATCAACTTCAAAATATTTCTAATTATATCTTGAAATAATTGATTTCTACAGATTAAAATTATATATTAAATAGCTTGGCAGTATTTATGTAATTTTCAAGAAAAATAGACATATAGATATAGTTCGTATTTCATGAGTTGTGAAATACTCGTTCACAAAACAATTTAAAACCCAATGTATTGATCGGATTTGAGAATTACTTTCCTATATGTTTTTCCTTTGCCAAATTGGTTGACAAGAAGCCGTCAATTTCTGTCACTGTTCATGGATGTTAGCAAAAAAGACTTGGAACAAAAACAATTAAAAAGTAATAATTTTAAAGTACTTCCCGGTAAATAAAGGGCTCTTCCCTTTTTATTTTATTTTATTTTTTTGGGTAACACTCAAGATATTTCCATTGACTATTTCATATTCCATAGCAATTCTAGTGAAAGAAGTCAGCAGCTCGTGCTCAACTAATTCGGCCACTTTTTATTTTTTTTGGTTTCACAATTCATACCCATTTTGGAAAATTGATTTCAATTTTCAAACAATCAAGCAATATTTCGAATTTTTGCTTTTGAAGAATTCATGATCATATCAACAACTTGCAACATCTTGTCATAATTTTCAATGGTGTGAAAATTCTCTAAACTGAATAGCATTATAGGAAGACGTGAATGTATATCCACATACATACACACAAATATATATATATAATAGCTGCCATTTTAGAATTTTTTTGAAAAGAACTAGTTTTAATAGCTTTGAATTTCTTATTTTCTTTCTTTCTTTTTTCTTTGTTTCTTTGTTTCTTTTTCCCTAGGCACGTCATTTGTTATATATGGTCAGTTTGATTAGAAAACGTATATATGGTCAAGCAACTTGTAATTAGGTATATAGGCTGCTATTTTTGGTTCAACCGAGTGTTTGTCTAATAAACTATATGTAGCAACGTAATAAAACTAAAGAAAATCTATTCAAAGGAGGTATATAACATATATTTACACAACTTAGAAAACGTATAGGAATGAACAGTGATTTCCCCCTTTTTCTTTCTGCGGGAACTCGCATAGGAAATTACGGTTTTGCCCTTTTGTTTTCTTCTTTTTTTTGGATGAATATAACTGTTCAATCAAGCAACTAATGTAATTAGGTATACTTTTTTTTTTACTTTTGCTGTTGTTGTTGTGGGTTTTTTTTTTTTTTTAATTTATTTTTTTTACTTTTGTTGCTGTTACGTTATTTTTTTTTTACTTTTGTTGCTTTGTTACTATTTTTGCTTTGTTCGTTATTTTTTTTTTTACTTTTGCTGCTTTGCTTTACTGCTCAGTGTTTTTTTTTTTTAAACTTTTGTCTTTGTTAGTTATTTTTTTTTAATTTTTGCTGCTTTGCTACAGTAAAAAGATGTAATATTTATATGTATTTTTGTTTTTTTTTTTTTCTAATTTTTGTTGCTTTTGGTGTACGTTCTTTTTTTTTATTATAAAGCTGCTTTTTCTACTAACTGCCGATTTTGCCCCTATCCTAAATCTATTCAGTGGAAGGATTTTGTCCTCACATATTTTACCTTTTTTTTTACGTATAGACATATTCTGACTATTGATATATTGTGTTTTTGCTACTTTGCCTTTTTTTTTTTTACAATTTTTACATTTCGGATTTTTTTTGTGTCTTTTTTGTTTCTTTTGTTCTTTTTTTTACTTTTTTTTTTTTTTTAAGACATATAATTTTTTTTCTTTTTTGTTTATTTTGTTTTATATCTTAAAAAAAAGAAAAAAAAAAATTTTTGTTAAACTTTTGAGTTTAAAGATTTTTGTTCTTTTTTTGTTTTTTGCACACGCACACATGTATATAACAAAACGTAGTTTTTTCGGATTCTTTTGAATTTAAAGATGCTTTATTTTGTTTTAATTTTTTTTAAATGAGACCCCCATTGTCATATTCTTCTAAGAATTAAGAAGTTTTTACAAATTTTTTTCTTCATCAATTTATTGAGAACAATATTTTGGTACCAGAGACATGGAGTTAAGGATTACTCTCATTTTATGAACTACATACTTTTTTTTGATTAATGATAATACTCTCATTTTATAATTATTGTTGTCGTCGTCGTTATACTTTATAAATTTAAATGATAAAACAACGAAATTTAAGGGTCCGTTTTATAAAACAATTTGAATTGAAATTTTTTAATTTAAATTGATTGATTTTTTAAAAATTAATTATAATTTTTATTGATTTAAAAAAAATAAAAATTGAGATGAAAAATTTAAGTTTAAGATAATTTATCTGACGGAGACTAAAAGTTAAATTGAACTTATACAACGTCGTTCTTGTCATGATTGCACCGTAAAAGGACCAAAAGAATGAGCGTCCAAATGCCCATGTATGGAGTCAATTAATGGATTGTAACTATACTATTGTACCCCTGAAGGGGCAGTGGATATATATATATTTTTTGTGCTGAAGGGACGGTATTTATTTGGAAAACAAACCGGGTGTTTCGCATATAAGTTTAACTCAAGTTAAACTATATTTTTTTTTGTTTTTTTTTAAGGTAAACGGAGATTAGAATATCTAATGACCATTTACGGAGTCTTTTTTAAAAAATCCACAAAAATTATTATTCAAAATTAAAAATCTTAAACTAAACCCATTTATCAAATACTCCCAAAATTTGAAACGTACATTAAGTACTTTGCTTTTGGGTGCGCCCATGATGTAACGTGTCCTTGTTTTGGCTGTTCAATCACGTGTGCTTTTAGGGTCCGTTTGTCTTTTTATGATACTTTGTTTTTAGGGTTTATTTGGTGAATGAATTTGAGTTGGAAATTTTAAGTTTCAATAGTAATTTTTGTTGACTTTTCAGAAAAGAAAAAAAAAACTTTTTCAGAAAAAATAAAAAACTTTTTCAAAAAAAGACAAAAACTAAGATGAAAAAATACATTTTAGTTTGAAATGAGATAGTGAACCAAACATCACCTTAAACTTTTTATCACTTAAAATAGGGGTAAGAAAAACCATTTTTCTTAATAGCATGCATTTGGAGTTAGGATTAATTTTATAAACAATATTTGTGAGAAAAATATTATTAAAATTAGTATTATTTTTATTTCTTGTCAACATTGCACTATCACATCATCTTCAATTGAGGTAGCTTTAAAATGTCAAAATGCCTCCACCTATTCAGCCAAGCCTAAGCCCACCCTAAAATTTCCCCACTTTCTCAACCATACCTAGGAAGCCCGTCCATCCCCCTTCCCCCCCCCCCCCCCCAAACTCCCACCATATATAACTCTCTCTCTCTCTCTCTCTCATTTGTTTTCGTCGTTATCTCCCACCCTCACCTCATGCATGCTCCTTTTTTACAACGTTAGGGCGTCGAAGATCTACAGCTCAGTTCTCTCACCCTCACTTTCTCTCCCCATCCTTGTTCTCGTTATTCACTTCATGCTCTTTCTCTTCACCATATTTGAAAAAGGTTACAGCTCATCTCGAGATCCACTAGCAGCTTTTCTCACCTGCATCAGCCTCATTCTAACTTAGTTCAAGTCCATATCTGAAGTAATGGTGTTTGTTCTTTTGTTTTATTTGTTTTTATATACTTTAATTGGGTTTGTGTTTAGGATTATAATCTAAAAAATGACTATATTAAACTTGTGAAGGTAAGTTCTTGCAACTTCTGTTGTCACTCGTAGCTTTTGTGATAATAAAATAAATTTCCTATGTTTTTTGGTACCTTACTTTAAGATTTTCTGTTATAGAAAGTTTTCGATAGTAGTAATGATGAACAATATAATGATCTTTTGTTCATTATTATAATGACCTAAATAGTCAATAATTTTTTCATCAAACAGTAATTAATAAATTGACTAACATCTTGTTGTTTTATTTAGGAATGGCTGTGGTTTGTATTTTCATCAAGTATAATGATAGTGAGATAGTGTATTGATATATGTTGATGGTGAAATAAAGGGAATAACAGTGCCCTTTACCTTAACTTATGTTGGTCTTATGGACATATTCATTGTTCTTTTCTCTCTTTCTCTCTATCTCTCTCTCTTAAACTTGAAACTGGACTTAGGTCATTTGAGGCACAAATTGGGTAGGTGGGAAGAAAGGGGTACTTTTGAAATTTTGCTTCCCTTACAAGCTTCTTGGTCCATAAATCAAATTAAAAAAATGACATGACAGTACTAGTATCGAAAGGAAACAAAAGTGATACTAGTTTTAAAAATATTTTTCCCACGTATACTATTTATTAAATTATTCATTTGGAGTTTAGGTTTGGATTGTAGAATTTGAATTTGAATTTGAATTAAATTGTGCATTTGTCAAGGTATTTGAATTGTTGGAGTTAAAAAATGTAAAAACTTGAAATGTGTTTGGAAAAAAAATCAATATAGAGCTTGTTTTATTCATTTCGAAATTCTATTTAATTTAAAGAAAAAATAATCTCATTTGAACTTATTTATACAAAGTTATAGACTTTAAAAGTTTGAATTATAAAATTGTGTAAATAGTAAAATTGACAGAGAGAAAAAAGATTATAAGTGTAGAGTTTGAACCCTGACACCAAACGCTACCTAAGAATTTGCTCGGGTTTTCGCACTTTTGCCCTATAATCTTTTTGGACTTTGATAACTTTTTCTTGAACTTTTAATTTTGATAATTTACACTCTATTCGAATTTGTTAAACTGTTACCTATTCATCAATTTTATTCTGAATTTTGATCGACCTTGAGGAACTAAGAGATTTGTTTTAGAGTTTGAATTAAAATTTTGGAATTTTTTGGTCGGACATGATTTTCCGTGCACCATCTTACGTAATTACCAACAAAATTTACCCTATTGCAACAGTTGTTTAGCAAGTTTGGTAGGAAATTTATTAAAATTACTAGTTTAAAGGGTTAGTCACCATAGTAAAAAGTTCAAGGCGTCAACGTAGACAATACCGATCTATAATTAATCATTTTTGTAGATGATGAATGGCAGGTTTGGGTCAAAATTCCAATATCAAGTTTGGAATGGCATTTCTAGTTTTCAGGTTGCATTTTACGTTTCTTTCTCATGTTAAAACGGTATTTTATAAATCTGTTTGGTAACAAGGAAAACCAAATGGGTTTAAAATCTGATATAGCAATACATGGCCTCAATTACAACCATGCCGGATTCTCCAAAGGAGTAACAACAGCCTTCACTTCCAAGTAGTTTCTAAGGCTGTAAATTCCCTTTTCCCTTCCTATTCCACTCATCTTGTACCCTCCATAAGGGACCGCAGCATCGAAAACATTGAAGCAATTCACCCAAACAGTCCCGGTCCTCAATGCCCTAGTCAGAGTGTTGGCAGTGTCGATGTTCTTGGTGAAAACCCCGGCAGCTAATCCGTATCGGGTCGCATTAGCCCTTCTTATTACTTCATCAATGTCCCTGAGACAAAGCAACCTTGTTAGAACATACTAGCTCAAAAGGCGATTGTGTTGTTCTCAACTTTTGCGTTCCCTTTTCCTGTTCCAACGAGTCTTTCCAATAATATTATGATAATCATATCACATCAATTAAAAAATCAGGTTAATTAAATACATGTCATAATACTATTTGAGTGACAGGAAACGAGACACAAATAATCAAACATGCGAGCCAAATCCGTTCTCCTAATGCTTCTCATTGTGTTCCACAAATACTTACTTGAATTTCAAAATTGATTGCACTGGTCCAAAGATCTCGTCTTGTGCTATCAACATATCATCCTGATCGTTTGAAAAGCAAGAATCATGATAAGATTGAATGCTTTTCGTCGTGTCGTAAGAAGTTGTGATTCAAGTTGGAAAAACATACATACCTTAACATTTGAGAAAACAGTTGGCTGAATGAAGTACCCTTTGGAGCCAAATCTTTCCCCTCCACACTCAAGGGTGGCATTGCTTTCGATTCCGGATCTTATGTACTTCAGGATCCTCTCGAACTGCTCCGAATCAATCTAGGATTTTCATGAAATTAAGATAAACTAAAAAAAAAACTAACAAATTGTGGACCTCTTGGTAGGATTCGAACCCAGATGAAGTTCTAATCATCTGTCAGAGAAAAAAATATATATCTAAGAAAGATTTGAGAGTACCTGAGGCCCTTGTTCAACACCCGTCTTGAAAGGGTCACCAACAACACGTTTCTTCGCAAGTTCCTTGGCTTTCGCTACAAATTCATCGTACACGCTTTCATGCACATAAGTTCGTGATCCAGCTGCACAACATTGCCCCTGAAAGGGATGAAGCTAACGCATGTCAGTCATCTCGGTACAAACATTAGTTACTGTTCTAAACTTCCAATTTCAGCCCCATGGAGATGAATTGATTGAACAAACCTGGTTAAAGAACAGAGCAAAATGGGCGAATTCCACAGCCTTGTCAATGTCAGCATCCTCACATACGATGAAAGGCGATTTCCCTCCCAGCTCTAGTGTCACCGGCTTTAGATTGCTTCTCGCAGCCAGTTCAAGAACAATCTTACCGGTACCCGTTGATCCGGTGAAAGCTACCTGCAAATGATATTAATTATAAGATTTTAAGAGACACACTAATCCTAATTAAGAATGGTAATAAACATTTTCCTGCTAATATATCAATTCTGCTTTAGTGCTGATACAGCATGCATATATATGTACATGTCTTTATACATATATTATATATATACTCTTCTAGGTTTTAAGATACCTTGTCCACATCCATATGACTTGCAAGAGCTGCACCAGCCGTTGGTCCATAGCCAGAAACTATGTTTAAAACACCAGGAGGAAGACCAGCCTGTCAAAAGAGAATCCTTGTCTAAAATAATTATCGAAGAAAAAAGACATTAAGAACATTTAATTCAATCGTCGAATCGACCTTCATATCTTCGAATAAGCGAGAACCATAGGTCCTACACCGTTTAAAAAAAAAAAAAAAAAGGTTCAACAGAAGCAGAGATCAAACTTAAGCTTACCTCATGGAAGAGCTTGCCTACGTAGAGAGCACTCAAGGGGGTCTGCTCGGCGGTTTTTAGGACAGTGGTGTTACCACAAGCTAGAGCTGGCCCAACCTTCCAAGCAAACATGATCAGGGGAAAGTTCCATGGAATTATCTGTCCCGCAACTCCGATCGGTTCGTGCAGTGTCTGCACATGGTAATTTCCGTCGGCTGGAACAGTCAGTCCGTGGATTTTGTCCGCCCAACCTGCCCATTACAAGGAGGAAAATCATTGGCAATAAACACAAGAATCGTGTTTACTAGCGTTTTATAACAACTGACGTTTCAAGTGATTTATCATTCTTTTATTAGTACGTGTTGTTAAATTCATGAACTCAAACGATTGAGATCTCACCAGCATAGTAGCGAAACAGGCGTGCCAGCATCGGTATCTCGAGCATTGCAGCTTGTTCATAAGTTTTCCCGTTATCCCATGCCTCTAGAGCTGCAATCTCATCGTTGTGTTTCTCAATCAAATCGGCAAAGCGCAGCATTATCCGCGATCTCTCCTGAAATTTGAGCATCGGATTGGAAAATGTACAATTTTCAACATTTATTCGAAATTTTCCGGTAAGAAAGTTCTCACGTAGGCTGTCATCTTTGGCCACGGTCCCTCGTCAAATGCCTTGCGCGCGGCGGATACTGCACGGTCTATGTCTTCTGCATCGCCTTCCGCAACATGAGCAATCACTTCTCCGCCACGAGGATCGTACGTCGGAAATGTTTTTCCTGAGGCCAAAATACAACTTTGTTTTTTTTTTTTTTTTTGTTTCTTTAATTTCTTTGAAGCACAACAATGGCGAAAAAGAAAGAATTACCTGATGCAGCATCAACAAAATGGCCATTAATCAAGTTCTTGGTATAAGTAATTTCAACAGGTGGAGTGATTAGTTCTTCAACTGTTGTGGAAGTGCTAAACCTCGCAATTATCCTTTTTCCATAAATACAACTTCCTGGAAATAGTAGTGACATTTTTTCTGAGGGAAAAAACCAGATTAGTCATTAAAATAAATATGGGTTTTTCACCCAAAAAAATATATATATATATATATATATTTCTCTGTGCAATTATCAAATTGCGAAAATTGGTATTTTTCTAGTCAAATTGGGAACTGTCTTAGAATCCAATTTTTATGCTTTGTATGGTTAATGCTGATCAAATTCAGATATCAATTCAGTGTCTGTGTTTGGTTGTAGAGAAAATTATGGTCAGAAGCAAAAAATAAAAAAAAATTTTGAAGATCAAGATAACCAACTGACAGCATCGTCTTACAACATAAAGAAAGCAGATCATAATATTTAAGGGACTTCTATGGCGAGACCCGTTGTGGTACTGTCATATTTCTGCCGTTAAATCATATCCCAATCATTTTAAAAGTGAAACAATAAGTGAATTTGAAAGCACAAAATTTTACAATTTCAATTAAGGTTTATTTTGTACTCCACCACTAAATTCTTCTACATATAATTTCTTCTTCCTTTTAAGCATATTAGACTCTAAAAATTCTAGTAAAAGCGCATTTTTTAAACTACTGATCATACTCATGCAGATGCCACATACAAATATAACAATTATACCGGACTATAGGATCAAACAAATCATTGTCATCATCATCAAATAATTTGATAAGTGGACTAAGGAAAAAAAAAAAAAAAAAAAAAAAACCCGAAAGGTGAGAAGTTACAAAATAGTGTGAAGTGGTTACCTAGAGTAGGCAGTGGAGACAGGGACACTGGAGGAGAAGAGAGAACACGAGAGAGCAACGAGGAAATTCTTCGAGCCGCCATGGCCTCTCTGAGAAATCTCAAAAAAGATTGCTAGAATTTTCTCCTCTGTTTTTTTTTTTTTTTTTTTTTTTCAGCACATAAAATCACTCTCTCTTGCACACTATATTTCTCCCAGTTTCGTATTAGGTAAGCTTACCCTTCTTTCATCCCATCAAGTGTAAGTGCTGACCCCACGTGATGAGAGCCAAAAAAACCAATTAAGTGAAAAAGAAAAAGGATTATTTATTTGTTTATTTAATTATGTCAAATAGCAAAGAAACAGTATCATGTCATTTTAATTATATGATGATAATTAGAGTTGGGGGGTGGAAAATTGCTCTTCAACTACTGCTGCTACTAGCTTGATTCTAGAATTTTAGCTTGCTCTTGGTCTAGGGGACGGTTTCTGCGAAGAGAACTCTCCGACGCTCGATTCAGAATGAGATCAAAACCGGAAAAACTCTTAAGTCCGAAGATTACGAAAAATATACATTTTTCCCTCACATTCACTATAAATTTAGAACTTTGTGAATTTGCTGGGTGTTCGGGATCAACTCTAACTTTGAACGTTCAATCACGATGCCGTAATCTCAACTGTTAAGTGTTTTCACATTTTTTCATTAAAACCGGTTTTCCGTATATTTTATATGCATTTTGTCATTACAAAAGTTATGTGTTCTGATTATTCATTATGCGCTAATTAAGGCTTGCCCTTATTTTGTGTGTGTGTATTTTTAATTCTTGCGTTCTGCCCTAGGGCCTCTTCCATTCTGCCCACTTTTTAAATTTGGACATCGTTTTCCTTACCATTCTTTTATGAGTATCCAGGTTTACGTTAGTCTCTTGTTTTTTTTTTTTTTTAATCTATTGTTATATTTTTAAAGAATAAATAAATAAATATATATATATGCCTAACTAATTAGACACATGTCAAAAATTAAAAGCTTCAGTTCTTGTTCCCCACGATATGAGCTGGATACTATCATATACCTGATTTAAGACAATTCCTATACATATATTTTAGGAGAAAATGTAAAAACAACTTGTCAAATATATATATGTTTATATTGTTTTGCCATCTCTTGAAACTAGCTTGATTTGTGATCCTATTATCCAAATTAAAAGTAAAAAAATAATAATAATAATAATAAAACTATTGTAACCGTTGAAATGATTTAGAAATATACATTAGGAGACACAATCCTACGAATCACCCTAATGCTTTTGCGCGCCAAAGGCTTTGGCTTGAAAGTTGAAGTTATTCTTTAATTAATGGTGATTCATCTTCTCAAAATCATATTATTTGTGACATTTCTAATTTGGTCACATACATTAATGAATGTTTCTCACTCACTAGATCTCTCTCTGTAGGGCAATAACAGTTGCATTCATAAATATATATATATACACACACACACATAACATACATTTCTTTGTCTCGATGACATACATATAATTCCAACAGATGGTCCTAGCATAACAACTTGCGACTACCATTATTTATGAAGATTTTATAAGTCTCAATGGGAGTTGGTTTGTTTAATTTGAAAATTTTCTGGTTTTTTCTCCCCATACTTTTATGTCTATTCACGTGATTGGATTCAGCTAATTTGTGTGTGTGTTTTAGATATATATATTTTAATTAAAGATTAGATTCAGCTTTTGTTAATGTTAGGATGGCCACGAGACAGGCATTGTCTTCACCTTTTTAAAAACGGAAAAAAAATAAGTAAACTGGTAGACGCAAACACTTGCATTTTCAAAATAAAAAATAAAAAATGTAGGGGTTCCAGCACTTTTCTGATTAAAAAAAAAAAAGTAAAGAGTTTTTACTGTCTCTGGACCGGCTTGTCCCTGAATGGGAGATAAAACAAGTTGATTATAAGAAAAGTACTGCGCAATTATTAAGACCACGCGAGATTAAAATTGGAACTACCATTCTGAACCACATAAATAACTCTTTTTTTTTTGGCTGGACATAATAATTGCTTTCTTTTGAATAAATTACTCTTGCCTAACAGAAACGCTGAACAACAAAGTCATAATTCTTGACTGGAAGACTATAAAACAAAATAGAGCATCAAGCAAGATCAACTATTTAAAAGACTTAATAAAAAATTTAATGTTTAGTTTTAACCTTTGTTAGTAAAAAAAAAAGATTATTTTGTATTTTTAATAAAAGAATTCAGGAATCTTTTAACAAAAAAAGAAAAAAAAAAGATTGCAGACCCTATTGTAACTTTGTAAAAAGATTAAGGATCAATAGACAATTTATTCTGTTTTAGATTGATTGATTAAATCAAAACTAAAATTAATTTCCCTAAAAAAAACTAAAATTAAAATGAGTGCATGAGAATAAGTATTTCAAAAATAGAATTTATAAAAAAGATAAATGTTATGAATGTTTGGTAAGAAAGCATTAGTTAGATAGGTATGTTAATTAATTTAGTGAGTGGAAATATTTATGTGTGTGTATATATATATATGGAATTTTAAGAAAATAAATCCAATCTTAATTAATTAATTGGATTATATGAGTTCAGAACCCATAAGTAGGGAATAACAAACATAATAAAAAGTCACTCTATTCTTTTAATTTCCTGTTTTCCCTAGCGGAAATGTTATAACACACACCTTTATCGCTTTTCTTTTTATAAGTTGTATGTGCATGAGAGCATAGACAAACAAAGTAAAATTTAAAAAAAAATTTTACACGAAGATAATGTAACAATCACGTAACAGTTACGTGACAAATAGGGAATGCGATATTAAAAGAGCCACCTCTTTTAAAGAGTCGTATAGATTTAGTTTCTTTTACTTTACCTGACTTGAAATTGAGTTGAATCTTTTTTATTAATTTGTTGATTGGCCTCAAGATTTCATTTTAGAAAGACAAAGAATATAGAGAAGACGAAATGACACTGAAATGACACTTTTTTTTTCCCACAATCAAAGTTAAATTCACTTTAGCCATATATAATTACCTATATAAGTACTTATAATCGTATAAAATAGTACTCAACTACACATAACATAACAAAACAACCTTATAACCTTCACAAATCCGCTGAAAAATCAGGGTCCTCAGGCTTGAACAACTTCTTGGGCATGTCAATCGCAGGCACTTTCTGGTTAGCCCCTCTTCTCGTATTCGCCGCAAACTTCGAAGCCAAAACCGTAGCCCCAAGTTGCCCATTTCCTCCTGATGAAGAGCCCTCTGCACCAACATTTGCCTCTCGACATCCTCGGCCGACAATCCGCAGATGTCGAAATCATCAAACTCTTGTTCGGCAAAATTGTTGTAGTAGAACTCCTCCTCATGTCTCGCCAATTCGACGGCCAGCTTCCGCTTCCAATACCGTCTCCACGCCACTTGTATGTAACAAGACCCCCAAGTCCTCCACTGGTGGGAGTAGTACCTGAAAGCCTGCTGCAGCCTCTTGCTGTGCAGGCGCTTGAACTGGCTGGCCACGAACTTTAGGTCCTCGGCGCGGAGGGCAAAGGCCTCGACCTCGGTCAGGGACCGCACGGTTCGGGTCGAGCAAGGTAAGTTGAGGCTGGAGGTTGGCATTAGAGCCCATGTCAAGAGCTCCTCGCCGCAGAAGTCGCCCGGGCGGAGGGAGATGCAGTTGAAGAAGCCCGACCTCCCGCCGTCGGTCGTCGAGCTCTCTAGTTGGCCTCGAATTATGAAGAGCATCTCGTTTACGGGATCGCCTTCGCGGATGATGTATGTGTCCTTTGTGTTTAGGGAGGAGACTAGGCGCTCGCATATGGCGTCCAGGAGTTGATCGTCCATTTGGGCAAAGAAAGGAACCTGAGATCATACAAAACCACTTTTTTAGTACAAAATACATATGTAGTCTAAGTATCTGTTTGGCATCACGTTTTAAACTCATTTTTCATTTTTTTCATTTTTCACTTTTTCATACAAGAATTTGAATTTGTTGTACTTAAATCTATTATCCAAACTGACAAGAACTTTTGAGAAACATAAGAAAATACTGTGAAAGTACCACTTTCTTTCGAAGGGCCAATTTAATTAGATTGTTCTATGATACTTTGGTATCACTTTCTTGTGGCTTCTTTTTCAATTGACTAAAATATATATATGTAAAGATATCAGTCTTTTGATGCTGGAATGCTTATAGATTTCTGGTTAGGGTAAAGTAAATTATTATTTGGTTTTAGAACGATCATTCATCATGTGTAACTGGTTTTACTCTATTTGAATATCGTATTTTTGATCTAATTGCGTTTGGATTAGCGTAGATTTGACAGAAAATATAAATGATTATGAGAGAAAACATTGGGGAAAAAGTATTGACATAAGTATATTCATTGTCCTATGTCTTCCCTTGGATAAGACTCAGAATTGAGATGACATGGTATCTAAACTTGGACGTTTTCTACGATTCTAAATTCACAAGCTTGAATTGGTTTATATATTACATGTTTTCTTTTGAAACTCCGGTGATTAATTTGCCTTTTGAGTAAAAAAAGATAAAAGATAATAAGGGATATATGATTACTTACACGACGAACAAGGGCGAGACAGAGATGCCTTTGAATTTGACGCCTGAGATCCAAAGGCAAATCCTGCAAAATGGACTCTTCGTCTACACCTCTTGTGGCAATCCATTTGTACTGCACAAACCGGCGAACTCGTTCTTGTAATTCTAGCGGGAGTTGTCGGTGTCGCATCCATTCCTCTGTGTCTCTTCTCTTGATCCTCCACTCTTCAAGTCTAGCACTATTTGATTGCAGATAAGTCTTCAAAGAAATCAGAAATAATTAACCATAATATAACCCAAACGAAAGTATGTACATTAATCAATGGCGGAATGCGGAGTCAGAGATTCTTTCATGCTACGTGAATGAAACCAAAATTTTGAATCAAAAATTGCAATGCAACTTAATTTTCTTATGTTTTATCTTCTAACAAATTATGAACTTAGTTTGTACTAAAGATGGTTGGTTAGTTTTGCTTTATTTAGAGTTTGAAATTTGAAATATGAGTATACTTAATAGTTCAAAACACAGTATAATTACAAAATTTGAACAAACAAATATACAAGACATGAAAATTAGAGGATTTCAAGAGCGGGAAAAAATATTATAAGAGCTAGCTCTTGGATTCGGGGAGACGGCTGTCCTCAAAGCCCAAGATAGCTCCGTTCCTGATGTAAATAGAAGATTATACCAATTGGGATGGGACAAAATTATACCTGCATATTGCCTATGAGATGTGAGAACAGAACTAGACCAGCTGAGCAAATAAGAATGCTGAACAATATTTCACCACTAAATGTACTTGCCACAATGCTTTGTCCATATGAACTGCACATCATGATGAAATCAAAGATAAATTAGAGGTGCTATATATATATATATATATATATATATGGTGTGACTAAAACATGCATGACACAAATTAAATTAGCTCACCTTAAACTTCGCAAACCCCACCAGAGGCAATAGAAGTACTTCTCCATGAAGTTGGAAGAGGCGATTTCGCTGGTGAAAGCTTCAGCGAACATTCCAAACTCGAAGTGCTTGTCGTCCTTGAGAGGGTCGCAGTTGGTTAGAACTTGAGTGCCCTGCAGCCAAAACCGGCGTTCGGGGTTGCTTACGCTGCTGCAATCAAGGAAAGAAGGCTGACAAGAGGGGGAGTGCGTAGCATTCATTTCTTTGTCACATTCTAGCTTCCAGCACTGGTACTGGCGCTGGATGGACAACACGTACCACGACGCTCCGGCAACCTGCACTGACGATTCGAGAACATAATGATGGTAATACAACATGAACAAATGTGGAGATTAAGTATAAATACTATATACAAACACACACAAACACACACAGAGGTATATAAGCAGTTCTTACATGACTAGCAAG
This sequence comes from Ficus microcarpa, assembly GCA_025413485.1. Taxonomy (NCBI): domain Eukaryota; kingdom Viridiplantae; phylum Streptophyta; class Magnoliopsida; order Rosales; family Moraceae; genus Ficus; species Ficus microcarpa. The sequence goes on along the minus strand of JAINRI010000551.1, from coordinate 540,019 downwards.
AATGTAAAGAAGGAGATTGTATGCTGCTCCTGCCCAAGCGGTCTTGGTTATTGCACCAGTTGTTTTAACAATTCTTTGGGTAAGGGGAAAGATGAGAAAAAACCGAGGAATGTATTGAAGAAGAACAATTAGAGAAAGAGTGTGAATAGCATGAGCAGCTCTTGGAACTTTCACTGCTGGAATTACAAACCATGTCACAATCTGCATAAAGAGACACAAGAGTGGATTTCAGCCAAAAGACAGAAAGGGAGTTGAGCGAATAAATAGAAAAAGCACATGGTAAGGTATATGTATGGATTTTTTTTTTTTTGGAGGCGGGTGGGTTGGGGAATTTCCCACATTGAACAAATAAGTGCATGTTATGGCTTGTCAAGTCTATATATGAAAGTATTCTCATTTTTGTATGTTGGCACAATAGTTTTGGAAGAATAATATTAATGATTAAGTATTTGTGTTATTGTTAATTTAGTAAATCAAATGGAGAAATATTAACAAAAATTATATGACAGCAATATAAATAAAATAAATGGCTAGGCCGAAAGCTCAGCGTCATTCAATTGAGCGTCATTTTAGAATTATAAATTGTATTTGTTTTACAAGTATGTGATAGTATTGTCATCTTTTTTGCTGATATAGCAAAATATTTGTATAAGTGGGATTCATATGTTAACTAACGGTTTAATCAGAATCTTAAAAAGTAAACTAATGAGTAATGACTAACTTTTATTTGTATATAAAGATATTTTAAAATTATAAAAACTAGCTTCAGATAAGATATTATTGACAAAATTAAGAAAAAAAAATTTTTTTTTGGTATTTTATTTATCTTTCATATTTTTTATTAAAAAAATTAGCATTAAAGTTAATAATATAGTAATTTTAAGTTGTCTTTATATAATTTTAATTTTAAAATGGACAAGAAAAAAAAAAGCTATGAGAAGTAATTACATCTAGCATATCCAAAATGTACATGTTAACTATTTTATTTTACATCAACACTTCACTAAAACATACTGAATAAAAAAGAAAAATCCAATGTCTACTTGTGGGAAAAAAAACAACAAAAAAAATAAAATAAAATAAACATACAAAATTAGGTGACCTTTACACACTACCAGCCATAATTTTTTTTTTTTTTTTAAGGAGAGAAAGAGGTAAATTACATATCACAAAAAATAAACAAATAAACAAATAAACAAATAACACACTTGAGAAATTATTAAAGTAAATAACGTATCTAAAAATAACGTATTTTCTATTATTTAGCTTTATTTATTAATTAAAAAGTTATTTATTTCAGCGGTTTCCTAAATTAGTTATTTTCTTATTTTAGCTTCTGTAAATAAGTTAGTTACAATATATTTACTTTTTTTTTTCCTTTTACACTGCTCCTCATATGTCTTAATCTTTTATTTATTTCAATTATTTTAGTCAATTTAATGACTGGCCGTTGTTGTTCAAATGGCTTATTATTACACTTATCAAAATATTATAATTTTCGCCCAATTTTTTTTTCTTCTTATTTTGCCTCCCTACAAATATTCTAATTTGAACTTTTATACAAAATTTTGATATTAGATTTATTACTTTTTCTTTATATTTTCTAGTTCTAAATTTTGTGCGTTATGATTTAAAGAGTTTCATCATAGACTCTCTGTTTTCTAATTATACTCTATTATTTCATTTTATTTACCTATATCTATAATTTTATATTTAAGAACTCAAATAATTAACAAAAATTAGGATACAACACCATCTAAGTTTATATATTTAGAGGAAGCATATATATATATATATATATGTTAGTAAAGAAACCAAATAAAGGGACATAGAAATTAAAAATAATAATAATAAAGGGACATAGAAGAACTATAAAATTTTTACTATGTGTTCCACTGTTAATTTAAATTGAAATTTTTTTTTAACTAAACGTTTTTCAATCTCCTAATTCTATGTGTATAGAAATAAAATTCACTCTTTATTAATTAAAATGAAATCAATGAATATTTGAGCCCCAAAAAAAAAAAAAAAAAAAGAAAAAACTCGCCTGTGGAAGAGGCAGGGCAGCTGCGAGGTCGATGACGAAATCGGAGGCGAGGTAGCGGGCAGCGATGGCGCAGGGGTCGGCGACGAGCTCTCCGCGGCCGAAAATGCGGGAGCTGGGGGCGATGAAGGCGGTGCGGAACTTGATGACGATGTGGAGGAGGTAGAAGGAGTCGGCGACGGTGCGGAAGAAGGTGACGAGAATGCCGAGGCCGAGGTCGATCTCCATGCAGGCGGGGCCGCCGATTTCGGGGAGGTAGAAGTAGAGGGGGTCGAGGAACATGGCGATGAGGCAGGCGACGAGGAGGACGTGGTTCCATTTCGCCACGAACTCCGATCCGGGGTCCAGGATTTGGTTCCACCACGGGATCTTCTTGCGGAGGGACAGCGGCGCCGCCGCCCTCGAGAACTGGCGGAACCGGGACGACGCGGCGTAGACGAACTGGACGTGGTAGCTTTGCATTGCGACCATGGCGGATTAGAGAGCTAGAGAGACAGATTGGGGAGATTTGTGGAGGAGCAAAGTTTAATCCCTGAGCTTTCGGTTGTACATGACTGTTTTTACATTTTTTACATGCACGGGAATTGCGCGCCAAATATTTTCTTTCTCTATTATTTTATTTTATTTTTTATTTTTCTTTTTATTTTTATTTTTTGGAAATCTTAATTCATTTTCTTTATGACTATATGCTGAACTGATTTATTATTTACTTGGTTGCAAAATTACAGACATAATTCAACGATAAATCCTTATTTAAGTTTATAACATACATAGTTAAAGACCTATTCTAAAAAACATACATATTGTTATTATACACATTATAAGGAAGAAAAGGAGAAGGGACGAAAAAGCTGGTGGAGAGATTTCTGAGACCCAAAAAAAAAAAAAAAAAAGTTGTTTAGTCGAAAAGAAAGAATCAAGTGAAAAGAAAACAGTATATATGAAACCCATCAAGATTAATCTCTTAAAAAAATAGAGAGATTTTGGAAGAGAAAACTTTTGGAACTTAAGAAATAAGATACAAGTATTATTTTCCTCATTTGCAATGCTTCGTTTGATATTTTAATTCAACTCTAATTAAATTGTACTTTTTCAATTCAATTTTTGTCTTTTTTTAAAAAGTCAACAAAAATTATGGGCTGCGTTTGGAAGACCATTTCAAACCAAAATTTTCATCTCAGTTTTTGTCTTTTTCTGAAAAAGTTTTTTGTCTTTTCTGAAAATTTTTTTATTTTTTTTGAAAAGTCAACACAAATTTACTATTGGAACTTAAAATTTCCAACTCAAACTCATTCACCAAACGAACCTATAATTAATTTTTCAAAAGCCAATCAATTTCAACTTAAAAATTCTATCTCTAACCGACAAACCAAACGAAACCCTAGTAATATATTGGTGATTGTGTAACATCTCATTTTCTCTCCTCTCTATGTTGTAGCAAACACCAAAAGAGAAAACTGTTCCCTTTTTTTTTTTTTTTCATCATTCTTTTTCATATCTCTTGTATCTTTTCACTCACTCTTTTATTTGCTCTCCCTCTCAAACGTACCCTTTTTTTTTTTTTTTTTTTGATAAATCTCTCAAACATATCATTAATTGGTGTCTCCCTTATCTTTTTATTTTTATTTTTAAAGTATTTTTTGCCACCTTCATGAGTAATTAAAATGAGAGTAAAATACAACTCATAAAAAAGGTACTTGTGGTGTTTAACCACATCCACTAATTGGAAATGGATCTCATGATATGAGACATTTATACAGATGAGATCATGAGACTCATGCCTTTTATGAGTTGTAATATTTAATGAACTAAATATGCTCGAGTACTAGTGGTCGAGTCCCGATTATTGGCTCCACCACCATCTGATCGAAAATTGTCTCAACTCTAACTGTGGTTTATTTGTCTGCTTGATCTCGCCGTCACCCTTGACAGGGAGCACCGATCATGGGCATTGCCGTTTAGTGATTTAGGTCCGCTAAGGGATTTAGTCTTCATTTGGTATCTCAGTTCGAACTCAAATTTTTCATGTTAGTTTTTATGTTTTTCTTAAAAATTAATAAAAAAAAATATATAACTAAGTTTTTGAAAAGTCAACCAACTTCAGCTTAAAAATTTTCAACTCCAATCGTCATGGAAACAAATGGAAGACGCTTTAAGTTTCAAAGGAATTTATTGCTGTTAAGTAAGAGAGAGAAATAACTTTTTTATTGTTAAATAATTAAAATGTACGTTTGTTTTGTGCCAACACATTTCTTAAATGATTTATGATATTTAACGTTTTTAAATTATTACACTTTTTTGTCTTTTCGCTTTCATATTTATTGGAACCTTGCAATAGATGAAGAAATACTTTGTTATAAAGAAGGAATGTTTATTAGTTCTTATAGGATTATGTTATTAGATAATTGTGACTTTTTTCTTATTCAATTGGTTCCAATATAATCATGATATTTAGAAAACTTAAAAAAAATTTTGAGCAACGAATATTATTTATTGACGAAATGTTTATCCCAAAAACTTGTAAAAGAATATATATAGAGAGAGTATCATGGATATTAATTAACTCTTATCCTAATTTTTATTTTAAAATATCGACTTTAATTCTTAATTTTATATCAACTTTTAATTGTCACTTTTATTAATAAAAGGGGAAGAAAAAAAAAAACCTGTAATTCTCACCTTCCAAAAAAGGAATCAAAATTATCCTTATCTCACTACCCCGTAGTCCCTGTCTAGCTGTTTTTATAGTCTCTCTAAGGCATGTACTGAACGTGTCAAGACCATTCTTCTCCCATTAAACTTGTCGTGGATTCATTTGTACCTTTTCCCTTCTGTCTACAAACTCTCTCTCTCCTTTCTCTCTCTCTCTACTTTTTTAATAACCTTCACAAGGGTGGGTGGAGTATAAAATTCTTACCCATAACAAAAACAAAAAAAAGTTTGGTGTTAGAGTTTTTTTTTTTTTTTCGTCGAAAAAAATATTATAAGAGAAGAGGTCGGAGTTTTTAGATAATTCTGAAGCCTCGACGGCTTCGCTCGTTAGAGATTTGTTTTTACCACAAATCCTCTTGCTTCAAATCCAAGTTCCAATCGTCAATTTTGTGCAAATTCCCATCATAGCCTGTTGTTCTCGGTAAAGTTCTTGATTTTATTTTATTTTTTTCCTTTTGAGAGGGTAAAGTTCTTGATTTTAATTTTATTTCTTCTATGTCTTTTTTTCTGTTATTGTTATTATTCCATTTATAAATGTTAAGCCTCCTATTTGATTTTGCTTTGAAAATGAAACAAATTGAGAGGAAATCATTAAAGGAAAAGGAGAGAGAAACAAAAGTTTAATTTGGGCATGTCTTTTAGTTGCATGTTGTGATCTAGTTGAGTTTGGATTGGATTTTTTTTCTAGTTTTTTATTAGGAAAAAACGCTACTTGGAGACAACAATAAACTTGAATTCAATTTTTTATTTTTTTACTTTTCGATAGAAGAGATTTCAATTGTTTTTGTTGAAATAGTTAAACAATATATAGTAGATGGAAGATTTACATGTAAAGAAGTCCAGAGGTACCCAAAAAGCAAAGTGATAAACAAGAAAATAGACGGGGGGAGATTGGTAATTTTAATCATATAATGACCAAATGCTGACGTATGGTTTTAATTGAAATGTTTTCATATTTTGTTTTTATTTGTTTGTTTTTAACTTTATACAATATGGATTCCTTATGTATTATGCATGTTTTGAATATTAGATTCGATAAAAATCAAATCAAAATAAAAACAAAAATTTAAAAAAAAAAATTAACAGAATTTGTTACAGATCTAAAAATTAAACACCGAATTACATCAATAGGATATCGTTTTCATTTCCCTAACATAAGCAGTGGCGGAGGTAAGTGTTAATGAGTGGGGCCTGCCGCCACCACTTACCATTTTTCTTGTACTTTTAAAATAGTTTAGTATTTTGATAATTTTTTAATTTTATCCACACCTAGAATCAGGTATATTTCATATACGTCCTCGTTAAAAACTTTACCCCCTTTTTATAAAAGCTCATTAGTCATGTACGAAAAGAATAAAGAACCTTAAAAAAAAAAAAAAAAAAAAAAAAAAAAAAAAAAAAAAAACTTTAGTACACACCCCAGAAAATTAGAGGATTGCAGAATGCAACTTTTTTTTTTTTTTTAACCTTCACTTTAACGTTTTAAATGTTTTATTTATTTGAGTAAGAGAAAAGTTAAAAAGGGCATACAAGTAAAACCCATCAAGATTTAAAAATGATATATATATATATATATATATATATGCATCATTTTCCTAACCACAAAATCTTCTCTAGTAATGTAAGCCGACCTAACCAAATCTTCTCATCGTATATATACGTGTGTTTTCTTGATACTCATATACACATATATATATCCGTATAAATCCAAATATAAATAGATAAGTATTTTGTTATAACAACCAAGTTGTCAGACCAACAGATACATAACACTAGAGTGGGCAAAGTTATCTTGTAGGTCAATAGACAACCTCCACTTAGATCGTTCGAGGTGAAGTTTTTAGACAAATTTGGTGTGCGGCTTTTAAGAGAGAGAGAGAGATAGAGAGAGAGAGAGAGAGCTAGCCGACAACAATATCGCATATAAATATTCCTATATATATATATATAGGTGCTGAGAATATCGGAAGGTGGGAATTGAAAGTGCAAAGGACACAGAGAATTCTAGCCGATGGAAACAAGTAGCTGTGACATGGTTTCATCAGCCGCTACACTTATATCTAAGAAGGACCTGTTTGTCAAAGCTCCAAAAGAAGATGATCATGATCCTCAAGCTGATCTGCTGATCCTCACCAATGGCCGCCGCGGCGAAACCAAGATCGTCGATTCGCCGCCTTATGCTAATGGCAAGCAACCTGATGATCATGATATTACTCACGTTCCAAACAATATCCCTGGATGGTTCGCTGAGGATTGTCCCATATTGTGGCCAGGTAGATGTACTCCATATATATATATATACATATATGTGTGTTTGTGTATATTACTTCTCCTTTGATTAGATCCTTATATATAATGAATGACTATGTATGTCGTTATACACACACATATATGTATATGCATATAAATGAATCGTCTTTCATTTGTTTTCATCAGTTTATCTTTTTTCAAATTAATTTTGGTCATGTGAATTCATAGATGATCTTCCACCATGATGAAACTCTATTTCTTTTTTTTTTTCTTCTTTTTTTTCCTGGGGAAAAAAGAAATATATGCATGGCATGCCTTCCATCATTGTTTTTAATAAGTAGGGCATGCAGTTATATATATGTGTGTGTGTGTGTGTGTGTGTGTGTGTGTGTGTGTGTGTGTGTGTGAGTTTTGCTTCAAAGGATAATGTGTATAGTTATGGTGCTTTAAAATATATAGCAAACATATATAAAAATAATCTTGTTTCAATGGAGGGAAACATAAGAATGACACATGTATTTAATTAGTTCTTTTGATCAAGAACCTTTTTAACTTTATAATTAAAGAGAAAGAGCCTAATAAAACATATCTAAAATTCATATACAAAGCGTTAGTACTATTGATCATATATACATACCAAAATAGTACTCGTGTCCACCTGTTAACATCCCCAAGTTCTTTTTGAGGGGAAAAAAAATATATAGTTATTTTTTAATTAGAATATACATACATACATACATACATACATATATATATATATATATATAATCTAGAAGACAACCCTGAAATATGGCCTAAATTTTCACGTGTGGTTGGAATATACATGATTTCGGACTGTGGCCAATTTCCCTATCTTTCTTTCTTTCTTCCCTCCTTTTTTTTTTTTTTTTTTTTTTTTTTGTTACTTATTTATCTATTAATTTTTTTGGTGAAGTTTGGCTTATTGTTATCCTTTTTTTTTTTTTTTTTTTTTGCACGTGAGACATAAATTAGTTGATCAGCACCACAACATATGCACATGCGCGACACGTTGAACAGATAAGGCTAGCTATAGTGTTTTTTTTTTTTTTTTTTTTTTTTTGGTGCATGCAGCTTTCATTAACATGGAAATGAAAATATTGCTATACAAAGTGGCGTCTCTTTATGTATTTATAATATATATATATATATGTGTGTGTGTGTGTGTGTGTGTAATATTGCTTTTCCTTTTCTGTGATCTTATTAACCCTTTCGAGAGCATTCTTTCAGTGATCCCCAATAATTTTCAGACACACGCTATAACCCTTTCGAGAGCATTCTTTCAGTGATCCCCAATAATTTTAAGACACACGCTAAAACTTTGTAAACATCGATTATGAGTGTTTTGATCAATATATTTGTATATGTACACGATATTGATAATTTAGTGGGGAAAAAAATTAGTGATGATTTTAATACATTTCTTTTCAAGTTCAGCAGTGGAAACTAAAGTTGTACATGTACTTATTAATTTTCGCTTTCAAACTTTCTTTACTTCATGCCTACCTTGCTTGCACTACTACTTAATAATGAGTTATAATCAACTTTGTGAACAAATACATGCATATATGTACTATTATATCTATGTATTTATATGTCTTGCAGGGCAAGCACACTTTTTAAAGATAGACAAAATCTTATACGAAGGGAAGTCCGACTACCAAAGTATGATGGTATTTCAGGTACTTGGGCTTTCTTCAAAGACACAGTATAATTGTTATCTATAACCAAATAGTACTATATGTGTATGCGCACATATTTATGATCTGTTCAATATAATGGAGCTTATCATTACAATCTAACACGTATAAGCACATGGTGAGGGAGACCAAATAATTAGCATGTTGTCTGCTATATCTATATATATATATGTGTGTGTCAAGGGTGAAAAGAAATATCCGAAACCCACATCATAAAAATATAACAACAATAATAGGTACATTAAAGTATATTAGATCACTTCATTAAAATAGTTGATTTTTTAAGATAGAAATATCTAATCTCTTAATAATCTCAAATTTCACATAGTATCTGAACCCACAAAGCTCAACTGAGTAACTCAATCCATCCAATATAAAATCGGTGACTCTAAAAAGAGCATCACCTCGTGGGAGCATATTACGGATAAAAGGAAAACATGAATCTTATATTGAAAAATATGAAAATAATAATAGACATATAAAGATATTAAGTCATTCTAATTAACAGATTGATCTCTTAACATAAAAGCTTAAAAGCAGTCAAAAATTCCTCAATATATACATATTCAATGTGTGTAAATAATATGTATATCCTTTTTTACAGTCATCAGCATATGGAAAGGTGTTTGTCCTGGATGGAGCACTTCAACTGACTGAGAAGGATGAGTGTGCTTACCAAGAAATGATGACCCACCTTCCTCTTTGCTCCATTTCAAATCCGAAAAAGGTGGTTTTTCTTTTAAATTTTTTTTCTTTACAAAAGTACTCAATGGTATGTTAAGAGATATTAAAATAATTAGGCTATTGGTAAGTAATTTGTGTTCAAAGTCAAAAATATAATTAGCAAAGTATAATCAAGAAGAAAAGCTAGAAAAGTTCAGTCAAAATATTACCAACAATTCAATCATTTGGCATGCCACCACCGGCTGCTGCTAATTAATATATATTAGAAGTTCAATTACTCATTTTGTCCATATCCATTTAGATTAATTATTCCTTTTCAGGTGTTACTAATTGGCGGAGGAGATGGTGGTATCTTACGGGAGATCTCGCGCCACTCGTCTGTAGAACAGATTGATATTTGCGAGATTGACACAATGCTGATCGATGTGAGTAAAACTGATATACATACACAAAATTTATATACAAATAGATATATATATATATACACACACACATCCCTGAGGATAATATATATTTTGACTACTGTTGGCATATTCATATACAAAGATATGACTGTCGAAAATAATTACGTTCTATGTTTAAACCATCCCAATTCAAATGCAAGTGTCAATCCTAATCCCCTATTTGGTGTCAAGGTTTAAATTCTAAAATTTCAATTCAATTTTTGTCTTTTTTTCTCAGTTTTACTATTTATAGTTACTATTCACAGTTTTCTAATTAAACTTTAAAAGTTCATAATTTTACATATACAAGTTCAAATAATATATATATTTTTTAAAATTACATAGAATTATGAGACAGGTGAAACAAACTCCATATTAGTATTTATTTTCCGAACACATTTTAAGTTTTTACACTTTTTAACTCCACTAATTGAAATGTTTCATCAAACGCACAATTCAATTCAAACTCAAATTCTACAATTCAAACCTTAACACCAAATACATGGTAAATTTATTATTAAAAAAATGTGAAAAATGACATATTTAAGATATTATCATATTATGTGATTTAGTACATAATGTTATTTTTAATACTATATCTAGATTTTATCATTATGATTAAGCTTTGAAACTCAAAAAAATAAACATCACGATTTACAAATGACAATAGTAAAGTGATTTAATGAGAAAGTTGAGGTACGAATAAAAGCAATCAAATGACTTAGCATTCGTAATATTTGGTGAGACACTTAGCATTGATAATATTTGTTCCTATTAATGTTAAATTTTGACTTGAACACATAAATTGCTCTATATATGCATATTAATGTGGAGCTACCTTTAGGTTGCACAATTAACAAATTAATGCACTAGACACTGTTGATTCATGTACAGACATAATGGGCATTATCGTAATTGTCCCTAATACGGTGAAAGAGAACAATTAGCATTGTGATCCCTAGTAGATCCTAATTTAAGTTTTGGCACCCAAACAACCCTTATTCAGCCAAGTTCTCCATTTAAATTATATTAATTAAAAAAATATTTAAAAATATAATAAACAAAAAAACAAAGTTGCACATTGTAATTTTTATAAGAACTTTAGAAGTAAAAATTAAATTTTCAAAATTTGAGTGGGCACGTGTCCTCACTCACCATGTCACATACACTTCTGTATATAACACTATATAAATATATATGCATATATATATATATATTAGGTATCGGGTTAAGACCATTCATTTTATAAATTTTAAAAGAAGACCTCTCAAATTTTGAATCTAAAACCTAAAATCTTGAATCTTCCTTTTCTCCCGGTTGAGCTAGTCTCAACGAGGTATCCATACACTTATTATATATCTAGATATATAAAACAACCTTTGAACACTAAAATATTGTTGGTATATGGTTTTTCAGGTTTATAAAGAATTTTTCCCTGAGATCGCGGTTGGATATGAGGACCCTCGAGTAGCCCTTCATGTCAAAGATGGTAAACTTTTCTTTTTTATGTTTAGTATATAAGAAAAACAAATTTGTTTATATATATGCACTTTGGTCTTGGCATTATAACTACATTTCCAGCTAATTTTGCTTTCACTGACCTCCTTATAATTCGATTCATCGGTATGCAAATTAATGCAGGGACTGTATTTCTGAAGTCTGTTTCAGAAGGAACCTATGATGCAATCATAGTCGACGCATTCGACCCCATAAGTACAATTACTAGTTTTACCATTTCTAATTAATACAATTCTCATATATATATATATATATGACGAGAACATCTTATTTTAAGTTGGCATTCCTAACCCGCGCCACTTCATGACGCTAAGGTGGATATCTAGGATATATCTAGGAGTTTATTTATTGTTTGTTATTTTTACTTTTGTTTTTATTTTTATTCTTATTCTTATTCTTATTCTTACTTTTCGTTACACATTTTGGTTTTATTTATAAATTTTACCGAACTAAATTTATTATATATCTTATTAAAATAGAAGGCTGACTCACTATCCCTAATCTCCCAATTCTCATATATATCCATACACCTTCACCTTACAAATATTCTTTGTATCTAGATATCATTGGTAATATTCAGGTACTAATGTTGTATACTGTACATTATGACACACACACACACTACACACATATATATATAATTCAGGGTGGTTTTTGTTAATGTGTGTGTGTGTGTGTGTGTATCTATGTCTATGTATATATAAATATTCCAGGGTCTAATCATGAGCTTCATGAAACTCCCTTCCTTGAATGGGTGGTAAGGGCACTGAGACCAGGAGGGGTGCTGTGTATCCAAGCAGAAAGCGTGTGGTTCAAGTCACTAGACCTTCAAGACCTCTTGTCCAAATATCGCCAAATTTTTAATGGTTCTGCTGCCTATGCTTGGACTACTGTTCCCTCTTATCCAAGGCATGTTTTTCCCAATATTTTTTCACTCTTGTCATTGATTTTCACCGTAGAAATTTCGTATAAAAATGTTGCAGATATTGTCTAACGATAGATATTGTAGATATATGACTGATTATTTGAGGCGAGTTTCGTTGTATTGCAGTGGGGTGATTGGTTTCTTGCTTTGCTCCAAGGGACTTGATGATCATGTCGATTTCAAGAATCCAATTAATCCAATAGACCCTGATGGTAGCTTTGGGGTTGCAACAACTCCCTTGAAGTTTTATAACGCCGAGGTACTCTCTCACTCTCTCTATTTTCATACATATATTAATACACACACACACATATATCTTCAACTTCTACACTCCTGTATGTATCCATATGTATATATAGAATTTTGGACAATTATCAAAACTATCTATAGTTATATATGTATATTTCTAAGCCTTTTCCATTATATGCATATATAGTCGCATTATGTGATGATAATTTCACTTAATTCTATAATATGAAGTAAAATTCGAATTCTTCTCTTCAAATTAGAAACTTTATAGATACATATATCATGCATTTCATACATGCATTAATTATATAGCTATCAACTTCAAACAAATGATTAAACAAAATCTTCCACTGTTCAGTTTCACCAACCCGACTACTTATAAGTCAAATAAAACAACGCAGCAATTCGGTGGTTGGAAGAAGTTTCTCTTATTTTCCATTAAAAAAAAATGAAGTACTTTCTCATAATATTGTTATAACCAATTTTCTTACCGATATGTTTTCGATTATTAAACCTAGTTAAAATCATATTAAACAAAGAAAAAAAAGAGTTTCAAAATTCATATAACATAATCTACTAAAGATTAGTTGGTATAAAAAAATGTTAAAATCTTTTTTTTTTTTTTCATAACCTAGCGTAGAATTCTTATATCATTTATTGTCCGTTCTAACTAGTGTTTTTTTTTTTTTTTTTGGGTTTCTTTTGCTTCATGATCAGATACATTCGGCTTCATTTTGTTTGCCATCTTTTCTAAGGAAGTGATTATAGATAATTGGGCACAAAGTAGGTAGAACAGGAAAAAAAAATGTTTTTGGTATTACTTCAACAAGTGAAATGATATTGATCGATAGCAGTGTTGGCCACTTTGCTCCAACAAAATCTTCTCTGCACTCAAACACCATCATTGTGTTTTTATTCTATTACATTAATATATCTTACATTTATCCAAACGTTTAGCTGTACTCAAATAATTTGTTCAAGTTGGCATTTGCCTTGAAACTCCAACTTCAAATTAAACATGTGGAATTTTTGTTCTTTCCCCATTCTCACAGTTGGATTTATGATATTGATTTCAAATGCTTGATTCATCTTTCAATCTTTTTATTCATAAACATGCCGTGTGTCTACCATAAAATTTCCTAAATTAGACACATTTTATTTTAAATACTCCAGTATTTTTAGGCAAAACTTATTATAGAAACTGTATTTTTATCTTGATATTGTTGTTTTAATTATTAGATTAACTGTTTAACGATAATATGATCTGCAAGTATTTGCATAAAAAAATATATAACACGACATACAAAACTACTTCAAGTCTCAAATCAAATAATTGAAAATTAGTATATGCTTAAAATAGGACAAAAATAACATATGTTTTTTGTGTTTAACATTAAATAAAGAGTAAGAGTAAATTGCTAGGTTGGTTCATAAAATTTTAACTATGTGTAACTTTGATTCCTGAACTTTTTTTCGTAGCTAAAATGCCCTTTAACTTTTAAAATGTTGCTACAATAGTCCTTTATATTAATTTGTGGACAAATTTTGTTAGTTAACATTGCTTTTTCACTAAATTACTAATAGATTCCGTTTAAAAATTAATAACAATGACTATTTTAGCGATTTAGTAATTTAAGGGCATTCTCTTTCGTAACTAAAATGATCATAAACTATTAAAAATGTTAGTACAGTAGTCTTGTCGTTAATTTTTTTTACGGAATCTAAAGTTTGCGTCACTTTTTGATCAAATTACTAACAGATTCCATTCAAAAATTAACGAAAATGACTATTATAGCAACATTTTAAAAGTTTAGGGGCACTCTAGCTACAAAAAAAATTCAAGGATCAAAATTGCACAATGTTAAGAGTTTAGGGACTAAATGAGCAATTTATCCAAAGAATAAATATCATTTTATTATTAAATGTTGCTCAAGTAAATCTCTCCTCTCTCTCTCTCTCTCTCTCTCTCTTAAAGGTAAAAGCAATGCATGTTTTGAAAGTCGTACATATGAACAGCAAAATTAAATAAGTAACAACATAATAACAAAAAACAATATAATTTTTTGAAAAACATGTGAGGGCAGGCTTATCATGCTTCATTAGTGTTCGCAAATAAACTTGCCATCCATAGGATCTACTTCTACATTCAATTTTCTCACTTTTCGAATGAAGAAATTATACTAAACGGTAAGATAGGAGAAGTGAAGTTGGAATGTAACAAACATTTCAAGCATAACATATTTTCAAATTCGTTCTACATGTATGGTCAACTTTATCCTTTAGTTGCCTCTTTTTTTTTTCTTTTTTTTTTTAAATTGTAAAGATCACATGAACTATAATCCACAACGGTGAAAATAGAACTACAATGACAAGTAGATAGCATTAACCATTTTACAAAACAATTAGATTATCTAGAATTATAATGACAAAGAATAAAACCGTAACAACTAAAATAAAATCTCTTTATACATTAGAGATTTCAAATTCACTTAATTACGTAATCGGAAAGATTTTTGGAGAAACTAAACCGTATTTCATAGTAGTGATCTATATAAAAAGATTTTAGGGATAATTTTCAAGATTAATTGATGTCGTCATCGTTTCCTTTTTGTAGGAAATTTCATTGGTGTAATTAATATTTATAAAAATTATAATATATAAGGATAATAATGTCGTTGTAAGTTGTGATTTTACTATTCCTAAATTATTCTGAATCTTTTGATATAATTCAATACCTATAGCTAGATTTTGTTATTTGTCAAAAGCCCTAATGAATAAGCTGGAAGTGAAAACTGAACTCATACGAATAGAATTAAGGCATGCCCTTTTCCGTTAGGTTGGTAAGTCTCAAAACTTCCAAAGCGATAAGAGATAGAGGATAAGATGACATCAATAATCTCCTTTTCATAAACTAATTGAAATTTTCCTTTATTTATTTTCTCTGGCTAGAAAAGTCCCTCGGATTTTCAAACAAAGTACACGGAAAAAAATTTGTTTTTTTAGAAAGGCAGACATACCTTGAAATGTCGCAAAAACAAATGGAACTCCATTTTAGGCCTTCTTAGTTCATATTGCATTGCAGAAACCAAAGCGCAAAAAGACGATTGCCAAAGTGGGACTTTCTCTGTAGTTCCTTGGAAACTAGTGAAATATTTAAACCTAAAAGATTTTGTGAGTTTGAGAGAGCTATATAAAAATGACGCTTCCTTGAATCAATGGCGAGAACCCTTCACTAGGGCAGAGTCAGAAATATATTTCAGTGAAGACGTATATCGAATTTTTTTTTTAATTTAAAATAAATTTTAGAAATTTTAATTTTAGTGGGGTAAACTAGTAAAGGTATAAACTTTTTTTTATTAGAATTAATATTAGTGGGGATTATGGGACAATTTTTTATTTAGCAAGGGCAAAAGAAGGTTTGAATGAGAATTTTTTATTTTCAGTGGGAACAAATTGTAAAAATTATAAAATTTTTAGGGTTTTAGTGGGGGGGCTGTAGCCCCCACTTGCACCCCTCTAACTCACCCAGGTGGCATTATCTCGAACCTGGCAGACAGTTTGTGGCACAATTTTGAAGTGGCAAATGCTACGGCAAACTGTCACAAAATTTATAAATCTTTTTAAATTTGTAGAAAGGTTGGTTCGTAACCTATTGTTTATTTTCATTATGAATTTATTTGCAGCGGTACAATTGGTTTCATGATTTGCTCCACGGTTGGGCTGCCGGTCGACTTTGAACACCCACTAAATCGACGCCTGAGATCGGACTTTCCTGGCACAGCAAAAGGACCAGCCAAGTTCTACAGCTCAAAGGTGCGGAATGTCAAACCCGATCATAATCTACCTACTAATAGCTTAAGCTTACACAGAAGGTTCTTGATGCCAAAACTAGAGGGACTTGAAACATTGCAAAGGTTGCTATCAGGAAGCTGTGATTCATAAGTTCATTTTTCAAGTTAGCTGCATTGCATAATAATACTTGGGTTTTTTTTTTTTTTTCCTTTTTTACGAAACATAATAAATTGTGCTTGATGTGAAAATAGAATAACAAGATAATGAAAGTTCTTTTCTTTTTTTCTTTTTTTTTTTTTCTTCCTTTTTTTTTTTTTTTTTTTCCTAACTTTCATTTACTTTGAAGAAGGAGAACATGGATATTAGCAATTTTTGCATTCTAGTATTGGCTTCCAAAGCTACCCTCAGAATAAACAAAATTTGGCTTACGAGCTACCATCGGAATAAACAAAATCTTCAAAATTTCACAGATTTATAATGTTTGATACAACTATAAGAAGATATACAAGTTTGTATGGACATAACAAATCAAGACCAATTACAGCATAGACGAAAGCTCATTGGAGAAATACCGGAATGGCGGAACCAGCAGGAATGCGATGTAGTTCTCATGAAGAGAGTACTTGTTAAAGTGGGATCTGCGGTGCTTCAAGATCTCTTGGATGCATGGACAGTATACACAAATAGTGAGGGAGGAATAAATATGTGGCTAAAAACACAAAAACTCCAAGATCAGCCTCTTCGCCAACCGCTGGCCGGCGAGGATTCACCCAATATATCTGGCTTACACACCATAAGCAGTACAAGCTAGCCAAAACAAGAATTAGTTTCGCCGTCTGATTTGATTGTTGTTTCACGGCGTTGAAGGACTTTACTCTGCACGCGAAATCAATTGAAACACAAACTTTAAGAACCATACTTGTGAGGAAAACAAGGACAAATAGAGAACGAAAACTTGTATTATGCAATGAACGAAACAAAAGACCTGTTGATGTAGATAAAGCCGCCGAGTAAGCAAGTACATAAGAGGCCGACCACAAAAACAGCATCGGGGTTTATAGGTGCTCGGTTCTTCCACCAACCAGTGCTCAATATCCAAGTATACATTGATGAATGTCCATTTTCCTGAAGACCAAAACCAAAACGAAAACAAAAAAGAAATGCAATCACGATGATGAACGCATATACAAACGGACAGTTTGGTGCTAGCATAGTGCACGGTTCTGGACCATCATTAGTTGAATTGACATACTATTTTGTTCTGATATGTTTCTAGATGATATGATAGCAACTCTACTTGTCAATTTCTAGTTAAGATCTTAATATTACCTCAAACAAGTGATCTAAGAAGAAATGCGATAACGAACCCGCTGAGACCAACAACAAACACTGCCTCTTAGTAAGGGCAACCTGCATCACCAAACACAAACACAAAGACTTGTTAACCAATTAAAGTACACATTTTTAGCTTCCAAGCCAAGAGTCCAAGAACAGAAATGTCCCACGAATTACAAAAAAGGTGCAAACTTTAACCATCACATTTTAGTTCAATATGCTTCGAACCATTGCAATCAAAAATTAAATAAAACCCAGATCAAGAATTCCACATCAAACCTAATAGCCATAAGAAAAATGCAAAACAGCCCAAACAGTCCAAACTGAACAAAACAAAAATCCCAGGTTATATATCATAGGAGAATACAGTCGACAGAGATTCAGACATCCTCAAACAAATCGAAAATTCCAGACCAAACCCAGTACGTGTAGCAAAAGGATAAATCAGCCCAAGTGGTAAAATTGAACCAAATAAATAAAATAAATAAATAAAATTGAGCTGAAAATGGAAGTGAACAGACCCCAGAGAGGGAATGGAGGAGAGAAGTTCGGAGGAGAAATCGGGAGAGCCAAGAGTAGAGGAAGCAGAGAGGGAGGCCGAGGATGAGGACGTAATAGAAGGGGTGGTGGACGGCGTCGGAGAGAGCTGAGCCGAAGGCGGAGCCGAAGCCGAGGTTGGAGGAGAGCCACTCGGAGAAGGAGCCGATGTCGGGGCCGAAGAAAGCGTTGAGAGTGTAGGTGAGGGTGTGGTGGGGGGTGAACCTGCCGTTGGAGAGGGCGGTCAGAGCCACCCCCGAGCTCATCGCGTACATCAGGTGCGGACCAGGTCCCGGCATGGCTCCAGATTCCGACCACCCACCGCCGAGTCCACTGCCCCCACACCTCGATTTCTATTTCGGTGTCCTCCTGTCTCCACAAGGAACGTTGACTTTTTGACTTTGGTTAGAAGAACCTGTCATGTCAAATGCAAATAAATCACGGTTATTTTTTTATTCAGATACAAATATAAATATTTTGACATAAAAATAAATATTATAAAGTATTTTTTATATAAAAAATGATGAAAAAACTAACCAAATGATAATTTTAACTTATGTGTTAAAGCTCTGATACAATAAGTATATTTCTTAATTCAAGTGACACTAGTCACGTAGTTCATTATGAACTTATGAAATTTTTTTCTTTTCTTTTTTATTTTTTTTCTTTTAGGGGGCATATGAAACTCGTTGGAGTTTTGAAGGGTTTTTTTTTTTTTTTATGGGGTGTTTGGTTGGTTAGTTTGAGTTGAAATATTTTAGTTGTAATAGTAAATTTTTTTGAATTTTCAGAAAAGACAAAAAACTTTTTAGGTAAAAGACAAAAAAAAGTACAGTTTGAGTTGAAATGAGATGATGAGGCAAACTCATTTAATTATTTGTTTTCACATTTCAAGTTTAAAATCCACATTTATTTTTTTTTCTTTTTTATTTTTAAGAAACTCAAATTTTAAAAATTCATAATTTTTTTAAGATAAATTATTAAATTGGTCTCTAAATATTTAATTTTATGCAATGTTTGGTCCCGGATTTTTTTTAATAATTGAAATGCCTTTAAACTATTAAAATGTTATTACTAAATCCTTTCTGTCAATTTTTAGACGGAATCCGTTAATTAGCATCACTTTTTGATTAAATTACTAATGGATTCAATCTAAAAATTAACGAAAATGATTAGTCTAGCAATGTTTTAATAGTTTATGGGCATTTCTTTTTTTTTTTTTTGTAACTGGAATAATGACCATAAAATAATAAAAACACTGCTACAATAGTCATTTCTGTTAATTTTGGACGGAATTCGTTAGTTAACATAACTTTTTTTTCTAAATTATTAATGAATTCTATCTAAAAATTAACAGAAATGACTATTACAGCAATTTTAATAGTTTAGAAACATTCCAGCAAGAGAGAGAGAGAGAGATCGGGGATCAAAGTTACACAAGATGAAAAGTTTAAAAATTAAATGAGCAAATTTATCTTTTTTTTTTTTATTCAAATAAGAATGAGATGATTTTTGTGTCTAAATAACGACGAAAGATACGAAACAACATCCATATTGTTTTTTTTTTTTTTTCAAAATACATTTCAGGATCTTACATGATTTAAATATTATGTTCATTTTTAATTTTTATTTTAACCCAATACAATTTCAAACATTCACTTATTTCTAATATAAAAATTGAAAACTCTAGCTCTACTTGGTATTTCAAACTAGCCCCAAGTATTTTTAAATAGTAGTCACATTAGGTTTTTAGGTAGAATTAGTCGGAGGACAAAGGTAATATGAAAAGTAGTTCTTTTTTTCTTTTTCAGAACAAAGTGGATTCTCTCAATCCGATTATATGGTGTCTAGGTTTCTTCCCAAATATTCTTATTTGGTGTGTAAAAGTACGAGATACAAACATATGGTATAACATATATACTTGCATACTTATTTACCCAAATATAAAAATATATATATACACGCAAAGTTTTATATCTTGCGTGCGTTTGAAAGGGCAATGATGTGTAAAGTAGGATATGTCATTGATTATAAACAAGGGTGGACATGTGTTGAATGAATGTAGAATAAGTAATTTCTGAACTTTACAGACTGTCAGATCAATGTAAAAAAGATTAAGTCAAAAATTAAATTTGTATTATATTCAACAGAAGGACCAAAAGATAAATTCAATTGTATTAAAAAAAAATAATATAGACAATAAAAAAGTATTTCAGCTGAAATTGTGAAAATATGATGTTAGAATTGGAACATAGCGGTACACACGGAGTGTACCGTAATGGCCATAGACTTGTAACAAACATAATTGTATCACTAAAGGTGAAGATTTGCTATCAAGCAAACGTTAGCACAAAAATAATTTGGTTAGCACAAGGTGGTTGAAGACATGATTCTGAGCTTTAGACATATACTAGTCCTTAAAATAAGAATCCTTGTTTCGTGAAACAAGAATTTGTAAGATTCTACGCTTGGTGGGAGAGCAAATATATACATGAGTCCTTCCAATAAGAATCCATGTTTAGTGAAAAAGCAATTTGTAAGTCGAGATTTACCGAATTAAAATTGATGGTTGGAAAAAAAACTTTAATTGATGAAAGCTATTATCAAATCTAAGATCTCATATTAAATTATCAAGAAAAATTAATCGGAAACGTACATGAATTTATGAAGACAAATTAGATAATGATGGAGTCTTCTACAGTCAAATCTCTTTATGTTCTTAAGGTGCTCTATGTATTCTTTCTCTTAATAGGTAGGAAGAGGAGAGTAAATATTACGTATTATAATTTGATTTAAAGACTATAATCCTTATAATGACTCTTATTTACTAACTTAAATTAAATTATCATCAATACTAATTTAATTAGTATTGAGTTTCTATACATTAAAATTCATACTCAATAGATATCTTCAAAACCCAATTAATAGATCACTTATTTAATTCTTTTAAATTACATAATATATAATATAATTGTCATTTCGTATGTAAGCTCATAATAAAAAATTAATAAAATCTCACATTCATGTTTAGCGAAAGATTAATTTAAAAGCTCAAATCGACCAGAGAGAGAGAGCAAAAAAAAAAAATGATAATAGTGTCTTGGAGGTTTCATTTTACTTGACAACAAAAGTTTCTTTCTCCGTTAGCGAACTAAAAAAAATA
This sequence comes from Ficus microcarpa, assembly GCA_025413485.1. NCBI lineage: Eukaryota > Viridiplantae > Streptophyta > Magnoliopsida > Rosales > Moraceae > Ficus > Ficus microcarpa. The sequence goes on along the minus strand of JAINRI010000551.1, from coordinate 518,649 downwards.
TATATTTCTTTTTTTTTTTTTTTAACAGCCTATTAGTTTTTTAATATTTTTTTTCTTACTAGGCACTATAACTGAGGAACTGTCGGTAACTTCTAGAGGGTCCTTGTACACCCTTATGCAAATCTGACCTTCCGTTTTCCAGGATCAGCAACCTAATGCCAGATCAATCCGATATTTTTGAGGTGGCGGAGATAAGACAATTCCTATACATATATATATTTGTTGCGCATATAAAATGTGTCTGGACTTTCTTGATTAAGTTGGCGAGTTTTTTCAAATTCGTACGTGTAAGTTGTAACTTGTCAACCGGAGTAGTTTCACCAAACCTGTTATCAATAGATATTTTACGAGTTGGATTTTCATCAAATTGATATATCTTTTTATTTTTTTATATTTTCCTTTTATACATTTAATTAGATAATTATACTAGCAGAATTTTAAGCGAGAAAAGTAAAAAAAAAAAAAAAAAAAAAGAGAGAGAGACAGAGACAGAGACAGAGAACAAGGGTGACAGATTCCTTTATTTTTCTCTAATTGTCATGATGTGGGCATAGCTGAAGCAACCCAAATAGAGCCCAAAGAAAGTGTCGCCAATAAAAGGCCCAAGCCAGACAACTAGCCCACAACCCAATGGAGCCCACCTGAAGAGCTCTTACCGAAAGGCCCAAGCCAGCCAACTAGCCCACAAGCCCATTCCATTCAAACTCACTCATGAATTCTGGTCTCCGCGTTTTCCTTTATTAATAGAAGCATAGTCTCAACTCTCGATCTTTAGACACTTTGTGGCCGGTAATGAAACTGTCAACTTACTAATTAAGAGGTTGTCTGCTTTGTCCACTTGAATTGGAGTTTTAGAGTTATTTTAATTGGAGTTGAATTGAATCAAGTTTTAAAATTATGCATTTGATTAAAATTAAACTATTTAGAATTAAAAAGTGTAAAAATTTAAAATATGTTTGGAAAAATTTTATATCAATATAAATATTGCATCGTTTTTCTTGAAATTTTATGTAATTTTTTTAATTAAAAAATCATTTCATTTCGATTTGAAATAATAAAGTTATGGACATTATAGTTTGACTTTTAAATTAGAAGTTAGAAATATTGATAGTGAATTTTAAGTTTTTTATTTTTATTTTTACTATTATTAAGAAATTAAAAAGTTTAGGAATTACACACTCACATATCCAATCACTTTAGCTAAATAGTGAATTTGAGTTTATTTTTAAAGAAAATTATACAAAATAATTGGGGAGAGAATGTGCCAAAACCCCCTTAGTCTATTTATTACAATAGTAAAGATAAGGATTGACTTAAAAATTATTATGATAATATTCTCTGTATAAGTCGGAAAGATGTGATGGATTGTATCTAGTCGAGTTACATCGTTTACCTTTGAAAGGAAAAAAAAAAAAAACACACATTTTCTAAATGCGAATAAAAGAAGAACCTAGACACTTTGATGAATAGCTGTATTTTGCTTGTTGCTACTTGTGGGAGATTACATCAGCTCAATTTCAATAAAGTTTATAAACATTGGGTTAATGGCTCAAAAATAACACAATTGCTTTTAACATAAGATTGGAATACGAGACTTTTTATCTATCAAATTATTGGAGAGTAAACCCAAATCAAGATAGTACTTCTCAAAATTTTTCGAGAGAACAATGTTTTTCGAAATTAATCTAAATATCTTAAAAACAATGATACTCCAAGTTCTTAGCATAAAGGGTCCATTCTGACGGATTATTGGCATCTAATTTCAAGATTTTTTTTTTTTTTTTTAGTCTTTAACTCAAAATTACTATTTACTACTCACATTTTCAAATGTTTATATTAAACTCAAACTTTAAACATTCATAATTTTATTATTTCAAATTCAAATAAAATAATATATTTTTTAAATTATATAAAATTTCAAGATAAATAAAATAAGATTTTTATTAATATTTTTTCAAAACAGATTTTTACAGTTTTGTATTTTTTCATTATAAATAGTTTTTTTTCCCTCCAAATATGTATTTCCAAAACTACAATTGATTTTCAAACCAAAACAGAACCTTCTTTAAACGAACCCTAAATATATGAATAGTTTGATACATGGATAGATATACATAGAAGGAGTATAAACATTCAGCAAAAATAGTAAAATAAAATGAATAATGAAAAGATAAAAAGGAGAGAACAAATGCATATAGATGGGAATGGAAGTGTGTGTGGAACGTGGAAGGAAAGGAATCAAAGGATAAGATAGGAGAAGAAGAACATCTAGAACATTCCATCGTCATAAATGAAAAGCGAGTTTTTGTTTGGGCCCCACAGACAAGACACAGGATTGCATGATTTATATTAAATAGTAAGCTTCTGGGACTTTTTTTTTTTTTTTTTGGGGTTAATTTTTCTTTTAAAGGATAAGGACTTGGAGAAAGGAAACCCATTGACCCACGCCACACCCACCCCTCCCCTGCCCTGCCCTGCCCTGCCCGCACGCATTTACAGCTTTCCTAACTGGATAACGCTGGTCCCACCACCACCACCCCCACCCCGTCTTCATTTCTTTTCTTTTTTTTTATTTTTATTTATTTTTTGTTATTTTTTCTTTATTTTTCTTCTTCCTCGTTTTCCAATCTTTGACTGTTGACGTCCAAACCAAAAACCCATTCCAAAATTTTTTATTTCTTAAATATATCCGAAAATCACTAAAGACGAAAAAACGAGCCGACCTGTTCCAAGTACCCGTTTGGAGACAACGTCTACAATTTGATTTCAGATATATATAAATTTTTTCTTTTTGGCTTTTTTGTAAATTCAAAATTACTTTTTATTATTTACATGTCTAAATGTTTGAGTTAGAAATTTTAAGTTTTCAATAGTAAATTTATGTTGACTTATCAGAAAAGATAAAAATTTTTTCAGAAAAAACAAAAAACATTTTCAGAAAAAAACAAAAACTGATATAAAAATTTTAAGTTTTGAATGATTTTCCAAACGAAACCTTAAATTTTAAAAGATTTCAATCTTTTGATAACATAATTTTTTTTTTTAAATTACATAGAATTTCAAGAGAAACGAAATAAGATCTATATTAATATTTACTTTCAAATGCATTTTGAGTTTTTTCACTTTTTTTTTTTTTAGTCTGAACATATTTTTTAAACCAACACATATTTACAAAAATTCAATTAAAATATCTTCAAAACCTCCCCAAATGGACCCTTAATGCCCGATTTGTGGGTCATAAATCTAGACCTAACTTGCCTATCATGAGCAGGTCAAGACGGGCCATGAATCAAAGAGACGGGTCAGGAATTGGTCTGTTCGTCCTGTCCCGTTTTTAGCATGCTTTGGTGCACAAGTTGAAATTGAATTTTTTATATTGGAATTGAGTTAAATTGAATGTGCATTTGACGAGGCATTTAAACTGTCAGAATTAAAAAGTATAAAAACTTGAAATGTGTTCAAAAAAAAATATCACTGTAGAGTTTATTTCGTTTGTCTCGAGATTTTATGTAATTATTTAGAAGAAAAAAAAAATCATTCCATTTGAATTTGTAATATGTAAAATTATGAATTTTTGAAATTTGAGTTACAAAAAATGTGAATAATAAAATTGAGATTGACTTTTCAGAAAAAAGATAAAAATAAATTGAATTTTTTGGGTTTGAATTGAATTAAACCTTAGGTCCAAACACATGCTTAGAGATGTAAAAATAATTTTAAGATAACAACATTATAGGTTTTGTGTTTATATATCTATTATTTTATTCGGAGCTTTTGTTGTATGACATTCTATCTTACATTATTAGTAGAAATTTATTTTTTAACCACTAGATTGATTTTTAATCAGTCTAATCTGTAAATATTCATGTTAAATATTTATAACATACAACATAAAATTGTTCCAATCATATATTATACTGTTGAAAAATAGATCCAATAACTAAAATAACAGTTTTCTTATCGGTGGAAAATAAAAGGTCCTATCAAAAAAACTCCTTTTCTTTTTCTCAATAATTAATGGACGGATATCCTCGCCTACACATTGTAAACCACTCTTTGGAAATTTATTGAGATTAGAAGTGGGTTGGAATTCTTGTTAAAATTATCTAAAAATCCACATAAGTCAAGCCTATAAATTCACTATTCCCCTCATGATATTGACTATCAATGGCATGGATATGTATGCATTATTCTTCCTAGGGATATGTATTTAGATTTGATTTGGTATTCAAGTTTAATTTTAATTAAATTATATTTTTTTATTTCAGTTTTTATCTTTTTTTAAAAAAGTCAATAAAATTTATAATTAGTTTTTGAAAAGTTAATCAAGCAACTCCAATTTAAAAATTTTATCTTCTAATCAACGAACCAAATGCTAGCTTAAGTCAAGTGCGTGCATGATGGTACACTTTCCTTCCTTCGATCATATTGAACTAATTGTTTTTCCTTATCATCTAAGCTTATATTTATAGCAATAAAAATTGTTATGTAACTTTGATTGTCAAAAAGAAAATTGCTAATGTAACGTAATTGCAATGATAATGATGTGTATTGATATAAAAATCATGTTTATTTTAACTTGAAGACAAATGCGATTGTCTACAAGTTCCATTGAAGGATGTTTTAATAATGGAATTTGAATTCAGCTTGTTAATTCAAGTCTATTATTATATAAGAAAATATGTTGGAACTTATCTTTAAATTTGTCTTTATATCATTTGATGCCACAATTTGGAAGCTTTCTGTTAATCTCGCGGTTATCTTGCACTCGAACAAATTCGTATTGTTTTCAAAGAAATTCCCAATAACTATTTTTTTTCTTTTTTTCTTTTTTCTTTTTCCCTTCTTTGCTTGTCCCGACAAGATTTGAATGAATAGCACCCGAAACTTCTCATATTTCAATTTGTTTGATTGTGATAAAGAACTCCAATGTCTTTTTTTTAAAAAGGAAAAAAGACGAATTACAACTTATTGAAATCGTTAAAAATAATAAAAAATACAATTAAGACAATTTTTTAATCAATATATATATATATATATATATATTCATAATCAGAAAAAAATAGACTTGACTATTGAGTTGATTGATTCATTTTCTTATCTTAAAATTTCATGAATGGAAAACCAACGTCAGCTCTTCTATCTACCATTCAAATATCTAGATACAATATAGAAAGAAGCAGAGAATTTTTCATTTACAATTAGTATTCGTTTGTTGTTATGATTGGAGTTAAAAGTTTTTAAGTTAAAATTGATTGACTTTTTAAAAATTAATTATAATTTTTATTGATTTTTCAGAAAAAAAATAATACTGAAATGAAAAATTTAAGTTTGAGTTAGTTTATCAAACGTAATCTTAGGATCCGATTGATGAATGAGTTTGAGTTAGAAATTTTAAGTTTCAATAATAAACTTGTGTTGACTTTTCAAAAAAGATAAAAACATTTTCACAAAAGATAAAAAAATTTAAAAAAAAACCAAAAATTAAAATAAAAATTTAAAATTTAAAATGATTTTTCAAACGAAGCCTTATTATTTACGAAATGAGAGGATAAACCCCTTCCAATAAGGAGTAAAACTCCACCACGAGCATTTTCTTGGCAAAGATACTTCCTTCGTATTTTTCCTCACCATAAACAAATTAAAAAATCACAATTACTATTTATCATGACCTAATCCCAAGCAAGCTACATTGCGTCACCCATGACTTAAAAAAAAAAAAACAAAACAATTAATAGACCAAGACAAATCTCTCTCTCAAGTCTCCAACTCAACAAACACAACTTCCACAGAAAGAAAGAAAGAGGAAAAAAAAATATATATATATGTATATGAAAATTTTGAAGTGACATATAACCGACACGTGGAGAGAAGAACAATAAGAAATCAGGAAGCACGTGAGGTGGCATGTCAATGTTGCAGAAGTGGGTCCCACAAAAGTGGGGTTGGTTCTTATTCCTATTTCCTACACAAGACGAGGACAGGGATTGGTCCTTGAGAGTAATGAAAAGTCTGCACTGGATTTGTTTTTGGGAGGAAAATGGGGAGGAGGAATCGGGTAACGTAGGATGAGCCTACACATGTACAGTGCCCCAAGAAAGGGTGTTGGCTTAGATATGAATATATATATATCTATATGTTATATATTATCTATGGATATATGTAAGCATTTAAAAAGATCCTTTGTCCCCACCCTCTGGATTTTATCCCCATTCAGACTGCCTCACCAGAAAAATAGGCCTATCTTTTATCATAATTACGTTCCTGCCACTCCCGATAACTATGGCTCCCTTCACCAAACCTAACAACTTTCACCCTAACATCCTTTATTTTACATTATTCGTAAAAATTACTTTTTAACATGTGTCGGGATCCATAATTTAAATCTTAAAATTATAATTTAATTTTTATCTTTTTTTCTTTAATTTTATTATTTATACAGTTTTATAACTTAAATTTTAAAACTCTATAATTTTGGATAAATAATTCCAAATAAGATGTTTTTTTATTATATAGAATTTCGAGATAAACAAAACAAACTTAACGTTAATGTTTGTTTTTGTTGAACACATTTCAAGTTTTTACATTTTTTAACTCTAACAATTTAAACGACTTGATAAACGTAGAATTAATTTAAACCCAAATTCTACAACCCAAACCTTAACACCAAATGCATGCTTTATTACTTGATTAAAATTATTAGCGATACGACGATATGATATATATATGTTTGTCTTAAAAATTCATCATGTGCACCGTAAAATTTATCCTGTCTAATTCAAATTATTGAAAAATTAATCTAATAAATATGGGTTTGCTCGAAGGAGGTTTTAGAGATGTAATTTTGGATTGAAAATGAGATATAGTTTTTAAAATGTGTACTTGGGAGAAAAAATTGTTTGGAGTGAAAAAGTGTAAAACCTTAAAATATGTTTGGAACAAAAACATTAATGTGTACCTCGTTTCGTTCATACTGAAATTCTATGTAATTAAAAAAATTATCTCATTTAAAATAACAAAATAATAAACTTTTTAAATTTGAGTTTACTGTAGATATTTAAAAATACAAATAGTGAAAAGTAGTTTTGAGTTAAGGAAAAAGATAACAAATAAATTAAATATTTGGAAACCAAATGCTAGTTAAGTCCCAAACAAGCCTTAATTATGAAAGCAATACAAATGAGGGTCTATGGCATAGATAGATTATATATTGAATATTACTTATAAGCAATAACAATTGAAGAGATTAAATAGATATAATCTTTTATCATAGAATATTCATCTTGACAAGAAATTATTTATATTATAAAATATGTATCACAAGCATTAGGGATAGAGCACCTAATATTTGGATATGTGAACAGTGAAAAGTAATTTTAAGTTAAGAAGAAATATGAAAAATAAATAAAATATTTGAAAATCAGATGCCAGATAAGTCCCAAATGGGCCTTAAAACAAAAATTCTAGTGTATAACAGAAAACTTAATTCTATAAATTTTCCGTGTATATATTAAGTAATAAACATCCATCATGGAATGGATCATGCATAGGAGGACTCCAACATCCTCATTTATCAAATCTTTTGTTTTTTTCTGTGTGAATCTTCAACATTTCTTTTCAAAAAAAAACAAAGGAAACCAAAAAATGATCCTTTCTTATTATTTTTGTTTGTTTGCATTTTGAATAAATGATTCGGCGTGCTAGATTGTTCGAAGATGCTAAATAGGTAGACTGATAAAATCTCGATATTTATTAATTAAAAAGATTATCGATCTAATCCAATGTGGACCACTCTTGAAATTTTAATTCATCTAAAAAATTGTTTATTTTTTATCTTGTTCTCACTAAAATTATTTTTTTATGTGCCCTACCTAACGTTTAGATTACTTTCGTAATCTTTTTCCTCAAGACCTTTTTATCATCATTTGATTCGTTTATACCCTCCACTATTAATATTAAATTTTACATTTCGAAATTAATTGTATAACTTCAAAAGTTTCATACTTTACTAATACTTGAAACCGTCGCTTCCCCACTAAGATTTACAGAAAAGTAAAATATTAGGGCATGTTTGGTTACTGGTTCATTTTAAACTAAATTGTACTTTTTTCATCATGATTTTTATCTTTTTCTGAAAAATTTTTTTGTCTTTTCTAAAAAGGTTTTTTATCTTTTCTGAAAAATTACTATTGAAATTTAAAAATTTTAAACTAAACTCATTCACCAAACACCCCTTAGTATTATACTTTCCAAAGTGCAATTTAAAGTAGAATAAAAACAATCCAACAAACTAAATTGAAGTAAACTTCAAAGGTTTTGTATCATTTAAAACAAATTAATTGCATGAATAACAGGAAGAAAACTTTAAACTTTAAACTTTAAACATGCATGTTTCTTTTTTAAATTTGAAGCTCATGTTTCATGCTTCCTTAGTTTACAAAATGACAAAATTACACCCCATCTTATCCCCTATTAATTTTTTAGGGGCAAGTTATCAAATAAGGTTTCAGATATATAAAAATATATGTATATATATATATATATAAATATGGACGGTAATTCTTTCAATTCGGATAGATATTACATAAGTATATAAATGAATAAATAAGACATAACAAATGATCCATCACAATATCAAAATAGTTAAAATGTTGTTTCCATTAAAGAACAAGGAGGATTTTTTCATACATTCTTTCCCATTTTTGTGCATGTTACGTTAATCCGCAAAAGGAGATAAAATCGAGTTCACAACAAGAAAATTTTCGGCTCTTTCAAAAATGCCTTCCATTTTCAACGTAGGCTCTTCTGACTGATATAACAACAAACTTGTTGTTGATGTCGATCTTCGCCGGACTAAAATCTTCTTGATCTCACAATCAAAAGCTATAGATTTGACACGAAACCAGATAAAAACAGGTTAAGATAGTAAGTTGTCACAATCAATTGAAATCTGAGTGTAACAAACTTATTACCACCGTGGAATAAGATCTAAGGGTCCGTTTGGTGAATGAATTTGAGTTGAAAATTTTAAGGGTCCGTTTAGTTCACCAGTTTGAGTTGAAATTTTAAGTTTAAATAGTAATTTTTGTTGACTTTTCAGAAAAGACAAAAAACTTTTTCAGAAAAAGACAAAAACTGAGATGAAAAGTTTGAAATGAACCAACGAAACAAACGGAGTCTAAATTTAAGTTGAAAATTTTTATTAATTTTTTAGAAAAGACAAAACTTTTTCAGAAAAAAAACAAAAACTTGGTGGGAAAAAGACAAAAACTGATATGAAAAAATACAGTTTGAGATGAAATGCCAAATCGAGGCCTAAGTTGAATTGTCATTAAAAAAAAAAAAAACTTAAACTACAAGCTAGAGTGTACAAGAAATTTAACAAATCTAATTGGAGAGAAAAATACCATTGGATCCCTATCTTCGGTGAGAATGATTGTCATATTTGAGATGAAGATGAGAAAAGACTAATTTAAAAAAAAAAAAAAGGAGCTATGAACTCCTTTTTTTTTTGTTTTTTTAAATTTAAATCAAATCACACGACATAACTTAACATCACTTTTGTCTTAAATGGATAAGGTTTTATTATGATTGGTGTGTTGAAAATCATTATTATATTCTCACTAACTAATATCGTTCATTAAAATATTTATATGATCAAAGACACAAATCACTCACTAAACAGAAAGAGTTTGAACATACTCACTACGATTTTTTCTCCCATACGTAACATCATGTTGTTTTCATAAATTTCTCAACTACAATCCTGTTGGGAACTTTCTTTATTTCAATGTTTAAATGTATTTTTCTTCACTTTTCAATCACGTTCCTACTTAATTACTTGAATCTTGATCATATCTCTACTTAATTTAAAGATTTATATCATTTTGAAAGAGACGGTCTCAAATGAAACTACTAAGGTGGTAGTCTAATTACATTTGAGTCTACCCACGTGCTTTTATTAATTAGGATATCTCAAGTTCAAACACCACAAGAAACCCCTAAGTTTATTTTAGTCCCAAACACAAAATTCTCTCTATATCTTTTATATATATATATATATATATATATATATATAGAAAAATGATTATTCTCGTTTATGTGGCCTTTTTAACTAAAAGATAATTCTAACTTTGTTATTTGAAATTTAAAATTCTCAGTTTGCCTCATCCTACTCTTATATGTTAGAATTTTCGTTAAAAGCATTTTAAAAAGGATGGTTAAGTGCGGTTATGTGATATTTTTTGTTTATTTTTAATAAAAATTCTAACAAATGTTATAATAGGCGGAATTAAATGAAACTAATTTTTTATGTTTAAAGAATTAATTATAAATCATCTTAAAGTTCAGGAGTATGACGAGATTATTCATAAAAAAAAAAAGAGTATAATTAGATTGATTTGTAAGGAAAGAAAAAAGGTCTAAAAAATACAAAAATGAAACAAGAAAAAGAAAAGAGAATTTTGATGATTATGATGAAGAAGAAAAAAGAAAATATACATTCTAGAAGGTCGAAGAAAGAAATAAGCAGAGATAAAGTTAGAAAGACAGATGAGAATGTTTGATGAATAAGAAAAAACAAAAGCTAATAGCATCTAGATAGGTTGTGTTACTTTAACTTCAAAGTTAATTTTTAACTGTTTAACTTATAAGAATCTGCATTAAAATTTTACATCACGACATATAAAATCAATTTCAATTATAGATTAGATAATTAAAAAATTGATCTAATGATTATAAAACAAAATTACATATTTAAGAAAGTGTCTCAAGTTCGGTAACCGAATCTGTCCAATAATTCTAAAATTCTAGAAGACAACCCTAAATATAATAATGATGCTATTTAAAACTATCCGTACAAAAAATAAATATCACCAAATCACCAAATCATATTATGTTAGAATCAACTGATTATAATCATAGTAACATATGAAAAAAATTATAAATGTCATATATGAAACAACCCCTTCCTAATAAAAATATTGTAGATAAAGCTAAACTATATTAGTAGAGTCCACTTAGTTCCTCATTCTAAAGGTTTTTTTTGTGGCCGATGTGTAAGTGGGTTTTGCATGTGTTTCTAACCTTTATATACGCTAAAAAAGTAGTTACTTGATGAGTTCCATATTGATAGAAAGTGAGGAACTTAAATGATTTATAAATGTCTACAGATTCTCTTATAATCAATCCACTTATAGATCTATTTAGTTTTACGATTTGAAAGTTAGTTGTGATAGATCTGTTAAATGGGAGAAAGATACAGGTTAAAACGTTCTAGAAGAAGTGAAAAGGGGAAAAGGGGGGAGAGAAGGTTAGATAGGTAAATAGAGAGAGAGAAGGGAAGAGAGAAAAAGGGGCGTAACGTGAAAGAAATAATGAAAGGGTGGGTTAGGAGGAGTTTGGAGGAGGGAGAAAAAGAAAGAAAGAAAGAGAGAAAGAAAGATAATCTAATCCATCTAATCTTATCCAAAATGGATGACAGACAACGCTCTCAATCACACACAAAAAACACAGTGTCACAAACCCACTCACCGATCAGACAGACAGACAGACAACAAAACGAAATTTGCGTGGTCGAGCAGCCGCATGCACCGCCTGTCACGCTGCCCCAATCCCCAACTCACCCATTTTAGAATCTACCTTTCTTCCCTTTTAATCCTACCCTTTTTTCTTTTTTTCTTTTTTTAATTTTAATTTTAATTTTTTATCACCCTCCGTCCTCTCTCTCTCTCAGTCTCTCTCTCTCTTTAAAGCTCTATCTCTATCTTTTCAACCCAGCCGTTAAACAGTAAAAAGCAAAAAAAAAAAAAAAAAATTTACATATATATATGTGTGTATGTTGGGTTTCTCATTTCAATTTATTAACTTTACAGCTCAACTTACCATACTTCTTCATCATCCAACTCCAAATGGATTGTGTTTTACGGTTTTACCCTCTTTCGCTTTTGTGATTGTAGGCTAATCCAATGTTTTTTTTTTTTTTTTCCTTTATGTCTTTTAGTGGGCTAAAGAGATTAATCAAAGATAATGCACCTAGTGGAATGTTCTATTGTATTTTACTATTAAAATATGCATGATGAATTTATTGGACAAGAATGGAAATGGAGAACAAGGAACTTTTCTTTAGAAAAAAAAAGAAGAAGATGTTTTTCTCGAATTGTGGGGTGTTTAGTGAATGAGTTTAGTTTAAGATTTTTAAGTTTGAATAGTAATTTTTTAGAAAAGACAAAAAACTTTTTCAGAAAAAGACAAAAACCATGATTGAAAAAGTACAATTTAGTTTAAACTTTAAACCGAACTAACAACCAAACGGACATATTATTTATCCATTTGTAGTATGGTGTATTTGCAACTAATTTTAGTTTGGTTTTTGCTTAGTTGTAGCAAATAGCAGTATGATTTCGTACCTTGTCAATGAAGAGGGATTAAAAAAAAAAAAAAAGAGTTAATTTTTTAATCCGTAGGAGGACGTGCTTATGGCCAAAAGTTTAGTATTTTAATGAGTAATTGGCAAAAATCGTGAAGACTTTTATATATAATATAAGAATTGCCAATCTTGTGTATTTTGAGGGCTTGCAACAAAACGCGTGCCATTTGGTTGAAACGCTAATTTTAATTCTCGTTTCTTTTTTCTTTTTAAATGTTTCGTACATTTTAGTTTTTTCTTTAAAGTTTATTTTTCAATATGATCGTTTTTTTCCTCCTTTTTTTTTTTTAAATGCATTTCACTTGAATTTTTTTTTCATTTGTCCTTATTATAATTTATATATATATTTTTTCAAATACATCCCAATTTTATAGTTTTTCTTGCAATCTTTTAGAATGTCAATTGTAGCCTTCATCAAATACTTCCCCCCTAGTTTCTCCCTATGAAATATATATATATATATATATATATATAAATATAAATATCCTTACTTAAACATCTACTTCGAATCCGTTAAGTAGTTTCGATCTAATTTGTCGTGTGTTTTTTTTTTCTTTAAATATGTTTTCCTCCGACAATAAATAATCTCAAAATGCAAATAGATTGTTAGTGGGGACGCAATTTCCACTTAGTAGCTGAATTGAAAAATTCTACAATTTGACTTTGTGAGACTAGTCTTTGTTGATAACTTTATTCACGTGCAAGGAAATTTAAATTTAAATTTAAATTTTTATTTTTTATAACATCATTTGCGAAGAGTTTTAAAAGCATATTGTTGATAGATACATTGGGGATTAAGGTTTGAAGGGTTGGTCAACATAATATTTAGTATAAATACTAAAGGACAATGAAATTAGTTGGCAGAACAAAGAACACTATTGAAGGATAACATATTTTATGCTGGGGATAATAAGGACTCCCTTTTTGGCAAATAAAGAAATAACCCAAAAAATTTTTTTTTTTTCCATCGCTAAAAGACTTGAGAGTAAACAAATACCAAAAATTTTCCATTTTTCTAAGTTCCAACCCTTGAAATTTTGATACGGTCAAAATTAGGCTCCGTTTCCGTTTGGAGCTCAAGTTTACACTTAAGGTTTAAACTCAAATTTTTATCTTTTTCTGAGAAAGTTTTTTATCTTTTTTGAAAAAGTTTTTTGTCTTTTTTAAAAACTCAACAAAAGTTACTAGTCAAACTTAAAAATTTCAACTCAAACTCATTCATCAAACGGGCTTATCCCTTTCTTATCCAATTTATTAAGGTGACGTTTTTCAGAAGTTGGATAAACTCAAAGAAATGAGAAAACTCCAAATTAAAGAAAAATGGCCGTTTTATTAAGCTACAAATGTTGATAAACAGCACAAGTTGGATAAATAAACCATTTGTTTTCTTGGAGTGGTAGTAAGTATAAACTTTAAATATATTTTTCTAAAAATAAATTGTGCAAATTGCAACTTATTTTAGTAGTTTGTTACGTGTTGTAGTCTTTTTTATCACATAAAAGGATAGTACCAAGCATTGGATATGTATTAAGTGAGACGATATAAAAGAAATTATTATAAGATAACTGAGGAAAATTGTTATTACGTAATAGTTTTTAATTTCTACCATATATAGAAAAATGATTCTATTTAATTTTGTACATAAGTGATTTCTAACAAGATCAAAGAAGGTTCTTTAAGGTCGAAAACCATTTTTTGTAAGGCCCATTGTATCTTTTACGAAGCATGTCCTTTAAAATTGTTTTTTTGGTCTAACGATTGGATCATATATTATAATTAGCATTTAAAAAGGAGAATTTTATGGAAGCTCATAATGTTCAAAAAATTACCTTATCGATAAAAAAAAGACAAAATTTATCAGAAATATAATAAGTATAATGGTATATGATTTCAATAAATTGTGTCTTATTAATAGTGTATATATTTATTGTTATTATTATACAAAAGAAATAATCTAATTTCAAAAGAGAAAGGAAAAATGTAATTAACCTAACCAAAGTCAATGACAAGGGTAGTTTTGTAATAAAATAGAAGTATAGGTGCATATTTGTTGGGGTAACAAATGCCGTAAAGACAATAACGTAAGACCAACCAGGAGTTGCAATCCAACTGTATGTTATACGTACAGATAAAAGACTATATATACTCTCTCTCTCTCTCTATATATATATATAAATATATATATTTTGATATGATCTCTTTCTCTCCCGATAATATCCATATGTGTTTTTTTGACTTTCTACGTTAAACTCTCTCTCTCTCTCTCTCTAGGGAGCTTCCTTATGTTGAATGACCGACTTTTATACCGTTTTATATTTTATAATATTATTATTGTGAATTAACATATAAACATAAATAACAAACAAACACCAAACCAAAACCGGAAATTCTTCTCCTTTATCTTCTTCTCTACCCCAAATTCCCTCTCTCCAATACCTACGTATAATATATCTTCTTTATTTATTTAATTTTATCCCTTGAACTGGTCCGTTTCGAAACCCATTAAATCTCACCGGTTTCGAACCTAACAAACGCACATTTATATAGTTTATATATATATATATATTTTACAGACACACAGACAACACATATATATACGTACCCACCTCGTCTCTACACCTCTTTTCTCATAATTTCTTTCTTTCTAACCTTGTATTTATTGTTGAAATCTAACTTGAACTGTCACATTAATCTTTTTTTTTTTTTCTTTGGATAAGTCTCTCCTCTCCGTTGGCTCTGTTCTTCTTCTCTCTTTCTGTAAGTCTTTTGAATTCTCTTAATTTGATTTTTTTTTTTTTTTTGGTTTTAGGCTTCAAAGTGTCGTTCTGTTTGGTTACCGAGAAAGTTTGTGAGAAACGAGCACTTGGGTTTTTCTGGGTTGTTGGAAATGGAGATGAACTGCAGCTACTCTTTCTTTTCCTTCCGTTTCTCGGAAGCCAAACAGGACTCTTTATTTTATTCCCATGTTTTTTTGTTGTTGATATTTTAGCCCTTTTTTTTCGCAGGATATTACTCAGATTTTTTATAGAAGCTGGATCAGTGATCTCATTTTCAGGTTTACTGTTTCTCAGAATTTTCGAAGTTTGGAAAATTTCTCCCTTTTTTTTCTTTCTTCTTCGTTTTCATTTTTCTTTCCTTTTTCAATTTCTGGCTCTGTTTGTTTGCGTAGAAAATCTCTCTCTCTCTCCTTCTCTCTCTCTACTTTCTCTTTCTTTATTTCTTTCTTGATTTGATTTGGGACCGTACATATTCTGCATTTCGAAATATGGATCGACATGCGTTTAATCTGCGAAGAAAAAAGAAAAACTTTTCAGAATCAAATTAGTAATGAACGAGAAAATTAGTAGTTTTTATTTAAATTTTCTTGTGTGTCAATAATTATTATGGATAAGGATGAATACCATCAACAAGGAATGAGGGACATTTTTGCATTAATTAAAAATTTGTCCTTTTTATTACCAAAATAAAAAAATAAGAATTTATCCTTTTGCCCATTATTTGTCTAGAGAATCTGGATGTGAGATATATTTAGTATTTATATCCATTAAAAATCTGGACCACTATTTATTTATTTATTTATTTTGAATTCAATTTTCTCTCTGATTGAGGAATTTGGAGGAACTATTTATTATTATTATTATTTTGTGGGAAAAGGATGGGAAAATGCATATGAAGATCATGTTGTGATTTTCTTGAAGATCAACTCCCTCTGTCAGTCTTACTTTGACCCTAAATTCATGAGAAAGTTGAAAAAAAAAATAATAATAATAATAAAAAAAAAATCGCAATAGAACTTCATCTGAAAGGTTAAGAATATTTTAGGAAATCACATGAACCAAATTTCATTCAATATTCCAACTTGACAGAAGTAGGTATTTTCTCTTTATATACACATATATGGCTTTTCTTGTTCATTTTATTATTGCATTAAATTATTTTTTGTGGTTTTGGTTTTTCTATCGAAATATTTATGTGTTGAATTCTCCTCATTGTTTTCTACATGTTTGTTATAGCTGAATTTTTCTTGGCATTGCCACAGGTTACTGGAATTTCGCTTCGAATTAACGCCTAAACGAAATTCTCTTCACGAAAAGTTATAGAAAGGTTTTTCTTTTCTCAACCATGTTGTCAAGGTCTTGCATTAGTTTGTTGGAATTGGCATCTGGGGACATGTTGAATTTCCCTCAAACCCCGAGAAATCTTCCGAGAGTGATGACGGCTCGGGGAATCATTTCCGATGAGGGGTTGAGATCCCCCTCCCCCGAATGCTACGAAAAGAAAATTATAGTTGCAAATTTTTTGCCCCTACATTCACAAAAGGATGCGAAATCTGGGAAATGGAGCTTCAGTTTCGACGAGGATCAAGTTTCATGGCAACTTAAGGACGGGTTCTCCTCCGGTAGTAAGGTTGTTTATGTAGGATCGTTGAAGGTCGATGTCGATGTGAGCGAACAAGAGGAAGTTTCTCAGAAACTCCTTGAGGAGTTTAGTTGTGTCCCCACATTCCTTCCTTCAGACATTCAGCAGAAGTTTTACCATGGATTTTGTAAGCAGTATTTGTGGTCTCTTTTTCATTACATGCTGCCCATGTGCCTGGACCACGGCAATCGTTTCGACCGCCAGCTTTGGCTGGCCTATGTTTCCGCTAACAAGATATTTGCGGATAAGGTTATGGAGGTGATCAATCCCGAAGAAGATTATGTCTGGGTTCATGACTATCACCTTATGATCCTACCTACTTTTTTGCGGAAGCATTTCACTCGAGTGAAGCTCGGGTTTTTCCTCCACAGTCCATTCCCATCGTCTGAGATCTACCGGACTCTCCCTGTCAGAGATGAGATCCTTCGAGCGCTACTAAATGCAGACTTGATCGGTTTCCACACATTCGATTATGCCCGCCACTTTTTGTCGTGCTGCAGTAGAATGCTTGGCCTGGAATATGAATCTAAGAGGGGCTACATTGGACTTGATTACTACGGCCGCAGGGTTAACATTAAAATTCAGCCCGTGGGGATCCATATGGGCCGCCTCCAATCCACGCTGAATCACTCGTTATCTTCAGCCAAGGCTAAAGAGATTCAAGAACAATTCGAGGGGAAGAAGTTGATTTTAGGCGTCGACGACATGGACATCTTTAAAGGCATAAGTCTGAAGTTATTGGCTATGGAGCAGCTTTTGCTTCAGCATCCGGAGTTGCTCGGCAAACTAGTCCTGGTTCAAATTTTGAACCCAGCACGGAGCACGGGGAAGGACGTTCAAGAAACCAGAAGGGAAACATATGCGACGTTTAGAAGAATAAACCAGACTTTCGGATTTCCAGGCTATGAACCGGTTGTTTTGATCGACCGAGATGTTCCTCTATACGAGAAGACTGCGTATTACTATCTGGCGGAATGTTTCATTGTGAATGCTGTTAGGGATGGTATGAATCTAATGCCGTATAAGTATACAATTTGCAGGCAGGGGACTCCAAAAATGGATGAAGCTTTAGGAATCTCCTCTGACACCCCTCGGACGAGTACTCTTGTTGTTTCGGAGTTCATAGGTTGTTCGCCGTCTTTAAGTGGAGCGATCAGGGTTAATCCATGGGACGTAGACGCGGTAGCTGATGCGCTGAACTTGGCAATCACAATGCCTGATTTAGAGAAGCAGTTGCGGCACGAGAAGCACTATAGGTACATCAGCTCTCACGACGTGGCCTATTGGGCACGCAGTTTTTTCCAGGACTTGGAACGAGCGTGCAAAGATCACTACACTAAACGCTATTGGGGGATCGGTTTCGGTCTGAGTTTCAGAATTTTGTCTCTTTCCCCGAGTTTTCGGAAGCTTACCATCGAACGCATTCTCTCCACGTATAGGAGGACTAGCCGGAGGGCGATATTTTTGGATTACGATGGAACGGTGGTGCCTCATACCTCGATCTCTAAAACCCCCAGTCCCGAAGTCATTTCTGTTTTGAACAACCTTTGCAGTGACCCCAAGAACACTGTTTTTATAGTTAGTGGTAGAGGAAAGATCTCTCTTGGTGAATGGTTTTCTCAATGTGAGAATCTCGGTATAGCGGCCGAGCATGGATACTTCATAAGGTTCGTTCTTTCGACATACTCAAATCGCTTAATTTCTTTATTAATTTGGACTAGTTTTCCATGTTAATTGTTGTCAAGAAATTTATGAAATCCGAATTTGTTCCTCGTTTCCGTTCTTTCTTCTTGTAGGTGGAGAAGGACGTCGGATTGGGAAACGAGTCCGTTGGCTGCAGATTTCGATTGGAAACAGATTGTGGAGCCCGTGATGAAGTTATATACAGAGGCAACTGATGGCTCTATATAGAGCCCAAGGAGAGTGCTTGGGTATGGCACCATCAAGATGCTGATCCTTTCTTTGGGTCCTCTCAGGCTAGGGAAATGTTGGATCATCTCGAAAACGTCCTCACAAACGAGCCCGTGGTCGTTAGGCGGGGCCACCAAATCGTGGAAGTAAAGCCACAGGTAAGGACGAAGTCTCTATCTCTTCCTCTTTTATCAGGCCGAGAGGGTCTTGACATTGGCTCGTAAAAATTGCAGGGGATCACTAAAGGGTTGGTTGCGGAGAAAGTTCTTTCGACGATGATCGACGATGGGAAGCCGGTAGATTTCGTGATGTGCATTGGTGACGACAGATCTGACGAGGACATGTTCGAGAGCATACTACGCATTGCCTCTGATTCATCTCTCCCTGCAGCTCCCGAGATATTCGCATGCACTGTTGGCCAGAAACCGAGCAAAGCCAAGTACTATCTGGATGATACGTCTGATGTCCTGACATTGCTCCAAGGCCTAGCTGCATCAAGTCTCAAATCAAGGTCTAACGCCGAAATTCAGGCCTCGACGCAGAGTGTTGCTTGAGACGCAAGCAAGGCTGATGTTTCGCCCACCTATGAAGATGATGCTCGCTGTGCAGGATACATTACAAGACTCCATGATTAACTCCTCACGTACATTGTTACTAACATATTCATTCCAGAAAAAGGTTGGATTTTCGCAGCTTCGGGTTTCTGGGCGGAGGAAGTTTAGTGACTTAAAAAACTCTCATGAAGCTTAAACAGAGTCAGTAAGTGGGGTTTAACTTCATAATTCACAGGCTAAGATTTTAATTTTATTTTATTTTTGAAAACTGTAGTTAGTGTTTAGAGAAATATAAGAGCATCTGATTAGTTTGTAAATATGGATTCGCTTTTGCTCTTTACATGAATTCATTCTTTTTCGTTGAAAATGATGATACTTGGTTTCTTCTAGAAGCTTCCTGTGGAGCCACCCTATATGCAACTATTTTTTCTTCCATTTTCGCGTACTGAATTTGCTTTGCTTGAGAATTGAGCATGTGAGGACTACAGAGATCTCATGCAAATTCCATTCAATCATACGTAAAATGTGCGTATGTATAGTGTTTCATGCAACAAAAATATCGGACGCTCGTAGTTATATATATATATATATATTTATATGTACTTGTATATATGACATGGTTCTATTACGAACTGCATTGCTTGGTGAGAAAGTCCTGACGCGAGAGACACTCTAATCTGAGATTGTATTTCGGTAAAATTAGTCTACACATGCTATATAGGAGGATAAGGTGTTAAAAGAATAATAACAATAACAAAGAATAATAATTTGAAAAAGATACTGGTGGCGCCGGTGACCGCTCACGGCGGTTTTATTGGCCGGTTTTCTTGGGTGATCGGTCAGTCCTCTGTCGATTTTCAGTTAGTCTGTACAGGTCTAGTACATTATGCGGTATTAATTAACCAAAAAAAATGATACGATTATTATATAACAAAACTAAAAACATGGAATAATTTGTTCATGGAGTAATTTGTTCATTCGGTCTCTAAATTATATAAATAACTTTGGTCTCTGAATTTTTGATTTTGTTAATTAATCCATAAACTTTTGATTTTTGTTAATTTTGATCGTGACAATAAAATCCTAAAATGCTATAACTTTTTGAATTTAATGCAATAATTTCTGTAAAAGTTTTAGTAATTATGTGATAAGAATACTATTATCTATTTTAAATTTTAGAAATCGTTTATCAATTTTTAGTATAAGGGATCAAAATTATCAAAAAAAATAAAAATTCAGAAACTCATTTATCAAAATTAAAATTGAAAAATTCAGATGGACTAAACAAACAAATTATCCCTAGAAAATTAGCAACTCTATTGTATCTCGTGGAAATCTGACTTATGCTGAATCCCACAAATTTTCCGAACTGACTGTGACTCACAGTACTCTTTGCGAGGGAGGTTGACTTAATCCGTGCAAATTGAGCACCTTTTCCATTGTATGCACACAGTGACGTACTATCAAAAATTGAAGAACAAAATCGAAGGAAGAATAGAATATAAATACTTTAATGTGATTCCGGATTAAGAGAAGAAAGAATACCTACTATAATGAGATACTTATTTACAGCTATAAAATCAAATAAGTTATTTAAGATTATCATATCTCTTAAAATGAAGAGATTACTTAACATGAAAAAGGAAATACAAACAAATTCAAAAGTTTTAATAAAGAAAATCACATACAAAGTGTAATCCTTTTTTAGTATTTGTTTTTTGTTTCTTTAATAATTCGAAAAGTGACGATCAGCGTTAATACTCTTTAAGCGTTATTAAAGAGACTACCTAAATGTTAATAAAATGTTTATCGAATACCTTACGGATGAGTTCTATCTCTTGATAAGGAGTGCATCACTCCAATCTCACTGTATTTATTAGTGATTAGGATATGTAAAGTGTGATTCTGTACACTTTAAATAAAGTATTAGACTAATTGTTTAAAACCCTTCAAAAAATTACTCAACACTCTGAATCTTTAACCACCGATTTGCAATGATTTTTTTTTTTAATCGCTAAATCACCTGACTCGGTGATATTTCATTTTTAGTACAAAGTAGACACCATAAAGAATGTTAGCGTATATATTTTTAAAATGGGTACCTACAATAATGATATTTGCTCTATGCATATATAAATATATAAATATTATTTATAAACATTTTGACACGTACAACGCATGGATTGTGTCCGTACAAAAGAGCTCAATAGCTATTGGAACTACAATTCGACCGAGTTTCTGCCTGTTGACCACGAGTCAAAGGGAAAGTCATCTCTGTAATTCTAGGTTTTTCATTCTTTTTCACCTCTCCCACCAATTTTTTCACAGCAAAGAAAACCCACCTCGCAATAAAAAAAAAAAAAAAATGCTTCTCCGCCTCTTCACCGTGTTCTTCACCATTTTCGCCTTGGCAATCCTTCCTCATACTCTGGTTTACTCAAAAAAAGCTTCCTTAGATTTCTCTTCTCGTCTCCCATTTTTGTACATTTATTTATGGTTTTTTTTTTTTTTTTTTTTGGAGTAGGGAGAGGCAGCCTTTGAGCTACGCCACCGAAGCTTCCAACTCTCGTCGTCGAAATTTTCGGAGGCTCTAGAAATTCTTCAGAACCAAACTGGGTGATTATCTCTCTATTTTCCGTTTTTTCTCTGATCATCAGCTTTGTTTGGTTTCTAGGAAAGTGAATTAGATTCCTTTTAAATTTAGTATTGGAAATCCTTAAGAAGTAAATTGGGAATTTCATTGGATTTTATGATCTGGGTCATCATCATCTTCGTTTGGTTTCAGAGAAAATGTAGGAAAAAAGGGAAATGACATTTTCCTTTCACAACCACACGAAAACCTTGCACTTAGAGATTCTTTTCAGATGCAAAACCATCTTTTTAACATAACATGCCTTTATAATCTGGATCATCAACCTTGTTTGTTTCCCGGGAAACTCTAGGGAATGCAAAGTAAAAGTAGTAGTGCTTTTCCTTGATCCAAAATGAGACATTTTTTTTGTTATGTTGTGTGTGTCTTCTTTTTATTTGATTTCTTTTTTTTTTTTTTTTTCCAGATACAATTTCGCGAACATTGGTCTCCTTCGCCGAGCAATGACCCACCCCTCGTTCTCCGAAGAGAATAACCGAGCATTGAGCATGCTCGGTGCCAGTGTCATCGAAACATCTGCCACTCTGCACTATCTCCAACAGGACATCGACATCTCCCCCGGGGACTTGAGTCATCGGCTCGTGGCAATCTCCAAGGTGGAGACCTCCTGTGCCGTAGATGGGAAGACCCTGGGGCTGGAGAAGATTGTTAGGGTGTCTCCCAAGACCAATTCTTCGGTTCCTTCCGTGGTTTGTGGCGCTTTCAGAGCATTCTTCGGTGCTATTGCTGTTGATACCGGAAAGGCTGATGATGCTGGAGACGTCTTCTGGACCCTTCATGAAGGGAAAGTTGGAGGCGCTCTCGCGTCTTAGGCGGTGATTTTCTCTTATGTTCTTCTGTACATCAGTAGAGTTCTTGCATATTACTAGTATCTAGCTAAGGTGTTGGACCAGGTAGCAAAAACAGTAGTATTTACCGTTGATGTTATCGTTTGTCTGAAAAACTTTTCTTTTGCAGTTATGTTTGGTTTATGTCATGAAATGAATAATACTCTTCGGTTTCTTTAAATTCTTCATTTTCTTGAACAACTTGCAAGTATTTTGTCGTGAAAATAGATGAGAAGTGAGTCTTAATGGCTGCCTACAATTCGGGTCATAGTAGTAGATTGTTAGGCTTGGAATTTGAATAGAGTGACCAGATAAGTAATCGGAATTTCAATCTCAGGATTGTTTAGCAATTATAACAAAAATCGGATTTAGGAATTTTGAGTGTCAACTTATTTGAGATTGCTTACGAAACCTTTCAACCGATGAAATGCAGCTACGATCGGAGCTTTTCAGTTGAAGCGCCATGGAAGGAGTTTCAATAGGAGAAAATAGGTAGAAAAAAAGAGAAGAAAAGCCCTAATATAGTATTGTGCTTACTGTTAGGCTTTTTTGGTTGCTTCAATTATAATCCTATGACTTTCTTCTTTCTACATCTACCATCCATGATTTTTTCTTAATTTCCAAACAACCATTAGACAAAATCATTAAGAAAACTAACATGAATGTTGATAACAAATTACTTGCACTACTGCCCAATCTTGCTCATTTGGAACACTCCAACCCATATGCACCGGCAGCCGATGCCATCGAGTCGGAGCTGAAACTTATTTGTCTGTGGTTGGAAAGATTGGTAACTAATGACATTGTTAGAAGCTTAATCAATGTTTCAAAAGCGAAAATGAGTAGCTTTTCATTTCACCACCAAATGTTTGTCTAGTAGAAATTTGGAGGTTAGAGATAAGGAAGAAAAAAAAAAATCATATTGTAAGACATTTCAACCTATTCTACTGCAGGTGGGCAACAAATTTTCCCGAGTGTCAATGGCTTTGACACTGTGTTTGGTAAGAGGGGCGGAGAATAGAATAGAATAGAAGATAAAAATCCAAGTGAGGAATAAAAATGGTAAAACAAATTGTCTTTACAGATATTCTACTATTTATTTTGAAAAAAAAAAATTTACGTTTGGTTTTAGATTCTCGTATTAAAGGGTTAATTTTGAAGAGAAATAGTCAAAGTTCTTTTAAACTTATTTCTAATTTCATGTTTAGTCAATATGGGATTTTTATTCGCACACCCCTAACAACATCCCCTCGAATGAAATCCAAAGTCATAAATAAAGAGAATATCACAATTCCGTCGATATCTCCACCTTGTGGGAGTCTCATTCCGTGATACTATATCGTCCATCTTGAGAGTTCATTTTGCACCATGAGTTTTCGTTCATCGCAATCTCTCAAGGAGCTCACCAACCGATTTCTCGGAGGTTCATCTTGCACGTTCATATGGCAAAGTTTGGAAGCTGGTTATCATGTCACGTTTTGGGCCTTTGAGATACGATACCTTAATAATCAAATTCCTTTTAAACTCAATTTCAATTCTATATCCAGCCAACATAAGATTTTTGTTGGCACACTCCTAACATAATAACATTCTACTACTATAACGTTGTACAAAATAAGTGAATGAGGTGTAAATTAAGGACAATATAGATGTTTCATATCTAATGTATTTTGTGTAATATTTTATCTCTCCTTCTTTTTTCAAAATTATAGACTATAAAATGGAGGGCTCTAGGGAATTTCCTTTTTCTTTTTCTTTTTTTTCCTTTTAATTTTTTATTCTCTTTCCAAACCACAAAATTTTCTCTTTTCTTTTTGAAAATCTCTCCAATTTCTTTCCTTCCACTCTTTCCACCCACCCTATCAAACAGCCAATGTGGAAACGACCATGATTGATTACTCTATCTACAACTGTACGTCCTATATATATATATATATCTATATAGTATTTGCACGCTTAAGCTATATTGCATAACAAGGAGAACGTTGTCTTGTCCAAATTGTGAACAAAAAAAAAAAGCATCTATTTTGGGCTAGACAATTGTCATTGATCATTCACATGGCAGTGGATATCTAACATGTATTTGCTGGTTCAACACATGGTTTGGTACCTTTGAGCTAGTTAGCATTGGGAATATCTGTGAAATGTAATATATATATATATATATATATCTATGCTTATACAAAATTTGCGGTGGGAGATGGAATTCTACCTTAATAATGAAGTTGGGTATGGATATATCGCTTGTAAAAACATTTATAAACAAAGTATTTCGTAGATGACAGTAACATTTTTTCTTATCTAATTTAAGGTCTGTGAATAAGGCTGTGGGCTTAATAAAGTAGAATTTATATCTCCGTTAAGAAGAAAAAAATACTTCTTCAATTATCTAAAACAAAACGAAAAAGGTTAATTTCAAATATTTTGACTCCTGAACAAGATTAGTTGTCTCATTTTATCCCCCATAATTCAAAAGGGAACGAAACTTGTCCTTGAGCTTTTTACAAGCCGCATCTTTGATACTCCATCGTCGAAATATTGGTTTTTTTAATGATTGTAATCACATGTGCTCGTCAAGAGATCTGTATATGATTAAGACCGTTAAAAAAAAACAACCTTTATCAATTAGTCACATGATAAAAATCTTCAAAACATTGACGTTTCAATCAAGAAAATATTAAAAATTGCAATGAATGATAAACTCGAGGGAAAATTTTGTTATGCTTTTAAGTTGTATGGGACAAAAGTGAAACAATCCGTATTTCTCGAGGGCAAATTTTTGAAATAAACTCGAACAAAAATAAGAAAGTTTCCCAACCACCGCCAGAATCCAAAATTACTAATAATAAAAGAATTTGATTCTTCTAAATTCCTTTTTAATTTTGATGGGCAATTATTTGCCTGCCCACCTTAAAATACTTCGGTGAACGGAAATGGAAGAATCATTACGGTCAAGCTTCACTGGCAGGGACCCTACATCTTCGGTGGGACCCAATGGTTCCTAGATTTCTTAATCACCGCTCATTTTATTCTACTAGCCCCCACCAAATTTCCCCTTGATCGCTTTACACCTAAGCCTGGGCCACTACTTCCTGTCCACACCCTATTTCTCTACGACCGCGAAGCACCTGATCATCACCAATCAACAAACGGCCCAAAAGCGGCCCAAAAAGACTTGTTCAATTACGAATATGCCCTTTTCCCTTCCCTGTCTCCAAAGTTACCGGAAGTACGGGTTAACACTTTCCGATTTCCCGTGAGTTGCTGAATCAGCTGAATTTGGCAATAGAAAAAAGATCGAAACCGGTATTTCCCGGTCACTGCTTGTATCCGTTATAGCTTTTCGCATTCTCAACACGTATATGTAGTTGTCACGGATTCGCAGTTTAGAGAGAGAAATAGAGGGGAGAGAGAGAGAGAGAGAGAAAGAGGAGAGAGAAACATATCTCTGCTCCCTCAAGCCTGAAACTCGTTTTCTGTATCCATGGCGGTGCAAGACCCGAAGATGAGTCGCAGAGACGATCCGGAATCGTTGGGAGAAGGCCGAAGCAACGCTCTATTGGCCAACACAAGGTGTTCCTTCTGCTTCCCCTGCTTCGGTCCGCGGCGATCCTCCGCCGCCGTCGGACTGGCCTGGTGGGAGAGAATCGGGAGCGTCCATGGCGGCGGCGAGCACTGGTGGTCCCGCGGAGTCAGAGCGTTCAGGAAGCTTCGCGAGTGGTCGGAGATCGTCGCCGGTCCGAAGTGGAAGACCTTTATCCGGAGATTTAATCGGAACCGAAGCTTTTGCGGGGGCGGAGGAAGCGGAAGCGGCGGCGGAGGAGGAAATCGGCACGGGAAATTCCAGTACGATCCCTTGAGTTACTCTCTGAATTTCGACGAAGGCTTGGGGCATAACGGTAATTCCGAGGAGGATGATTACGGCGCGTATCGTAACTTCTCGACGCGATACGCCACCTTCTCCGGCCCGGTTCCCGTTCCGGCGGTGGCCGTGGAGGCGCGTCGTAATGACGTGGCGGTGTTTTCGTGAAGAGAGAGAAAGGAGATGCGCCGTAAGGTCTAACTTGTGCCGCTGGAGCAACGGCTATCGTGCGCTGGAAATTTCCACTATATGAGCTGGAGGGTTGACCCGGTGACGTCATTCGACGGCGCAGTTAGACTTTTCTTTAATTATTATTATTTTTTGTTAGAGATATTATGATTTTTTTAAAATTAGATTTTAATAATTTTTTTTTTGTTTCTCTTGAGTGGTGTACCTGTACAAATTATACAGTGAAAAGGGGGAGATTAGGATAAGAATTGAGAAAGAGTGTTCTGGAGAGAAAATGGGTTTGCAAAGTTCGTACGAGTGTTGATAATGAAGGTTTTGTTTTTGCTTACTTTGTGTTTATTATAATAGTAAGGTTTGTGGAAAATAATATCAACAATATTTACCAAGTAATTATGTTTAGCGTCGTTTTGTTGAAAATGTCAAAAAGGTTATGTGGCAATGGGGCCCACCTTTTTATTATTATTATTTTTTTGGCTTGCTTGATCAGCAAACGTTTTTTTTAAAATTATTATTATTGATATTTATAAATGATTAGATTAGACATTAGCGATAGAGATTGGACTAAAAATTGCTTTAACTCTACTTTGCCCTTTTTCTCCCCTTCTTTTGTTTTTAATTTGATAGAGATGTGATACTGTGATAGCTCATTAATTTCTAATAGTGCTGAGTGCTTATTATTTGTGACCTTTTTCAGTGGTCCACCATGATGCATCAAACGAGTACCAATCATAGAATTTTCTGTTTCGTATTTTTAGTAGTAACTGTTATTTTAGGATCAGTTTGATTGTTAGTTTATTTTAAATTAAATTAAATTTTTTTATTATGGTTTTTGTCTTTTTTTTTGAAAAAAATTTTTGTCTTTTCTGAAAAAATTTTGTCTTTTCTAAAAAATTACTATTAAAACTTAAAAATCTTAAACTAAACTCATTTATCAAACACCCGTTAGTTTTTAGATCAATTTTTTAACTATTTGATTTATAATTAGAACGGTTTTTGCTCTATGTTGTGACACATCAACTCATAAATCACACAGTTTAATTTAATTTAATAATTGGAGAACAACTCCTACCAGTAATATGAAATAAGAGATGTTGCCTTATACCAAAGCTCCTTATTTCCTTATTGGTTCTTTTTGTTAGGTAATGACAATGGAGTGCACGTTTCTAGTCCTTCCAAGAAACGAAAGCGAATGCATGCTATTAAAATATGTATGTATGTTTTTATATACATGTATATATAATATCAAGATAACCGTTATAGATTAGCTTGCTATACAGTTTGCAATTTGATTTCATCTATAGACAAAAGAAAGCATGCAACACAAATTCTAATTTTCACATTGGCTAGTTGATGGGTTTCCTTCTAGTTACTTTCTTTCCTCAACATGTAACTAGTAAATAACACGTCCCATTAGAACACGATAATTCATAATTCAAATAAGTTATTTATTTAGGATTCAGAAAGTAAGTTGTTTATTTATGTCTCACAAATTAGTGTTAAGTCATTTAGAATTTTATTCATACCCAGCGTAAAAAATTAATTATTGTAAATTTATTTACATATCATTGGAATAAATCTTGTATTTTTAATTTAAAAAGTAAATTGCTTACTTACAACATTTTAAAATTAAGCCATTTTAAAATTAAGTTGCATACTTTTGCACAAAAAGAGTAAATTGCATATTTATAATATCAATGTTAATTATATGTTTCAAAGTTAACAATTATGGAGTTCAATCTGGATGCTATTCTTTAACCTTCGAGTTGACACAATTGCATTTGCATTCGAGAAAATGGATAGATAAACTCTCATTTCTCATATCTGATAAGTAAACATGCCATCTGACATAACTTGTTTAGTATGACACCACTCGATCTCAGAGGGCTCACTCGACACAAATACGAGTAGTTATGGAGAATGCCCTTGTCTCTTTTTTTTTTTTTTCTCTCCCTTGACACAAGGATTAACCAAGAGATTAGACTATAAACATGATTTGGCGACCCAAAAAAGAAGTACTAAGTACTATTTCTTCGGCTATTTAAGGACTTTATGTTGAGCAAAATGTCGCCTTTGATCCAAGGAAAACTCAAGCAGTTCATGCTTTTCTTGCAATACTTTGGGTGGTAAGTCACGTGATACCACGCCGAGGCCAACTGCTGCTGTTCCTTCGCTTCGCAGCTATTCTCAAACCACCCTCTGGCTTCCTTCTGCAGGGTCTTCAGTGCTAGCACAATCCGATCTTTCATATCGAAATACCTCCTGTTATCGCGCTGCAAATAGGCTGCACGCTTTCGGAGGTTCCCCGTCAGTACCTCATCTTCAGTCTCCAATCCGTAGTAAATCATAATGCCATTAATTTTCTCTGCGTACAAGTCCCTGTGGCTCTCTGCAAGTGCAATGAAGTCCTTAAAGCCATCTACTTCCAGATCACAGTCGTAGGTTGCTTCTGCAGTCTTTTCTGACCAAACCAAGTTTGAACTTCCCAAAGCTTCTGACTTGACCGTTGCACGGTAGAGTTTTCCCAATGCCCCATTGGAGACGTACATGGGTCTGTCTAGCCTCTCCATGAAATCTGGATACTCTCTTGGTCTTAAGGCCCTTGGCATTTCGGCTGGTGCACCAGTCTTTGCAAAGTCGACAGCCATGGAGTGCAATGTTGCCAACTGCAGGCAATTTTCGCTGAAGGCCTTTTCTGGTTCGCGGTCTGCGTGAATTAAATGTGCAGTAGAGATGGCACCCAAGGTGTCGTTGATCATATAATCAACAAAAAATTTTTGAATTTCCTGCAAATCCAAGCAAAGTCTTGAGCCAAAATCCAACTTAAATGTTATAGTTTCCATATTCAGTAAAACTTCAAACACACTCAGTTTTGAGATTACCTCTAGGGTAACATCATGATCCATTATCCGAGGTTTCCGTCCAATGTAGTCCATGGGAGCCGTGGTACGAGGAGGGATGAGATCACCATCCCAGCTTATGAAAAACAAGTCCCCGTCAAGATCGCCGCCAGAGCATTCATTCGGATGAGGCCTGTGGAAATAAATTGTAACCATGATGAACAGTCCATTTGACCACTGGATAATGCATAAACATCATTAAGGACAGATGAAAGTCAACAGGCGAATCAATTGGAGTTTCAGCTTGAACAAGAAATGTCCATGAAGACGATAAGATGTGAAACTAAGCAGAAATAAATTGAAACGAAAGCGAATTCAAGATTAAGATAATGATGAGGGTATTAAATGAACTGCTCTCTTTTGAAGAAGAAACAATCAACTTAAAAGCTTTTAATCCTGCTAAATCAGAAAGTCTCCCTATTCTAAAAGTTCACTCAAAATCTGTTTTGTTTATTTCATTTTTACCTAGTTAAGATTGACTATACTTGTGAACAATACGTAAGATTTTTTAAGAATAAGTTTAATACCTTTCTCCTTTTTGAGGAAAGACAAGGCAGTTCACCAAGCCCTTTTCCTCTAATTCGGCATTGTAGACAGCCTCGAGGACCCTGATGTCACCCGGATGAAGACATGGGTTTTTTGTGACAACCACCTTCCCCACCACAATAGATGTTTTATCATCAACCTTCCTAAAGAAACTCTGATTCCCTGCTTCTAGCTCTGATCTCATCATGGTTATACGGACGTAAATCTGACCATAATTCAAAATCCCAGTTTCATCCAAGCATCCAAGGAGCACCCTACCCTTTGGGACGAATACTCGGCATCTTGTTTTTAGATCATTCAACTGGTTCTGATAATATGACTGAAGCATCATAGAGAGGTAAGGTTCTGCATTTGGCTCATAACCCTGAAGCAACATCTTTACCAGGATGTTAGATGAGTCAAATCCATTCAAATTCATTAAGACATTGAGTGCCGCCTCTCTATTTGTTCTCAATTTCCCGAGAAGCAGCAGTTGTCCCTGTTGCAATGCCAGAAGTGATTCATCCTTCACGCCCAACGTAGACAAGAGCGAAACAATTTCTCGATTTAAATAGCAGGCCATGGGCTCGCTTGATTTCGTTACATTGAGCATCCGGTTACTCGATTCGAATTTGAGCATACTGCTACGTAAAGATAGCTTCCGGAAGGAGCTACGATCAACAGCAATCACCCCTTTGTATCCACCATAGCGAATTTGAAATGCTGAAGGAGTGTCTTTCAACCCACACTTTTGTGCAACTTGCCTCGCAAAAGATAATGATATTTTCCCAATACCATCGGAGAAACAGTAATCAATACCATCAGTGGTAACCTCAACATCAGGAATGATCTCTACATCTTGTGCCGGAACAGTAAGAGTTTGCCTAGAAGAACTGAACAGCTGACCCATCCTTGCTGCACATTTAGACACACTGCGGATCTTGTTGAAGCAGCCCATCCACTCTCTAATATCTTCTGCTCTGACATTTTCATTAGAAGCAAACATCCAAACCGAATTTGATCGGAGCTGACTAGCTGAGAAAGCCAGAAACTCGTACTTCTTAGACCCAATCACGATCCCATTTCGAAGAATAGACAGTATCCGATCATATATCCCAGTCCTATAAGGTTTCGACAATAGACCTTGCTCAATACTCGTGGAAACCACGTTTGGATGAAGCTTACCCCAATCTTCTTCAACAAATGTAACTCTGATGAAATCAGAAGCATACTCTGCAAAGTTTTTCACAACATAGTTGGAGGTTTCGAGCTCCGGACCCATGCAACAGATCTTCGTTGGAGTAATTAAGGCTCTGTGACAACTCATCACATTATTATCCATTAATCTCTTGTGGGCTGAAGGAACACTTTTGGCGTTCTTCTCTAAGATATGTGCATGAGTCTTAGCAAGTGATAGAGGATTGTAACAAGTGGACTTAAGCTTGTGCAGCTTCTGAATAACCGCATTCACAGTTTCGACACTTAAACTGCTGAAAAAGTCAATGAGATTAGTGTCTACCGCAGCAAGACTAATCTTTTGCATATGAACAAGAGAATTCAGCTGGAAAAGGACCTCATATGACAAATTGGAATCCTGTGGACATTTTATAAGCGGAACTGTCTCAGATTTCGAACAATACTCATTACCCTCCTCTAAGATTAGATCTTCCATACTTTCTCTGTAATAGGGAAAAACTTTAAAAGTATCTGAAGCTAGAAAGTCATCCTTTGCATCCCAGCAAAGAGACGTTGAGTGTCCAATCGACTTCGAATCTGAAAAATCGGTAGTGCGAACCCAAAGAAACTCAAAATCTTCCTTGCAAATGTGATAACGCTCACCAATGAATTTCGAAGGCCTAGAAATTCTCTGATAGATCTTTGGTCCATACTTTAGCTGCGAAAAAATCAACTCAATGTAGAAACATTAAACAAACACATCGATTAAACTATCCATATCGAAATAAGATACTATTTTTCCCAGAAACCTAAAAACTCCAATAACACAAGAACGCCAAAATGCGCATCTCCCTCAATATTTACTCCTTAAAACAGAAAAACAAGAAGATGATTAAAGCTTCTCCTGCATTTACCATTAAAAATCTGATAAAAAATCAAAGATGCAATAACTTTAACTACTACAACCATTGTGATTTAGTCAACTATAAACACCATGATAAAAGCAACTGCTAAGCGAACATTATAATAAATGGGCTATGTTTGTCGTGTTGTGTCATGTCAACTTGTTTATGAATCGTGTTTAGCTCTAAGTAGATCGACACCAAGGACGAAGACAGAGAGGCACAATGGGGCTAAAATTTTTCCTTTTTTTCTTAGCCCACATATTTTTGAACAAATTTACATGGAGTCCCGGGTTAAACCCCTCTCAACTTTTTCTTTTTTCTTTTTAACCTATATATATTTTTTAATACAAATTTACATAGGCTCACCCACCCTAAACACTAGTACATCATCAAAATTACCTATTTTTACACTTTTTTGTATTAAATAGAGCATTGACATTAACAATTACACCATATATAAACTTATGGAAATATTTTCTATCAACGTATTAATGGCTTAGATTCGAACACTTAATAATTAAATCTTCTTTATAATTAACCCCTCAAAATAATTCCTGACTTCGTCGTGAACCGACATGGTTATTAAATAAGTCGTGTTTGTGTATGCCAATGAGGTCTACACAATAGAAATCCGACACGTAAACATGAATTGCTAAAACTTTAATCTCACATTTACCACTAACACAACCCTGCCAACCAATTGAAAAAATAAATTAAAAACAGAAAAATACATGTACAAGAAATGAAAAAAAAAAAAAAAAAATACACATACACACACACAATTGAAAAAATAAAAAAGATGTTTTCGAATTTGTATTACCTTGAAATGAAGAGCATAAAGTTTCTGGCCCTCCAAACAGTACCCGACAGTCTCCAAAACATCCTCAAACGCAACCTCGAGCTTGTAACACTCCTCAGCCGACCAGACCCAGAACTCGACCCGGCTCCTCTCGGGCATGACCCAGGCCCGGACGCCGTCCCAGGACTGGAGCACGGCCACGCGGTCGGCCTGGAGCAGGACACCGGCGTGCAAAGAGCCGTCGTGGAGGCGGAGGAGGGGGTCGACGGGGCGGGGGACGATGTCGTCGTGGGAATCGGAGATTCCGAGGTTGCGGGAGCGGAAGACGAGGGAGTTGGAGAGGGAGAGGGACTGGGCCTTCGATTTGGCAGCCAGAGAGGTGAACTGGACGCGCCCGAAGCCGCGGGACTTCCAGTTCTTGCGGTCGGTGGAGATGTCGACAGCGAAGATGGAGTCGGGGCCGAGATGGGACTCGAGGAAGGTGAGGAGGTCGGCGGCTATGGCGGTTTGGGGGATGTTTGAGACCCGGACCGTCGGTCTCTCCATCGCCCCCATTGTACAGAGAGAGAGAGAGAGTGAGTGAGTGTGAAGAAGACAAGAAGAAGATCAATGGTCTTTCTGAGTAGTTTTAAGGGTTTTTTGTTTTCTGTGTATCTATTGTGTTTTGGAATTTTGAGGTAACTTGAGTCGTGAAAATATGCATTCCATGAGAATGATCTACTTGAAATTAAAAAAATATAAAAATTTAAAGGGGAAGGCTGTGGAGACTCTCTACCAGTAAAATTCTTTTTTTAACCGTTAAAATTTAATCGAATGATTGAAATGCTATTGGTGTACCATATACCTCATCTCATGTTACTCTTCCCATCCTAAGTCTTCTCCGGCGTCGATGACCTTTCCACTGTCACCGGCACTATCCCGATGCTGGCGACCTAGCCCCGACCCCCACCCCGGCCGCCCCCCACCTCAGCCCTCCCCACTCCCTGACATCCGGCACCCCCCTAGCCCTCCCCCACCGATCCCTAGCCCGCCCTCTGCCCCTCAACTTGCTCGTTGCGCCCTCACCCAGGCCCCCCTCCCCGGCCTCCCCCACCCCCCGACACCCCCCGACGACCCCCCAACCCCCTCTCTCTCTTCCCCTTTCTCTCTCTTTTCCTCTCTTCTCTCTCTCTCTTCTGGTCCTTAGCCCCCCGCCCCTGGCCGCCCGGCACCCCCCATCCCACCCCCACCCACGACTCCCCTTCTTTTCTCTCTTCTCACCCGCGACTCCCCCACCCTACCCCTGACGTGAGAAAAGAGAGAGAGGGGGGCAGTCGCAGGTGGGAGTGGATTGGGGGGGCCGAGGGCCGGGAAGAGAGAGAAAGAGGGGAAGAGAGAGAAAGGGGAAGAGAAAGAAGGGGTCGGGGGGTCATCGGGGGGGTGCCGGGGGGTTGGGGGAGGGGGGCGCACCAGGCAAGCTGGGGGGCAGGCTGGGGGCCAGCGGGGGAGGGCTGAAGGGGTGCCAGAGGTCAGGGAGTGGGGGAGGTTGAGGTGGGGGGTTGGGGCTGGATAGCCGACGTCGGGGCGGTTGCTGGCGGCGACGGACAAGTCACTAGTGCCGGAGAAGACTTGGGGTGGGAAGAGTGATATGAGATGAGGTGTCTGGTAAGTATGGTACACCAATAATATTTCAACCGTTTGATTAGATCTTAACGGTTAAAAAAGGAGAGTCTCTACCACAGTTTTATCCAAATTTAAAATGTGTTTGGGGAACAAATTAATAATATCGATTTTATTTTGTTTCTTTGAAATTCTATGTAATTTTTAAAAAATTTCTTATTTCAACTTAAAATAATAAAATATGGCTTTTTAAAATTTGAGTTTTTTGAAAATGTATGCAAAAATGAAAGGAAAAAAATTTTGGCAAACGAGCCGTTAACCTTGTTTTCGTGTCGTTTCAAAAAGACAAAAAAAAAAAAAAACCGTTTGAAGGGACATTTAAAGATGATGCTTTGAAGGTTAGAATTGTATATATGTGTTTGGAGGGAAAACTTTTGAAAAAATTATGTAATATAGAAAATAATATGAAATTTTGAAATGTGTTTGGAAAAAATATGCAAAAATAATTTTGTCTTGTTGGTCTCGTTGTTACAAATATTTTGATATAAAAATCATCTTATTTCAATTTGAAATGAGAAAGTTATAAATTTTTAAAAGTTGAGTTTTTTAAAAATAAAAGAGATAGAAAATTTGATTTAGAGTTAGAAATTTTAGAATCAAAATGATGTTTTACTATATGGAGATGACACCTTAAACGCCTTATTATATAGTTTTTTTAAGACAAAAAACCATTTTTTTTTAGGGAAAGAATATTTTTTATACGTTCTAGTAATTTGAGTAAATAATATTATTTTAATATATTTAAAATAAATAATAATTTTATCAGATGCGTGGATAGGTAAATTCATATTAACAAGAGCTAAATAAGTCATTTATATATAGATTTGTTATTTATTGTTATTATAATTTACACAAATAATTTTAAAAACCTATATTTACTTTAATTAATTATGTAAAAATATTAGTTTAATTTTTTTTTCTTGACCCTATTTGTCTTTCCCACATCTTTTTTCATTATAACAATTTTTGTTGTAACTGAATTTTTAAAATAAGAATTACTTTTTTATTCCAAGGTGCAGTTATATGTATAATTTAGTTATAATCTTATATTTGTCTCTGTTATAAGATTATGGTCCGTTTGCAGGATTTTTAGAGACAGGAGTTTTCAAGATATTTATATTTGGAGATAAGATGATTTTTGAAAAAGTGAGTTTGGAGTAAAAACTTTCGTAAAGAAGTTATTATGAGATTTTTACTGTGTTTGGAACTCAGGTTTCAACTCAAATTTTTCATTTTAGTTTTTGTCTTTATCTGAAAAGTCAATAAAAAATATAGAGCCAAACAGTCCAAACCAGACGGTGTTAAGTCGTTTGGTAAAGTGCCACCAAATGGGACATTAGAGTTCCAATTCACGACTTAAGTTGCTTTGGAAAAAAAAAAAAAAAAAAAACGAAACAAAAACCTTCATTATCATCCATAAAAATTGAGGGTTTTTTTTTTTTGTCCTTTATTTTTATATATATATTTTCCACTCCAAGTAGAGTAAAGACTTGAAGATGGTATCAAACTTTGTCAGATATGTCCTAAGAGACGATGCAAGTTGTGATTGTATAAAAATCAAGTGTTCCATTGGACGGGGGAAAAAGAGAAGCAAAACAAGCATCGAGATTATTGGGTATAGAAAAACTTGTACAAATAACAAATGTTTGTTGGGAAACAAAGTAGTGTCGTATCTATTATCAAGCATCGAATATACTATCGAGGAGAGCATGAAAAAGTTATCGGTATTTTCAACTTGTGTAAATAAATATGTGTTGTTATTTTAATTTGTGAGGTCGTTTTAAAAATCAATGTCGTTTTCAATAAAATAATTCTGTTGTTATTTTAACTTTATCACTTCTTGGGTTTGATCTCGCGTTCCGAATTACCAACTTTATTATAATGTGTCCTTTCTCTAGTTTGTGTCGTCTATGGCATCAATGTCGTTTTTTTGTTTTTTTCACACCTTGTTTTTTTGGCTACCGTTCCTCTGAATTGTGTGGGCCCACCATTCTCTCTCTTTTTTAGATTGTTGTCGTTTGTTGGAGTTACTTGTGTTTCCGCAACGTTTCCTCTTCCACTTACTGTCGTTTGTGGTCATCAATGTCGTTTTTTGTTTACCATATGTTTTTTTTTTTTTTTTTTAAAATAATCGTTTTTTCTTTACTGATTGGCTCTCCTAAATCTTAATGATGTTTTTTGCCATTAAAAATACTAAGGACACTAATTCTAATACTAATTTTAGAATATCAACTTATGTGATATAAGAATTGTTGTTCTTTTATTAATAAGTATTTAAATTATTATCACATTAATTGATTATATTTACCAATAAATATATAACACATAAGTTGGTACTCAAAAAATTGAGATTAGAGTTAATATCCTAGCACTACTCTTTGGTCATTTTTGTTTTTTAGTTTTGCCGTATATCAAGATGTCGTTTACTATGATTAATTTCATCAACTGGTTCTTCATTGGCTAGATGATCGTTTCCTCCCATTCTTTATGGTCTATTAGTTTTCTGGTCATTTTCCTGTTTGACGTGGTTAGTTGAGGCTTATCTTTGATGTAGTTGTCATTTCTTTTATGTCGTTTTCTCCTTAAATGTCGTTCAAGTTACTCTCCTTGGGAATTGGGTTTAATATGTCCTTTGTAATGTCGTTGTTTCTTTCGCAGTCTTGTTATTTTTATTCATTGCCCATTGTCATTCATCAACATTGTTCTTGTATTTACTGTCGTTTGATGAGACTTTTGTTGTCGTTTCAAGTTGCTCACGCGTAGGTGTTGTTTTCTGTAAATAATATCGGTTATGGGTTTGCTTTACTCCCACAATGTGTCGTTTGGTGAGTTTTTGTCGTTTATTGCCGGTATCATTGCTTCCGTATCTGACCTGTTTTTTTTTTTTTTTTTTTCAGT
The DNA here is from genome assembly GCA_025413485.1 of Ficus microcarpa. Taxonomy (NCBI): domain Eukaryota; kingdom Viridiplantae; phylum Streptophyta; class Magnoliopsida; order Rosales; family Moraceae; genus Ficus; species Ficus microcarpa. Next base: position 480,951 of record JAINRI010000551.1, on the reverse strand, counting down.
CTTCTCCTTTGTTGAGATCATTGTCGTTTGTGTTAATTATGTTGTTCAGGTGATTTTTGCTTGCTCTAATCACTGCTTTTCAAGTCATTGTCGTGTACTCGTGTTTAAGTTGTATAATTAATGTCGTATGTCATAATTAAGTCTGGCAATTTTCCTTTTTTTTTTTATCCGTTTTCCATTTTATTGTCGCATCAAGTTTCTTTCATTGGCGCTTGAATCTTGGTGAGACTGTTGTCAATGTGATTGTAGTTTTAATTCTTGTGATGTCGTTAGTAAGTTTGCTGCCGTCTCGCAAGATCATGTCATTTATACAGACCAATGTCGTTTTATCTGTTCTCATGCTCGTATGTAATGCTTTTTTGTCGTTTTTTTAATCCATGTCGTTTCTCATGAGTTGAATTGCATTTTCATGCCGCTTGTTGTGATCAGTGTTGGAACTCGCATTCATCTGATTGTCTCTCTCTCTCTCTCTCTCAAACAATTATTTCAAAACTAGAATGTCCTGCTGAGACTATTGTTAACATGATCACCGTATTCTTGTAATTTGTGTCGTTCTTGGGTTTGTTGTCGTCTTGTCATCTGTGTCGTTTGTTCGGAATTTTGTCGTTTATGGGAGGTTTGTTGAGACTTTAATGATAACGATGTCGTTCTTCGGTTTTCAATCGTTTTTCCAGATTACGTCGCTTGTTCGGACTATTGTTGTGTATTGCGAGGGGTCATGACTCATCATCGCCGGAACCTGTTGTTTTTTGTTGTCGTGTTGTGAGTTTATTGTCGTTTTCACGAAGCATGTCGTTTGAGTGACATTGGATGATTGGAATCTCTAAAGTGTTGCTGTATATTAATATTACTGCCTCCTATAGGGATTCGCGTCGTTTTCTTGATGCTTTTTAACAAAGTTGGTAGTTTTCTTGTTACGATGCCGTTTGGCTATTTGTTGTTTTCCCAAATTATGTGGTTTGTCCAGAGTATTTGCAAGGGTTGCAAGGGGGCATTGTGGTGTAAGAAAATTATCATTAGGCTATGCGTGCGTGCGATCTCAGTAATGTTAGAAATTTTTAATTTTATTTTTTTTATTAATATATAAATATATAAAAACGGAAATAGTAGATATTACTGTCGCCTCATCTCTCATATTTGTAATTAAAAAAAAAAAAAAAAAGCCATTGATTTGCCAAAATTCAAGAGAAATGAAACCTTTGAGGCCCAAACATTGCAGAGAAGGAAGGAAATGAGAGAAGGAAAGGAAAACTTGTTCTTCCTTTGTTACTTTGTGCGCATAGATAGACACTATCACAAATTTTCAGCCAAATAAAACATACATCGGACGTCCTATAATATAAATATAAAAGCACCTTGCATAAAATTTAATAAGTTTACAAATCTTGGTCCAAATACTCAAAATATATCCAAAATTTAATTGAATAAACCTAAGAAAATACAACTTGGCTCCAAGATCATCAAGTACACGCATTATTAATATAAACTTCTTGAGCCAAAACTCTCCATTAATTAACAACTTATCCCACCAAAAAAAAAAAAAATTCACACTTGAGACTCTCAAGTCTCAAGTGTGAATTTTTTTTTTTTTTCCTGATAAACTTCTAGCCCAAAAAATAACTTGCGTTGAAGATTATTCTCACAATGACAAAAAAAGCAAATAAAAATTAAAAACTTATTCATATATAATAGCTTGATGATCAAGAAACTAAAGATCTTATCTAAATAGCCATCCTTGCAGTTTGAGTTCGATTATTTGTTGGAAAAACTTACATTAAGAGAGGTTGGGAGGCTAATATCAGTATCAGAACAGCTTGGAAATCTGCCTGTCTTGGACCAGAGCCAAATCTTTGAGACTGAGAAGCTCTCACCCTTTTGCCTGCCACTGATCTTCTTACCTTCCGAATCCGAATGAACCGAGAACTTCCCGCGGTGAACCCCGCTTCTCGCGTGGCTTAAGGCCACTTGCAAGTCGGAATCACCAACCACATACTGAAATGTCCCCATTGAGTAGCACCTCCTTGCATCCAAATTACGCCTACTAGTCTCTCCTCCTCCTCCTCCTCCTCCGCCGCCGCCGCCACCGCCGACGCCGCCGGAGCTTTCCGAGCCGCCATTTAGGCTTCTGAATTTCCCAAGTCTAACCGAAAACACTCTCTTGACACCAACACTACTTTCCTCCAAGACTGAAGCTTTTCTGCTATTCGATCGCCTCATGATTTCTCCGTCACTTGACAACCCGTTTGAGATCTCGACATGATCCTCCAGGTTCAACATCGGATTCTCCAAAAAAATGTCGGACACCAAAAGGGTACGCCGGCAAAGCGGGCAGGTTGAGTTGGAGAGCAGCCATGTCCCAATGCAGTCGATGTGGAACGCGTGGCTGCAGGCAGGGAGCAATCTGAGCTCGTCGCTGTCGGTGAATTCGCATAAACAGACAGCGCAATCGAACGGCTCCTTCAAACCGACAATGTCCTTGTAGAAGAACACAGGCAAGGCATCGATAACAGACTGCTCTAGGCCCGAGTCGTGTAACCGGAAGAGCTGCCGAAGCTGCCTCTGGAGGACACGAGAGCCCGAGGCGGTTTCTTGTAACCGATTGGTCTGATAGATCGGCGAAGAGGAAGGCCTTTTGATTAGGAATCTGAAGAGTAAGTGTAGAAAACCAGATATGAAGAAGATTACGGCTAGAAGAATTATGACCAAAACAAGAACTGGACTGATTCTGTTGAGAGATGAAGATGATGGCGAAACTTCAGAATTAGGCAATGATAGTGAAGGAGGAAGACCATTTGAGTACACAAAATTGCCATCTTTTTGCTCAAATGTCTTTGGAAATCTTGACATATCAGGAGATAACCAACAAAACTTTTGCTGTTTTGAGAAATCTAATCAAACTGGCTTTTTTTTTTTTTGGACCAAAAAATGGGGTTTTTCGTTCTGGTTTTTTATTTTTATTTTTATTTATTTATTTTTGGGTGTTTTTGAATTGGGATTGCTAAAATGTTGTGAAGCAAACAACGGGGCAAGTTAAGCCAGTTTGACAGTGACAAAGCAACCTACAAGTTGACATGCAAAAAAGGGCATTTTTTTACAAAGACATTTGGTCGAAACAGGACCAGCTTCAGAGATCTCAGCTGTTGTCCACCAGACACGGCACAAATTAGTAGAAAAGCTACTCGGCCCTTCATCTCAGTTCCAAGGACTGAGCTCTTTTTTAACACTTTTTTTTCTCTCCCTCTCTCTCTCTCTCTTTTATTTTATTTATTTATTTATTTTTTTTGTTTCTTTCTTTTTCTTTCTTATGATGATTTTTATGCCTACAAACAAACACTGAAAAAGCTGCACAAAGATGGAAAAGAAAAATCGTCAAAAGAAAAATAGTGGAAGAATTATTGTGAGGTCCACCACCTGCCACAATTACATTGTCCACAATGGTACTTCACACTTTTTTACCCATCAACACTGTGATTTACAAAAAAAATATATATATATGATTATTTTATTCATTTTTATTCTGTTCATTTACCCTTCTAATCATGGTAATTTTCCACTACTCCTGGCACACTAATGAGGGGAAAAAAAAAAAAAAAAGGGAATTTGATTTTTTTTTTTTATAATTCCTTTTTTTTTTTTTTTAAGTAAAGGCAATTTGATTTTCATTAATAAGATAACTGGATAAAGTTAATATGGAGATTTGGGAGCATTTTAGGTATTTTACATGTGTATCGATACATCCTAATTCTCATGTTATATACAAGACTTTCAGGAAACTGCTTTTTTCTCTACGGAGGGATATATTTTTATTTTTATTATTATTATTATAATAGTGATATCTGACGATTATAGTAAAAGAACGTAGTTTTTACATTGCAACTGAAAGTAGCTTTTATTCCCCCTCTCATTTGTTATTGCTCTCGTATTGGAATTAGGGGCTTTTAATCCCTAACAATCAAGAGTTAATTGGCCTAAACAAAAACAAGCCCTTTGCACTACAAATCAACGGCGTTCACGGATCAGATTAGGAAAATTAGAGTTCAATCCACAACTTTTGGATTGACAAAATCATATAATCTGTTGATCTCTCAATCCAATCTATTAATTTATTAAATTGGATTGAATTAAATGGATTTACGTATTCGAGGTACACCCTGTTACAAATAATGAGCATAAGTGGGCATGAGTGACAATTTTGGTTGACAATCCTATTTGCATGCAAAGGTTTGACCTTTGTGTGTAATGGGGTCTGAAGCCTGCTCAGCTCAGCTCAGCTCAGCCACCTGACCAAACAATGAGTTTTGGATCTGATAGAAGAAAATGAGGACACAATCACCATCCATTTTGATCAATAATTGAGATTTTTTTTTTATTTTTTTTTTCCCACATGATGGCAAAAGGAAAAATCACGAAGGTTGGACAAAAAAGCAGATGGGTGGGGTCACCACCACCACTCACCACTCCATCTGCTTTTTTCCTTCGACGCATGGTTTACTTACTATTCACATGTTCATGATTCTGCCCACTGGAATCCGGTCGTCATTATACTTGATCATGACAGGACAATACTTCTAGATTATTTTGTGTTTCTTATGTTCGTTTGGTAATAAGTTTAATTTAAGCTAAACTGTATTTTTTTTATCATAATTTTTATCTTTCTCTGAAAAAATTTTTTATCTTTTCTGAAATTTTTTTTTTATCTTTTCTGAAAAATTACTATTGAAACTTAAAAATCTTAAACTGAACTCATTTACCAAACACCCCCTTAAAGAGAGTTTTAAGTGATTGCAAGTAAAATTTAACGATAATTTTATATCTGATTTTATTAAAATGTGTAGCTTTTAAATTTTCTATCTTCAATTTCATAGAAAGAGAGAGATTTTTGCTTTTTAATTATGGAAGAAATTGGTTAAATACAATTTTTTCTGAAACATATTTATTTCAAATATTATTATAAAAATTATTTGAGATAAACAACATAAATTACTTTATAAATATTTTCATAAATAGATTATTTACAAATAGATTATTTATCTAAAATAATTTAAAATATATTATTTACTGTAAATATGTTTCAAAAACAACCTATTTTTAACTGTTTATTTTATTTCCTTTTGAAGCAACTACATCGTGATGGTAGCATGATAGCTAAAGAGAGTATATATTTGAAGTCTTCGTTTTTATTTGAGAAATACCAATATGTAAAAAGTATTTTTTTTTTTTAGGGCAGTGATTCGGTTCCAATAGTATCTATAAATCTAGATTTGATAATTGTTGAAGACTGAAAAATAAAATCTTTAACCGTCCAATCAATAGTCATAATCCATATTATCATATAGTATCATGAGGTTCACTAAATGGAGACGTAAAAACACCACCGTCTCTCTCTTCATAAAAAAACTTCTCATATTATTGTAAGTGTTGGTTAAGTGTGAGATAAAATTTTTAAGAAAATCAGTGGTTACCCATGACCAAGGGAAAATCCAATTTGTAACAAAGCGGTCCCAGAAATTGATAATTTTAATGTAGATTTGGTGATTAAAATACTTTGGAAGTTAAATTGTCCAATACTTGGACACCAAACTCAAGTGTCTCTTAAGTCTAATTCAAGTACTTTAAAGCTGTATTTTAGGATAGAAAATGTTTTTTTTTTTTTTTCATCCTTTCAGTCTTAAAAAGAAAAACAATTAAAGATGAAAACAACATAAGGAGAATTTTAAAAAATAAAGAAATAGGAAGGCATGAAGAAAAATTTTTTAGGTTTTTTTTTTTGCATATTATGTTTTTATTTTTTTTAAATACGTTTTTAGACTAAAAACAGAAATCACATTTCTTGTCAACAAAAACCTTAAAGTACTAAAATAACTCGACTGGTGGTAATTCTACATTTCCATCATAAGATGTAGAGTTCGAATCCCTAACTCATAATTCAAAAAAAAAAAAAAAGTTCTACAGGATATTATAATGTGATTTTGGAACATGACATATCAATCTAATACAGTAAAAAACTACATGGAACTAGTATATTAATTTCCTTAATCTTAATATCCTTGCCTTCTAAATTAGATTAAGAAATAAATAAATAAATAAATACAAATTAGTGATCATTGATTGATCAAAGTCAATTAGTGATTCAATGAAAACACATATTTATCTTGGGCAATCAATTTATATATGTGTATATATATATATATATTTAATTTTACAAAACTTCATATATTTGTTAAAATTTTTCCTTTTCTTTTTCTTTCTTTTTTCTTAAAAGATCATTTACTTGTCTCTCCTGTTATATTACTCACGGCGAAAATACCCACATGAGCTGTCCAGACAAAAGAGCAATAGAAAGTAGGATTTGATATTATATTCTTTTCTTCTAGTGCATTTTGTCACATCTGCTAAGGTATCTTTGCTCTTTCCATCAACTGTGAATGAGTTGATTTGATATCTCTTTCCCCTATTAGAGACAAACTCGCCTAAACTTGTAAATTTATGAAACTAGCAATTACTAATCCGTAATTGAACATAAGTGGAATTAGGTTGAAGGGAAATTAACAAGGAAAGTATAGGAATTGGAACTAATTAATCATTCCATTGTCTTGTTGACAAAATTTTTTAATTAGGAAATTGGAAGGAGAAGAAAAATAATTCAAAATACAGTATTTACCAAGATTAGGTATATGACCACTTGCAGGTTTTAATCTAGTGGTTATTCTATGTCTACTTCTAATACCAAGGTCTAGAGTTCAAATTCTACCACCTAAATTATAAAAACAAAATAGATACAAAATAGCGTGAGACTGTTTGATCTAAAGATATAGAGGTTTGGACGGGATGAAATTTTAGGAGAAGAGGTTGCAGGTTCGATCCTGCCTTATTTATAGGATTAACGAATAACAAGCTATATAAAATAGATCACTGAAGCAAAAATCTCCAACTCTTCCAATTTATTCCACATCACCTAGGATTGTGAGTGAAAAGTAGAACACGTACAAAACTACGTGAAGCCATACACACAAAAGAAAAGAATTGTAATGCCCTTCAAACATAAACAACAAAAATAGATGGATTTTTGAAAAAAGAAAAAAAAAAAGATTGATTATTATTATTATTTTTTGGGGGGATTCTTCTCAATTCTCATAATGCAAAGGAAATGGATTTCTCCTCCTCCTCTTTTATGGCATTAATCATATGAAAAACCTGGCTCATAGTAGGCCTTTCACTTGGAAATGGATTTATGCACTTCAATGCAACTTGCAACATGTTCACCATCCTCTCTTCACTAGCACCTTCTGAGATCAAGGCGTTGTCAAAGACCTCCACAGTCCATTCCTCTCTGACCACGGACTGGACCCAGTTAGGCAGATCGAACCCATTTTTCTGGACCAGCTTCCCAGTCAGAAGCTCCAAAAGAACCACCCCAAAGGCATAGACGTCAACCTTGAAGGCACTGCTCACGTGCTGTGGTGGGACTACTATCAAGTCATCTTGTTTTATGCTGCTGTTGTTGAGTGGAGAGAGCAAGGACTGGTCTTGGTTGTTGTCCTCCACCATTAGGCCATACTCACTAATGCAAGGGTCCATGGTCTTGTTGAAGAGGATGTTCATGGACTTTAGGTTTCCGTGAGCAATGCCGTCCTCGTGCATGACCGCCATTGCCTCGGCAATGCCTGCCGCTACGATTAGTCGGCTTCCCCACTCAAACACTTGCCCGCTTTGCGATCCTTTCATCAACAGAACAAAGATTACTGATATGTTCGTGTTCGGGTTTGGTATTGTGGAAACAAAACAAGAGCAAAAGTAGATGCCGTTTCAACCATGGGATATGCTTTATATTTGTTGAGAATTCGACGTCCTAATTCTGAGCAGTTATATTGTGAAGATAAAGATAAGCATAATAAACACTGATGAGAAAAGAAATATACTAATGGAACGGAAAAGTAAACAAGGGACCGGCCAGACAACTGGAACTAGAAAAACAAAAAATGTGACAGATAACTAAAACTAGAAAATGAATGAAGGAATCGGTTAACTGGAGATAAAAGAAAAAGATAAACAGCTAGAGATTTAAAGTGCAAAAAATAAGAAAAGAATTGAAAAATAAATGAGAAATAGACGCAAAATCAGAAACAATTTTATTAAATGATATTTAGACCACAAACATGATTTTAAGCTTTCGGGTTTGTGGCTCAATAGCCTCTGACTGAGTTCTTGATCTTGTTGTTTAAGAAAGAAAAAGAGAAAAAGATAGTTTTTTGAGGTTTACAAGGTATTTCAAGAGGAATTCGGAATAAAGAAGTTTACCCTACGTTTGTTTTGTGTGTCCATTTTCGAAAATGAAAAAAAAAAAAAGCAAAAAAGTGTTTTTTTTCAACTTTTTCCATTATTCATCTTATTTTGAAAAAAAAAAATATCATTTTCAAATTTATTTTATACAGTACTCTTTTAGAATTTTTTTAAAATTTTCACCTAATGCACTATTCTCAATACCATTTCTTCTTATTTCAAATATTTTAGAAGGAAAACATTTTATACATCCATGATATTTGTTTTTGTTGGTCTTTAAACTCAGAAACATATTTAACACCAAAATCCAATTCAAGACAGTTCTCCAACTCCCTTTTCACATCTGACGTATAATTACCTCAATAACATCCTTATCACACATCAAGCACTAAGTTAGATAAATGTGACTCGTTTCTCCCGAATTAGGTAGAGACATATTATCTAATATGACTCTTGATATTAGTATTGGGTGATATTAGACCTTCTAAATCCAAAAGCTAGCTCAAAAATAGGTTTTTCTTATATTTATAAAGTGACCAACCACGAATCCTCTTTCGCAACCAATGTGGGATGACCTAATAATTCTTTACTTCCGCGAGTAATAAAATCAAAGAAAAAGCAAACACGAGAAGTATACGTAAACTTAATTATAGAAGAAATACCCAGCTAGAAATGCAGTTTATAATATAAGCAGATACCTCTAACTTAGTTAATCTTCTTTTACATTCTAATGTAATCAAAAACTCTGATCTTACGTTCTTTTGCAAAAGAAAACGATCATATTGACATGCGTTAATGTTTGAGAAGTGAAGTTACCAACTCACCATGGAGAAGTTTGAAGAGGCTTCCATTTTGCTGATACTCATAGACCAAGAGCTTCTCTTGTCTCGAGCAATAAAACGCCACCGGTGGCAACACGTTCTGATGCTTCACCTGGTCCAACCTTCTCATCCGCTTGTCGAAATCTTCACACGAAATTCCCCAATCCTTGATCCTCTTCACGGCCAAGAACACCCCATTGTCAAGCGTGACCTTGTAGAGGCTTCCATGCTTTCCTCTCCCGAGTAACTCCGCCGGAGCCTTAAGCAACTCCTCGAATGTCAAACCGCTTGCTACAGAGCTCATCAACACTATAAGTGAAGGAGTTCTTCCACTTTCAATGGACGTCAAAGAATACTCCGACCGGCCGTTCTTGGATTCCCCGGAAGTGATAGTACTCGGCATGGTACTGCTTTTATCTTGTGACACGGTCGGCTTCTTAACCTCTTCTTTCTTTTCCTCTCTTGGCTTCTTTCTGAAGAGGAATTTGTACAGGACAACGAGCAAGACAACCAAGCCAAGAATTACATAACCCGAGTAGATAAGAATCTGCTTTGCTGAGGACTTTCTCACCTTCGGTTCAGTAGTTATCGGTGCGCAGGCATTTGGCAGTGGCTTGCCACACAAGTAAGGATTTCCCATAAAGCTCTCTGCTTTGAATTTGCCTTGCACATCAGGAAGTGGACCGCTAAAGTTGTTGTTGGAGACGTTGAAGTAATCGAAGTTCGGGAAATCAAAAGGCGGTAATAGACCGCTTAACTGGTTGTTCTCGGCTGAAAAAGCTATCAAGCCTGAAATGCGAGGAAGATTTGGAAGCTCTCCAGAGAAGTTGTTATCTCCTATGTACAATTTCTTCAAGTTGTTTAACGTGGAAAGTGACTCGGGAAGTTTTCCGTAGAATTGATTCCCGTTCAAGTACAAATGAGTCAAAGACTTACAGTTCTCAATCTCATCTGGAATCTGTCCAATGATCCTGTTGTATTGTAGACTCAGAACGGAAATAGAACTCACCGTGCAAAAAGACATCGCATCGAAAGCTCCGGTTAGATTCAGATCTTTGAGGATTATTTTCTTCACTCGGTTTTGCCCGTCGTCGCATATAACACCAAACCATTTGTCTCTGCAAGGGTCTGAAGCCATCTTCCAACCGCTCGGTCTCTCTGCACTTCCATGCGAAAGATTGTCCATGAACTCGATCAGCGCCTTCTTCGTGTCGTCCTCCACCGCGTTTGATCTCGGAAAGATCAACAGAATGATCAAAATGGAGAGTGCCCAGATGGGAACTCTCTCCATTTTGTGATGGGAAAAGTTGAGATTCAGTTAAAGAAACTCCTCTTTTTCTGGTTTGCTTTGGTCTTTTTCTATTTATCAGCAGTTGTTGTTCACACCAGTGATGAAAAGTGCCGAATTTGGCCGATCACTAACAAAGACCGGCTTGTACTATTCATTTGTGTGATTTGTTGAAAAAAACAAAAAAAAAAAAAAAAAAGAATTATTTTGAAGCCGGCAATTTGAAACAGTCTAGTCGTTTACTTTTTTAATATTTCATATTGATCTTTTTCTTTCACAGTTTCTGAAAGAGAGAGAAATTTAATTAATTTATTCCGAAAAATTTAAGACTTAATAACTTAAATAGAAGTTGCTAGACAGAAACTATCAGGACCGACTGGATTCTCGTAGGATTTTATTCGGCCAAGGGTCACATTTACAAATGGAACTTTCTTATTATTTGATCTAGCCTGTTTTTTTACAGATAATTTTTCGTTGGATTTCTTTTGAAAGGAGGTGGAATATGATATATTGCTACTAAGACATTTATTATAATAAGTAGTTTAACATTTATATCACTAGTTTTCATAATATGTTTAATTCTATACAGGGTATCTGAATTTTCATTATGCAGCTAAAAACTCACGCATAGACGTATTGACTTGTAAAGGAACACTGGTGGAATTCAATATCATACACAAATAAAAAGTAAATCTCGTAACATAGATCCACATATAAGGATCACTTTCAATTGGTTTTGGTTATAGTGTTTAACACCGGTGCTACCCCAGGCATTTCTTCTATCGAATCGCCCGCTTGCCTTTTCAAGGATCACAAGGCAAATCTAGCTATTCATTTTACCCCCAAACTTTACTTAAAAAGATGCAATTAACCTAAAGGTGATTGTAAAACCTGTGCCTGAATAGACATTTAATCCCCTAATGTCTTGATTAATCATGGCATTTGTTAAATTTTACATTGGAGGCTCTTTCATTTTCCTTTTGTGGGGACCTCTTTACATTGTTCTAGAGTTAACCTGCCTCTTTAACATCCCAAAATGTCCCCATGAAAGTCTCTTCAAAACCAGGAAGAATTACTCAACATTTTTACAATTGTTTTTCTTATAATAAGTTTAGAATTATTTTCATTTATATTCTTAAATTTTAGGGTCATTCACGCTTTGTTCTCTAAATTTTAAAAACTTTCATTTTGTTATTTGGATTTCGAATTTAACCTCATTCTACCTTTTTTTTAAATCAAAATTTCAGTTTTAAAAAAGACCATTTGTTTGTTTTTAACAAAAATTCTAATAAAGTGGACTTAGGCTAATTCCCCTCTTTTTCGTCCTTTTTAACTAAAATTCTGATAAAGAGGTAAAGTGAGATTAAATTCAAAATTTAAATAACAAAGTAATAGTTTTTAAAATTCAAAGGACAAAATGAAAATGATCTTAAAATTCAGGGGAATAGATAAAATAATAGCATTTTGGCTCTTTGAAAACAGTTGGTCCGAAACAAAGAATTTGAAACAGGGCTAACAAAAGAATAACAAATGTAATATAACATGAAAAAGAGTGACGGAAAAATATTCAATGGTTCCTTTCCATTCTTTATGTTTTTTTTCCCACCATCTCTTGTGGGATCCGAAAGATTCAACTTTCTTAAATAGTTCCAGATTTTTACAAATAAATTAAATTTATTCTACAAATAGGATATTTTTTTCGCAATTAAGTGGTGGGCATCTAATAGGGCGTATGTGATGTGCTGCTTCTGCTGTAAAGAAGGGCCTAGATGCAAAGATTATAACTAGCCCCACAACAACCATTACAGGTCTGCATGACCAGCAATATCACCCTCATCCTCATCATCACTTTGATCACTTTCTTCATCACTAGGGTGCTCTTCATCATCGCTCTCCTCTTCCGGTGTCAAGTTCGTAACATGCTCCTTTTTCGCATACCGCTCGCAGTACTCTGCATTCACAAATCAATGGTTGATTAGCATGTTCTTTCTTTCTTTCTTTCTTTCTTTCCTTTTTTTCAGTTATACTATACCCAAATAGTAGAAAGTCTTATAGGCCAGTTTCAACAATTTGATAATGTTCTATTTTTCTTTCCACTTACCAAGCATACACAAATGAAAGATGGGCTAACAGTACAGAAAATTTTTCACCTTTTACTTTCTGATCATATAGCTTGCGGTCTTTCATCATCAACGATGCAGCATCGCCATTGAGTGGGTCTGAAGGATTTGGATAAAGCAAAAGTTGTGGTAGGAAGACTTCGAAAACATTTAGAAGATCTGTGGTGGCAAAAAAACAAAGTGAATCCAAAAGGAGAAAGGGTAGAAAGTAAAATAACAGACACAGAAGTGTTGAACAATTTGTGAAAGGGGGAAGAATAGAAGAATATAATGGCACTCAGTTCTTTCGCTATGAAAGGGGCGATAATTACCGAACATTGGACTCCATGATTGATTAATGACATCCAAGCAGACAGCACCAGACCTGCAGTTATTTGGAGGAACCAATAAGTTCAATTGACAAAAGATTTTAAGAAAATCTCTGACCAACTTGCAATTTGTTACTAGAAAAGACAGTCGAGCAATTATATCGAGAATCGAAATTGTGACATGTAATTTGGTATAGTGTCAGTACTCTGCAATTTAGCAATCCATCCATACGCGAGCAACAGAGATGGAACCTTTTAGCAATCAAAAGATCTTAGAGCAGAAATATTCTTACAATTCGTCGACATTCGGGTGGAAAATCTTGTTCACAAATCCAATAGAAGGAGACTTGTAAGGATAAGCATCAGGAAGCTCAACACGTATTTTCCAAAACCCACCTTCATAAGGGCCTGCAACCACCATAATCCTATTAAGACAAGAATGGTAACAAATGAAAGTACCAACTTTAGATGATTTTTCAAAAGAAAATGCGGTTGCAAGAGCATTACTCTGTGAAAGAAAGAATTAAGAAGTACTGAAAACGTGATAAAGAGAGAATTATTGAATTTCAGCTCTCCAAACTCAAAATATTCTAGTTATAAAATACAACCAAAAGAAAAGATTTCCATACATTTAAATGACCAGGCAAAGATATAAATTCCAACGAACTAAATCCATATCAGCTTCACATAAACAGTTGGTAATTCTTAAAATCTTTCATTGGTCGATGTTCATGCACATCGACATAACATCAACACACGCATATAAATTTAGCTGGGAAAGCAAAGATAATTAGGAAGTAGAAGAGTGGAAATAAGAAAACATTACTGTCTTTTGGACCCTTGAATTCCACATTGAACTCATTGAGGCCATCATATATTGTCTCCACATTGTAATCACTCATCATCCTGATAACAGTAACATAATGTCATTAACAAAAAGACCGTTACCATAACCATAAGCATAACACTAGTAAAAGCATAAAACGATTAGCAACGTTATGGATTAAGCATTGGAATCCTAATGATAATATAAAAGAAAAGGGCAAGAGGCAAACAACCCCACAAAAATTTATGGTGTTATACTCCCAATGTGAGAGCCACGTCTACTTCCAGCCATTGCGAAATTTCCTATGATGATGAAGAAGATTACAAGAGAATCACACGCCTCATACCTCTCAAACTCACCATGTTTATCTGTAATCCTAATCCCGAAATCGACACCCCCTCAATATAAAAATTAAAAAAAAAATACAGAAGCAATAAGTCTGCATCAGGGCCATAATTAAGCGCCACATACTCAACAAGCCAGACATACGCAACTGGATAAGGTGGAAGTTGATACTTGCTACAACTGAAAAGCGGACACATATTAAACCAGAGAAGATATCACAATACAGATTTGAGGCATTTTTTCACATTTCGTTTAGCACCACTCAAATGGGTGCTAAAAACCCATAAGACCTTTAACAATGTCTCCACCAATTTACTCCACAAGTCAACTCAACCATATGAAAACCCGAAAACAGCACAAACAACAACAATGAAGATCTATCATTTGCCGATTCGGGGTAATAACAGAGATCAATCTTACAACTTCATGACATCCATCTCTCTTCTTTTACTTGGAGAAGACATTTTGAGCCAAACAAAAATAATCTCACAGCCTTCCAAAATCTGCCCACGAAAAACATTTTCAATGAAAGTTAAAGTCCACATTCTGGAAATAAAAAATTAAAAAAATAAAAAAGGTGTGCACTTGCGACAATCTTCACCATCAAAGTATGACCAGAAGATAAAAGCAAAGAATATTATCCACGTTGCGATTTCTCTCCATTTTTATTTTATTTTATTTTATTTTATTTTCATTTTTCTTCACTGGAGATGAAATGAAGAACACAAAATCATGATTATTTTTGTGCATTTTTAGAACAACAAGTTGATAAAACCCAGATACAGTAAGATCCCATTAAAAGACATGAAAAACTATTTGCCAGAAGGTTGGTTCTAATTGTCATAAACTCTAACATTGCATGTGAAAAAAAAATAATTAAAAAAATAAAAAAGAGCAATCTTGTTAAGATCTACAGCCTACCCACCAGACTAAACACACAAACAAGAATTAAGATTTGACTTCTCTTCGGTTGCTGCAAAAATAACCCCAAAAAAAAAAAAAACACAAAATATGATGGAAAAAAAAAAAGGAAAAAGGAAAAACTGGGTACCTTAAAGCAGAAACTGAATTTTCTCAGGGAGATTACAAACAACTTGTTGATGGGTGGAACCTTGTTATTGTAGATTTGTCCCAAACCAAATGAAGAAAAAAAATGGGAAAGAAGAGAAGATAAATAGGAAAACTGTAAGGAGAAATGAGAGAGAAATGGTGACTTGTGAAATGTCAAAAACATTGTTATCAATAATATATATACACACACACACACAAACTCTTTCATGAGCACGTGTTGAACTAATGACTGTCCTAACAGGGTGCGAACTTTTGGGCCAAGTCTAAATTTAAATTAGCGGTGATTAATCTAGGGAGTTACTTTTTCTTTTCTTTTCTTTTTTTTTTTTTTCCAAAACAGAAAATCATGAATTGTTACTTGAAAAACTGTACAAATATTTATTCTTTGGCTTTTTTTTTCTTTATTTCTTTGCTAGAATCTTTAGCTCCGTTTTGAATATGGTGATTTACAATATTGTTCTTCAAAAAAATAATTCTAAATTATTGTCTCAATTATAATAGTTTCAGTTTTTTTTTACTCGAATGAAATAAATATAGTGGGTTAAAAATCTATAAGTGGGTAAAATTTTAAATATGTTTTTTTAAGGAAAAATTTAAATATATTTATTTAAGAAGTTGTTTTATTTATTTATTTATCTATTTTTCGGGTTGTGGTGGGGACTACGCATATCATAATTAGATGGGAAAATTATTATTGCTACCATATCCAATAGATTTGCCAAATAAGGTTTCGTTAGAAAAGATTTTGTATCTTATTTAATTTATGGATTCTGACATAATTAATGAGTTTCTTTGTTTTAGCTAAAAGAAAAAAAAATTGTTCACTTTGCTTGGTAAACAAGTTTGTTCTTTTGCTTTGGTGAAAAAGAAACACTTGGTTGTAAAGAGTAAAAAAAAAAAAAAAAAAAAAAAGAAAGCAAATTAATTAATATGTTTATATTTAGTTATAAAAAAAATTAATATGTTTATATTGCAGAAATAACTATCTATAGTGACAACCGCATTTTCTTTATTTGGGAAAGGATTTTCTTTTTAAACTTTGGAAATTAAAAAAAAAAAAAAAAAAAAAAGAAAAGCAGTGGGAAGTCTAGATATTTTGTGAAGACTAACCATGTTATGGCAACATAATGGGGTCATGATTGGAAACGTCTTTTGGCTTTGCTTGAATTCGACGCCAAAATCTAATTATTTTGCATAACTTAGGGGCTGAAACTAATTTATAATTCTTTCGATTTGCATCAAAACGCATCATCGTTAAAATTATCAGTTTCTTAAATCGATAAAATCATCAATAAAATAAATGTTTCAGATTACACCAAATGGAATTGTCAGTTTTTGAATCATTACAATTGTCAATTACTTCGGACATGTTTGGTTTCAATCTCATTTTAAATTAAATTGTACTTTTTTCATTATGGTTTTTGTCTTTTTCTGAAAAAGTTTTTTATCTTTTCTGAAACATTACCATTGAAACTTAAGAATCTTAAACTAAACTCATTCACCAAACACCCCCTTAATTTGGTTTCATTTCTGACCGTCAAAATTTTTTTTATTTGACTTGATTTGAGATTTTGAAACTACAGTCCAAACTGTCACATTGTAAAATCTTTACATTTTTAAAACTTAAAACTAGAAAACATGGTTAAAAACTAAAAATTCTTCCTTAATTTTCCTCACTCGTTGTTTAATCCAACTTTGCTCATCTCATATTGTCAAATTAAAATGACAGTAAAACCCAAACACCCATTTTAATTCTCAATAGAAAACAAACCCCAATTCTTTTTACTTTCTTCATGTTTTTAAGTCTTGTGTTTTAAACCGTGGTTTCTATAACGACTCATATTTCCTTTTGGTATGATATTGTCATTTTGGATCTCGTGCCTTTATGGTTTTGCTCTTAGGATTCACCCCAAAAAACCTCAAATTATTAGGAGGTAGTCTTCTTTACTTATGAATCATTACATGTATCTATTCCTCAAACAATGTGAAGACTACACATCTTACCCTATTCGTTGTAAGGACTGATGACTATCACAGTTTCAAACCGTAACAAACTACTAGTTTGAATGGTTTGAAATTTCCTATATTATAAAATGGCAGTTTGGACTAGACTTATGCTTATATGGAGTGGGTGGTGGCCTTTGTGCTACAAAGTCATAGCTCTCAGTCATCAAAAAATTCTATCGATTGTAAATGTTTATTCAAACAGAGTTCTAATGTGTGCTCTATATTTCAGGTGCCAAGATACTTTTCCGTTTTCAGATCTCAAACATATGCTTTTCCCTATGACCGTTATCAAATTTCACTAGTGGAACCAGTGTCAATTGATGGTCGTGCTCGTTATAATACATGTGGCTGTCACAACCTTATTATTTTATCAGTTTGAATGATATTCCCCTAAAAATAAAATAAAAAAAACTATCACAATTCACAATACAAAAATTATAATGCATGATTACTTTTTTCTTTTTCCTTTTAAAATTGATAGAGTTTCTACTGTAAGAATTGTACTTTTTACTAGCAATTAAAATGCAATTTTAGTCATTAAATTAATTTTTCAATAGTTTGATCAATTAAGTATTCATGTTAAAATTTACAGCACTCAAAAAATACTGCTCCAAATTATTAATCAGATTATTATTATAATTAAACATTTAAAAGTATAAATGTAATTTTTATCATAATAAAAAAGGACAATTCTCACCTTAAAAATCCTAACCAAAATTAGAGGAATCAATTAAGATGGGGACGTTTTATTGTTTTTATTATTATTTTTTCTATGAGTCGTTATATTCTACTTATCAAATTATTCTAACTCCAAATTAAACTTCAAATTCTGTTGCTTTGACCATCCCCATTTATGTAAATAATTTACAGATTTGAATTTCTCTGTATAGAAGAAATTAGGCTGAGTATTACTTTTGAGATGTGCTTAATGGTTTTTAGTCTTTATTGTCCCTTAGACAATTGGTATAATAAACCTTAAACCACTGTCTTGATCCATCGATTATGGAATTTGGTATATCACCATATCAATAATTAACCTTGGTTTATCAGCGATGAACTTCGGTATTTCAATGATTAACTAAGATTTACTGGACATAACAACAAGACAATCAATCACTAATATACCAAAGTCCGTTACTAATCGGTCAAGAAAAATAAAATTGACGAATTCATAGATGAACAAGAATGGGTGCAAATAATTATCATCAATGACAACTACACAATAATTTTCTAGCTAATCACAAATTTGACAAAAAAAATCAACAAAACTTTTTTTTTTTTTTTGTCTTTTAATTTTCTAAAGTCGCTGTGGAGGGTGGATCTACCGAGGACAATGGGTAGAATTTGTCACAGCAGCTCATAGGAGAATGATCGGACATCAAATGTCAAGTCCTTCCGGTGACGGAGGAAAAGTGAGTAACGCATATTTTTGTCCTTTAATTTTCTAAAAACTTAGTTTTCAAAATTCCATACAAAATAAATGATTTATTTGAATACCAGCACGATGGAAGTTGTAATCCCCATTTGTAAATTATCTGCCCTATTAGCCATAATTAGATATGTCACAAAACTTAATTTGACTGAGAATTCACTTATCAAAGATCAATTTGCCTTTTTTTTTTTTTTTTTTTTGTGGGAAATAAGGTGGCTTTTATCACTCAAAACAAAATATCCGTTTCTACAAAAGGTACCAATGAACTTAGACGCGGAATCAAATACAAAATTATCGGACTAAAAAATAGTAAGAGTTGCCAAACAATTGAATTATATCGTTTTCTTTACTAGAAGTGTAAAAAACAACTCCACTAGTAACAAGAGAAATGATCTCTCTGATGTCGTCTCTGAATTGTAATATACTTTTACCTTTTTTATTTTATTTTATTGGGATACTTGATATACTTTCACTTTACTTTTTAAAAGTTTCCTGCATAATCTTTGCTTTGATCGCTCTTATATCCAGACTTTTCAGAGTGGCCATACATTCAAATATTCTCCCAAATCCATGAGCTCAACTTTAAAAAAAAAATATAAATATAAATATATATATATGTATTGGTCAGTTTGGCCATTTTTAAAAATAAATAATAAAAGTATTTATAAGAGCAATAAATTGTTGTGGTTAGTGGAATTTTTAGAAAGAGATGCTTGGGGAGATATTGAGGTTTTTGAGATTTGAGGCCGGTGGTCCGACCTTTCGCTGGGCTGCCGGCCTCCCGGACCACCGGTCCCCGTCGCTCGCTGGGGAGTTCATCGTGGTCTCTGACATCGTGCTCGTGCCGTCAGAAGGGTGGGTCGGAGTTGTTTCGGAGCCGAGTGTAGAGAGTTGGTTGCCGTTCGTCGTCCTTAGATCCAGGCGCATCTGTCACGGGGGCTTGTGAATACCACGAGAGTTGGGCTGTGGGGTGGTGGTTAGGGGATTGGGTCGGTGTGTGGGCCTGCTTTGCCCGTTATGGTGGCATGTGTCCCTCGCGCACAGCCGGTTTTTCCTCCTTGTTGCTGGCCTTCTTTTCATGATGGTCTGATCGTGTTGATGGTTGCTCCGACATTGATGGGTGTGGCTTTGCCGGAGGTTCCAATTGTTCTCATTTTTTCTTTTGTCTGTTTTCTGTGTTTGTTTGTAATACCGGCAGAGGTTTCCCCTTTAGTACCTAGTGTAGGTTTTTGTGTTAATCTGGGTTTTGTTGATCGGGTCTTAGTCATTGCTTGATTGTGTTTTGTTTGGTGGGCGGATCTTACATTTGCATCACCTGTTGTAGGAGTTTTTCTCTATGCTTGGGATAGGGGATTGCTTCAGCTTTCCCTGAGTGGGCTGATTATCTACATGTTGTCCCGTTAGTTTGTGGACTTTAGGTCCATTTGGTGGTTCCTTAGCCGTTTGGTGACTGGTTGGTTAGCTTATTTCAGGCTCTGTTCTATGTGGACTTGTCCTTCTACTGATGTAGGTCTCTTGTCTTTTAGTGGCTTGATAATAAAATTCTTTATTTAGTTTAAAAAAAAAAAAAAAAAAAAAAGAGCAACATGAATTGTTCTGCAAGAAGCAAACGACATTTCAGTCACGTTCTTAACCCAAAAATATAAACAAAAAAGAAAAAGAAAAGATTGGGTTTTGAGGGAAGGAAGAGGACAGGGGAACTTGGAGAGGAACAAAGGTGGAGTTAGAATTTTATTTTCTGAGAGGACTTTTTAGACAAATAGAAACATCTAGCTTTAATATAGCAAAATATTCGTTTATTTTAAAAAGGACCAAACAATGATTTATAACAACGTTATAACTTAAATATTTCACTATTTCTGTAAATTTTAATTACACCCTCAAACTTTCCTTTAAGAAACAATAATAATATCAATTAATATAGATAATTATCCCAAAAAATATTCTATAGATCACTGTTACAAAATACAGTTTAGTTGTCATAGTCATATAAAGTGGTATACTCATCGTTGTTGTTATGTACTTATCATCAATGGCGGAACCAGTAAATTTTTTTAGTTTGGATGTTTTTTCTTAGATAGAACATGACTATATATTTTAATTATTGAATGTGGAGATAATGAAAATTTAATTACAAAATAGATAAATAACAAATTCTACAGAAATTTTAAACAAAAAAAATTAACATATCAAAATTTAAATGATGGCGCAATTGAAAATTTTCTTATCAAATGGTGGTACAAATAAAGATTTTATAAAAATTTTAGAGTTAAAAATCAATTCTCAAATTGTGAGTAGGGGCGCCTATGGCTCTGTCACTGTTTGTCATTGTAGTTCAAATTGTCACTATAGTTATTTGTTTACCTCATCATCTCATTTCAACTCAAACTGTACTTTTTTTTGTCTTTTTCCCAAAAAGTTTTTGTTTCTCAAAAAGTTTTTTGTCTTTTTTGAAAATTCAAAAAAATTTACTATTACAACTAAAATATTTCAACTCAAACTAACTAACCAAACGGACCCCATGATGCAACTGTATAATGTTGTCGGTTGTCATTAGAAAATGAAATATCCGACATTGTAATTCTAGCTTCGTTGTTATTGATTATGGTCAATGAAATTTTGAAAAAATTAAAATAAAATGTCAATTAAAGGATAAAATTGCATAATGACCTTATAATCAATTTCACCAAATGTGTCTTTTTTAATATATACCATCGAACTCTCGGTGATTCATCGATCTTTGTTTCCTTTAGAAAATAAAAGACTCTTTATTTTGGTTTAAAATAGTTTTTTTTTTTTTTCTTGATCTTTAATTCTAAATCTGAAAATTGGACTTGAACTTCTGGTTGTGATGGGACCTCTTTTAACTCACATAACTACAACCTTTACATTTTATTTTTCTTTAATTAATAAAATTTTTCGACTGGATTTGAAGAATGTTCAGATTTGTATGATTGAAGTTTCTTGTTAGTAGTTGAACTTTTCCTCATTAAAGTAATTTGACAATAATTTAAATTAGATTGCAAATTAGATTTGGTTGGCGAGTGAGTACGGACACATAATATAATTCTTTAAATAAGGGCCCTCCACCATGTGGGAGAGATAAATGTAGCCATGTCCATGTCAGTGTGTTGGCATGAAAACATTGTCGTTTATTCTGATAATGAAAACACATTGTCGTTTATCAATTAGTGCAGGAATCTATCTAGTGCTTTCTTTTTTCTTTTTTTGGTTTCTGTCATCTTCCATTTCTCTATTTTGATTCCCTAATTAACCATGAACCAAAAGTCTCACACACCAAAAGAACCAACAAAATACATCTACATGTATATAATGACTTATAGGTAGTCTCCAAAGATTACACAACCAAAC
Organism: Ficus microcarpa; assembly: GCA_025413485.1. NCBI lineage: Eukaryota > Viridiplantae > Streptophyta > Magnoliopsida > Rosales > Moraceae > Ficus > Ficus microcarpa. The sequence goes on along the minus strand of JAINRI010000551.1, from coordinate 459,081 downwards.
AAATCCAAGGAAAAAAAAGAAAAAAGACATAATTAAAAAATGGAGCTTTTACTGTAGGACTCCTCCAATAGCAATTATATTTTAATTCAGTAAATTAATTATTTAAATAGTCTAATTTATAAATGTTCACCGCTCTGAGAATAGAAGTGTGGTTCATTTTCTTTATGTGCGAAAAGTCTTCACTCAATGCTGGAGAATTTTTGACATCGGAAGCTAATTAGTGCATAAAAATCGACTTCCAATATAGAATTATTTTAAGTTATAGACCAGACCAGATCATTGAAAAATTAATCCAACTATTAAACAATAGTCCCTACCGACAGTGCAAAATAAGAAGGTTTCACGATTGAAATTCCACACACAAACATACATACATATATATTTATATATATCAGTTGAGTACAAGATAAAAACATACATATATATATATCAGTTGAGTACAAGAAAAAAACATACATGAACCGACATGGATAGGTAGGTAGAGAATAAACAGGGACACGAGACAACTTTCTCTAGGAAACTCGGCAAAATAGCCCTGTAACTTCGACAGAAGGGGTGCTTCCTTCATAAAGGGGTTTACAGTGACTAGTACCAAGCGATTGTTTACAAAAAAAACACAGATCTTTGCAAAGTCATACATGGGGGCTAAGTTGGTAACTTGATGACAGGGGATATAATACAATTAGCTAGAGAGAGAAAGAGAGAGAAAGAGAGGGGAGAGAGAGAGAGGAGGCTATGTCTATGTGTCATGTAGGTGAAGAAGAGATTGTAGAACACAAAGTTGAAGCCTCAATTGGAGAATGTAATGAGCGGTTTGAAGCATGAGCTGATCAGGCTTCAGCCCTTTCCCACCAGGGATGATCCTCTCAAGCCTATGCAACTTATTCACACTCACTATTCTCTTCACCCTCCCTCTCTTCCTCTTCAAAACGACACCTCCCTTTGCGAAAACCCCCCTGTCGTTTTTGAAACAGCTTTCATTTCTGCATGGACTAACAAATCCCATCTCTCAACTCAGCAACAACCCATGTGTGAACTTTCCCAAGGGGAGTTTTTGTCTTCAGTTTTGTAGACAGCAGTCAAATGGGGAATGGATAATTGGAGTGGGGCCCAAGTGGGCTGGATTTGTGGAGGGAAATTGTTGTCGTACGTTCGTATTAGTCCCAAATTAAATATGGATGGGGCCCATGTTTGAAGGGGGACACCTTGGGGGACCAGGGGGACACATGTATGGTGGGTAGTGATTGGAGTAAACGAGCCACTAGTTAGGAGTGAAGGTGCCACAGAATTCGAGGAGCTTTTGTCTCCTAGTATCCGGACAGACGTTGCGCCGAAAGTAAATATCCATTTGCTCAATAAATTTGAGTTAAAAAAATATAATTTGAGTTAAAAATTTTTATTAATTTTTAAAATAGATAAAATTTAAAAAAAAAAAAGATAAAAATTGAGATGAAAAAAGTATAGTTAGAGTTAAAATCTCAAACAGAGTCTAAGCTTATGTTTGACATCCAAGTTTAATTTTAATTAAAATGTACTTTTTCATTTTAATTTTTGTTTTTTTTCTGAAAACTCAATAAAATTTATAATTAATTTTTAGAGTAAGTTTGGTTTCAATCTCTACTTAAATTAAATTGTATTTTTTTATCATGATTTTTATTTTTTTCTGAAAAAGTCTTTTGTCTTTTTTGAAAAATTATTATTGAAATTTAAAAATCTTAAACTAAACTCATTCATCAAACACCCCCTTTAAAAATCAACAAACTCAAACTTAAAAATTTTATCTCATCTCAAACTCAACCCAAACATTAAACAAACGCTAAGGGGTGTTTGGTGAATGAGTTTAATTTAAGATTTTTAAGTTTTAATAATAATTTTTCAGAAAAGATAAAAAAAATTAAAAAAAAGAGACAAAAATCATAATAAAAAAATATAATTTAATTTAAGTAGAGATTGAAATCAAACTCATTCTAAGCGAATGCTTTGGATATATTGAGATTTGGTTTGCACGTCATCAGAATGTAATGTCACAGGATAAAACTGTTCCTTCCTCTTGTTACTGTTTATTTGCCTCTCTACTTAAAAATTTTATCACAATTTTTTTTTGTTTTGTTTTGTTTTTTTAATTTAATTAAAAATTGAATAAATAACTGTATCGGTCTCTACACTCTTCGTAGAGATACCGTTTGGTTTCCTTATTGTTTTGTACTTGAACTTATTAAAAATGTTAAATTGGTCCTTTTTACTAATTTATGTTAAAAAACTCACATTTTTCTTCTACTAGTCTCAATTCACAATGAAAAGACTAAACAATCCCTAACACATCTTTTTAATGAGTAAATCTGCTAAATTTTAACGGAAACTTGACAAAAAGGACTAATTTACACCTTTTTAATGAGTTCAAGGACCAAGAAATAAAAAAAAAAAAAAAAAAAGGTTTAGGTATCAAACGACACCTTCATGAAGAATTGAGGGACCAATAAAGCTATTTACCCTAAAAAGTTTAACAAATTTGTAAAAATAATCTCTCAATTTTAATCTATAAATTTCATTGTTAATAGGTATAGCAAACACACCCTTGGTAACTTATGGGGTGTAAGTATTGATGGTGTTCTACATGGCACGTGAAATGTGTGGTGTGATAATATCCTTTAACTCACTAGTTTGATTGAGAGGCTCCGATATGGGCTTGGTAAATTTTTCAAAAATCATGTGTTGAGTTGGAAAAAAAAAAATAATATGAAGAAAATTTTGTACTAATGTATCAAAAAATATTTGTTATTAATTACTAAAATGTACTTAATTGAAATATACACACACGGTAGTTTAGAAATTTTACAAATATTTAAAAAGTTCAGACTTCTATTTTACTAATAAGGTCTTTTTTTTTTTTTTTAATCTACCCCATCATAATTTCTTCCTTAATCTTTACAAACAAAAATAAAAGAGAGAGAAAATTTGGGGGTCTTAAATCATATGTTATATACGTTTTAGAACAGTCAAGGAAGTACTCATTTTATGAGATGAAAACATAGGTCGACTTTGGTCGTAAGAAAAATCTAGTGTAAGTTTATGTTTTTCTTTTATGCCCAAGTGCAAGAACTCCCCATTTGCAACTTACCCTGCCATCACACTTCTTTTTGGCAGAAATATAATGTTAGGAGATATCGGTTCTGTTAAGCACCACTAATTAATAATCGATAAATCCCACAACATCAAACATATAAATGGAATTCACCTAAAAGTGATGTTTAACGCTGATATTATCTAAATATTTTTCTTAAAATAACGTTCAAATTGCAAGAGTCTGTCCGCCCCACAAGAGATTGTGGCATCATCAACTAAGCATGTGCTTAGTGTAGTTTGGTAGAGTTTTTTGAATTGGAGTTGTTTAAAATTTCAAAAATTAATTAAATTTTTTTGTTAATTTTTCATAAAAAGATAAAAGTAAGTTGCATTTTTTGAGTTTGACTTGTTGGTCCAGACACTCATTAAGAAGAAAGGAACCCAAAAAAAAAAAAAAAAGTCCAGTGGTTAAGCACCCATTTTTTGCTAAATGAGGCCAGGGATAAATAAAAGAACTAAGAATAAATAAAAACTATTGTCTAAAAGTTATAACTTAATGAGGTTTATTTTTGAATCCACCTGATTCCTCCTTCTAAAGACTCTTGTGGTCGATCTATCTCGTGAGAAGTTGTTCGTGTGCTTGTGTTTATCAAAAGAAACAATAAAAGCCCTCCTAGTTGAAAATTGTCGATTTATTGAGCCGCCAAAGGGATCCATATATCATATTACAAGAATTGGTCGATTTATTTATCTTTTCTTGAAGAAGAAAAGTGCAGAAGTAAATATTGAATATTGCTGAGAAAAAAACATTGTCGTTCACTGACAAACAAAAATCAAATGTTTTGATTGTGATGGGACTCTTGAAATATGCAAAGAGTAGAGAATGTTCTGTGTCTACTTTGATTGCCAAGGATTATCCCCATAGTAGTAAGCAGTGCCAACCATAAGCGCCACAGTTGCACCTTGGACGACCACGCGAGCTCTCATTAGCACCTGACCCAACTGGGAATTCCCTTGCCTGAAGCTGATTAAACCCGCCGTTAGCACTCCCGCTGTCAAAAGCGCCCCTGAAAAGCCAGTGCATGAAGAACACGTGAGATACAAATCAGCCAAATTAGATTACAACACAAATTTCGTCGGGAACGCAGCAACTGAAGGCAATGTTTGCGTGAGATCAATTAAAAGTCGGCTTTATGGAAGTATGAGAGTCGAGACCAACTAATACCCCTCAAGATTGCCACTCACTTAAAATTCTACACCGGGTGTCGCTTTCGATCTAAATTTAGACATGAGTCTTGTCTTTAAATAAGGTTAAAAACAGCTGTGCGGAAACAAATTTGTTGGAGTAAACCTGAAATTTGGTCCAATCTTATGATGTGAGTTCAACTAAAAGGTGTCACACACGTAAATTGGCAACATATAGTAATGCTTTTGTAATACTAAGAATGTAAGGTTGAGCATTAAATTCACTTGTACCCAGGTACTTTTTCGAAAGGAGGTGGATCGGTATAGGAAAGCCAACCCACAAACTACAAGATCAAAACAGTAGACATACATTCTAGTAGAAACACAATATAAGCGTTAGAACGTTGAGCTTCAAAAGCCAAATGCTCCAGATTCGCGGAGAATTAGCACCCAAGTGTGCTTGGTTAATCAATATGACAACATACATTTCATATCTGTTGAATTACCCTGATACTAGACTGGTAGTACTAGAAACCGGTAAACCTTTAACAAACGTCGTGAACAATCGACTTGATAAGAAAGCCACTCTCTTAAGTCTCTAACAAAGAGTTAGTAAGACCCTAAACCAAATACAATGAAGAATTTTGGAATTGGAGGATTGAATTGATGCCCATTTGCGCTCACCTTTCAAATAGTCAAAACTAAAATCTAAATCAATGCTCATCCTCCTCATCCCATCCTAAAAAAAAAAAATGCAGGAAAGAAAATGTCAAAACGCTGCTCGTCCTCTTTATCGCTGCTTTTCCAAAAAAAAGTTTCCACTGTACTTCCCAAAAAGCTGTTAGTTAGTTTGCTAGTACCTGGAGCATGTCCACTAATCCAGCTTTTATAAGTGTGCATACGTGTGTGTGTAACTTGGGTGTGGGGGATTCAAACTCAACACGGCGTCGAAATACCGCTAAACTATGTCACAACCACAATCCAGCTTACATATTCAAACTTCACCAACGTAAAATAAATTAACATCTCTTCTTCTAAACTTCAAAGGCCAAATTGGTAATATAACTAACCTAAAACAGAAATTTCAATTTCTACAAGAAAACATATCAAAACTGAACAATCTATATCTATACAAAATCCTAATTCACATTCCAAACAAAAGTTTTTCCTAGAAAATAACTCCCTTCTCTCTCTAACTATTCATGCTAATCTTGTTCACTGGAAATTTTCACAACGCATCAAAAATTCCCCTTCTCGAAGCAAATTAACTCAACCCCACTATAAATCTCAGAAACCACATTCAATTTAGCCTATGCATTACAAAAATTTCCTCAAAATTACAACTTTGGCATACACAACAAAATCACAAATATTAACAAGAAAACCTTAAAAAAAAAAATTAGAAAAACAAAATTTTTAAGAGAAAATAAGAAATAGGATGTGAAATGGGAAGTTACCAACTGGGACAAGAGGATTTCGAACCCGTTTCTTCTCCGCCAAAAAATCCTCGAAATCGGGCTCAGCGGAAACCATCTTCTCCAGAAATTTAGGGAATTTCTTAAGCCAGTACTGACATAGAGAATTTGCAAGTAGAAAAAATGGAACAGAACAAGAACAGAGCCCTAATCCGAGAAAGAGGGAAACCGCGGGTAATTAATCTCGGAAAGCGAAAGGAAAAACCGGAAAGCCAAATTCGGGTCGGGTTGATTGTGGGAATTATAAGGGTTCGGGCTCCGTTGTTTCAAGTTTATAGACAATAATATAATAAATTTGACCCCTTTTTATATTTATGTCTGTCAAAATATTAAAGGTCCGTTTAATGAATGAATTTAAGTTAGAAATTTTAAGTTTCAATATTAATTTTTATAAATTTTTCAGAAAAGATAAAAAAAATTTTTAGAAAAAACAAAAAATTTTCAAAAAAAGATAAAAATTGATATAAAAATTAATTTAAAATGGTGTTACAAATACCTTATAAGGTTTCGTTTTGGGATGTCTTTTCAAAAGTGTTTTCCAAATATATTTTTATCTTTTTCCTTCAATTTCATTGCTTATTTTTTCAAATATTTTTAAAAAATTTAAATTTTAAAAGTTCATAACTTTATCATTTTTAATCAAAATAAGATGATTTTTTTATTTCAAATTGCATAGAATTTTAAGAGAAACGAAATAAGAACTATATTACTAATTTTTTTTTCTAAATACATAAGTTTTTATATTTTTTTAACTCCAAACAGTTTATTTTCACTGGACGCACATTTTAAAACTCAAATCATTCCTAACCTTCAAAATACCGTCTTCAATTATGTCCCTAAACATAGCCTAAAGTTAATAATTTTCTCATTTTGTAAAATTGTTAGGAGGTACTAAAGCTCTCCACCTAATTTCTCTATTTTTTTAAATTTATGATTTTTTTTAAATGAAAGGTGAGAGGATTTATATGCTATCTATCAAAAATATTTTAAAATATGGTACTTACTGAAATGTTTTTTTTTTTTTTTGAGAGAGAACTTACACTATTCTAGTTATGGAAACTTTAGTAGATACTATTTTTACAAAAATAACATCAATAGCATTATTTTAAAATATTTGAAATAAATAACAAATTTACTAATTAATTTATTGGTTTATCATAAGTAAATAATACCTTTACCTATTAAACTTTCATGTACGATAATTTATTCCAAAATATTTTTAAAATATATATATCGTTTACTTTGATTATTTACTTAATCTTCTCTTACTGCTAATTTTGTTTATAGTGTGAATGAATCTAGAAATATATATAATAAATCAGGAGCACAATAGATACGTAAACGTTTCAAAGTTCAAGAAATAGGTTGATATTAATGGCATAGTTCATAAAATAGTAAGGGTCCGTTTGGTGAATGAGTTTGAGTTAGAAATTTTAAGTTTCAATAGTAATTTTTGTTGATTTTTCAGAAAAGATAAAAAACTTTTTCAGAAAAAGACAAAAATTGATATAAAAAAATACATTTTAGCTTAAAATGAGATAGTGAATCAAATATCTCCTAAAATTTATCATACTATCAAAAATCCCGACTGTTAATTAGCGGCCCTCATTAGGGTTATTACCACTCTAAAAATCTATTTTTCTTCCCTTTGTTTTCTATCTCCCTTTTATAGTCTTAACTTTCACAATCACAATCAATGTAAATAAATAAAAGATTTCTTTTTGTTTTTTATTGGTGGACTAGTTGGTTTTCAATTAGGCCAAAACAGAATTTGCTTAGAGACAACAGGTTTTCTCCTTTTTTTTCCCTGCCAATTGCAAAAGAGTCTTTATTGGCAGGACAAAACGACTAAAATATGACCATAGAAAGATTAAAAAAATAATAATAATAATAATAATATTATAGAATATCGAACCTAATGTAAAAATGAAAATCATCCTTGTCGCTATATCATTCTATTGATAATATCCTTTTTATTTTTTATTTTTTTTATTTTTTATTTTTGTTTAGAGCATAGCTTGGAGTTCGTGAATAACTTCACTATTCTTAAAGGTAATTTGATGACGTTTCTAAATGAAGTTTTGATTACTCAATTTAAAATTCTCAAATCAATGTCTCACTTTCTCTCTGTTCTATTTTTAAAAATTCAAACTTCAAAAATTCATAATTTTATAAAATAAAAAATATTTTTGTTCAAATCACCCCAAAAATTAATAATAAAGAAACGAAACAGGATCCATAATATCTATTTTTTTCCGAACACATTTCAAAATTCAATATTATTTTTTTATTATAATTCATTTTAAATTTATATTTTAATCAAACATATATTTTCAAACCAATCTCCATCTTTAAACAAACGATCCCTTAGGGTCCGTTTGGACATTAGTTTATTTTGAATTAAATCGTACTTTTTTTATTATGATTTTGATTTTTTTCTAAAAAAGTTTTTTGTCTTTTCTAAAAAATTACTATTGAAACTTAAAAATCTTAAACTAAACTCATTCACCAAACACTCCTTTATTTAATAAGGGGAGCAGCCCAACGACTAGCGGAGGCCCAAGATTTTTGTTTTATTTAATATTTTTAAAAATCCAACCATGATTGCATCCTCAAAAGTCCCCCTTTTTTTTTTTTGGGCTGATGCAAATGTTCTTTCAATGAACGATTGAGCACGTGGTTGTCATTTTTCAATTTTATTAATCGTGTCCAATAAAATTAGCGTACGATCCTTGTCCAACGTAGAGGCTACCAGCAAAAAATTAGTATTATCTCTTTGACTTACCGTCAAATTCTCAAGGAGTAGTAGAGAGAGAGAGAGAGAGAGATGGGGTGGAATTCATGGTTGAAAGGTCTGGTGCCATTAGTGGCCATGGTCATGGTTGAGGCTCTTGATGTTGGGTTGGTCACACTCAGCAAAGCCGCCATGTCCGAAGGCATGAACCACTTTGTCTTTGTTGTCTACTCGAATGCACTCGCCACTCTCATCTTCCTCCCTTTTCTCTTTTTCCAGAGGTATCTTTCTTTTATTTTATTTTCTTTTCTTTTCTTGATCACCAAACAAATCCCCATGTTTTTTTTTTAAATGGGAAATCTACTAAACTTTCTTCCCAATTAAATTCACAGGAAAAAGAGACCTCCACTCAGTTTCTCTGTCCTTTGTCAATTCTTCCTCCTCAGTCTTACTGGGTATGTCAACGCAAGTGGATTTGCTTCTTCTTCTTTTTCTGCAAAATTATAAATTGTATTTATTTCTATATATATATATATATTTTGCAGGATAGCTGTGATGCAGAATTGTGTATTTACTGCTGTAAACTACAGTTCCCCAACACTTGCTTCTGCTATGAGCAACCTGGTCCCAGCCCTCACTTTTGTTCTTGCTGTTTTCTTCAGGTTCTATCATTTTTTTTCTAGAGAGAGAAAGAGAGAAGAGAGAGAGAGAAGTCTTACATCTAATTCCCAATTCATAATCTTAGGAATTAAGTAGCTTGTCTGGCTTGGTTGGTGCAGAATGGAAAAGTTAGACCTGAGAAGCTCAAAAAGCCAGGTCAAAATCCTAGGCACTCTGGTCTCAATCTCAGGAGCATTGATAGTCACCACTTACAAAGGCCCTGCAGTTGTGGTCCCTCCGTCTCAGTCCCCTCAAAACGCTTCTCCGTCGCCAAAACCGTCTTCCCTCTTGAATTTGACGGCGGCTAGTAACTGGATCATCGGAGGCCTTTTCCTCGCGGTTGCTGATATATGCCTGGCAATATGGAACACTGCTCAGGTAAATGAATCCCAAATACAAAGATTTGACAGTTTCGAGTATTTTTTTCGTAACCGACCAAAATATTCTAAATTATCGTTACGAAGTTTGAGCACGAAAGTGATTTTGTGTTGAATAAATCTGAAGGCAGCAATACTTAAAGGATACCCATCACAGTGGACAATACTCTTCTTCTACTACTTCTTCGGAACCCTGCAATGTGCAATACTTACTCTGGCTGTAGAAAGAGATCCAAGGGCGTGGACTCTGACGCCTGATGTCGAGCTCATCTCTGTCGTTTATTCCGTAAGCATAACGGAAGTTTGAAAAACATTTTCTGTGTTATTATTTTTGCTAAATTGCTTTTGAGTTATATGAATGCTTATGATCTGCAAAACTACTTAACGCAGGCTGTTTTTGGGAGTGTGGTAACGTTTTCTGTGCTGTCGTGGTGCATCGATAAGAAAGGTCCCGTCTTTGTGGTCATGTTTAAGCCTGTAGGGATTGCCATTGCTGCCTTGTTGAGCACCATCTTCCTAGGCGACACACTTTACATGGGAACGTAAATATCTCATTCAGAATGTGTCAATATATTTTTGCAAAATGAGTGATCTTGGTCATGAATTTACAAGCATATTTTGTTTTCATCATTTCCTCGCAGTTTTATTGGAGCGTTTCCGATCGTCATAGGCTTTTACGGAGTAATATGGGCGAAATCAGAGGAGGGAAAGGTCGAGAACCATGAAGTTATCGATGAGTTGCAGTCGCCCTCACCTTCGCCGCAGACGCCTCTTCTGGAAAGCCACAGGCTTGTTTGAAACAATGTAATTGACTTCCCTGTTCTAAATCAACTGAAAGAGCAACGTGTTTTATGAAATCTAGAGAACCCTTATTAACCATAATAAGAATGTCTTTCCAACGAAGTGGGTAATTAGCAAATATGACAAGTTACACAGTTCGTACACGAGATATTTCTTTTTGATCAGCTTCATTTGTTTCGGGCAAATGAAATGCACAAAAGATAAATTTTCATTCACTGCAGCCGAAGTTACCAATGTGCTCCAAATTTCTACAGAACTCGAACAAAACACCAAAATTTGAGGACAATCTCTCGATTTTACAACCTTCATATTTCCATCACTCGTGAAGGGCAATTAAAAAATCAAATTCTAAGAAGGTACCTAGGCCTGCCTACTTTGGTGGACAATCACCAATTGCTACTAGAATTCAGCTGAGTGCGCAAGAATTTACCTAGTTAAAGCCAGCATCTACACCTTATAGAGTTCAGTATATTTGATTCCAGACGCCACAACAAAAGGAAAATGGGTGGTGCAATGGTGATCGGACTTCATGTCTTCAGATCATCAGACATGGCTGATGGTAGGCAATGTGTTGCCAGAATTTCTTGAGTAGCCGCCTTTGCTGTCGTTGTCCGGAGGACCACAATCTGCACAAGGATCAATTGTCAATATAACGGTGGGTGAAAATTTGCACCAAAAAAGTATCCAAGCACACAATAGAAAGAGGGGGGATGGAAAACCTGTTGGTATTCCAAATCAAATCTCAAATATTCATCGGTGCAGCTCTCTACCATGCTGGCCAAACTCTTGAGATTCTTCACAGGCTTACCGTTGAAAGCCTGAACCTATAATATTAAAAAGAAAAAGAAGGCATTTCAAAACCTTATATATATATATATATATATATATATATATATATATATTTCCAAGCAACTAAGCAAAAAAAAAAAAAAAGAAGCATGTAATCTGATTCGAACCTGGGTGTTAACAATTTCCTCATACCCGATGTTGATATCGGCCACAAGCACCTGTAAACAAAGTTTCCGAGGAAGAAATGTCAGGAAGAAGAAGACATCAGCGGAAGAGCTTTTCAATTCTTGCACATTGCAAGCATACAGACGAAGAGAATGAGGAGAACCTGAGAAACCACAACAAGCTGCTCATCTGGTGATTGTGGAAGAGAATGCAACAGTTTGTCCAATAGCTTCACTGGAGCTTCGTATTCGTAATCCTTTCCATACTATAAGCACATGCAGTAAGGGTTAGAGTGGACTTCATGCCCAACGTTCAGAAATAAAACTACTACTAACATTACTACTGACACGCCCGATATCAATTAAAGTTAAACCGGTTATACAATATATGGAACACCAAATGACAAGAATACTTCCACCGAGATGTAGTAATACACAAAATTTGCAAAAGCAGAAAGGAGATTAATTAGAACCAATTAATTAGAGCCATAATTGGTACTGAAAAAAAACTGGTATAGATGCTGTTCCTGAATATAGCAACGTTAAAATATGAAGTATCTAAATTTCAAGTAATCAGGCATGAATAGCAGAGAATCTGGGCCGGAAATATAAATCAAACTAATAATAATGCAGATCAAAATCAACAAAACTAATTATCCAAACCGAACATATAGACAGAAAATAAGGAGGGAAATAACAATGAATTACAAACCTCAGATCGGAGATAGGGAACAGAAACTGTTGTAAAAACAAATCCAGCAATGATATAATACGATGGAGGTCTGCCCCTGTTGTGTGCTGGTATTAGCCTTCTGTGCGTCACAAGTTTAATATCAAAATTGAGAATCTCAGAATTGCGCAAGACCCTGACTGCAGCTTTATCTCCAGTGTATTTTTGGGAGATAAGGTAACTAAAACCTATGCGTTCTCCATGTCGGAAAGGAACTGGAAAATAAACAAAAAAAAAGACTCGAAGTGATACGATGCCAGAAGCAGACAGAAAATTGAAAAAAAGGCTAACGATAAAATTTGCCATTCATACATCTGAATGTCTCAATGCAAAATTTTACATATTCCATAAAAACAATCCGTACAAAGAGTTGCAGAAACCAAAAGCCATAGTAATGAAATTTCAATCCTAGTCTAAAACACAATTTTCAGGCTAATAGTGTTACTGCTCCAGAGAAAGACATAAAATTAGAAAAATAAATAGAAAAAACTTAATAGCAATTTAAAAGAAAAAGGAAGCCAGAGTAAACAAAGTAGATTGCAAAATAATAATAATAAATAATAAATAAAACAAATAAATAAATTTCCCTAACTGTTGTTTTTTTGTTTTCCCATAGGATGCATCATATTTCCCACGAACAAACATGACTAAGAAATTTCACTTCTTATGTTAGAAAAATTTTAAGGTGTGAAAGCTACAAATAGGACTACTGAGCTTTATGAGCATATCGATGTTCTCGATAATCAGCTTTCTGATTTCCATGTTCAAACAAGAGCCACCCTAGAATACTACTCCCAACCGGTAGCAGAACTAGAGGCTCAAACAGCTCACGCCTCAAATGCATTTATGAAATTCAAGTCTACGAAGAGGCAAAGATCTCTCAACTTGAATCCAAGTTGACTAGCACTAAGGCTGAACTTACTGCAACCGATCTTGAGGTTCAAAGGTGAAGAGACCTATACTGGAATATCAAGGAAAATGTCATTACTAGCCTGATATACACCCAGCTCTCGTCATCTTTCGGCAAGTTTCGTTTATCTCAACAATTTCAGGGAGTCTTAAAAGGCCATAATCACGACTTTTACAAGTGGTTCAGTTGGTTGATCATCTAGTCAAAGGAAAAGCATTGCAGCAAAAGTTAGCTAAAATTTCTACTGAGGAGAGTCAAAGGGATAATCTATAAAGTCCCAAATTTTGTAAACAACATAAAACTTTCTTAATGAATAAAGCTTTCTCCTTTTCATTGCAAGATTTCCTTCTTTTTTTTTTTCCTTGTAGTTTTGAGTGTAAACATAACTATCATAATCTTTTGGACTTGGACTTAAAAGTCAAAGGCAAGCAAGATGCTTTCTTGAGATGCCAAGGGTTAGTTTGGTAATGCTTTTGGAGTCTCCAAAAATCCTTTACACAAACTACAATGTAAATATCGTGTTTGGTAAAAGTATCCCAAAGTATTCACTAGTCCTTCCCGAGGTCCAACAAAAATATCCCTAGAAGCTTATCCACTATTTTCCTTTGTGAATTAAAACCAATAAGAATTCATCAACATTTGTGGTTCCCATATAATTGACTACTCAAGCCATGAAGGTTATATTCTTATCCCACATGCAACCTATCGCATTAAACACAATGAACTAGACACATAAATCTTCTTTCGGTTTTATTATGATTAACCAATCAACTAAATGGTTGCCAATTATTTGGAAGCATTAAGAACGGCGAACAACACTCAACCATGGAAAATAAATCATCAACTAGATTGAAAGAATAAATCAAGAATTCATAAACCACATCGTAGCCCTAGAAAATAAAATTAGTTCATCCTAAAACGCAATAAACGACAAATTACACTTTTTCCCCCATAACTTTAAGCCTTGTCACAAAGTACCCCGAATTTCAATGAAAAAGCTTGCAAATCTTCCCCTTGAATTAAATTTTTGACAAAAAAAAATGCTCATAACACCCCCGTAACATCAAAAAAAACAAAAAAAATTTTCAAGAAAAGACAAAAAAAAATTTCAGAAAAAGATAAAAATCATGATGAAAAAAGTATAATTTAGTTTAAAATAAACTTATAAACAAACACCCCCGTAATGTCACAGGATAAGCCGGCTCCTTCCTCTTGTTACTGTTTATTTGGCTATCTGTACTTGAAATTTTCATCACAATTTTTGTTTTGTTTTTTTTTTTAATTTAATAAAAATTTGGATAAATTACTGTATCGGTGTCTAAACTCTTCATCGAGATATCGTTTGGTTTCTAAACTTTTGTTTGCCTCATCATCTCATTCCAACTCAAACTGTACTTTTTTTTTGTCTTTTTCCCAAAAAGTTTTTGTCTTTTTCTCAAAAAGTTTTTTGTCTTTTCTGAAAATTTAAAAAAATTTACTATTACAATTAAAATATTTCAACTCAAACTAACCAACCAAACAAACACTTAGGGTTTGTTTGGAAATAAAATAAGTCCATTTTAAACTAAACTGTACTTTTTTCATTATTATTTTTTTCTTTTTCTGAAAAATTTTTTTATCTTTTCTGAAAAATTACTATTAAAACTTAAAAATTTTAAACTAAATTCATTCACCAAACACTCCGTTATTTTTTTATTGTTTTGTACTTGAACTTATTAAAAATGTTAAATTGGTCCTTTTAGTAATTTACGTTAAAAAACTCACATTTTTGCTTTTACTAGTCTGAATTCACTATGAAAAGACTAAACAATCCCTAACACATCTACTGACCATTAAAAAGAAAAAAACCGAAAACCAAAAATGAAAAGTCTATTTTTTGTTGCGAAGGCTCCTGACGGAATATGTAGGATCGCGAAGGCTTGCGGAGTCAACGACGGTGGATCTAGGTTGGGCGGAAGATGTATGTTCGAAAGGTTGGGCGGCGGCTTCTGGCTCACGTTGGGGAGGTTGGGCTTTCTTCTTTGCTTTTTTTGGTGGCTGCAAGTACAGCGAGAGAGAGAGAGAAAGGCAGGGGGGACCGTGGAGAGAGGGGAAAGAGAAGGATTTTTTTTTTTTTTTTAATTTTCTTTTGGTTTTTTTATTTTTGAAAAATAGTATATATATATTTTTTCAATTTCCTCAATTACCCCTAAAAATAGTGGAGTAAATCTGTTAAATTTTAACCGAAACTTGACAAAAAGGACTAATTTACACATTTTTAATGAGTTCAAGGACCAAGCAATAAAAAAAAAAGTTTAGGTATCAAATGACATCTTTACGAAGAATTCAGGGACCAATATAACTATTTACTCTAAAAATTTTAAAAAATTTGTAAAAAAATCTCTCAATTTTAATCTATAAATTTCATTGTTAATGGGTACAGCAAACACACCCTTGGTAACTTATGGGGTGTAAGTATTGATGGTGTTCTATATGGCACGTGAAATGTGTGGTGCGATAATATCCTTTAACTGCCTAGTCTGATTGAGAGGCTCAGATATGGGTTTGGTAAATTTTTCAAAAATCATGTGTTGAGTTGGAAAAAAAAAAATAATATGAAGAAAATTTTGTAATAATGTAGCAAAAAATATTTGTTATTAGTTAGTAAAATGTAATTAATTGAAATATATATATATATGCACGGTAGTTTAGAAATTTTACAAATATCTAAAAAGTTCAGACTTCTCTTTTACTAATAAGGTCTTTCTCTTTTTTTTAATCTACCCCATCATAATTTCATCCTTAATCTTTACAAACAAAAATAAAAGAGAGAAAATTTGAGAGTCTTAAATCATATGTTATATACGTTTTAGAACAGTCAAGGAAGTACTCATTTTATGAGATGAAAACATAGGTCGACTTTGGTCGTAAGAAAAATCTAGTGTTAGTTTATGTTTTTCTTTTATGCCCAAGTGCAAGAACTCCCCATTTGCAACTTACCCTGCCATCACACTTCTTTTTGGCAGAAATATAATGTTAAGAGATATCGGTTCTGTTAAACACCACTAATTAATAATTGATGAATCCTACAACATCAAACATATAAATAGAGTTCACCTAAAAGTGATGTTTAACACTGATATTATCTAATTACTTTTCTTAAAAGAACATTCAAATTGCAAGAGTCCATCCGCCCCACAAGAGATTGTAGCATCATCGACTAAGCATGTGCTTAGTGTAGTTTGGACTTCAAGTAGAGTTTTTTAAATTGAAGTCATTTAAATTTTTAAAAATTAATTAAAATTTTTGTTAATTTTTCGTAAAAAGACAGAAGTAAGTTGCATTTTTTGAGTTTGACTTGTTGGTCCAAACACCCATTAAGAAGAAAGGAACCCAAAAACAAAAGTCCAGTGGTTAAGCACCCATTTTTTGCTAAATGAGGCCAGGGATAAATAAAAGAACTAAGAATAAATAAACACTATTGTCCAAAAATTATAACTTAACGAGGTCTATTTTTGAATCCACCTGATTCCTCCTCTTAAAGACTCTTGTGGTCAATCTGTCTCATGAGAAGTTGTTTGTGTGTGCTTGTGTTTATCAAAAGAAACAATAAAAGCGCTCCTAGTTGAAAATTGTCGATTTATTGAGCCGCCAAAGGGATCTATATATCATATTACAAGAATTGGTCGATTTATTTATCTTTTCTTGAAGAAGAAAAGTGCAGAAGTAAATATTGAATATTGCTGAGAAAAAAACATTGTCGTTCACTGACAAACAAAAATCAAATGTTTTGATTGTGATGGGACTCTTGAATATGCAAAGAGTAGAGAATGTTCTGTGTCTACTTTGATTGCCAAGGATTATCCCCATAGTAGTAAGCAGTGCCAACCATAAGCGCCACGGTAGCACCTTGGACGACTACGCGAGCTCTCATTAGCACCTGACCCAACTGGGAATTCCCTTGCCTGAAGCTGATTAAACCCGCCGTTAGCACTCCCGCTGTCAAAAGCGCCCCTGAAAAGCCAGTGCATGAAGAACATGTGAGATACAAATCAGCCAAATTAGATTACAACACAAATTTCGTCAGGAACGCAGCAACTGAAGGCAATGTTTGCGTGAGATCAATTAAAAGTCGGCTTTATGGAAGTATGAGAGTCGAGACCAACTAATAACCCTCAAGATTGCCACTCACTTAAAATTCTACACCGGGTGTCGCTTTCTATCTAAATTTAGACATGAGTCTTCTCTTTAAATAAGGTTAAAAACAGCTGTGCGGAAACAAATTTGTTGGAGTAAACCTGAAATTTGGTCCAATCTTATGATGTGAGTTCAAATAAAAGGTGTCACAGGCGTAAATTGGCAATATATAGTAATGCTTTTGTAATCCTAAGAATGTAAGGTTGAGCATTAAATTTCACTTGACCCAGGTACTTTTTCGAAAGTAGGTGGTTCGGTATAGGAAAGCCAACCCACAAACTACAAGATCGATACAGTAGACATATATTCTAGTAGAAACACAATATAAGCATTAGAACGTCAAGCTTCAAAAACCAAATGCTCCAGATTCGCGGAGAATTAGCACCCAAGTGTGCTTGGTTAATCAATATGACAACATACATTTCATATTTGTTGAATGAACCTGATACTAGACTGGTAGAACTAGAAACCGGTAAACCTTTAACAAACGTTGTGAACAATCGACTTGATAAGAAAGCCACTCTCTTAAGTCTCTAACAAAGAGTTAGTAAGACCCTAAACCAAATACAATGAAGAATTTTGGAATTGGAGGATTGAATTAATGCCCATTTGCGCTCACCTTTCAAACAGTCAAAAATCTAAATCAATGCTCATCCTCCTCATCCCATCCTTTAAAAAAAAAAAAATGCAGGAAAGAAAATGTCAAAACGCTGCTAGTCCTTTTTATCGCTGCTTTTCCAAAACAAAAGTTTCCACTGTACTTCCCAAAACGCTGTTAGTTAGTTTGCTAGTACCTGGAGCATGTCCACTAATCCAGCTTTTATAAGTGTGTATACGTGTGTGTGTAACTTGGGTGTGGGGGATTCAAACTCAACACGTCGTGGAAATACCACTAAACCATGTCACAACCACAATCCGGCTTACATATTCAAACTTCACCAACATAAAATAAATTAACATCTCTTCTTCTAAACTTCAAAGGTCAAATTGGTAATATAACTAACCTAAAACAGAATTTTCAATTTCTACAAGAAAACATATCAAAACTGAATAATCTATATCTATACAAAATCCTAATTCACATTCCAAACAAAAGTTTTTCCTAGAAAATAACTCCATTCTCTCTCTAACTATTCATGCTTATCTTGTTCGCTGGAAATTTTCACAACGCATCAAAAAATCCTTTTCTCGAAGTAAATTAACTCAACCCCACTATAAATCTCAGAAACCAAATTCAATTTAGCCTATGCATTACAAAAATTTCCTCAAAATTACAACTTTGGCATACACAACAAAATCACAAATATTAACAAGAAAACCTTCAAAAAAAATTAGAAAAACAAAATTTTTAAGAGAAAATAAGAAATAGGATGTGAAATGGGAAGTTACCAACCGGGAAAAGAGGGTTTCGAACCCGTTTATTCTCCTCCAAAAAATCCTCGAAATCGGGCTCAGCCGAAACCATCTTCTCCAGAAATTTAGGGAATTTCTTAAGCCAGTACTGACATAGAGAAATTGCGAGTAGAAAAAATGGAACAGAACAAGAACAGAGCCCAAATCCGAGAAAGAGAGAAACCGCGGGTAATTAATCTCGGAAAGCAAAAGGAAAACCCGGAAAGCCAAATTCGGGTCGGGTTGATTGTGGGAATTATAAGGGTTCGGGCTCCGTTGTTTTAAGGTGATAGACAAGAATATTATAAATATGACACCATTATATATTTATATCCATCAAAATATTAAGATTTCGTTTTGGGATGTCTTTTCAAAAGTGTATTCCAAATATATTTTTTTCTTTTTCCTTCAATTTTATTATTTATTTTTTCAAATATTTTTAAAAAATTTAAAATTTAAAAATTCATAACTTTATTATTTTTAGTCGAAATAAGATGATTTTTTATTTCAAATTGCATAGAATTTCGAGATGAAAAAAATAAGATCTATATTACTAATTTTTTTCCGAACACATAAGTTTTTGCATTTTTTTTACTCCAAATAGTTTATTTTCACCGAATGCACATTTTTAAAACTCAAATCATCTTTTATCTTCAAAATACCGTCTTCAATTGTCCCTAAACATGGCCTAAAGTTTATAATTTTCTCATTTTGTAAAATTATTAGGAGGTACTCAAGCTCTCCACCTAATTTCTCTATTTTTTTAAAATTTATGATTGTTTTTAAATGAAAGGTGAGAGGATTTGTATGCTATCTATCAAAAATATTTTAAAATATGGCACTTACATGAAATGTTTTTGAGAGAACTTACACTGTTCTAGTTATGGAAACTTTAGTAGATACTATTTTTACAAAACTAAATAACATAAATAGCATTATTTTAAAATATTTGAAATAAATAACAAATTTACTAATTAATTTATTGGTTCATCAGAAGTAAATAATACCTTTACCTATTAAACTTTCATGTACGATAATTTATTCCAAAATATTTTTAAAATATATATATATCGTTTACTTGGATTATTTACTTAATCTTCTCTTACTGCTAATTTTGTTTATAGTGTGAATGAATCTAGAAATATATATAATAAATCAGGAGCACAATAGATACGTAAACGTTTTAAAGTTCAAGAAATAGGTTGATATTAATGGCATAGTTCGGGAAATAGTAAGGGTCCGTTTGGTGAATAAGTTTGAGTTGGAAATTTTAAGTTTCAATAATAATTTTTGTTGATTTTTCAGAAAAAATAAAAAAACTTTTTCAGAAAAAAACAAAAACTGAGATAAAAAAATACATTTTAGTTTAAAATGAGATAATGAACCAAATATCCTCTAAAATTTATCATACTATCAAAAATCCCGACTGGTAAATAGCGGCCCTCATTAGGTTATTACCACTCTAAAAATCTATTTTTCTTCCCTTTGTTTTCTATCTCCCTTTTATAGTCTTGACTTTCACAATCACAATCAATGTAAATAAAGAAAAGATTTCTTTTTGTTTTTTATTGGTGGATTAGTTGGTTTTCAATTAGGCCAAAACAGAATTTGCTTAGAGACAACAGGTTTTCTCCTTTTTTCCCTGCCAATTGCAAAACAGTCTTTATTGGCAGGACAGAACGACTACAATATGACCATAGAAAATAATAATAATAATAATAAGATTATAGAATATCGAACCTAATGTAAAAATTAAAGTCATCCTTATCGCTATATCATCAATATCATTCTATTGATAGTATCTTTTTTTTTTTTTTTAATTTAGAGCATAGCTAGGAGTTCGTGAATAACTTCACTATTCTTAAAGGTAATTTGATGACGTTTCTAAATGAAGTTTTGACTACTCAAATTTAAAATTCTGAACTTTATGTCTACTTTCCCTCTCTTCTATTTTTAAAGGATTCAAACTTCAAAAGTCTGTAATTTTGTTAAAATGAAATATATTTTTATTCAAATCACCCCAAAAAATTAATAATAAATAAACGAAACAAGATTCATATTGTCTTTTTTTTTTAACACATTTCAAAATTCGATATTATTTTTATTATAATTCATTTCAAATTTACATTTTAATCAAACCAACCTCCATCTTTAAACAAACGATCCCTTAGAGAATATGGGGTGCAGCCCAACGACTAGCGGAGGCCCAAGATTTTTGTTTTATTTAATATTTTTAAGATTCCAACCATTATTGCATCCTCAAAAGTCCCTTTTTTTTTCTTTTTTTTTTTGGGCTGATGCAAATGTTCTTTCAATAAACGGTTGAGCACGTGGTTGTCTTTTTTCAATTTATTAATCGTGTCCAAATAAAATTAGCGTACGGTCATTGTCCAACGTAGAGGCTACCAGCAAAAAATTAGTATCATCTCTTTGACAAGACCTTCAAATTGTCAAGGAGTAGTAGAGAGAGAGAGAGAGATGGGGGTGAATTCATGGTTGAAAGGTCTGGTGCCATTTGTGGCCATGGTAATGGCAGAGGCTCTTGATGTTGGGTTGGCCACACTCAGCAAAGCCGCCATGTCCGAAGGCATGAACCACTTTGTCTTTGTTCTCTACTCGAATGCACTCACCACTCTCATCTTCCTCCCTTTTCTCTTTTTCCAGAGGTATCTTTCTTTTATTTTCTTTTCCTTTCTTGATCACCAAACAAATCCCCATGTTTTTTTTTTTTTAAATGGGAAATCTACTAAACTTTCTTCCCAATTAAATTCACAGGAAAAAGAGACCTCCACTCAGTTTCTCTGTCCTTTGTCAATTCTTCCTCCTCAGTCTTACTGGGTATGTCAACGCAAGTGGATTTGCTTCTTCTTCTTCTTCTTCTTCTGCAAATTATAAATTGTATTTATTTCTATATATATATATGTATATTTTTTTTTTTTTTTGCAGGATAGCTGTGATGCAGAATTGTGTATTTACTGGTGTAAACTACAGTTCCCCAACACTTGCTTCTGCTATGAGCAACCTGGTCCCAGCCATCACTTTTGTTCTTGCTGTTTTCTTCAGGTTCTATCATTTTTTTTCTAGAGAGAGAAAGAGAGAAGAGAGAGAGAGAGAAGTCTTACATCTAATTCCCAATTCATAATCTTAGGAATTAAGTAGCTTGTCTGGCTTGGTTGGTGCAGAATGGAAAAGTTAGACCTGAGAAGCTCAAAAAGCCAGGTCAAAATCCTAGGCACTCTGGTCTCAATCTCAGGAGCATTGATAGTCACCACTTACAAAGGCCCTGCAGTTGTGGTCCCTCCGTCTCAGTCCCCTCAAAACGCTTCTCCGTTGCCAAAACCGTCTTCCCTTTGAATTTGACGGCGGCTAGTAACTGGATCATCGGAGGCCTTTTCCTCGCGGTTGCTGATATATGCCTGGCAATATGGAACACTGCTCAGGTAAAAGAATCCCAAATACAAATATTTGACGGTTCAAAACGTTATCCTACTGTTCGAGTATTTTTTCATAACCAACCAAAGTATTCTAAATTATCGTTACGAGGTTTGAGCACGGAAGTGATTTTGTGTTGAATAAATCTGAAGGCAGCAATACTTAAAGGATACCCATCACAGTGGACAATACTCTTCTTCTATTACTTCTTTGGAACCCTGCAATGTGCAATACTTACTCTGGCTGTAGAAAGAGATCCAAGGGCGTGGACTCTGACGCCTGATGTCGAGCTCATCTCCGTCGTTTATTCCGTAAGCATAACAGCAGTTTGAAAATTATTTTCTGTGTTATTATTTTTGCTAAATTGCTTTTGAGTTATATGAATGCTTATGATCTGCAAAACTACTTATGCAGGCTGTTTTCGGGAGTGCGGTAACATATTCTGTGCTGTCGTGGTGCATCGATAAGAAAGGTCCTGTCTTTGTGGTCATGTTTAAGCCTGTAGGGATTGCCATTGCTGCCTTGTTGAGCACCATCTTTCTAGGCGACACACTTTACATGGGAACGTAAATATCTCATTCACAATGTGTTAATATATTTTTGCAAAATGAGTGATCTTGGTCATGAATTTACAAGCATATTTTGTTTTCATCATTCCCTCGCAGTTTTATTGGAGCGTTTCTGATCGTCATAGGCTTTTACGGAGTAATATGGGCGAAATCAGAGGAGGGAAAGGTCGAGAACCATGAAGTTATCGATGAGTTGCAGTCGCCCTCACCTTCGCCACAGACGCCTCTTCTGGAAAGCCACAGGCTTGTTTGAAACAATGTAATTGACTTCCCTGTTCTAAATCAACTGAAAGAGCAACGTGTTTTATGAAATCTAGAGAACCCTTATTAACCATAATACGAATATCTTTCCAACGAAGTCGGTAATTAGCAAATATGACAAGTTACACAGTTCGTACACGAGATATTTCTTTTTGATCAGCTTCATTTGTTTCGGGCAAATGAAATGCACAAAAGATAAATTTTCATTCACTGCAGCCGAAGTTACCAATGTGCTCCAAATTTCTACAGAACTCGAACAAAACACCAAAATTTGAGGACAATCTCTCGATTTTACAACCTTCATATTTCCATCACTCGTGAAGGGCAATTAAAAAATCAAATTCTAAGAAGGTACCTAGGCCTGCCTACTTTGGATGGACAATCACCAATTGCTACTAGAATTCAGCTGAGTGCGCAAGAATTTACCTAGTTAAAGCCAGCATCTACACCTTATAGAGTTCAGTATATTCGATTCCAGACGCCACAACAAAAGGAAAATGGGTGGTGCAATGGTGATTGGACTTCATGTCTTCAGATCATCAGACATGGCTGATGGTATGCAATGTGTTGCCAGAATTTCTTGAGTAGCTGCCTTTGCTGTCTTTGTCCGGAGGACCACAATCTGCACAAGGATCAATTGTCAATATAACGGTGGGTGAAAATTTGCACCAAAAAAGCATCCAAGCACACAATAAAAAGAGGGGGGATGGAAAACCTGTTGGTATTCCAAATCAAATCTCAAATATTCATCGGTGCAGCTCTCTACCATGCTGGCCAAACTCTTGAGATTCTTCACAGGCTTACCGTTGAAAGCCAGAACCTATAATATAAAAAAGAAAAAGAAGGCATTTCAAAACCTTTTATATATATATATATATATATATATTTCCAAGCAACTGAGCAAAAAAAAAAAAAGAAGCATGTAATCTGATTCTAACCTGGGTGTTAACAATTTCCTCATACCCGATGTTGATATCGGCCACAAGCACCTGTAAACAAAGTTTCCGAGGAAGAAATGTCAGGAAGAAGAAGACATCAGCGGAAGAGCTTTTCAATTCTTGCACATTGCAAGCATACAGACGAAGAGAATGAGGAGAACCTGAGAAACCACAACAAGCTGCTCATCTGGTGATTGTGGAAGAGAATGCAACAGTTTGTCCAATAGCTTCACTGGAGCTTCGTATTCGTAATCCTTTCCATACTATAAGCACATGCAGTAAGGGTTAGAGTGGACTTCATGCCCAACGTTCAGAAATAAAACTACTACTAACATTACTACTGACACGCCCGATATCAATTAAAGTTAAACCGGTTAGACAATATATGGAACACCAAATGACAAGAATACTTCCACCGAGATGTAGTAATACACAAAATTTGCAAAAGCAGAAAGGAGAGTAATCAGAACCAATTAATTAGAGCCATAATTGGCACTGAAAAAAAACTGGTATAGACGCTGTTCCTGAATATAGCAACGTTAAAATATTAAGTATCTAAATTTCAAGTAATCAGGCATGAAGAGCAGAGAATCTGGGCCGGAAATATAAATCAAACTAATAATAATGCAGATCAAAATCAACAAAACTAATTATCCAAACCGAACATATAGACAGAAAATAAGGAGGGAAATAACAATGAATTACGAACCTCAGATCGGAGATAGGGAACAGAAACTGTTGTAAAAACAAATCCAGCAATGATATAATATGATGGAGGTCTGCCCCTGTTGTGTGCTGGTATTAGCCTTCTGTGCGTCACAAGTTTAATATCAAAATTGAGAATCTCAGAATCGCGCAAGACACTGACTGCAGCTTTATCTCCAGTGTATTTTTGGGAGATAAGGTAACTAAAACCTATGCGTTCTCCATGTCGGAAAGGAACTGGAAAATAAACCCAAAAAAAAGACTTGAAGTGATACGATGCCAGAAGCAGACAGAAAATTGAAAAAAAGGCCAACGATAAAATTTGCTATTCATACATCTGAATGTCTCAATGCAAAATTTTACATATTCCGTAAAAACAATCCGTACAAAGAGTTGCAGAAACCAAAAGCCATAGTAATGAAATTTCAATCCTAGTCTAAAACACAATTTTCGGGCTAATAGTGTTACAGTTCCAGAGAAAGACATAAAATTAGAAAAATAAATAGAAAAAACCTAATAGCAATTTAAAAGAAAAAGGAAGCCAGAGTAAACAAAGTAGATTGCAAAATAATAATAATAAATAATAAATAAAACAAACAAATAAATTTCCCTAACTGTTGTTTTTTTGTTTTCCCATAGGATGCATCATATTTCCCACGAACAAACATGACTAAGAAATTTCACTTCTTATGCTAGAAAAATTTTAAGGTGTGAAAGCTACAAAATCTTTAAGGTAAATGTTACAATATCTAAACAGAACAAACCAAACAAAACAACACAGGAAATATTTATGCTAAATTCTTTACAGTGTTAAATAACAAACATAGATTCATCAAGTAAATATTACCTGTTCCATCGTTGGCAATATGAACACCATCAAAGCACAGAATTATATCAGATGGCTTCAGAACTTGTGATTCTGGAGCTGTGGGATCAACTCTTCTAATGCGAACACCCTTTTGATTAGGTTTCATACCCATAGACTTACGCAAATCAGGATTTTCCATTTTCTGCCACTCAACCCCAAGAATGGGAAATCCTAAACAGAAATATTGCAGGACGTAAAACAAGTGAAAAAAGAATACACATCTTCCAATGTGAGCCTCCTACTAGTAGTATGAAACGTAGCAATATACCTCATGTGATTATCATATCTTTCCAAATTTCCAAAAACAATTAATAACATCAAATTTACCTGTGTATGCACCATTCTTCTCATAGTCTTGAATGAAGTGCATGATGACTGGTGTCGGTATGACATAACCAATATTCTCCACATCTTCATGCTTAAGGGACTGAAAGGCAATACCCACGCAGTTACCTTTATCATTAAAAGCAGGTCCACCCGAATTCCCTGAATTTATAGCAGCATCTATCTGCAGAAGAACCAAGAAAAGAACTATTAGGACAAATTTGAATGGCGACCAGCATAGAACCAACAAAAGGACAAGCACCGAACCACAATCTCACAACCTGCAAACCTAGAAGTTCAGTTGACCCATGAACATATGATAGGATCTCTATTCGCGACACAACACCACTCGTCACAGAAATGGTGTCGCCTCCGATCGGGTAACCGACAACAGTCACAGCATCTTGAAGTGCAGGCAAGTCCCCAAATTCCACGGGGGATACACCTTGCCAAAACTCGTTATCATCGACAGTAAGCATGGCTGAATCACATAAATAAACAAGGAATTCAACACAACCATTCCCTCTAGGCAGAAATACTACTTCTGATAATTCCAATAGTCATCTAACACTTACTTCACATTTCTCCAATGAAAATGCTAATGCCAATGCTATATTTGAAACAAAAAAAAAATGTATAAGCTGGCCCATTTGATATGTTGTTCTATTTTGTGCTCCAATGCATAATGCTATTTCTACTTCTCACCATAAATTTTAAACTTCGAAACTAACAAAAGGAATTTTTGTTCAATTTAGAATAACCGAAAATTGACAACGTTGTAATTATCAACAAATGCCAAAACTTTGCCACATACTAAAATTGGTACAATGACATAACATTAGAAAAATTTTCTTACCCAAATGCCACATTTTGGCATCGGCATAGAAATTTTGCATTGCATTGCATTGCATTGCATTGGAGATACTCTTTCTAAAGCCCCTAATAACAACCAACCTTTACTATATTACTATTAATTTTCCCTTTTATTAGCTAAGGAATAAGAATAAAGTGAACTCTTGGATTTTGTCAAAAATGTACCCTGATTATTCTTAACCAACAAACAAAGCACAAATGGGAAAACTTCAAACACTTTTAGCCAAACAATCACTTTCACATTTCCACACATAAAACATCTCAAAAAAATCGAAGGAAGTAAAGAAAGAGAGCGGCTTTTCGATACCGATATCGCACTCGGTTCCGATGGCGAGAACGGTGGCTAAGTACTTGGTATCCGATCCTCTCTTCTTGAGCTTGACCTGCGTGTAATGCTCCACAGAATGCGCGTTCGTGAGCACTCTCCTGCCACCAATCACGAACCCGCTGCTACTCGAGCTGTACTGCCTCTTTCTCTGCCATGGCAGCGAGAAGTTGGGCTCCGTGTGGACGCAGAACACCTTCACCACCGCGTCCATGGCCGGGACCACCCTCAGGCCAGGCTCGGCGTCGGCGGCGGTGGCGGCGACAACAATGGCCTCCGTGGCCGGCGCGGCGAAGTTGCCGTTGTCGAGGGGCCTAGGGAGCCGTCTGGGGGCGTCGGAGGTTTTGGGGAGCTTCTTGGGGCGGCCGCTGCGGCGGAGCTGGGGGTTGGAGTCGACGATTTCGACGTTGCCGACAGAGATTACGTCGGCGGCGTCCGTGGCGGCGGCGGCGGCGGCCGTGGGGGTGGGGGGAGGGAAATCTAGGTTTTCGAGGGATGGGGTTTTGGGTTTACGGCCTCGTTTTCTCTTCGTATCTCCCATATTTGGATTTCTTGGACTATAATTAAGTATTGGGGTTTTGAAAGTCTCTTCCTTTTTCTTTTTTAAATTCTACTTTCTTCTTTCGGTGAAGTGAAATGGAATTGGGGTGGAAGAAGGAAATGTGGAAGGAAGGAAAATACGGGAAGAGGGAGGAGAAGGGGGAATGGAAAAGGGTCCCCTTTCTTTTTCCTTTTTTTTTTTTTTTTTCTTTTGATTAGCTAAATAACTTTTTTGTAAGAAGTTTTTAAAAATTTGTTAAAAGGCTTATTTTTCGTCTAAAATAACTAATTAATTTTCATAAACAATCAATCAGTTATTAATCATATAATAATTAATCAATCAATAATTACTTTATTGACGTAGAAATAATATTATTATTAGCTTGTTTTTTTATTTTTATTAAAGTTTTATTGTTTTATTTAGGGTTCGTTTTTTCGTTTTAGTGTCGTTTTGATTATTGTTAGAAAGGTTATATAAGCCTAAGGTAGGAAGTGTGATGGACCATTATTGAATTTCATATATTGAAATCAAAGTATTGATTTTTTTCTCTCCATTTTGGAGGTTTTCTTAGTTATGGATTTGGCTTGGGTTCTTCTCAATTCCGCTGCTGTATTTTTTGTAATCAATCACTAATTTTCATAATCAATTATGATTGACTATCTAAAAAAAAAAAAACAGGCGGATCATTCTTCCTAAATAAAAAAAAAGTTAGGTTATATATTAGATTAAGCCTTCGTTTGGTAAGTTAGTTGGAGATGAAATTTTTAAAGTTGGAATTGATTGGTTTTTCAAAAATTAGTTATAAATTTTGTTAACTTAAAAAAAGATAAAAATTAAGATAAAAAAATACAATTTAATTAGACTTCAACCTTAATGCCAAACAAAGCATAAGTGACTAAAAAATACCACTTAACTTAATTTTCTTTTTTCATTTTTATTCCCTTTATTTTTCAGAATTCTTCTCTTTTTCTTAAAAAAGAAAAATTAAGTACTTATCTCTCGTTTCTAGGGCACCTGGGGGCATATGATCTTTTTAACAACCCCAAAATAATTATAAAAAAATGGGGTGAGAAATTTAAATAACCATTTTTTTTCGTACCAAAAAAACTGCAGTATATACAAAGACTGTCGTCACGGACTTCTTTATGAATAATTTTAGGGGTGGCAATACGGGTCGCGACACGACTACACAATTCGAAAACGACACAAATTTCGTGGGTTCCGGGTTGGGGAAAATTAGGTATCGAGTCAAATTCGGGTCACCCCAAAATTGACACAAGAAAAAAACGGGTCGTGCTTCGGGTTGGGCCCGTAGAACCCTGAACACGACCCGTTTTTTTTCGTGTCAATTTCAGGTCGAATTTCGTGTCCATTTTGGGTCAAATTTCGTCGCGGGTCAATTTTGTGTTACGGGTCAATTTCGTGTCGCGAGTCAATTTCAGATTCGTGTTGTGTCCACCCGTGATAGGTTCGTATTGTGTTCGTGTCGCGGCTTAATGTCGTTTTCGTGTCGCGCGATCGTGTTCGGGTCAGGTAAGAAAAAAAATTCGACGCGGTTCTAACACGACACAAACCCGACACGCGACACGAATTGCCATCTCTAATATACAGAGAGAAGTCTAATAAGATATTATGACTATACAAGTTTTGTATCTATATAATAATCTATTAACCAGTGTGATACTTTTAATATGCGTGGTGCACGGGTTACAATTGAGTTTTTTGGATTGAAACTGAGTTAAATTGGGTTGTACATTTGATGAGATATTTGAATTGCTAAAATTAAAAAGTGTAAAAACTTTAGATGTGTTCGGAAAACAATATATTAAAGTTAGAACTTATTTCATTCGTCTCGAAATTCCATATAATTTAAAAAATATATATATCACCTTTAGGTATATAAAGTTTTTAATTTTAAGTTTGAATTATAAGGTTGTAATAGTAACTATAAATAATGAAGGTTGATTGACCTTTTTAAAAAAAGATTAAAAAATTTGTGATTGAAATTGGATTAAACCGATGTACCAAATAAAACATTAGTTGGGGATGTTTATTAAATCAGTGAATTGGATAAATGCACTCAATCAAAACTAATTTGCCGAATTTGGTTGGATTATGAGGGATTGAGCATCAGTTTGGTTCATCAGTTCAAACTATTAGTTTGAACTGATTTTTTTGTCCTTTTCCTAAAAAGTTTTTTGTCTTTTCTGAAAAAGTTTTTTGTCTTTTCTGAAAAGTCAACAAAAATTACTATTGAAACTTAAAATTAACTCAAACTGGTGAACCAAACGGAGCCTCAAACTGGTGAAATTACTAATAAAATGAGGCTGTCTTCATCTGTTTCGAATTGATTTGCGCAGATTGAGATTATCTTAATGTGTTTTGAATTGAATTGCACATAATATTTCCCAATTCATGAAATTTGCAAATCTAAACTATTGGTATGTTTCAAACTTTTCATCCAGTTTTTGTCTTTTTTGAAAAAGTTTTTTGTCTTTTCTAAAAAGCAACAAAAATTACTATTTAAACTTAAAATTCCAACTCAAACTGATGAACCAAACGGATTTAATAAATAGTCCAAGTCAACTCAAGCTCCTTTCCAGATTAGCGACTCTTCTCTTTGTAAACAAAGCCGACAATGGCGACAAAAACCAGGCTCACGGTTTGAAAGCTGGTGGCTTCTAATGATAATTTGGTCATCGACAATAAGTGGGGAAAAAGCACTCACTCCCAATTTTGTAGAATTAAACTCAAAATTGAATTTGTCCATTTTATTTTAGTCCATTCTCATTCTGAAAACAATATTTGGCTGCATAATATTTTGAATTCGATCTCTTTTCATTCCGGTTTGGAAATGAAAATATGACCCCCATTTCTAAAATTCACCACTCATCTCACACTTTTTTGGACCAAATTTGCAAAATAATATTTTTGTTTTAAAAAATTTCTTCATCCTCTACCTAAACCATAACTTTTCAGTTTCATCTAAGACGATTTTGTTTTCATTGTGTTCATAGTGAAAAAAGGAACAAATTCTCATCTATACCCTACTAAAATATGCTATGAACATAAAGATTTTATTAGATTTGTTAGATTTTTTTTTTTTTTTTCATATCGTTATTTCCTCTATCTATCCAAGCATCATATTAGAAATAATTCTTTATCAAAATGATAATTTAATTATACGTCCAAACGTCATTTCGGAATCAAGCAAAAATGACTTTTCAACTTAAAACCAACTTTAAATTTTCGTTTCAAAATGAACCTTGGAAACATAGAAAGACCCAAATTTCCAATAATCAGTTTTCAAATCACCACTTTGAGTCGCTAATGCCAAGTAACAATTTATGAAAGCTTTAGAAAAAGCCATGAAATCAACCACCAGATTACTAATTACAAATTTAATTGTTCACTCACAGAATCAAAAGGCCTTAGAATATGCATCAAATCAACCACCAGAGTGACCACTCGAGAACAAATCCTACGAAAATCACCTCCAACTACAGATCTCCATACCCAAACTTCGGGCGAGTGCAAATTTTCTGATCACCCTGAGAAATTTGAATCACAGGACTCCGTTAGATTCGAAAAAGTAAAATCTAAAAACTAATTTGAGTGAAATGAGAGAGAAAGAGATGAGAAGCGAAATGATATTCATACATTCATCCGAAAATCGTTGGAGTCAGGACGACAGACATCGTTCAGAGGAAAAAGTGCCAGAGAGTGTTGATCGGCCTCCACAGACGAGCAACGCAATGCTACGGCAATTGCCAAACAAAATTACCTCAAACAATCCGAATATAGACTAGAACAAACACAACAGAACAAAACAAAACAAAACAAAACAAAAAAAATGCGGAGAGTAAGGAAACTTCTTACGGTTGAGATGAATTCAAAGCCAAACTTCATCTCCAAAACAACATCTGCGAAAGCGGTGAGGTTGATCTCAGTGCTTGAATCGTCGCCTTCCATGGAGATCCGAGAATACGTGAGTTTCGAAAAGCTCGGTGTGGATTGGAGGAGGAGACGGTGGTTGAGTTAGACGACTGTGAGAAGGAGAAACAAGGAAACTCGCACCATGTTTTGAGTTCGAGAACTAGGAATGCGAACGAACAAATGCAGAGCTACAGACTCCGAGGAAAAACAAAGGAGACGAAAATGGAAGAGAGAGAGGAAAACAAAGCGAAATAGTGAGGATTTTGAATTTTTACAGTTTTTTTTTTTTTTAATATATACTCAACTTCAATAACCAAAATTCCTTTTGTTGAACTATAAATTAAATAAACAATTACGTTTCTCTCAAACGAAAAAGAAAGAAAGACAATGTGCATTTTACTTGGGACTAGTTCGGTTAGGACGCTAACGGAGCTGGTAGTTTCATCGTTTAGTTGCTGGGACTAGGATGAAATTTATGTTTCCTAAATTGTCCCTACTCCATTCCTCTTCTCCCCGGAATTGAGGATTCAGGACATGGGACGATTCCGACATTTCGGCTGGAAAAACAGCCAACGTTCCCGCGCAAATTTTTGAGAGAGAAAGAGTGGGTTTATGTGCTGGCGGAGAGAAAATCTGAGATGTGCAAACGCAAGATACCCTTTGCAACAGTGGGCCCATTTTGCTCTTACACTATTCTATTGGGTATCGTGTGATGACAAATAAAGACTGACCATAGGATTCTGATCGATTCTGATCCTATGATTAAAATTGCTGACCGTGTGACAAAACAAGTTTTTTTTTTTTTTTAAGTTTGGTTTGACTGGAGAGTTGAGTTTGAAAATTTTAAATTTTAATAGTAATATTTGTTGATTTTTTAGAAAAGACTAAAAAATTTTTCAGAAAAAATAAAAAAATTTTCAGAAAAAAAACAAAAATTGAAATAAAAATTTTGAATTTGAACTCAAATCTCAAACAAGGCCTAAATAATTTGCTTTCATTTGACTTTCAAATTCAAATATAAAGTTTTCATCTAAATTTTTGTCCCTTTTTTTTTTTGAAAAATCAACAAAAATCATAATTACCTTTTGAAAAGTTAATCAAATTTAACCTAAATATTATATTTCAAACCAGTATGCTAAACAGAAGCTTAAAGTTTGATTAGTGTAAGCACCAATTTTTAATATTTGAGAATGAGTGGATAAAGTTGCAAGTGTATAAAAGTTTAAGGGGGAAAAATAAAATTTTTATGACTAAAATATAACAGAATGGATGATTTTACTGTGGGTTTCAAATTTGAAAGGTGTTCTTGTTAACATTTTAAAAGTGTAGTTTTAATTTTTAAAACTATTTCATTGAGAGTGTGCATGAAATTTTTTTTTTCAAGACAAAATAAATTTTAGAAGAGGTTATGTGAGAATTTTTAATTTTAGTGGGACAAAATAGTAAATATATAAACTTTTTTTAATATAAAATTAAGTTTAGTGGGGATTATGTTAAATTTTTTATTTTAGTGAGGACAAAATAAAGACAATGTTAAAATTTTTTAAGGGGATGTTTGTTTTCAAGTTCATTTTAAGGGGGTTTGGAATTTACATGTAACTGCGAGATATTATCGTTGGGGACTAGATTTGTACATTTGTTAATTGGTTCTACTACAGAATGTGGATACCACGACGGTTTTTAACCGTCGTGGTAACATTTCTACTCAAAAATAGGCAAAAATAGGACTTAAATGTGGACATTTAAGAACATACCACAACAGTTCTACGCCAAAAACCGTCGTGGTAAGGAAATCTTCCACGACGGTTTCCTTGAGAAACCGTCGTGGTTAGTTGGCCAAACACGACGGTTTCTCAAGGAAACCGTCGTGGTAGGACCCCCTACCACGACGGTTTTTTGACCGTCGTGGTAGGTAACAATGACAAAAAAATTTTACGAATTCGTTTCATTTCCCCAAAAACATTTAAATCACAAAATCAACACTTTTTTCCGGAAAATTCTCAAATCTGTGCCTTACCCAACCAATTTAATTCAAATCTAAACCACAAACACAATGAACAATCACCGAAAATGTAGGGGACGGATTTTGGCCATTTCGGATAGAATATTCCCAACTCAACAATCTATAAAATCAACATTTTGGACGGAACATTTTATCAACAACTACAATCAACAAAATCAACATTTTGGACGAAAAATTTCCAAATCCGTGTATTACCCAAGCAATATACATTACAACTTACCAGCCTGTCGAGCGTGGGTACGGGTAGAATGTGGCGAGAAAGAGAGGGAAAGCCGCATGAGTTCCTTGGTGGACCCCTCGGAGAATGGTGGAGGCCGCGTGAGTGGTGGAGGAGGTCATTGGAGAATGGAGCCAAGAGAAAAATTTGAGAGGTAAAATAGAGAGAGGAGGCATGGTGAGATAGAGTAAGTTTTTGGAGATTTTAATTAGGGAGAGAGCGGAGAGAGAGAAATAGAGGGAGGAAATTTGGCAGTTTTGGGTATGGAGTTAGAGTGTGTATTAGAGAGTGAAAAAGTGAAAATGACTTGGAATGTAATGGGGTGGAAAAGATGGGTTTTTTTTTTTTGTTTTAATACACGCTCCAAAAAATTAAATTTAATTCAAAAATTTTCAAAATTTCCGCTTTAGTACCTATCACTACGGTTTTTGGGGAAAACCGTCGTGGTATGTAAAAACCGTCATGGTAGAGTCCAAAAATAAAAAAATAAAAAAATTTGTGAAAAAAAATCCTTCTACAACCGTTTTTAAAAAACTGTCGTGAAAAATACGACAAATCTACAACGGTTTTTTATAACCGTCGTGGAAGCTTCGGCTTCCACGATGGTTTTCGGAAACTCTATTCCGCTTCGTGTTTTCGTCGTATTTTTCACGACGGTTTTTTAAAAACGGTCGTAGAAGCTCCGTCGTGGAATCCACATTTTCTAATAGTGTTAGAGACATCTATTGGCCTTAGTCTTCATGTTTATTTCCCTTTTCAACATGATGTGAAACTAGTGATGTACAGATTGCTAATTGTCATTAAAACCTGCATCATGAGTAGTTCTTTGTGGTTGTCAAACTTATTGTTCTTCTACTTTTTTTTTGTTGGTAACTTTTGGTAACACTTTTTTTTTTTGGTGGATTTTAGCTGGTTGTCACTCAAATACTGCCTAAAGTTGCAAGACTAGGGGACTTGTGGTGTCTTAGCCTATAAACTACACACTGGTATACTTCTATTCTCCAGTATATAATTTTTTTTCTTTTACACTAGTACCTCAATTGTGCATAATCCTATACAATTTATGATTTTAGCATACTCTTAGGAGCTATTTGAGTTAAAATGATTATAGGTCTTTTTGAACTTAATCAACGTCTAGTATACTATTTGTAGTTCTGTTACAACTAGAACAGAGGCATTAAGGTTGCGTATTATTCTCAAATGTTCTTGGCAACTGTATTTTTAAATTTAACCTCAATTCTAAGTATTGTGTTTGTTTGTTTGATTTTTCTTAAAGCAATGGCAGTGAGAATGAACTTTTCCCACCCTTGTTTTAGTTCCATATTGATAAAATCTATTAGACTGAACTCTACAACGACGTTCCTAGACATTAAAATAATTACATCATTTGTATACTTTAGAGGAAAAGGAGTCGATACCAATAACACGAGGCTTTGATACACATATATATGTAATATTATTTATAAGGGGCGTTTTCTAATTACTTTCATATATATGTAATATTATTTATAAGGGTTTTATACATACACACGTGCATGCATACATGCATACATGTAAATACACATATTATAGAGCTTCACGTGAGTGATTTTGATCCCCCAATTCATGTTGTTATTTGATTTTTGTCAAGTTATTGACTGGACAGCTGCGTATCAAGTGAGGATGCTACCATATGAAAAGCCACTCCTATTGCAATCTCCAGACACTATATATCTAACAAGTTGGTAATCTCTCTCTCTGTTCATCTCATCATAATTTTACTAGAGGTTTCCCGTCCAGTTTCCATTTGTTTTTTTTACTAGTGTGTTAGTGGTCTTTGACTAAGTGTGATGCTTTGATTGCTTGCATGTTTATTATTGATTAAGAGGATAGGCCTCGAAGGAAGCCACAGAGGAAGAAGCAATTGTGATGCATAACTAAGCACACATACCTTATAGGTGACAATTTTGTCTCTAGATTAAAGAATAAGTTTTGTGCGGATGTTATTGTGGAACAAAAAAAATCACTTAAAAGTTGCATTTTCGTGTGTACATGCAGTCAACCCCCCTATGAGAATTTAGAAGAATCACCATCCAAAGCTTATGTGCAGTCATTCACTTGTTGGCATAGAGGTATGTAACTCGCTCCTACCGTGGCACTTCATCTTTTCCATTGTCAAACTTCTTTGCCGTAGCCGTAGCAAAATAGCAAGTAGTTAGTAGTAGTATCAATAGTAGTAGCATTAGTAGAATTAGTTAATAGGATTGGCTGTAGTAGTAGTAGTTAGAAAAAGTAGCATTACAATAGTATTAGCAGTAGTTAAATGATAATAAAATTTACTGACATCTAAATGGAATCCATAAGTTACTAAATAAGCGGCACTACCAAGTTAGCATCGGTACAGATTATCCAGTCGAAGTTAGAGGACTTTGACTAGCTTTTAGTAGTAGTAGTGGTAGTTATAGCAATAGAAGTAAGAGTTACTATTAGTAGCAATAATTCTAGTATTAGGAGTAGCTGTAGTATTAGTTAGTCAGTAAGTATAGCACAGCAATAGAAGTAGTGTAGCAATAGTAGTAACAATAACAATAGCATTAGCATAGGAGTGGCAGTAGCAGCAGTTGTAGTAATAGGATTGCTGTAGTAGTAGTGGTTGGAAAAAGTAACATTACAGTAGTATTAGCAGTAGTGAAATGATGCCAAAACTTACTAACACCTAAATGGAATCCGTAAGTTACTGAATTAGCGGCACTACCAAGGTAGTGTCGGTAAACATTATCCGGTCAAAGTTAAGAGGACTTTGACTGGCTTTTAGTAGTAGCAATAGTAGTTATATAGCAACAGAAGTAGGAGTTAGTATCAATAGCAATAATTCTAGTATTAGGAGTAGCTGTAGTAGTAGTTAGTAAGTGTAGCGCAGCCATCGAAGTATTGTAGCAATAGCAATAACAATAACAATAGCATTAGCATAGGAATAGTAGTAGCAGTACTTGTAGCAATAGGATTGGCTGTAGTAGTAGTAGTTGGAAAAAGTAGCATTACAGTAGTATTAGTAGTAGTTAAATGATATAAAAACTTACTAGAATCCGTAAATCACTGAATTAGCGGCACTACTAAGGTAGCATCCGTAAACATTATCTGGTCAAAGTTAAAGGACTTTGACTAGGTTTTAGTAGTAGCAGTAGTAGTTAACGAACTATGTTTTAGTTCTAAATTAGGCTGCTATAGTTGTTTGTTTCATGAGATATTTGCTATAATCTCTTCTTGCCCTGTGGGATAACATCAATTTTTATTCTATGTGTACGGCAGCTCTTTTTGCATTTTCTTTTCTTTTTTTTTTTTTCAATGCAAATTTTCAATGTTTTTGTGTTATGTTCTAATATTATTTTATGTACTTACGTTAAAGTACTTTTCACATTTCCTTCTTCTAATTCTACTCTTTTGGAACGAGGGGCCATGGAGGGGCATATACTAGGATATACATCTTGTCAAATAACACAAACAGGTATTGTTTTCCTTACTAAATTACTTATTTTTACCAAAAAGTTTAATGTTGTAACACGAACATCTTTAACGTATCAGTGTTTATACTTATAACTTCCTTTTTTTTTTTTGTTGATAATAGCTAGTACTTAATTGTCTCTCTTTTATAACTGCAAATTTTGTCATTTACTTCCATTTACTAAGTTTTGATTATTAGTTGAACTGATATTTTCTGAACTTTACAGTTTTTTGAGTGAAGACACTTAACCTTTTCACTGTGTAGTACTAGTTTTCTTTCTAAAATTATTATTTCTATTTTAGGTTACATGAGAGGTCTAATAAATAGTAAGCAAATTTTGTCGGAAAAAAAATTAATTCCTTAACTAGTTTAGTTTCTAAATGAAGTCAGATTCCTTAATGCCCAATTTAAAAGTGTTATTGATCTTTCATATTGTCTGTTAGGAGAACGAGGAGCAAGGACAAATGGCTTATTTTTAATGTAATAATATTCATATTCATCACTTCTTTTTAATTTTTTGAGAATAGCAACAAACAAAACATTTTTGTTTTGTTCAATAAGTTTTGCTAATTTTGTTATCCAGTGCCTCTAACACTCTTATTATTTTTCAATTTGGCTTGTGGAATTATGAGTTGCGGGGAGGCAAATAGAAAGCATGGTATTTAATGAAGGTGATATGTGTAGTTTCACCTATTTGTTACATATAATATTATTTTGTATTATAGTTTCTAAACCCCTTGTCATTTATATTGTTATTAACTACTTTTGTTTTTGGTTTTTGGTCATATTTTCTTAAATGAAGAGTTACGGAACGGCAAACAGCTAGTTCATTCGCAAAATGAGGGTTAGAAGGACAGGGTAGCCGACAGTAGTTATAGGCTGGTAACCATATGTTTATCTGCCGGTGGTCAGTAACCAATCGGTTACCCACCAACAGGTGCCAGCTGTCTGTAGCCAACTGGTTATCATTTGGTAACCAATTGGTTACCATTTGGTAGCCCATGTGGTTATGTCATAGATACCAATTAGTAATTATAATTGGTATTTCAAAATTAATAGATAATTTAATATTTGTGATGTTATTTATGGTATTTCTTGCAAAAAAATTTTCTTACATGGAAAAAATCAATCCAAGACATAATTTTATGGCATTTAGGTAAAGTCCCCAAAATAAGATTACGAACGAGAGTATTCTCTCTCACTTTCTCATAAATGAGGATGTTCTATGTCACGGTGTGAATATTTTTTGACCTTTATAATTTGTAACTTTTAATATAATACTTTGGTTGGATAATAGTTACGAACTTCATGAAGAGACTTTTGTAGAGATCTGAAAGTTTTAACTACCATGAGTACTTGATTAAAAAATTAACAACAACATCAACAACTATCAATTAAGTATTTATGTGTTAAAACCTGCTCTGTACGGGGTTATTAAATTTTTTCTACAGAGGGTATCAAATTTAATTTAGTTTTAGTAACATTTATGGAAATGAATTGTTTTCCCCCCTTTTTTTCCCCTTCTAATTGGCATGATAAATGAGTTTTCTTTAAAGATTTTTTTTTAACCTTATTTATTTATTTATATATTTTTGCTGGAAATTTGAACCCTTTTAGATACCAAGTTGATGAACCTGCACATCAACATATATTATATACTCTCCAAACTAGGGATGGCAATATTTCCCACGGGAACGAAGCCCTATGGGGATCCATCATTCAGGGCGGGGATGAAGGACAAGGTTCGGGGATGGGGATGAAGGACAAGTTTTGGGGATGGGGATGAAATTTTCTCCCCAAAGCTTAGCGGAGTGGGGATGAGGAAGGCACTCCTGGCCTTGCCCCCGTTCTCATATATATACATATATGTATGATATCATATATATTTATAAGTACGTAATATATTATGAAAGTTATTTCTGAAAGTGTATGTATCCATGAAATATATATTGAAACTATGAGAAATAGACACATAATGATACTTTTATATTTATTTTTTATAGTTTCAAGTTTTTTCTTTTTTAGCTTAAGTGCTTTACAGAGTTTTAATTTTAAGAGTTTGTAACGTTTTGATGAGACTTCTAACAGCTTTATATTTTAAGATTTTATTTGTATATATTTAGAAATTGGTTTGTTATGAAATTTTTTGTTTTGAACTAAATTTATTAAGCACTTCTATGTTAATATTTGCTTTTACTTTGTTATATTTTCAAATTTATATTTACAATAAATGCGGAACAGGACGGGTATGGGGAAAGCTCCTCTAATAGGGAATCCCCGTCCTTGGCTCCAATTCTATTTAAGCAGGGATAGGGACAGGAATGGGGATGATTTTAGTGATAGAAATGAGGATGAGAAAGCATTCTTCAATCCCGTCCCAGTTCGAACATAAAGGAAAAATTCCTTGAGCTGTAGAAGCAACTTGGGACTCAACTGAGATCATGCTTACTCCCGAGTCCCGCCTTGATGGCATGACCAAGCTACTCGAGGCTTGAGAAAGAAAAATGAAGCCGTTTCGCGACTTGACAAGGCGATCAGATAGAACTAATGAAGGAACTCAAACCCAACCGAAGGAAGCAGAAATAAAAGAAAATTTTCCAACCAAAAAAAAAAACAAAAAAAAAAACGAAACAAAATAACAAGCTTTCGGTCTGTTCAAAACCGTTTTGAGAACATGTTTCACGTTTTTTGGTTAAGTTGTTTTCGGAAACGATTTCAAAATAGTGTTTTTTCTTACCAAGTCAAAAAACAAAAACGAGAACAAATTAACGTTTTCATAATTTTATTTAAGGAATGAGAAAATGAAATAAAGTTAGGTTTTTAATTTTTGTCTTCATTTTCTACGGTTTATAAATGTAACAAATGTTTTCAGCAGCATATAAAAACATAATTTTGCTTTTTCTTCTACAAAATCTGCAAGCCCTATCAGATGAGGATGACCCAAAAAAAAAAAAAAAAAAACGCTTAACATCACCATTACTGAGAGAGCAAGATGAACAACATACCCAATTATTTCTTTAAAAAATAAATAAATAAAAAGAAAGAGAAAAGGGAGTTAAAAACAGTTTGTTAAACACACAAAAGATCATATAAACACATATGATATTTGAACTTAATTAGAAAATGATTTGTAGGGATGATGTATTGGCGTTTGACATTTTTCCCTTGTAACAAGGGATATCAATAAATAAATCATGAAACGAGAGAATAGACTGCTAATTTATTAGATTTTAATGAAAATGTACGACTTTAGATAGAAATTGAAAGGCAAACTATAAAACACTATCAATGACAGCAATTATATATATATATATATGCAATGTAACACTATTTTGTGTGTTAATTTGCTTTTATTGTTCTAGTGGGTTAGCCCCATGATGTATTTATTCAAAAACTAAAATAAAACAAACAAATAAATGGCGTGTCTTTGATAGAATTCCAACCAAGATTCCTAACCCAAATTGACTCAAACCTACAACTAACTGCTCATGATGGTCTAAGATCAATGCAGATGACACTTCCTCAAATCTCCTCTTCTTCTCTTGAAAATATTACTTAAAGATATTAATTTTTTTTTACTAAGAATTGTCTTTTTTAACTATCGATAAGGATTATGATCTTATCTATCCAACTAATTTTTTAAATGTCTGATTTATAAATGTCACCATCAAGTATTGTTTAATACGTATACTAGAGAAACGTTCTCCTTTATAGATAAGACAATATTAATCTAGTAGTTAAAGCTTCCTTCTGGTTAAGAACAATAATATTTCGTCAAGTAAAAATCTCCTTATTTCAATTTGCTTTTTAGGTTTGACTATGAATCACATACACATATATTTAGTGCAAACTACTATCATTTGTAGATTAGATAATCGAAAAATTAATCTAATAGTTAAAACTTCTTACTTATTGTGAAACATAATTATTCTTATAACAGAAATCTTCATATCCCAATTTGCTTTTTGGGTGTGACTATAAATGACATATAAATATTTGTGACATATCACATAAAATGAGCATACATATGTCAATTTATACGAGATAAAAATACATTTTATCTCGTGTATATGACGACTAATAGTACAGTTCCTACTATAATTTTTTTTAAATTTTCTTAAATACATCCTTCCAATCAAACTTGAATTGATAAACTTGTAGAAGCTACATATATTAATTGTCATTAATGCACACTAGACCACCTTGCGTTCATTTTGAAGAATCAACCTTAACATGCAAGTTCCTACCAAAACAAAAAACAAAAAAACAAAAAAACAAAAAAAAGAAAGGGAAAAAGAAAAGCTTAACATGCAAGTAAAATATTGAAAAAGCTACTTTCACATAGAGATGGACTGAATAATGGCTGTTGTTATTAGCACCATCCACCAAAAAAATAAACAAAATACAAAATCATTTGCAGAGACAAATTTACAGAAAATCATTATGCATCAAGAAACATAACGTTAAAGCAAATAACCAATTAGCATTTTATTCTTCATCTCTAGACACTTTATATATCTACACACACACACATATATACACATATATATATATGTGTATATATATGTGTGTGTATATGTTCATTTTTTCTTTTCTTTTTTTTTTTTTTTTTTTTAAATTCTGGAAATATATATGTTCAATTGGCAAGGAAATATTTTGAGTAAAAAAGAAGTTCCCTAAGTAATGTATATCTGAGGAATCAAATCACAACTTTCTTTACAACTTTCTTTTTGAACAATTCTTTTGCTGATCAAGCAAATCCTTCATTCTCTTTCCATTCTTTAATACCTTTTTTTTTTTTTTTAAATAAAAAAATAAAATTTGTTTATCCCCTTTGCGGAGAGCTCTTTTTAGTGCTTTGCTTAAGGTTTACTTATGCTTTCAACCAAACAATTTTAAAGTCTGCATTATTATTGTAACCGACCTAGACTCATCTTTTTCCCTTTTTTCTTTTGTCTTGTATCTCCATATTCTAATGCAGATTTAACAAAGTGTTAATTTCCTTACCAAAGGGTCTCTTTCTTTTCTTTATTAGTTCCTTTTTCCTTTCTTCCAACCAACCCCCTTGCAAAAACACACCAAGAAGTGGGGTAAAAAGGAAATTAAATTATCCCACATGCCAAGAACTCAAAATTCTTCATCCGTTTGGTTAATAGATTTAAACAGTAAGGGATCATTTCTAGTGATAATTAAAGATGGAGTTTTTGAGGTTAGTTTGAAATTGTGTTTTTTGGGAGGTGTGAATGGGAAATGAATTGTGATATAAAACATAATGTAAAAATTTAAAATATATTTAGAAAACATATCCAATATGGATCTTCTCTTCTTCATCTCGTTTTTCTATATGATTTGGAAGAAAAAAAATCATCTTATTTTGATTTGGAGTAAAAAAGTTATCGACATTTGAAGTTTGAGTTTTTTAAAAAATGAAGAAAGAGAAAATAAGATACAGATTTAAAAGTTCTAGAGTTAAGTATTCAAAACTCCGTCTGTAATTGTCATCTCAAACGGTCTCTAAGTTAAACACTGTAAAAAAAAAAATCAAATTATGGGTTCGAACCTATAATCTGAACGGTGCGGGATTTTCTTTTAATTGATTTCTTGGTTTAAAGAATAAGGTTATGAATCATAACTTAATGTTCGTGGTCCCCAAAAAAACCAAGGTTAGGTTCAAACATTCCTCACAAAGTTTTCAGAGAAAAAAAAGGAAACAAGAGCCACAAAAGGCAAAGGAATATGGGCCTAAAAGGATTAAATGCTGAATCACCAATAGAGACCACACCAATCTCAAAACTATGAAAGAAGAAGAAGAAGAAGAAGAAGAAGAAAATAATATAAATAATGCATGTGGTCCAAAAGGTTGTCTACAATTTCAAGCTGTCCATTAATGTAGTTGGTGACACTTCAATATTTATTCCAATTTTGGCCCCACACTTGTTAGATGATGTAAATTATACCCTTTTTAAAATGAAGTAAAGAGAGTAATGGAGTAGTTAGATGCTGTAATTATCCCCCTTTTTTTTTAATGGGCTGATCAGAATTATTATGGTTACAATAATTTTTCCAGCCTTATACTGCAATTCAACTTATTAAAGTATAGTAATTCTAACCATAGCATGGCCACTATTAATTTGGTTTTGGCCTTAATCACTCCTTGCATTAAAAAAAAAAGAAAAAAGAAAAAAAAAACGTATTACTATATAATTTTTAATTTTTATGTGATTTGAAGGTTGGAAATTGTGTATTTTTCATAAACGATTTTTGTTTGAACAAGCGTTATTTTGTGATTGATTAGGAGCAGCAAAATATCATTCTAAAGAGTTTTTTTTTTCTTTCTTTAATTCTTTGGTATATGAATCATTAAATCATATATAAGAAATTAAGAAGTGAAAGCAAAATGAAAGAGGGGCGAAAATAAATTATTTTGCAAAAGAAAAGAAAAGAGAAATGTTTTGTTTAAAAAAAAAAAAAAAAAGGTGTCACGGGTGCAACCGCCTAAAAGGCAGCGGTACAAAGACAAAACTCTTGCGGCAAAGTTTACTATAAATCCCACCACCTATCTATTCTAGGACTTATAAATGCACAACTTATCAAAAAGAAATAAATGCATATATATACTCATAAAAAGTTAATAAATGCGTTATAAATATACACACATTTATGTATGAAATTTAATCATTTTTCATTTCACAAAAATAATTAAAATTTAGGACATCTATTGACACCCCTTTGTCTACTTTCCTCACTCTTTTCTTAAATTATCCACTGATTGAAAATTCAGATGTTCATTATTACTTGTTACACACATGTTATTATTAAAAAAAAAATCCAAACAATTTAATTTTACTCTTTATCCTTTTTATACTCACCAATAAATAAATTAAATCCTATTTGTTAAAACAATCACTTCTTCTTCTTCTTCTTCTTATTTCTTGTAATTTTGTGACATCACAAACAACTATTTTTTGTAACAACTATTTTCACAAGAAAATTACGAAAAATTACTTACAATACATATATATAACAACAACATTATACTCATATATGTATAAATATCTACGACGTTAAAAAAACATAAAAAATAAATATCAAAATGTGACTTTATTAGTTTATTGAAATCTTATTTCAAGAGAGAGAGAGAGAGAGAGAGAGAATCATCGAATTTCTTTATAAAAAAAAAAAAAAAAAAAAAAAGAAGTCAAAAAAATGAGAAAAACAGTAAATGAGAAAAATGATTGTTTAAAAAAATGGGGTTATTTGTTAGCTGGTGGGCGCAAAGAGAATTAAAAATAGAATTAAATTGTAGTAATTATTGTGGAATAATAAGAAAGGTACAATAAGTAAAAATGACATTTAAATTTTGATTGATAATTAATGTAAGAAAGCAGTTAGGAAGAGTAGATTGATGGATGTCAGTATGCGTACCCTTAAAATTTGTTTCTTCCCCTAAAAAAAACTTTTGTTTCTGCTTACAATTTAAATAAAAAGAAGACTACGTAAATAATTTAACTATAATTCTACGGGTGATTTTATTGTAATTGTAATATATATTAAAAGAGAAAACATAAACGCACAATAAAA
Organism: Ficus microcarpa; assembly: GCA_025413485.1. NCBI lineage: Eukaryota > Viridiplantae > Streptophyta > Magnoliopsida > Rosales > Moraceae > Ficus > Ficus microcarpa. The sequence goes on along the minus strand of JAINRI010000551.1, from coordinate 414,551 downwards.
ACTAAGAATAAAGAAAAACAAACAGAAAATTATAACCAAGAGTCCGAGACTTATTTTACATCCGTCAAAAGTAAAGAAGAGAAATTGATGGAATTTAATTGAAGTCACAGGACAACCATTTTTTTTTTTAATTTTCATCTTCCAAAAATCCAAAAAAGGAGGGGGGTATTTATTTTATTAATGGTTCCTAAATTATCTTCGTAATCTTCAATTGATCTCTTATTCTTAATTTTATATATCACACAATCTCAAAATATTCTATTATATTGTTTATTGAAATACAATCTGCTATATATATACTTTTGATCAAAGTATAATTTTATTCTAAAATATCTTTAATTGTGGCATAATTTTCGTGTTTTACACGAAAAATATCTGTATAGTGGATCAAAACCCTCATGTTGAATTATAATGTGATTATATCCACTTAATATATAATATTTTTTTTACAAAATATTGATAAATTAACATTTGACGTTATAACAGCAAAGTTGAAGGGAATGTAATATGATTATTCAAAAAAAAAAAAAAAAGAAGCGTAATATGTTAAATCAAAAATTAAGGACGAAACGATACTGAGTATATAAATTTGAGGGTCATTATAAATATTGACCCAAAAAAATAAAGCAAGATAGAAGAATAAAAAAGTTGAAAAAGGGCAAAAGGGAGGGGGAAAAAAAAAACACCCCCCCCCCCCCCCCCGGAAGAGGAGCTATAGATTAGTAGAGGAGAGTGGAAATGAGTGAGAATCATGTGAGCCAACCAGTCTCTGTCTGTGTCTGTCTCTCACTCTGAAAAATCAAAAAGCCATCAACTTTGTGTAAATCCCAAGAAGCCCTCCTTTTCTTTTGTTTTGGGCATTTTTTTTGTTTTCTTTCTGTTTCTCTCTTCGGTTCTAGAGAGAGAAAGCGAGAGGAGAGAGAGAGAGTATTTCTGTTTCTTTCTTTCTTTCTTTTTCTTTTCTTGGTTTGGCTTCCATGGCTTCTAGTGCTTCAAGGTTCATCAAATGTGTGACGGTAGGTGATGGGGCCGTTGGGAAGACCTGCATGCTTATTTGCTACACAAGCAACAAGTTCCCTACTGTTTGTTTCTCTCTCTCTAACTCTCTCTCTCTCTCTCTCTCTCTCTCTCTAGTTTCTTTTACCTTGTTGCGAAAGATCCTCATGGCTGTCTCGGTTTTGGATTCTTTTTTGTTTCTTTTCTGTCTTTTCGATTTCTTTATTACCAGTACTCTTCTGGGTTTTGGCAGCTTTTTCCTCTTTTTTCAAGATTTCCATTACTCTATACAAACAAATTTGCTCCACTTTTTTTGTCTTTTTTCCTTTCAAAATGAAATTTTGGGTTCTGAGCAAACCTGGGTTTCAGCTCTTCTGGAGCTTACCCCAAAGAAATAAGCTTTTTTTCTTTTTTCTTTTTTCTTTGTTCTTTTTTTTTTTTTTTTTTGCTGTTCTTATTCATGTCGTTGACTTAATTAATCTGATATGTTTGACTTGAACTTTTTAATCTTCTTCTCAGGATTATATTCCGACGGTGTTCGATAACTTCAGTGCCAATGTTGTGGTTGAAGGCACAACTGTGAACTTGGGCTTATGGGATACAGCTGGTAAATAAAAAGATTCCTTTAATCTTTTGACTCTGAAAAAAAGTTTCCAAATTGGGCAAGTGTGTGATTTTTCATATATATGTATATATATGTGTGTATATATTCTATAAATTTCTTTGACAGGGCAAGAGGATTACAACAGATTAAGGCCATTGAGCTACAGAGGGGCAGATGTCTTTGTCTTGGCTTTCTCATTAGTTAGTCGTGCAAGCTATGAGAATGTGATGAAAAAGGTGTGTTGCACTTGCAAAAATTCATGCTCATATATATATATTGTGTTGTTATCTTGGCTGTCTTTATATATATATATATATAATTTCTGGACATTTATTTCGTTTTCAGTGGATTCCTGAGCTTCAGCATTTTGCCCCTGGAGTTCCGGTCGTTCTCGTGGGCACGAAACTCGGTGAGCCAAGAAGCTTTATAGTTTAACCTGTGTAACTACGTTTTTTCTAGTCCTAGTAGATTCGATCATTATCACGTCCTAGTGTGACTTTGAGCTTGGAGTTCCAGATTCTATCTTGGATGATGAACCTGATTCTAATACTTCAAGTGAGAAACCAGCTAACGCAAGTAGTTTCGCCCGTTGGGAAACTAGATGAGTTAGTTCTGGCAATTTAGGATCAGTCGAAATTTTGAAACCAATAGTTACACCAGATTGAAGTGATTTTTTGACGCATTCACAAATTCATATTTTCATAGTACAGCATTCATAAGTTCTGTTCTATATCTAACCGTGTTTTTCGTAGCATTTAAGTATTGAAACAATTTTTCTCACCAAACGACCATTGTCTCCGTGATTATCACAAGATTAAGGTGTAAACATTTCTGGAAGAAGACACACAGAACCGTGTTTTCATAATGTTGAAAGGACAAATAATTCATGCTCTTCTCATTTTTTATCACCTTTTGATGTGTGTAGTTTGCTTCCCTCACTGACCCCCCAAATCCATCGCTCGTTTTTTGGGTTCGTTGCAGCGTAGTTCTTGTCAATGTACAGTATAGTATACAACTTTTCATGCTTTAAAATTGATTCTTCTTTATTAATCAAAGCCTTGATAGTTTCTTTCAAAACGCATAAAACCCCATGCAAGATTTCCTATTTCATTCTGTTCAACTACCAAGTAAAATACACCAGTTAGCACTAGAAACTGGAAGTTGCAATGATTTTTGACTAATGAATTTTTGGTATTATGGAATAGATCTTCGAGAGGATAAGCACTATTTGGCGGATCATCCAGGATTGGTGCCCGTGACTACTGCACAGGTGCGATTTGGATTCAAAAGTTGTTGTGTCCGACATGATTGTATTCAGTGGTTTTGTTGATGGTATTGATTTTCCTACTATTTAGGGCGAGGAACTGCGGAAACAGATAGGTGCTCCATATTACATAGAATGCAGCTCAAAAACCCAGCAGGTATGCAGACAAACTCGCATTGTAGCTTATGTTTTAAAGTCGTGATTAAATAATTGTGGCTAACAAGATTGATCTTCGGCCGATATCGTGCCAGTTTCCTGTCATAAAAACTAGCACGTAGAATTTGTGAAGTCGTACAAGGAACTTTGTTGATGTTAATTTGTGATGATTTTTGCGTGATAAACAATCTATCTATCTAATGCTTTCTAGACGTTGTTCATTCTTGTCTGGACGTCACTTTTCTCGAGTTTTAATTCTCAGAATGACCACCCTTTTTTAATGCCGTTTTGCAGAATGTGAAGGCTGTTTTCGATGCAGCAATTAAGGTTGTCATCAAGCCACCGCAGAAGCAAAAAGAGAAGAAGAAGAAGCAACGCCGAGGATGCCTAATGTCTGTATACTTTTTCTCTCATTTAAACACAGAAAACACTCAAATTTCTTTTGCTTCACCACAATGCCATATTCACACATTGTATTGTTTCTCTAATCTGTTTTTTTTTTTTAATTAATTTAATTTTTAAAGATTATTGCTTCTTTCTTTTGTTAATTTCTCAGCCATAATCGGTTTGTGTTTCGAACTGCAGAAACGTAATTTGTGGGAGGAAACTCGTGTGTCTGAAATGAAAGTCGTCGTATTCGGGAATCCATAGCTTTTGTTCTTTTGCCGACCTGTTAGGGCTCGTGCGAGTCTCCTACTTGGAGTTTCTCATGGAAGAACATGTAGAGCATATATCTTACCCTTTGCTCTCTTCAAACGTCACCTACCACCTCTGCTGTGATCGTATTCATAGTCCCACTCTCTTTTATTTTTTTGTTATTTTTTTTTTCAAGTCGATATTTGAAAAGCGTGGGGAAAATAGTATGTCCTTTCTAGACACTAACTTTTACAAATATTGGTTCATTGTAAAGAAAAGGTTTCAGTGTTTTCTTTTACGCAAGAAAAACATTGCTTTGGCTAAGACGCCATTTATTGCAAATTACAGTCTCATTCGGAGCAATACACTATAGAAATTATCCTGCTTTTGTATCACGAGTGAAGATATTATACATAACGTGATTACTACAGAAATTCATCTCTTGAAAACCTATTCGAATTCACAACTCCACTTCAAACTATCCAATCCCAACTCATTTGCCAAACACCACCACCGAGATCTTTAGTTTCGTCTTTTGTAGCATCGTACGCATGCATTCATTCGATATGAAAATGTGAAACCGCCTGGTCCCACATTTTTAACATTTCACTTAAAAAGCAAACAAAGGGCAAGTAGCCCGAGCCCTAGGGGAGAAAAAAAAATGATAAATCTAGAAGAGCAAGGTCAACCGAATACAAGTTTGATCTGATATAGTTTAAAAAAAAAAAAAAAGGCAGAATGTTAACTTGGATTAACAAATAATATTTGAGAGGAAGGGCCCAAAAAAACCAAAATCTATTATAATATCAGCCATTTCAAGAAAAATTTGATATATCAAGGACCCAGATGCCAGAAATTGACCACTCTGCTTATATATATATCTATATATATATGGGAAAATACGAGGATAAGTTAACAACGAAACGCATACAAAACCAAAAGGGTTTCCTTTCTTTAAGAAGTTGACCAATCAAACTTCCGTTATTGGCAGGATTGGAAGAGGGGGGATGGTTTTGGGTCCAATGGTAATACTCAGTTGGTGCAATGAAACACTACCAAGTATGGACACCGATTTTGAGTTTTCTGGGCCATACTAGTGTATGATTTCGAACAGTTAAAAATATCTACAAAAGGGAAAACTGATCTGCAGCAACCCAGAATAAATTCAAGAAACAAACAACTTATCGACCCGAACAAATTCCCTTCAAGATACACAATTGATACAGCAAAGAGGTGGGGGTCGGAGACTATGAACAACATCAAATAACTCACTTACCACCCATCCTCCAGAAGCACACAAGTTAGATGATGACCTCAGGGGTTAGCAAATGCCCATCCTCAAATCACTGAAAAAATAAAGATGCAAATAAATAGGTAATCAACCAATCACAAAATATAAAACAGGTATGAAAAAAAAAATTCTAGACATTTAAGAAAAGAGGCACTTCATTCAGCAAATTTCAACAATGCTGTGAGAAAAAAGATAAACATTCAACATGAATTCAAAGAAATGGAATGGACTACGTCGCATATATTATTTTTTCGATTGCACACTAATCTCAGTTTTCACACCCTTATTACTCGCATGTCTTCAAAACCATTAAGGCAAAAGCAGTAGAATTCAGCAGTCCACGGCATTTACAATCGCAACAGGTTGTCATAATCAAACATCAATAAACTGAATTCAATCAGACCACCAAAGACAGTTCAATGGCCTGCTGTCTTGGGTAAATCCTGTATCTTCAAACCAGGGATAAAAAAAACGTAGTTGAAAATGCTTCCTATGCAATCTAGACAATGCTGTTGGGGACAATCGATTGGGCTTTATTTCGAGCATCAATTCAACAAACCTTTCACACAAGAGTGAGAAGTACATAAACTAGTAACTTACAAGTTTCATTTGTCACCAGAATCACTAATACACGTTCCTAGTGCCATGTGGACTGCTTGTAGCCATCCCACCCTCCCTCGGGTTCTTTCCTCTTCAAGGTGCCGCCTGGAATCTGGAACATCCTCAGTTGCTCGTCTGCTAGGGTCTGTGAGCCAGAAACAGACAGTGGCTTAGCTGCAAGAGACGAAGATTCATCTCTCCCCTCTATTTCTGGGCCTCCAGGCCCGGCATTAAGATCCAAACCCTGTCTTCCCCACTTCCTACTGCTGTCGGTGTTACTGTAATTGCCACCATCTGGAAGACTACTTACACAAGGTCTTGGGTACTTGGAAGAAACAACACCAGCAGATCCTAATAATTGTGGATGCATGGCAGGAGGAGGGAAGCAAAGCCTTCCGCCAGACGATGAATCCAAGTACGTTGTTGAAACACCTGGGAATGTGGTAGTCGGCAAGGAGAAACTGGTTCCGTAGGAAAAAACTGGGTATTGAAACGAGGTAGAAAATGAAACTGCTGGAGAAGCTGACAAAATAGATCCCCCGCTGACAGGAGGAGCAATCGAGTTGCCACCACTAGGGGGGACCACCATCCTTTGTGGCCCACCAGCCGCGACAATTGGGAAAGGTTGCTCCCCTCGGTCTGGTATAATAGATGGAATGGTAACAGCTGGATAAGTGGTTCCTGGATGAAACAAGGAGGAGAAGTTCCCTGCTTCCGTATAGCTCATTCTAAGACCAGAAAAAGGCGGTTGAGACGGCACACTACTCTTGGCTTGCTTAGAAAATAGCACTGGCTCAGCACTCACCTCTTCGACAGCAGGCCCATCATTTAAATCAAAATCTCGGCGAATACCTATCTCACTGCTTAGAGCACCCCCAGAAGATGATTTGAATTGCGCAATCGGATTATCCTTAGTAACCGAGAAATTGCCCATATCAGAATTCTCATCAACTTGATTCAGATCAAGATCAAGTCCCCCAGAAGACCGAACAGGTGCAAGACTCGTTGACTGATTGCATGCCAAATCATGAGAATTAACTGGATCAGAAGCAGAACTTGTCTCCGGACCACCAGAATATCGAGATGTCATATCCTCTAGAACTCTTTCATCAGGTACATTCAAATCAATATCCAATGGCGGGCGTCCTCGCATTCCAGCAGTGGAGTCGGGGTGTGAGATGTTTGGAGCACCAAGAGGCATATCTAGGACCTTTCTGGGCTCAGCAGGACGAAATGCACTAGTAGCAGCCGATCCCTTCCAACCAAGTTCCCCTCTGCTCCGCAATAGATCATCAGGTGGAAGGAATGGTCCTTTTGCAGCAGCAGCCACAGTAATTGAAGCAGGAAGTCCACTGGACACAGAAGAAACGGGTAAAGGCACCGGACTAATCAAACAACCAGCAGGTGAACACCCAGGTGCTGGGTTCTTTGGCTCCACAGATTTCCCTTCATCAGCATTGAAACCCTTGTTCAAATCGAATTCCACCTTTGCATCTGCATCTAAACCACCAACAGCTAACATTGAAGAAGCATCTGCAGTTGTAGATGTACATTCCTCAGCTTCATCTGTTTCCAAGCCAGTCAACTTGGAAGCTCTGGACCTCACAGGTTGTTCTGCCTCTTGGACCTCGTTTGCAGATGACAACTCACGGGACACTGGTTTGCCAAATTGTTCAATCTTTTTACCATCCACACCCTCACTACTTTGATGAGCAACAACAGAACCTATGCCAGCTGCACCTCGATTCTCTGGGGTTGTAGGAGCATTAAAATCAGTAGCAGTTCTTTGATTTTCAGGTTTAGTATCCACAGTATCAGGCTTTTCCATCTTCATTTCAAGGGCTTTTTCTGAAACCAAATCTTTGCCTGAACCAGAAAGCGATACCTCTTCAGAAGTTTCCTTAGCAAACTCGGATTTCACCGCTGAGACAGGTGGCTTCTCATCTGTATGCAGATTACCATCCATCCCTACATTCCGGCAACGTTTAATCTCACTGTCAATTTCTAAGGCTGGGCGCGAAGATGATACTTCAGCAGACGCCATTTTAAGTTCTTTATTCGAGCCAGCATCATTGACCTTATGTTCATGCGACAAAGAATCATTTTTGCTGTATTTAACATCTAAACTGCCATCAGTAGTTCCTCCATCAACTGCCAATTTCTCTAAGTTTGGTTTGCCCCCTTCACCATCTGGCCCTTCTGTCTTCTCGCTTGTCTTCGAAGGTGAGGCAAGGACAGGAGCTAAAATAATATCATTTAATTTTCCATTGCTTTCTTTGTTGCCTTCAGCTTGCTGAAAATCTGCACTGGAAGAGTCTACACGCTCTGTGTGCTCAGACATAGGTTTCCCTTCAAAGTGTATCAAGGATTTATTGTCTTCATCCTTGGCCCCAACATTACCAGAATCACAAGCTTGCTTTCCACGTTCATCACCAGCACAATCACCAGACTTACTTTTGTTTTTACAAAGGTCATCTGCAAGTAATTTTTTCACTTTAGAGTCACCGCCTGTCTCTACTGGGGTGTTTCTTTGGGGTGAACCAGTAGGAGAAACCAAATCAGATTTCGAAATCTCTCCAGCAGCAACACTAGCAAGCAGATTCATACCAAGCTCGTCAGCAGCAGACATGGATAAACTACCTTCCGAATACTTCACACAGCTTTCAATTAAAGCATGCATAGAACTGAAGGAAGCCTCCTGCAAATTCCCAGATTTATGTTCGTTTCCTGATGATGATGATGCAGTTTTTGCTACTTCTACAGCTTTCTTGTTTTCATCACCAGTCCTACCACGCTCTTCATCAGTCATAGTAGCAGGTGACCCATCACCTTCATCAGAGGCAGTCAGCACATCTTTAAAGTCATTACTTTGCCAGGACTCAGCATTGACATCTGAGACAACAGTAGCTCGATAAGCATCACTCTTTTCCTTCAAGCTACGATCAAACTGATCGTGCTTCTCTGGAAGCACAGGCGAAGAAGCTCTGCTACTCATGATTGAAGGGTCTTCAAAAGAACCACCGCTATTTTGTGCAGGACTACGTCCTCGGTTTGGAATCTTGACAATCAGTTTATGACTGCTACCCTCTACAGTAGCTCCATCAACTACCCTTTCACTAGTCAATCCAGAATGTGATGATTTTTCTGCTGCTACATTCTTGTGCAATGAAGAGTTTCTGCTAGTCCAACTATCCCTTTGACTTCCAGATACCGAGCCTTGGAATCCATTAACTGATTTTCGCGGTCGTGAAGAGCCACCAGATGCCTTGTTCACATTCATTGAACCAGCACTTGAGCTCCTTGCCTCATCCTTCCCAGAAACACCAGTTCTAGCATGGTCATTAGAGTAAGATTGACTGTTGTTGTGAGACTGACTAGAACTGCTGCTTTTCTCATCCCTCGCCGTTGTCAAAGGAACATCAGACATGCTGCCACCAGCACCAGCATTTCGAGGATGTCCATCTTTTAGATTAGTACTTGCTGATGCAGGTGATGGAACTGATTTCATAGAGCCTGGAGAGGCAGAAGCAGATCTGGTAGTACTCTCCCCATGGACAGGCTTCGCCGAAGCAAGTTTAGCAACCTGAAGCTGTGTGATCGCATTCTTGAAGACATAATCCGAAGATCCACCGGATTGTCTATTTCCAACTTCAGGACGTGATCTCCATGAGACAACCTGATTCGAGCCAGACTTCACATCATTGATATTCATTTCAGCTTCAACACGTTTCTTCCATGTATCAACCAGACTCCTGGATTTTTTCTGGATTTCTGAGTTTTTATGAGATCGCAAATGATTCACAGACTTACCAATATTACATGTTTGCAAGGCCTGAAGATTCACGGGCAGCTTATCAAGTGCACGAAGTAAAACCAAGAGAAACTCCTCAATGGATTTGTCACTATCCTTGGATGCACTAATGTCACCAATTTTTCCTTTGTGGACCTCTTGCAGCCACTCATCAAATACGGGCAGACCTCGAAGCTGCACAAATTGACTGAGGCAATCAACTTTATCTGTGGCTGCTATAACTCCAGCAAGCATTGACCGGCCAGCCAAATCTATTTTCTTTTCCCCTCTATCAGGCAGCATGAGCTGCACGAATCTCTCAACTCCTTCTGAGTCGACAAGTGCTCCTTTTTCTGTTATTTTAGTTATCTCAGATTTTAATAGGTTTTCATGTCTACAGTGACCAGAATCCCCATCATCTGTTTTCGTAATGCGTTCCCGTTTGACAGGCTCAGTACCCTGCTCTCCTCTCTCTCTTTTCTTTTTCACTTGAGAAGAAAAGGATGATACGCTGTTCTGGATACTCTCTGTCCCAGCTTTTAACTGTGAAGTTGATGTCGGACCATTTGATGGCTTTGGAGATCGGCCACCTGACTGCGCTGTTGCATGCATTTCTACTCGCGTTTTATATAATAACTGGTCTACTTCTTCTTGCCGTTCCTGTCAAAAATACTGACATCAACAACTACAACAAAGATCTATGGCAGGGAAATGCAAGCTATGAAAGAGAATCAAAACTCACATTAATATAGTCCTTATCAGTTAACCACCATAAACACTTGTTTGTGATGTCATAAAGACGTCGGCAGACAAAAGACGAAATCCCAGGAGGAAGTTCAACACCTTTAGGAAGGAATGCAACTTTACAAGGATGAAGTAACGATGCAGCAGGAATCTCATCCTTATGAAAGGAGTAGAAAATTTCATTCGGTGCAGCATCCAACAGGATGCCTTTACCAAGCTTTACTTCAGCAGGTCGATAAAGCCAATTTACACCTAACTTCAACTTATTCTCTTTGCCTGTTGTTACCCAACGAATTATTCCGATGAAAGGTGGTGAATCTTGAGGAGGTTTAAACAAAGCACAATCACCAATATTGATCTTGCGTCCGTCCTATATAAGGGGGAAAACAAGAGAAAAATTAGAGGAAACTTGCTCATTACGTTAGAATATAACACACAACGTGGTACAAAAATTTCATCGACATGCATAGGACAATCTTTATGAAGCCGGTATTAATTAAATAATAAACCACGAATATTAAGCATAGTTAGATATGAAAGACTGCAATCCTTAAAAAGCACTCTGTAAAAGTATAACGTTTTGACTTTCTTTTCTCGTGTCAAGTTACAGTTCCGTTCAGAAACAGAAGCAGTACCATATCTATTTAAGAACTAATAAAAATATGATTTGTAATTCTACAACATACTATTTTACATTCCACCGTCTTTTTTCCTTTTTCCATTTTTCCACTTGAAAAACTAAGTTATCATCACAACTTACTAAAACGAGCAGGAATTTCTTTTTCTTGCTCATATGAAAATTGATAAATGTCACGTCCTTTTCTTTTTCTAGTCTTACTCCTCATGGCCTTAGCTACTCCCTCACTTATATAAATCAAGTCTCGAGAAATCCTAGTCATAGTCAAGACTTCTGTGATGTATGGTCCCTTGAAGCAAGAGGAACGAAACTGAAAAGCTCGCCCTCCACGCTTCTATATTCCCTTAAACCCCAAACTTTCCATTTGAAATGTCGTCCAAATGGACAGAAAACGATGAAAGAGTGGTCAAGTTTCTTCTGGACCAAATTTTGCATCATGGTTTTCAGTTAGGATCAAACACATCCAAAAGAAAAGTCTAAGCCTCGAGAACGCTTCTAATGCTTGAATGGGTAGTTGAAACCAAAATTAGCCCCCAAAAAACTAGCTACTCTAATTATTGTTCTCCAATTTACAACTAGAAATACAAAAATTACTCCCACTTTGCACCTCTTCTCTCCAAACCTAAGATTCACTTGCATTTCGCAAATTGCCAAAATTTCCTTATCTCCATTTTCGAGTATCAGCAAGCTTAAAATCACCATTATTTCACCCCCCAAAATCAGGTGTATTTCACACCTAAGTTTCACTGGGATTTCACAAATCGACTTCATTCCTCAGGTATCACTTAGCTAAAAATCAACAATACTCGCTCTCAAAATCAGTTCGTTTGTTCAATTCAACGTTACTAATTGACAATCAACAAGCTTTACCGTGAGATACATCCTAAAACACACGACTCATAAATTTTTATCCTCCGGAGAACCACAAAGCCACGAATCATACTAAAAAAAAAAAAACCCAGATAGAAAAACATTTAGAAAACAGAAAACCCACCCAGGAAAAACGACGAGAAAGTTTTAAGAAAAATAAAAAATTAAACCTTGAAAAACGAATTTGGGGAAGACGAAGAGGACGAAGAGAAACCATCGGCTGCGACGACTACACGCGAGGGGACTGTCCACATGTGCGGACTCCGTTTCCGTTCCTCACCACCACCGCTCCTCCCATGCATAGCCTTGCATTTTCCCCAATTCCAGCCTCGATCCCGCCCTCAATCCCGACGAGTACCATCAATCCCAACCCTAATTTCCTCCCCAACCCCACCCACCCAGTAAAATCTCCGCTTTCCCAACGATTTCTTCAATTCCACACCACCGCAACAAACACCCTAGATCGATTGATCGAAACCGGCAAACCCTAAGCCCCTTCCGACGAATTTCACCAAAAAAGCAAATCCCGAAAAATATTTTTAAAAAAACCTAATTCCACACGATTTCTTTACCAAAGCATCTTCCCCGTCGAACAATCAATCCAATCAGACCCAAGTGAGAGGTCCAGATTTCGAGCCGCCTTTCGATCCAACTGTGTCGAAGAGTGAGAAAGAAAGAGAATTTAGAGAGAGAAAATGAAGAGAGAGAAAAAGAGCGCAGAGAGAGAGAGAGAGAGACGGCAAAAAGGAAAGGTGTACTTGGTACTTGGAAGAGAGAGCAGGGGCAGTCGGGCAGAACGGGCTGCCCGAACGGGAGAGAATGATAGCATCACCCGCGGGTGACATTTGAGAGGATGAGTGTCATATTATAATATAATAATATTATAATTTTTATTAAAAAATAAAAAGAAAAAAGAATGTGTGTATGGACCTTGCAATCCAAGTGGATGTGTTGACTCAATTTGTGGCTGTTTGACTTTTGATTTTGTTAGTGGCAAAAATAAAAAAATAGATTTCCAAGACAATATGATTATTCACTTTAGTTTTAAGTTACATATCAAAAACAATTATTAGAACACTATAGTATTCATGCAATACTCTTATGATATATGATTACATATGATGATCTAAGATCAAGTATTTTTTCAGTATAAGTAACCATACTCTAATCCATTAATCATTGGTGTTGGTGGAGGTGGCGGTGGAGAGAATAGTTTTCAACTTCTCATAGTTAATGAGAATGAGGACGGGAAAATATCAATGATTATCTTTTAATATTAAAGAAAAAAACATACCCTTAAATTATAGTAGGCGTTTGATATGTACACTTTAATTAGAGTTTTCAAATGATTATTTTTTGTTTGTCTGTAAAAATAGACCAATCTCATTAGTTGCATCTTAAAATCTTTTTTTTTTTCATTTTTAAGACTCAAATTTTAAAATTCCATAATTTTTTTTTATTTCAAATCAAAATGAGATGATTTTTCTTTCATAAATTACATAAAATGATAAGGATAATGAAAGAATATCTGTATTACGATTTTGACAAAATATTTTATTTTTGACAAAACTTACAACTCAAAATATTCACTCATTTTAATTAAAATATAATGTATGTTTTAAACACTCCCTTAACTACTGATTTTTCTTTTTCAGTGAATTATTTATAATGTTTTTGAAATTTGGGTGCTCTAGAATAGAATAATGCTTTTATTTTATTATACATTATAATACAATAAAGTATGTATTGGGAGGTAGGCAATTGTTGGGTTACCAGAGGCTGATGGGGGTGGGGCCAGTTTTGTGGGACAGAGGGGCAAACATGTAAATAAGAGAGGTAAACATTCAGAGAGGGGAGGGGCATACATTATGATGAGACTGGTTAAGGTTGTCTTGAGTTGTTCCAACACACATTACTAAAAGGAATAAAGAGAAAAAAAAAGAAAAGAAAAGAAAAGAAAAAAGGTTGATGATGTAAATGTTCTGTTCTGGTTCCTGCCATGGGCTTTGATTTTCATCACCGTATTGCTTAAGTAAGCATGAGCCATTGCCTCCTCTTTTTCTCTCTCTCTCTCTCTCTCTCTCTCTCTCCTCCCTTTGACATCATGAACCCCTCTTGCCCTCTTGTTGGTTTCATGGACCCCTCAAAAGAAGGAGGGAAAAAAAAAAAAAAAAAACAGTGTCTTTTGTTTTCTTTCTTGTTTTGTTGTTTATTAGTTGGTGTAAAATAGATAAATAAAATAAATCATATAATAAATAATTAGATTATCAAATAATGATTGATTGAATTATCACGTGACATTCGTAAATAAAGATTAAGTTTCTGTATGATAAATCATATTAAACTTAAATTTTTTATCTTAATTTTTATTTTTTTCCTAAAAAATTAATAAAAATTATAATTAATTTTTATAAAGTTAACAACTCAAATTTAAAAATTTCAACTCAAACTGTAATATCAAATCGAGCCTAAAGCATTGTACATAATATATTCGTCCATTTAAAAGACATACACTATAAAAGACCTATGGTATGGATATAGGTTTATTTTATTTTTGTTTTGGAAAAATATTTGTGGGTTTTTGAGGTTTCAACCAACCAATTAATTACCGAGAATCAGAGTTGGATGGTGTTGAACGTTTGTTGCAGGCTTGTCAGAACTCAGAATAACCAAAGTACTTTTATAAGTTCCACAAGTATTGCCTTTTTTTTTTTTTTGAAAGAAAGTCTTATCAATTTTTATTCCAAATTGCAAACGTCCGTCTTTACAAAGATACCCAAAAAGTTAGAAAATACATCAAGCCAAATATGAATATTAGAAGGAGACAAAGCTAGTCTAATAAAAAAGTGAACTATAAAATTCCCTCCATAAAATTTATAACAAATGAAGTCATTTTTTGAATAAGACAACGAATTGCGAATGTCGTCAATAACATTTATTTCAATAGAATACTGAGTCAGAGTCAGAAAAGAAAAAAACTGCTTTAAAGATATTGATAACATCCGTTTTAATTATCCATTTTGAAAAATCACGTTGATTTTACTTGTCATTTATTGTCGAATGTAATATTTTTTTTTTTACTGGCTTAATAAAGATACGAGTTTTTGAGCATGGATTTAGCTTGCAATCTATACCCTGAAATAATAATACTGTGCTTGAAGTCAATTTTTATGTTAACCTAGTTGTTGAATGCTAAACTTTTGATAAACGCGATGACAATGGTATAATTAGCCCGTGCGATGATTTATGGAACATTGTATGATAGATGAATTGATATAAATCGTCAAAATTTAAATTCATTTTGTTAAATTTGATAAAACCACAAAAATTCAATAGATGTTTTTTTTTTTTTTTAACCATCCAAAGTTAGAAAATGAGTTGCTTGATACCACAATAATTAATTAATCCTACAATAGTTCAATTCTTAGGCCAAATTTTCCCCGCTAATGTCATCCTCAGATTAAGATGGGTTGGTAAGAATCAATGGAGGAGTACCAAAGTAAAATAAGACCTCCCACATATGATTCAATGGATAAATAAATCTGAAAAAAAATAAATAAATAAAGAGGAAGCTGACGTTGGGTTGCCAGAGGAGCTGCGAGCCGCCGTCGAACAACTTCGTTGTAGCAACGGTGATGGTTCGTCGGACCGGAAAAGTTCGCGAGGCCGCAGATTTGGGCACCCACACTACGCCGTCGTCCTCCGGCATCTCGCCCATGGTGGCGACCTCCTTTGCAACCTCCGGCATCTCGGAGGGGACTCGGAGACCTCGTTGCTCTCCTGGATCTGCCGTGTGACGCCGTCGTCCATGGGGGACAACAGCAATTGTCGCGCCGGTTGGTTGCCGGGGGTTGCGAGCTTCGGCCGCCGTGGGTGGCACATGTCCGGCGGAAGGGAATATTGTACATATTCTGGGCATATCGATCGCCCATGGGAGATTGCCCCTCGGCCTCCCCATCGCGAGCTCACCACCGTCGACCACTGCGAGCTCCCCAGCATCGTCCACTTGCGAGGTCGGATCCAGATTTCTGTCTTCACGTCCTTCCCTTCACGTGAACCAGTCGCACCATTGGGAGACCCACCGCCTCGCGAGCTCTCTCCGGCGAAAAAGACCAATATTTGCCGATTTCTTTTCTTTCCTTTTCATTTGGGTTTATTATTCTATGTGGGAGGATTTATTTTACTTAGGTGGTCTTTAGTCCTTGTCAACCTTAAGATTTGAATTTATACTTTTTACCCCATCAAACCATCAATAAAATAGTTTACCACAATGTCCCCCAATTCTTATGTTTCTATCCTTTTTATTTTAGTTATTTTAAAATTTCACTCTCGAAATAGAAATTGTATTACTTTATATTTTGTCGTTCAAACTAAGATAAGTTTATCATAAATTACAACTTTAATACTGTAACATTATAAGAAGTTACGATTTTAATCGCGTCAAGTGATACATATGATTAAACTCCTATAAAGCAGCCATACACCAACCAATCTCATGACCCACAAGTGATTGAAATTGTTTCAGATTAATACTTTTACAAAGAAATTTTAAGTTATAGGGAATAAAGATGAAACAACTTCTATCTTTGGAAGCCAAATTAATTTATTTATTTTAGCTGGGTTTGGGATGCCATTGATGGACAAGAAAATTACACATGGATGGGTAAACCTCATCAACTAAGGAGCAGATTCAACTCTCAACAGCTTTCAAATAAGGAAGACATGCCTCCATAATTGAGACCCCTTATTTTCTTATTATTAATTATTATTTTAAAACTATTTTGTGATTTCTTGGACCATACTTGAACAACACCAAGCACATGAAGCTAAATACCTATATTGTTACATCCTTGACAGCACATCTAACGTCCAAAAAAAAAAATAATAATAATAATAGTATTGTCAATGTCAAAAATTGTATTGTCAATCTTCAACGTTGTGGTGGACATTGTTATTATAGCAATACAGGTTCTCTGTGTCAGGATAAAGGCTTTTAGGCCGGTTTTCCAGAGAATTTTAGAAACTGTTTTTTAACTTTCCGAGTTTAAAAACGACTTCTAAAAGCATTTAAATGATTTGTTAAAAGAACTTTTAATATTCATTAAAACTCCTAATCAAATTTAGAAAATATGACTTCCGAATAAAACTCCTATAAAGAGACTTCAAAACTTGTTTAAGAGTTAATTAGACATTATAAATCTTATCTTGACATTTTTATTACTTATTAGAAAACTTTCTGAACAATTATATTGTTTTTCTTCTGACTAAAACCAAAAGCAAAAACACTATCAGGTCTATGACAAGTCGATTCAAACCATACCAGTTGAATTACAAATATGGTAATCAAAAGTTCGGTTCTTTTCACCCCTAAGACATTAATTTTCATATGGGAATGATATTCTCGGCCTCAAAATGGCCTCTGCCAAAAATTTGTCCACTGCCCTTCAATTTCACCCTTTTTCCGGTAAAACTTGTCCAAATCTGTTTCTTCCCAAGAAAATGACCAAGTATGGCCCAAGCCATAGGCCCCAAAATGGTGAGGACAAAACAGAGAGAAAACACTTGCAAAATCACCTAAACATTGTTTGGCCAAAAACGTGTCAATTTCATAGGAAAGAAACAACTCATTATCTCAATCTAAACATGCACGTGTTGGTTGCGAACTTAAATATCTCTGTGTGCCATGACTGGAAATGCTAGACTGTGCAATATTGATTGGTGCTATAATAATATGCATAAATGTGTATAAAAGAGACCAAGGCAGATAAGTACTGTTCCTACATATGGAAAGTTCAACTGACCTTTATACAAGTTTGGTCAGGTTTTAACCAAGTTGTCAGATTTTGAAGTGTTTCAGAGACAAAGCTAAACGGGAATGGCAAAATGATAAGAAAAGTTATCTCCAATACCAACAGATGGTGGTGTGTGGACTATAGTGGAAGGATTAGGATAAGACAACACGAAGACAGCTCATTTTGATGTTTCATAGAGCCACCAAGGCAAAAGTCGAGTCTGCAAAGTTTGCCCAATAGTTCATGCCTTCTAACAAATGATGCTTATTTTTTTTTTTTTTTTTTTTTTTTTAACACAAGCAAGCAAACACATACATCCCACAAGACAGATCGACCACAAGAGCCTTCAGAAAGAGAAATTTACTACACTCATATGTGGACCCCACTAAGTTATAACTTTTAGACAATTGTTGACTGAAAGAGAACTCGTGACACTCATAAACTACTTAATTTCCTCACTTCCCGTGGATGTGGGACTAATAAATGATGACATTTTTGTATTTAAACAAGAAAACTGATATTGATATAGGTAGATACTTTATTAAAGATGATTCTCAGTCCTCAGCATAGAAAATCAAACTCTATAAGCTTTTTTTGCAGAGAGCGATTGTTTCTTTCCACCCAAATTGCCTGATTCTAACAAAAATACCTGCAAAGACAGAAAGACGCCATTGCTAAGTGCATGAACCAGTTGCTGATGGTTCCTTCCACTCCATAGGGAAATATGTTGCTAATTGCCTAAAGCCATTGGTCCTAAATTCGGAACAGGAAGGTAACATTACGGAACACTGACATACCCAATAGAGAGTATGGTTGAATAAAGGAGAAGCCGGAAGCCAATCACAAGATATTTATCATCCTCTTCATTTCAGCAGACCTCCTTGGATCAGGTTCTTCAATTGCTCTCTCTGTAAGCACGTGCTTGATACGACACATGGACTTCCTCACCTTTTTTAAACAAAACAAGTAATCATCAAGAATAAATAAGCACTCTTGTGCAAGGAAGATATCGTAAAGAAAAGGAAAAAAATTAGACACTGACAAAAACAAATTATATTTTCATATGGTGCTTTTATTTACCTTAATCTTTTCTTTTTTTTTTTTTTAAGTTTAAACCTTTTGACAAAGCATAAAACAAATCACATTTTGCTCTAAGTTACCGCATAATACAAATTACCAAACCTATAAAACAAATTACCAAGAATGTGACAGTCACACCCGATTGGAATCAGAGATTCATATGTCAGGAAATACTTTTTGCTCTAGGTTACCACAAAATACAACTTAATACGCAAGCTCGAATTTTTTGGCACTTCAACTGTGCCGGTACAGCCTAAAAAAGGGTAACCATTTAAACCTTTTTCGGGTTCAAAGGGATAACCATTTATGATGGTTTTTCATTAAACTAGATAATGAAATTACTACTGCACTTTGTCAAGAATGAGCATCAACTGTGGGCTAAAGATTAGGATATGAACATGTACTAGTGAACTTGTGAGTCTAGGGTAAAATTACTACCCAAAACGTTGGGGGGAACAAAAAACAAAGCTGATCCAACTTTTAAGAACAATCACATATAACAGGGTATGAACCTTACCTTGGGAATTCGCTCAGGATTAGGAAAGCGGAAGATTTTGTGCATGAAGCATTTGCCGTTGGGTCATCAGCATGTTTTTCTCCTTCAACAGGACATACCATAGCTTTTGAAGGTCATCCCAAGATTTCAAACGCAGTTCAGAAGCTTTCCAACTACGACCTGAAATTGCAAATTAGTGTCGTTATTTACTTATTCATTTTGATAAGGGCAATGCACCTTATCAAAGACAGAACAAACTTTCAGCTTCTGTTGTGGAGCAAAAACTGACAACAAACTTAGAATCTCATACCGTAGAATCATGATCAAATTGAAGTTCTCAATTCTTCAGTACAAGAGAACTGAATTAAATTACAAATTACGAAGCAACACAATAAAAGTGATCACCACAACCAATTTTTTTTTTTCCATAACTCAAAATAATCATCACGCATTCCATCACTTATTTTGCAATTCCTCATCTCTAGATGCCTAGGCAATTCAGATTGGTCAATATAAATATATTTCGATGCTTTTTCTTTTCCCATTTGCCCCGTGATTGATTCTAAACTTATGTGTTAAGGAAATTTGTAGACATGTATTACACAGCAAACTTCAGTATGAAATCACTTAAAAGCTTTATTTCCGCTACTTTACACAGCGATACAGCTTCTGTGTTCATTAAAAGTAGATGTTTCCATGCTGTAGTATTGCCTAACTATTCAAGAAAAGAGTTTTTAGCAAGAGCCCCTAACATATTTTTGTGAGGAAAAGGATAACAAAACACCCTATAAGGAAAAGCAATAGAATGAATATTTTGAATCAAAACAGGAACATACCATAGACAACCGGTTTGTCGTCGTCTTTGCTTCTGTCTAGCTCAAAGAACTCCTCAAGAGGGTTGTATCCCGTCCTAACCGAAGATGTAGCAGCTGCCGCAGCAGCTGAAGTCTCCGACTTAGCTGCAGCAAGGAGAGTTCTCCCAAAGTATCTCGATAGAAACATGATTCTGGTCCGATCGCTGCACAGGGGGGTGAAAGCGACGATAATTAGAACACAAAAGAACACAGAGGGAAAAATAGAGACAATGTGACTCAGAATCAACACTCTGTTTCATAGTTCTACAAAATGTAGATATGCATTGACATTTTTCAACAATGGCCCTTATTCAAGCTTGGTCAAAATGACAATAAAAACACGTTAAATAATAGGTTCTTAAAATCTAGAAAAATAAAATAAATTACCTACTTAAAAAATAATAGTAAGACTGAACAATATAAACAGAAATCCTTAAAATATATATATCAATTTTCTCTACAACAAGCTTCATCCAACCAATAGTTATAGTTATTGTCGCTAATGAACAAACACAAAAGAAAGTTTATCAAATATCAGTACCGAAAAAAACAAAAACAAAAACGAAGACGAAAACGAAATTCTCATTTTATTCAGCAAAACTAAATCAAAATTAAATAATAATAATAATAATAATAAAAGAAAGAAAAAAAAATGACCCAAAAAAGAGGAAAATTTTCCTCTTCGCTTAACCTTTTCCTTCAGCGGAGGAGAAAAGGTGCGTTTGCAAGGACATTAACTCGGCAAAAATAAATTTTTTGGCCTAAAACTCCAGAATCGGGGACTAAAACAAGTATTTTCAACTCAATAAACTTAGAAGAACCCTTGTATTTTTCGTCAGAAAAAAACAAAACCAAAAAAATGACGCAGATTTTCACGGAAATCTTCGAAACTTCATTCAGAGGAAGGTGAAGAGAATGAGATTAATCCGATACACATAAGAAAAGAGGAAACTGCGAAATGCAGAGACCGGCATACCTCGGCTTGTCGGCGGCGAGTTGTCACAGACACGGCGGGTTGAAGTGAGAGAGAGAGAGAGAGAGAGAGAGAGAAACTGCGTGTGAAGTTGAACCAAGGGACGAAGAGGAGGAAGATATTGGGCTTTAGTGGGCCCAAACATTCTATAAATGGGCTCAATACTTGGGCTGATTGAGAAAGCAGGCTGTCTAACTGGCCCAAACAATGCGGCCCGTTCACACTTTTGCAGAGCTAGAGGAGCGGGGGGAGGAGAGGGGGAGAAAATTATGGAAATAATGTCTCATATCTTATGTTTTTTTTTTTTTCCCCATTTTATTTGGACTTTAAACCATTTTATACTTATTTAATTGAAGATAAGAAAACTGAAATTATACCTTAAAAAAAAACTAAAATTATTATAACAGTGACAATAATCCAAATATGTCTTTTTTAAAAGGGAAATAAGACAAATCACCCAAGAGGAAACCATTTTAAGAGGGTTTAGTGTATGAAAATACCACTTACATAAGTGGATTTGAGAAACACAAAATGGAAGATGCCATCTTTTTGGTGTTGTATAGGAAAGGCGAGACCGTCTTTTCATGATTTTCAAATTATTAATGGAAATTTGACACGAGTGAATAATTGGATTTATCCTAACATCTTTTTTTTTTTTTTTCATTGTAATTACTTTTTTCTTTTCTTTTTAGAATGCGAGACAAATTATCAATGATCACTCGTGTTTGTCCGTATATTTTTGAGGGAGATGGAGTTACGGTGTTTTTAACCAGTTAAAGATCGACATATAAAATTGTATAAACTCTAAGGCTTCGTTTGGTGAAATAGTTTGAGTTGAAATTTTTAAATTTAAAAATTTAAGTTGGTTGACTATTTAAAAATTAGTTATAATTTTTATTGACTTTTCAGAAAAAAACAAAAACTGAGATGAAAAATTTGAATTTAAAATATTTTATCAAACGAAGCTTTAATTTATAATTAATACATTTTAAAATCGATATCTAGATATATAACTCATAAAAAAGTCGTGATAATAATAACCAATAACAATTTTCTAATTACTCAAAAAAAAAAAAAAAAAACGATTTTCTGGTGGTTTGAATAAGATGGAGAAAGTGCAAGAATCTCACGCATAGAACATCAGTGAAAATTAACTGATCCCTCAATTATTAGGAAAACGAACCGTTATGAAATTAATGCCCTTTTAGTTGTGAAAATGAGTAATGATAGTAACACCACAAGTTTCTTTTTAGTTCTTTGCCATAAAATCTATTTCCAAAGTTAAGTTACCAATAATGAGTCAATTATTGTGGCACAACAATTCTCACTGTCCATTAAGGTTACAGTTTAGATTCAAATTCAGATCTTATACCTGACAAATACTAAACGGACTAAGTTATCAATATATATATATATATATATATATATATATATAAAAGAAGAAGAAGAAAGAAAAGAAGAAGAAGATATAGAGAGAAGTTTCCTTTTTCCAATATGGGGCCTAGTAAGTACATGGGGCCTGATAAGTCCATGTTGATAGTGGTGTGAAATAGACGTAGTAACCTCTAATAATAAGTCTAGTGGTGCGCAATACCAAAACAACCAAACTATATTTATAGGTTTATATTTACGTTGTGTGTGTGTGTAATATATATATATATATATATATATATATATGTTAGGATTAAAAAGGGCAAAAAGGAAGTGTATGAGTGAAATGAGAGGAATAAAAAAGCACCAAACGACCATTACCATATCTCTTCCACCTTTCTAAAATAAAAAAGGACCTAAAAAGGCAATATAGAATTTGCTAATTGGTGGTCCCTTTGATTGCATGGATGCGAGAGTTGGGTGAATTGGGGTATCCCTTAAAGAGCTGAAAACAACATCCATGTTCTTTTCCCTTCATCCACCTTTTTTTTTCTTTTTTAATGCTCTCTCTGCTCTCCCTCTCTCTCCCCTCTTTTCTCTTTTTAATTTTCTCTCTCCAATGCCATGTTTGGTAGAGTGGAAAGTGGAGAAGGAGGAAGTTGATTGAGAGATTTTATAGATGTAAATGGAATCTCGGTTGTTTAGTAGAAGAGAAAAGGGAGAAGAAGGAAGTTAAAAGAAGGATTTCAGAGAAGAAAATAAAATTTTGATTGTTTGATAGAGCAGAAAATGAGAACGGAAAGAAACTATAAATCTATGAGACATAGACATACCATAATTTTATAATTCTAACTATGAAAAGAAAAGGAAAAAAAAAAGGGAAAAAGTTTGATAAAAAAATAATACAAGAAAACTATTTTGACATTAATCAAGTATAAACTGTCAAATGCGAAAGATTTGTCGTTTTTTTTTTTTCATCTTTTTCTTTCTTTTCTATAAAATAAATGAATAAAAACCCCTCATCTTTTTTCTATTTTTAGTCGCCTAGGTGTTTTAATATTCTTTCTTTCAAAAAAATTTTTTTTTTTTAATCTCTCCTACCAAAACATAGCATAAATTTCAACATATTAATAATACCCATCATTTCTACCATTCACTTTTTTCCCCAATATTTCAATAATTCCTCAAATACTACTATAGTTTTGCCAAAGTACCTTTTTTTTTTTTTTTTTTTTTCTCGTTATAATCTTGAACTGAGGTTAGGTAATTTGAAACTTTATCTTTAAATGACTCCCACCAATATGATTTTGACATGTCCCTATTGGCACATAAAAGTTGATAAGGAAATTTGAAAGATGAGGACAAACTTATTCAGCTCCTTCCCTATAAAATAATATTCCCAATTCTCAATTGCTTTTTCTTTTTTTTTTTTTTTTTGCCCCTCTCTTTTAAAATATTGACAAAAGTTGTGCATGGACCCATCAATGTGCACAACTAATCTTTCAAAGTGACATAATTGAATCTATCATGTGGGTTCAAGAATTTTGAGGGGAAACATAATGATAATTTGATCAACTTTTTTAATTTTGTTTGCTAAATTGTGGCCTAAGAAAGTTTGATTGATTCTTTGGGGAGGATGGCACATGTATAATCTAATTATTATAATTGAATTAAAATAACTAAAATCCCTCTAATATTGGCTATAGAATTCCACTTCATCACCTAATCCCATCCTAAATGATTTTCTTATTCCTCTCACTTTTCACATGACGACATTGCTTCTTAAACTAGTTTCTTACATTATTGGCTAACGGAATAAAATTGTCGTCTCGATGTAATTTATTCTATGGATAATCATGAGTTATAGGAATATTAAAAAAACTATTCAACTAGTAAAACATAGGTTTTACGTGTTAAATCAAATCAGATTGATGTTAAATAAAATAAAATACGATAATTTAATAGAACTTGATAAAACTCGAAACGGTTATAATTGCACTAAAGATTTCTCGTTATTTTGTAACCAGTTTGTTTATCGTAATTTTGCAACTTACATCTGCGTAGTTGACACCTGCAACATTGGCAATAATTTTGGACAAAACTTAGTACTAGAAAGAAAAGTTGGTCCATTTATGCTAATTTTAGTACAAATGACACTATCTTCCATTTACGTGAATCAAAGTCAACAAATCTACTCTACCTCATAGGTTTAGCTTGTGTTTGATTCGTAAGTTGAAGATGCAATTTTTAAATTGGAATTAATTGACTTCTTAAAAATTAGTTATAAATTTTATTGACTTTTCAGGAAAAAAAAACAAAAAACTGATTAAAAAAATACAATTTAATTAGAGTTAAATTTAAATACCAAACAAAGCCTTTCTGACTACAACAAATTTTAGCCTTGCCGAAAGAAAGAGCAAAATAATGCTGTTTAAATGGTCACCGACTTTTCTTTCTGTCTTTCTCATGTCAAAGATGCAAAGAAGCTTCCCTGACTTTTGTTCTCTTCAGAAATAATTTTAGCCTCGCCGAAATAATTTTAATTAAAGTTAAAATTTAGATAATTTTAATTAGAAATAATTTTAATTAGAGTTAATTTCATGTCAGAAATAATTTTAATTAGAGTTAAATTTAAATACCAAATAAAGCCTTTCTAACTACAACAAATTTTAGCCTCACCGAAAGAAAGAGCAAAATAATGCTCTTTAAATGGTCACCGACTTTTCTTTCTATCTTTCTCATGTCAAAGATGCAAAGAAGCTTCCCTGACTTTTGTTCTCTTCAGAAATAATTTTCTAGTATTATTTTTTAATAAATGAATAATTTTCTTGTATTTTTCTTTAGGTTGATTTTTATTTTATTTTATTTTATTTATCTTTTCTAGTTGGTGTTTTTTGGGCGTACATGTTTGACCAATGAAAATGAACTTGCATGAACACATGAAAAATAACCATCCATGAATTGAATTGAACCACCAACCACAACAATATCATGTGCCTACAACTTCATTCCCCAACACATATAGTTTGAGCAATAAATCATACCCAATATATATTTCTCTATCATCTGACCCACATTCATACCTATGTCTCCACACACAAACAATGTGTTCAAATGAGTTTTATTTTATGTCCAACTATAATTTCACATGCATCCCAATATTTGTTATACATTTTTATTAAACAATGTAATGTATGTGTTTAAGTATTAATTTTGGTCATAGTCGCAATGAAAAAAAGAATTTTAGAAACGGACAGAATTTGTTGCAATTTCGATGTTATGAAACAAAACCTTATTAATAAAGTGTTTGGTTGATGTAGAATTATTAAAATAAAATTGCATAATTTTGAAAAAGTCATCATTGAAATTATAGACATAACCTAATAATGAATTCACCCGATTCATGTGGGAGAAGTTTAGTTTACGTTTGGTTTGTCAGTTGGAGGTAAAATTTTTAAGTTAAAATTGGTTGACTTTTCAAAAAAGAGTTATAATTTTTATTAATTTTTCAGAGAAAAGATAAAAACTGACATAAAAAAATATAATTTAGTTGAAATTAAACTTAAATACCAAATAAAACTTTGATAACAACAACCAACTAATGTTCTTATTACTTTTTTTTTTTTTACACTAGCATTTTATAATCAAGAAAAATATACGGTAAAAACGTATTTATGACTTATTGGTTGATAGTGTTGCTTTAGCATTTAAATTAATTTTTTAACAATTTGGTATATAATTGTGATATTTGTTACAAAAATTTTATTTAAAACTAAAAAATAATATCTGATAAAAAATATCTAGTTTGTATCAGAAATTTTTTCTTATTATCGACGGTAGAAAAGCAAAAGAAACACTGAAAACATAGAGTGGGAAAAGTGCGAGTAGAGGTACTTGAGTCTTTTCATTGCTTGGGAAGAAAGAAAAGAGATCGAGAAAAGAAAATGGATGACTTTTCAGAGCTAATGAAAATAGAATGGACCTACAAGAGTCTACAGTCTTGTGTCTTATTTTTTCATCTTAATGACTGTGTTTTTTAGAATAATTTAAAAATGATTAGTATTTAGAGCCCATTTGGACGCAAACACCAATTTCAAAATTCAAATTTGAAATCAAACGTTTTATCTTTTTAATTTTTAAAAACTAAAAATTTAAAAATTGATAACTTTTTCATTTCAAATCGAAATAAAATAAATTTTATAACAAAATACTCGTAACAACAATACGAACAACATAATATTTATTTTGTATTTTTTTAAACACATTTCAAAGTATCATTTTCTATATTATAAAATTTTTTCAAAAATTTTCCTTCAAAATACATATTTCTAACTCAATTTGGAAAATACTATATCTAAATATCCCTCTAAACGCTTAGTATCTTTGATATGACTATTCTTAAATTCATATAAAATTGATTGCCCGTATGGTTTAGTTTTTGTCTTTTGTTCTTAACCAGTAAAAAAATATAAGCAAAATGTATGAATTTTCAGTCAATGTCTGGGAACCGTATTTTTAAAAGAGATTGTAAAATCAAATAATGTTCAAAGTTTTTCTAATAAGTAATAAAAATATTAAAATAGATTTTATAATGTCTATCTTAAACTTTAATCCAAGTTTACAAGTCAATTCAAAACAACTTTTTTCAGAAGTAATATTTTCTGAATTTGAAGTTCTTCGGAGATGAAGACAAATCATTCAAACACTTTCAAAAATAACTTTTGGACTCAACAAGTCAAAATCAAACTATTTATTGATTGGTTGATTTTTCAAAAACTATTTATAATTTTTATTGACTTTTCAAAAAAAAAAAATCTAGTAAAAAAAATACAATTTAGTTATAGTTGAATATGTAGACTAAGCATGTGTTTGGGACAAGGGTTTAGATTGTAGAATTTGAATTTAAATTGAATTATGCGTTTGGTGTGGCATTTGAATTGCTAGAGTTAAAAAATATAAAAACTTAAAATGTATCCGGAAAAAAAATCAATATAAAATTTGTTTCGTTTGTCTCTAAATTCTATGTAATTAAAAAAAAATCTCATTTGGATTTTAAAAAATCATTTCATTTAGATTTGTATATGAAAAATTACGAACTTTTTATATGAAAAAGTTCATTTGTATACGAACTTTTTAAAATTTAAGTTCTTAAACTTTAAATAATAAATTATAAATAATAAAATTGAGGAAAAAAATAAAAATAAAATTATAATTTTAGGATCTAAAAACTCTTGTACCAAATATGGCTAAACAAAAGCAAGATTCAAATAAACTCTTGTTAAACATACATGGAAACAATCGATTCGGAAAATTCAACCGTAGATGACAAGGAGAATTCAGAACAACCGACCACGAGCCAAGTGCTAAAAGGCGGAAGAAAATGCAAAGAGAAAAATAAAAAGAGAGAAAGAAGGAAAAGAGGGATACAGTTGTTAAGCGACAGCATGGTAGTGATTGGGGGAGTTTGTACTGGAATTTAGGGATGAGAGAATTTGTCGGCTGTCTTTTCCCTTTTTCATTTTTGGGGCACCCCATTATTTATATTCTTTTGCTACAGCTACCACGTGACCACCACCCTTCTTGAAATGTCCAAAATGCCCTCTACCGTCATTGAATAATCTCCAGTTGAACGCGCCGTTTTGCTTTTCTAGGGGCAGTAACGTCTTTCCAACAATTATTTATTCTTTGTTTAATTAATTAAAAATAAATTTAGAGAGACAGAGAGAGAGATAACTTTTTTTCGGTGCATCTTTCTATGGGTGTCTTGGAATCCGGGAATTGATATTTGATACTGCCAAGACAGCTTTTCCCAATCTGACTCCAGAACGACGTCGTTGATTCGCCTACAGACATCACTTGCACGTAAGGTTTTTCCCTTTTTTTTCTGCGGTTTTTTCCAACTTGAAAAAAATAAAAATAAAAATTCGGCGTTCTTGCTTGATAAAGAACTCAACAGTGAACATCAAGAAAATGAAACAACTAGAAACTACGGCCTCATTTGGTAAACCATCTCATCTCACTATTTCAAAATTTTTTTTGTCTTTTTCCCAAAAAGTTTTTGTCTTTTCCCAAAAAGTTTTTTGTCTCTTCTGAAAATTCAAAAAAATTTACTATTCCAACTTAAAAATCTCAACTCAAACTACTCCACCAAACTCCCCCGTACTTTAGTGAATGAGTTTGAGCTGAAAATTTTAAGGATTTATTTGGTAATTTTGAAAATTTTTAATTTGAGTTGAAATTTTTAAGTTTGAGTTGAAAATTTTTTAGAAAAGACAAAAATATTTTCAGAAAAAAACAAAAACTGATATGAAAAAATACAGTTTCAGTTAAGATACCAAACGTAGCCTAAATTGTTATTTTACCATAACACTTGCGATTTGTCTTGTACTTATAGGGTGTTTGGTATAGTAGTTTGAGTTGAGAATATTTAAAGTTGTCAATAGTAAATTTTTTTTGAATTTTTAGAAAAGAAAAAAATTTTTTTAGGAAAAAGATAAAATTTTTTTGAGAAAAAGATAAAAAAAAGTACAGTTTGAGTTGAAATGAAATTATGAAGCAAACAAAGCCTCAGAAAAAAATAAAAACTGATATGAAAAAATACAGTTTCAGTTAAGATACCAAACGTAACCTAAATTGTTATTTTACCATAAAACTTGCGATTTGTCTTGTAATTATATTTTTGAATCGGTTAATGTAATTCGTGTTTAGTCGGCACTAACTTTTCAACTCCCTAAAGCCTCAATTATTGAAGATGCACATTAAACCTTATTTTAAGTTTTGACTGATATGATTTCTTATATTTAACGTCAAGAGAATTTGGCAGGTCATTTATTAACTAATATTATTTTTTTTCAATCTCATGGCTATGTTTGACTTGTTTTTTTGTTGTCTCGAACAAAAAATCTTCTATCCATTTCTATAGATTCTAAAATCAGATATAATCAACATAGTTCATGTTTTTCATTGCCGATTCCACAAATCCCAAATGTTTCAATTTATTAAAGATTTACACATGAGACGCTATCTTAAGCTTCAACTGATATGGTTTGTTACATTTATCGTCAAGAGAACTCGGCATGTCATTTATTAATTGAGCCATCGTTTGGTTCACCATTCCAACTCAAAATTTTTATTTCAGTTTTTATCTTTTTTTTAATTTTTTTTTTATTTTTATAAAAATTATTTTACTTTTTTAAAAAAATTAATAAAAATTATTATTAAAATTTAAAATTTTTAATTTAAATCGGTGAATCAAACGACGAGATCTGAATTTTACTTTTTTCGATCTCGTGGTTTTGTTTGACTAGACGTTTTGTCTTCTGAACTCAGATTTTTGTCCATTTTCCCTGTCCACTAATCTCTCCTCCCAATAAATTTTTACCATAGCACCGCATCCTCTTTGTTGGCCTTCATGTAATTACAGAACTTACCGCAGTGATTTACATTTTCAAGAACACTTTATAACCTTACATTTCTATATATATTCTTTTGATATTGTAACTCAGCTCCTTCTTTTAATGGAATTATATAACAAGTCATTGTCATTCTTTCAATCAGTTTATACATTTATACCACAGACAATCAGAATGAATTAAGAACAACACTCTCTTTTTCATTAACAAAAAAAAAAATTATATTAGTATTTTGGAATTTGTCTTTCATGAGTCCTTTTTCAAATTTAACTAAGGAATTGTGGAGTGAAACTTTTTTTTTTTAATTAAAAAATTGTAAAAGTTTGTTCTAATTGTTATCTTATCTTAATTTTGCTATCACAAAATAAAAAACACCACTATTTTTTTAGGTAAATAAAAAAAAAAAAAAAAAAGAAGTCAGTGAAGCTCAAAAAGCCCACAGAATTATTGTGTTTGTTGGGACGTAATTTCATGTGAGAACAACTGTACACTCTTTAGAGAGAGAAAGAGTGAGAGAGAGAGAGAGATAGAGACACTGAAATACCCCTAATACTTTCTAGAGATAGAAAGAGAAAGGAAAAAGTTGCAGAGCTTGAGCTTAGCTTCTCCGGTCGTTATTCTTCACTCACTTCCAGCCTCTTCTCTGTTATAGTTCATTCTATATCTGCACCTGCTTATACACACACACACACACACACACACACACACAGACCTCTCTCTCTCTCTCTCTCTCTATATATATATATTTGTTCTGTTTTTCTGTTCTAGGGTGAGAAAATTTTGAAAAAAAAAAGGAAAAAAAAACATTTTTAGGTAGTGGGGTATATGGGTTTTTGGCTTTAAGCTCTCACCACTTTCGATTTTGCTTCACAACACACAGTTAAAAGGTACTTTTTCTTTTCCTCTCTTAACTTTCTTATTCATCTTTCTCTCGCAATTATTAAACGCATCACTTGTAATTTCACTGTATTTGAAAGCTAAGTTAGCCTCTACTTACACTATATATATCTCTATATATATATATATTTACCTACAATTATTTTTGTCGAGCTTTTTTATTCTGTTTTAGTGGGTATCCATGTGAGTGGTTTCATTTTGCTTCAATAATCTTATTGGGGGGTCACCAAATTGTCCTGTAGTTTCTCGGGCTTCTTCAAGTTTTTGTGGGTTTTTGCTTTTGCCGCATTCGGGATCTGGGTCTTGCTCAGATTTGGGTTTCATAGTCTGCTTTGTTTCGTTTTTTGTTTTTGTGTTTGTTTTTTCCAGAGAGAGAAAGTTCTAGAGAGAGAAAATGGCAGGAGGAGCTGCTCCAAAGGCAGAGGAGCCACAGCCACATCCTCCCAAGGATCAGCTGCCCGGCATCTCTTACTGCATTACCAGTCCGCCTCCATGGCGTGAGTTTTTCCTCTTTCTTTTGTATTTCAAAATGTTTGTTCTTATTATTTTTTTTTTTGCTTGTTATCTTTGATTTGTGATTCTGAAATCATGTTCTTGACGAAAAGTGTTGGATTATTTTTACTGGGTTTTTGTTATTAGACGGATTCTTCTGGATCCTTTAGGTATATTTCGTGTAGGTTCTTCTCTTTTGTTATTTGATTTCTTTATTTATTAATATATTTTTTTGGCCTTTTTTTTAAAAAACCTTTGTACTTAATTGCTGAAAGTAGCTTTTCTAAGTTGCTTCTTCTTTTATCTTTGCCAGATACCACTTTACATAAAGGAGTGATATTCTTTTGAAAAGAAGAGAGAAATTAAGCTGACTTTAAAATTTATGGGGATAAGTTTACCAAAAAAGAGGGGGGAAAAAAATCCAATTATGTAAAGAAAGGAAATAATTTATTTTTATTTGTCTAGTTTTGTTTCCTTTTGATATTTGTGAGAATTATTATTGTTTAATTTTAATATTCACTTAATTAATTCTTCGTATTAATTATGTCTTTCCTACCTTCTAAATCGTAATATTTTAGGAAATAGGAGCTTAGGACCTTGTTTTTTGTTTAGTTGTTATCCGAGAATATACCTTCTGCTTATTACGTTGACTCAAGGTTGATTTGATTTCTCTGCTAACGGCTCAAATTCTTTCTATTCAAATGACGCTTTTTGAACATACTCTATAATTTATATATATATAAATACACATATATTTAATTAACTATAAGGAATTGGTTGTTGTAACATCTCTTCAAATCATGACTTATTTTTAGGAGTGCTGCATCCATCCCCTATGTTTTACGAATTGTATTAAAAATTATCCCCTACACTTTACAAATCATGTTAAAAACACCCCTCTGGGAAGGTTTAACACATTATTTAAAACGTAGGGGGATACGTACACTACATTTTTGTTCAACAAAACACGGGTGAGGTTTTTGTTATTCTCCTAATTGGACGTATTTTTGGACCATAGATATTGAGTAATCTGATATCTTTATAAGTTATGTGAGGATCAATTCTATTGTTACTCCCACTTACCGTTCTGATGACTAAAATGAGGTTTATGAAATATTTGCTTATTTTTAATGTGGGCCATTTCTGATGCAGCCGAGGCCATTCTCCTTGGTTTTCAGCATTATCTTGTGATGCTCGGCACTACGGTTCTGATTCCTACTGCTCTTGTTCCCCAGATGGGAGGTGGAAATGTAAGGCCTGCTAAAGAATTTCACATATTATTCTTGATTTTGATTAGAAATGTCACCTTTCTTAAAGTGCCGTCAATAATGATTTATCATATTTTCCATCTTTTAGGATGAGAAGGCTAAGGTGATCCAGACCCTGCTTTTTGTTGCTGGTATCAACACATTGCTACAGTCATTGTTCGGGACTCGACTACCTGCCGTCATTGAAGGGTCATATACCTTTGTTCCCACCACAATCTCAATTATTCTCTCCAGTCGATTTAATGATTCCACAGATCCTGATGAGGTTACACGATCTGAACACCTTAAAATTAAACTTTGTGTTATTTTTGTGGAACATCAACCGGATAATTAATGCCTAATTCAATACTCCTTTAGTTAAATGCAAACTATAGTTTTGGAACCCACCAAGAGTAGCTCAACTGAACTCAGATTTCCAAAAAATATCCAAGAGTAGCTCAACTGACCTCGGAGGCCACACATCCAGAGTTTACTTGGGGCTATAAGATCCACATGGTTTGTGGGGATACGTCCTTAGAGCCTAAAGAAAAAAGTTTTCTTATGAGATTTCATTTCAGTAGTTTAAGATGAAGAATAGGTGTGCTTCAAAATTACATAAATCTCATTTGACATTTGAAAGTTTCCGTTTTCACTGTGAGAATGTCTTACGTCATTTCAGAGATTTAAGAGGACAATGCGAGCAATTCAGGGTTCTCTTATTGTCGCTTCAACTCTTCAGATTGTCTTGGGTTTCAGTGGCCTTTGGCGCAATGTTACCAGGTTGGTTCACGTTAGATGGTATTCAGGAATGCCTGTGGACACTTTG
Source organism: Ficus microcarpa (assembly GCA_025413485.1). Taxonomy (NCBI): domain Eukaryota; kingdom Viridiplantae; phylum Streptophyta; class Magnoliopsida; order Rosales; family Moraceae; genus Ficus; species Ficus microcarpa. Next base: position 381,523 of record JAINRI010000551.1, on the reverse strand, counting down.
AATGTCATAATTAAGAATCATTTGTGTTGGCTTGCACCTGGTTCAGCTTACACGAGACCATTATTAAGAACACCCGAGTGACTAATTTCCACACGGTACCAAGTAAATGAGTTCTTGATAATGGTTTTATCGAGTACAAGTTGGAACAAATTTTCATACACATTTTCACTGTTTTCTCCTTACTAGTATCTGCTAAACAAGAATTAAAACTTAAAATCTATGTTGCTAAATTTTTAGTTTTCTTTTTTTTTTTTTTTTTTTTTTTCTGTTTGTCAGGTTTTTAAGTCCACTTTCAGCTGTTCCTTTGGTGGCTCTAGCTGGTTTTGGGCTCTATGAGTTAGGTTTTCCTGGGGTACGTGTTTGTTCTCTGTAATGCACATTACTGCACAGCCCGAATTTCATGATGAAATTGTTTGCTAATGCTTTTCCTGGATGTTTAGGTTGCTAAATGTATTGAGATTGGACTTCCACAGCTTATTCTCTTAGTCTTCGTTTCACAGGTGAAGTATTTAGATAACTATAAAATCTCTTGCTCTTGTAGCTTTTGTAACTCTCTAACTTTTTTGCCTGCTTCTTTATTGCTAAGATTGTTTTTTGTCAATAACTGCTGTGCAGTATTTGCCACACATATTTGGCTCGGGAAAACATATCTTTGACCGCTTTGCTGTCATATTTACTGTGGTGATTGTGTGGATATATGCTCACCTGCTCACTGTTGGTGGGGCATACAATGATGCAGCTCCCAAAACACAAGCAAGTTGCCGAACTGATCGGGCAGGACTTATTGATGCTGCTCCATGGTTAGTACAGATTGTGTTAATGGTATTAGTTTCTCTTTCCAGCATTTCTGCTTTTAGTAAATTCTAATTTGTATTCGTCTTGGGGTTCAGCTGCTTTACAGATTTTTTATTTTTATTTTTTTTCCATTATCGGGCCTATGGCCCTCAATTATTAAAGAGAAATGAAAACACTTCTCAAGTTTCGAGCTTGGGAACTCCTACCCAAACCCCTTCCCTCCCACCCATTGAGCTAACCCAAATCGGAGTCAACAGCTTTATAGATGGTTATAATTGTCTAAAACAATAATGATGATTGCTATTATCATTTTTGTTGTTGGTATAGATTTTAATTACTTATTGATTGGACTTTCAGTTCATAGGAGTATGCATTATACTTAAAAAATAAAAAAAATAAAAAAAAATTCGGTTCACTTAAATGTTGAATTAACATTAGTAACATGTGCATGGCTTGGTATTCTTATCGATTAATACAAAAATTTGGTTTTGCAGGATAAGAATTCCTTATCCCTTTCAATGGGGAGCACCTTCCTTTGATGCTGGTGAAGCTTTTGCCATGATGATGGCTTCTTTTGTTGCTCTTGTAGAGGTCCGTTTTCTCTCTCCCTTTTCATTCTTTTTTGGAGGTTAAACATTGAAATCCAAAGGCAATATCGTTTATCATCACTCTTTCACTTCACTGCCAATTTATTTGAACCTTTTCAATTGTTTTTCTCATGTATATCTTAGAATTGCAAGTATGAGTTCATAATGTATTCTTATTTTTTATTCTTACAGCATTTAAAGCACTAATTTCATAAATATTCAAATTTTTTGAATGCAAAGACAAATTCTTTTTATCCTTGTTTGAAAGTACAAAGCCCTTGTAGGCATGGTCAAATGCTATTATGCTGTTCGATAGATACTTATCTTGATTCAATCCCTGTTCTTTGTTATGATGCTTATTTAGTTTCATTACATGATAAGTCATTTCTTACATATTACAAATGATGTGAACAGTCCACCGGTACTTTTATTGTGGTTGCAAGATTTGCTAGTGCGACTCACTTGCCCCCTTCCATTCTCAGCCGTGGAATTGGTTGGCAGGTATGAAAAACGTCCCCTTTATGAGACACAATGTGTATGAAATTTATGCAAAATTCGGTACGTCATGTCTGAGTTTATTTTGTTGCCACCCGAACTCATGTTGTTATTCGGATGCATTTATGGGCTAATGAACAATACGTGTAAACAGTGACACTTAAGTTCCATATTTCACATGTCCACTTTGTTTGTTTCTGAAAAGAATTGGACACCCTAGTTCTTTACTTGTGAGAGGAATAAAATCAGAGAAAAACAAACAAGAAAGCACAAAGTAGATTGATAGTGGCGCCCACACACACATAAGAGCTACGTCCACTTTCAGTTGCAGTAGTAAGATGATGAAGAATATTACAAGCAAACACACCCACCTCATGCCTATCGGACTGCTCTAAACCTAATTCCCAAAACCGGTGCCCCCAAATAAAAGTGCATCTGGGGCAACCGAAAAGTATGTGTGAAATACCCATTGTACACTTTAAAAACTAAGGCCAATCACCGTGTTGACTTTTTGTTAGGGTACTAATTTGGTTCCATGTACTTGATAGCTTCAGAATCACACATATTAAATATCAATAGAACTTGAAAGAACTTGTCAACCCGGTACAAAATGACAGAGTGCTTGAAAGATATAAGATGGTAGAATGGTTGAAAAACATTAAAAAAAAACATGGTTTAAAATATGGATAATGAAATACCCAACTCTCTTTCAGGATCCTTGAGTTGTTTGGAGGGGTTGCAACATTACTGTCTGTCCCTGCAATGTACAATTTTGTTGTGGAATTTTACGTTTAATTTCATGTCATTGTTGATTAATAGTCTGTTTCTACGTTCAGGGAGTTGGCATTCTGATATCTGGGTTGTTCGGAACTGTAAATGGATCCTCAGTATCTGTGTAAGAATGCTAATAAGGAAGCACTTGCGCTGTTGTCATTCTATGTTAAACTAAGAACTGAACTTCCACCCATACCTGAGAATTTCCCTTTACTTCTGGGCAGTGAGAATGCTGGGCTTTTGGCTCTGACACGCGTTGGCAGTCGAAGAGTCGTACAAATATCAGCAGGATTCATGATATTTTTCTCCATTCTCGGTAAGTAGGTCGGTAATTTATGAGATCTTTTCACCAACAATTTATACTCGTCATTTCTCATTTTTTAATCGTTACAGGGAAATTTGGAGCTGTATTTGCTTCAATCCCAGCACCAATCGTTGCTGCTCTATACTGCCTTTTCTTCGCTTATGTTGGTATGAGCTTTGACCTACAGTTCAGCAAACGGATGTGCAGCTTTCTGATTCATCTCGAGTAGTTTCAGTGAGCTCATATTTTTGTATTCTATTCTCTCCGATATGTGCAGGTTCCGGAGGTCTTAGCCTTCTTCAGTTCTGCAACCTCAATAGCTTCCGAACAAAGTTCATTCTCGGCTTCTCTATCTTCATAGGTTTGTCTGTTCCACAGTATTTCAATGAGTACACGGTACTCAACGGTTATGGTCCAGTTCACACCAGTGGAAGATGGGTAGGGACCAAATATACTTCTTTCTGTACTTATTGCTGATGGTTTATGAATCTCCTCATAATGCGCTAATTCTTCCATCATATACAGTTCAACGATATCATCAACGTCCCTTTTCAATCAGAAGCGTTTGTCGCGGGCTTAGTGGCATATTTCCTTGACAACACATTGCATAAGAAGGACAGTGCGATCAGGAAAGACAGGGGTAAACATTGGTGGGACAAGTTCAGGTCCTTCAGGACCGACACGAGAAGTGAGGAGTTCTATTCCCTTCCATTCAATCTAAACAAGTACTTCCCATCTGTGTGATCTCGGGGATGTCAAGGACTTACAAGCGGCTCTCTCTTACCAAGTAACTGATCCATCTGAAATTCTCTCTCTCTAGCTCTCTCTCTCTCTCTCTCTCTCTCTCTCTCTCTCTCTCTCTGTGTGCTGTAAACGTTAAAAAACCATTGTTGTTACTTCGTGTATTTTATTATGACATTTAAGCTATTTAAGTTTAGTCTCTTTTGATTTTGTATGATGATTTTGGTACAATTTTATTCCATTATATTCCTTGCTGTAAATCCAACTAAGGGAAGTGAAATCTACAAGTAGCAATGAAGTTTGTTTGCTCTCCTTTTTTCATCTTCTTTTTTGTGGTATGGTGTGAAATAGAGACAAGAATAGCATGACAAATTAGTCATTGAGTCTCTTTGTTTAGCAAGTCCATTGTAGTTTCGTATTTTGAGAAATTTCATCCTACATTAACCTATGAGGTGCATCAATGATGATAATTCAGAGTCTTGTAGACATGTTAATTGTGATCATAAAGGTTAAATCATATGAGACATTTCGTATAAGGTTGAATAGCTGGAGAGTTAGATGGTTTGATTTTATATAACTAAGAGCGATAAAAATAAAAGAAAAAAGTTTGACACTAAAAAAACATATTCATAAATGTCTATCTTAATGTGAGACTATGTCCTTTTTTTAGCCGTTGTAAAAATTCATTATGATTAAGTAAAAACTTACAAGAGAAAATATCACATATTTAAACTCTTTGTTTTTCTCTATCCTCCCTAATCACATACCCTAATAACAGCGATTTGAAAAATACAGCAACCGAAATTATAAATATAAACCTTCAATGAAACACATCATATAAGGTTGAAGAGGTTGAGAATTAGATGGTTTAATTTTATATTACCAAGGGCAATAAAAATAAAAGAAAAAAATTAACACTCAAAAAACATGCATGATTTATAGATGTCCGTCTTAATGTGAGATTACGTTATCTTTGTAGCAGTTGCAAAAATTTATTATGATAAAGTAAAAACTTGCAAGAGAAAATATCACATATTTAAACTCATTGTTTTTCTCTATCCTCCCTAATCACATACCCTAATAACAGCGATTCGAAAACTATGACAACCGAAATTAAAAATATAAACCTTCAATGAAACACAACGTCAACAAAACTACACAGATCCAACAATAATACTACCAAAGGAATTTTTAGGCAGCATCATTACGTTTATTTTACGACATAAATAAAGTCCTCAAAAGAAACATTGGAATTGCACGCACTGTGCAGGGAAAAGCCAACCTCCCCAGTTGGTTTGAGCTTTGAGGGATGTTTAAATGCAGCACATATATATATATATATATATATATATCTGTATATAGAGTCAATGAAATGCCATGGTTGAGAATATTGAATGTTGACACTTGAGCAAAAATTATTACCCTTTAAACGAAATGACCAAGTGATACAATGATAGGTACGGGCCTTCTGGACCCATTGATGCACAAGACAAGAAGCACATGAAGAATGTGATCACTAATCAGTTTTAGTGCAAATTGTATGAATATATATATATATATATAAATGTATGTATGTATATAGATAAATGTTTGTATATTTCTGCATATACACACACAAGTCTGTAATGGAAGAGAGCTGAATATTCTTTTGTCATGATCAGGTAGCAGAAAACATGGATCGCTGGAACTGTTCTTTTAGCTTAACAACTCTAGTGGTCTAATAAGTAATATCCAAGTAATTTAAGGCCTTCCACCCATAAATAAATTTAAAAAAAAAAAAAAAAAAAAAAAAAAAAAAAAAAAACCATTTAGGCCAACCAAATATTAAACTGATGCGTTATTTTTTAAGGGAAATTGTTCTATGTATAGAGAGTGATGTATCCAAATAATTTCAGTTGAGCAGTGTAGTCCAAGTATAAAATATGTTAATATGGATTTCTCTTCAAAAAAATTATTCATATATCTCGATCATTATGGTGAGACTGGTTCGAATCCAAAATCTTACAGAGACACTTTCTATCAATGATTAAACCAAAAATGTGAATATCTATTATTCTTATTCACATCTTTAATATCAATACCCCGGATTAAACACCCCGTTCTCACAATATGAAAAGACATCCTCCAGTGAAAAATAAGTTGCATGCTTGAATTTTTTTTTTAATGCCATTTGATGTTAAATCTTCCAAGAATTAATTACTCCAATTATTTGCCAATCTAAGCAATTAGGAAAGATGCAAGAACATGACCTAGTTTAAGCTACATAAATAATTAAACATATCATTTAGCCCACTACAAATTAATAATTTGAGAAAAGGAAACACAAAATTAAACAAATGTGATGATAGACAATTATAAAACAATTATAAGTAAGAGAAACTCACTTGTTTGGCTTACATGACTACATGTTATGGGCATAGACAAAAGGAGAAAGGAAGAAAACAAAGAAACAGAAACCAAACTCCTTAACAAAAATCCCAAGAACATCCTGTATGTTGTTTGGTGGAGATCTAAATATAAAAACCCTTTGAATGCCAAAGAAAATAACAAATATAATTGGGGCCCACAAATTAACAAGAGTGAAAGAAACAAAAACCAGCTCCCAAGTCCTAACAAAAAATCACAAAAGAATACTCTCCTTTGCTGTTTGGTGGAGGTCTTATTAGGACCTTAAATGCCAAGGCAATGTCAGAGGGTCCTACAAAAATTTTTGCATATTCATTTCTTGAAAATGAGAAGAAGCTCCTTTGTACCCACTTGTTTTTTTTTTTTTTTTTTTGAATTTTTTTCAAAAAAGAAAAAATAAATCAAGCACAAATATTATGAAAGTTGAAGATTTCTCATATAATAAATGGCTGTCCAGACTCTTTACAAAATTGGAGGGGGGGGGGGGGGCTTATTTTGAGCAAAATTAAGAGTGCATTATTTAGTTGGGATTAACTTAATAAGCCATATTATACCTACCATTTCACATGACTTGTATATATATATGTGTGTATGTGTATCTATACATATATATATGTATGTATATGAACTAAACACATTAAGAAATGGTTTCTAGGATTTGGGCCCTGTCAGAACAGGGTTGTCCAAGTTGTAAAGTACACTTATCTTACGATTCTTGTTTCCTTCCATTCCTTTCTCTTCCTTTGTAACATCAAGCTTTAACACCCATTTAAGGTTTTTTTTTTTTTTTTTGGGGGGGGGGGGGGGGGGGGGGATTTTCTAACTTTAGTTTGGCATTATTTGACCTAATGACCTATAATTATCTCTGATTTACAAGTTGCTTAAATAGATTTTCTTTTGTTGTTGTTGCTTAACTAGAATTACACTAACATGGAAATTGCAAAAATTTTCTTTGGCTAAATTAAAGCTCCACCACTACTTGACCAAAATCACTTATTATAGGCATGTAGCTAAAACTAAACCCCTCCACTCATTTACTTTACTCTTTTTTTTTTTTTTTTTCTTTCTAGAACTGCTCACCAAATAGATCGATTCAATCTTATCACTTTCCATACCATATAATAGCATAGGATATATAAATATGTTAAAAGACCAAAAGGATATTAAGAGAGAGAGTTTAAGTTCACCCAAAACTTTAATTGTCTTGGAGTCTCTCTCTCTCTCTCTCTCTGTGTTTTGGTTTTGTTTTTAAAGATAATTCGTTGGGGTTAACACAAATAGGTAAGAAAGGGATTCAAGATATTAAGGTTTCAGTTTCCAATCCGGATTTTATGATAAATCCATAATAAATGACGTAGGAAATTTGACAAAAAATCTTATATCAGTAAATTACAGAAAGGGTTTTAAGGTCTTAGATTTCAGTTTCAAAACTAATAAGATTTAGGGCTTGTTTGGTGAAACAATTTGGATTGAAATTTTCAAGTTTGAGTTGATTGATTTTTAAAAAACTAGTTATAATTTTTGTTGACTTTTCAGAAAAAGATAAAAACTAAGATGAAAAATTTAAATTTAAGAGCCCGTTTGGTGAATGAGTTTGAGTTGAAATTTTTAAGTTTGAATAGTAATTTTTGTTGACTTTTTAGAAAAAAATAAAAAACTTTTTCAGAAAAGATAAAAAATTTTGAGAAAAAGATAAAAATTTGAGTTCAAACCTTAAATTTAAACTTGTGCTTCAAACAGAGTCTAAGATAATTAGTCAAACGGAGGCTTGGGATATTAATAGGAGTTGAAACTAACGATTGATAACTATGTTTTACATTCAAGTCCGTACCAAGAAGATAGGAAATTTGACAAAAGAGTCCTATATGTCAGAAGTTTTCATGAGCTTTAATAATCACTCTACACACGTTTTTCTTTCTGCAGCAAAATGTGAAACCAAATAAGTTGATATAATTTTCCACATATATAGAGATATCGAAGTTCTCAATACTTTGCAGGATTTTGCTCATCCTTGACCACTATAGAAGTTTAATGCTTTAAGAATTAATTACAAACCTATTCTAGTTGTTATGTTTGTAGTTTCTCGAGATATAGATAACTACAATTTGGCATGTGACCTTATTGATTTCATTCATCAAAATGGTCAAACTTGTGCCCTATAATTCTTCTCTTCTTTTCCCATATATATATATATATTATAAGATTCTTTTTTACCTAAAAAAAATCAACATTAATTATCTCTTAAAAAGTTATTTTTTTAATATTGTTTATAACCTGCCTACTTAAATGTGCTTGTCTAATATATATAGAGTATATATATATATATAGAAAAGCTCTTTTCTTTGATTGTCGAACAAGGCTGATAATTATAATATTTTATTTCACATCTTATAACTACAAATTAATTTGTACATAACTTTTTATTTAAAATATCGTGATATAAATTATTTAAAATTATTAATATAAATAATAAATATATCACTAAAAAATGTTACATTAAACTTAATTGATTGTTATAATAACTTATAACGTATAAAAAGAATTACAAGGATTGTTTTACAAGGTGCCTGACAAAAAAGCAAACCTTTATATATATATATATATATATTTGTTGATGTTAATTCTGTTAGCATGTATAGCTTTGTGTTTGAAACATAAAGCTCAATAAAAACCCTTTTCTCTTCTTCTTTCGAGACAGGTTGGTATGGACTTGCTGCCTGGCTGTGTCATTAATTTTATTTGAAGATATCTTTTAAAATGAATAAATTTTATTTGAATTTTAGTGCTCCGAATATGCTCACGTCAAAAACTTGTATCATTGCTTTCCCCGTTGCCATGATTTCAATGTTAATGTCAATCGGTGAATTAAGACACACATGAATCATATTTGTAAGATAATAATGCTCTGTTTAGTGTCTGAGTTCATTCTCAAACTAAACTATACTTTTTTATCTTATTTTTTATTTTTATTTTTTTTCTGAAAAGTTAATAAAATTTATAATTAATTTTTGAAAAGCTAACCAACTCCGACTTAGAAATTTTATCTCCAACTAATTTACCAAACGAAGATGCTAAATATTTCATAGAAACGATTAAAAACCCATTTTTACAATATTACGAGTAAAAAGACGGCTAAAATTGTTGTAATTCACTCACTTAGTACGTGTATAATAACAACTTTAAAAACTATGAGACTTTCTAGGCTAGATATTATATATATATATATATAGTTCTATCTTTATCAAATTTGTTAATTTTGTATATTTTTTATTCTTATTTTTGTGAGATCTTGACTATTTGCATTACTCTAATATTCTTATAGTAGCTCAATGTCTAGAGGATAACCATCATGAGTTGAGAATCTCATCTATTTCCAACTCCACTTACTTGAGAAACTAAAAAAGTATTTTATTTTTTAACTACTTTTTACCCTTGTTCTTTTTTTTTTTTTTCCCTCTCTTTTAAAGGGGAAAAAAAAAACCCCTAAAATGGAATGGTAAATCATAAATGATAACAATATAAAGAGCCAAAGATTTTAAGTTGATGCAATCATGGATCACAGTGATACATAGAAGGAATAGTGGGGCCCTAAAAATTGTGGACCATAAAATAATTTTCAAAGTTAAGAGGAAATTTAACCTGACATAGAAAAGGCATGGGATCCACCCTTATTTTCATGTCAAACCAGCATGGACACCTTCTTCACCCCATACACAATGATACATATTGATGTGCCACATTTTACAAATTCGAGAATTCTCTAATAAGATATGAAAAAAAGAAAAAAAAAGAAAAAAAAAAGAGATGTTTGATTTTTATAAAGTTTTAATACATATATATATATATATATATATATTTTTTTTTTTTGGGTTAAGAATCTGATGCGATCAATGTTAAAAAAACTCACATATTACGTAACGCATTTTTCATGCCCGATGAAAGATATATATATATATATATATTTTTTTTAAGTTGAAAAACTCTAATATGTTTTGTTAGTCGTTTTACTGATTTTCCAATGATCAGTTTTAGGATTGTCCACATTAAAATATATGCTGTACAATATAAAATTGCTCACAACTATAATTCAACATTAAAATTTAAGAAATACTAATGGTAAGAAGTGTAATTTGACTCTACTTGTAGGTATTATTGCCTTTGAAAAATTAGATCAGTTTTCAATGGTTTGATCTATAACTAAAAGCAATTCTGCATATATACGTCGTGCTATAAATATTTACTGTGGACACGTTTACAGATCAGACTGTTAAAAAATTAACCTAATAACCAAAATAACAATACGCTAATTAGATAAAAATACAGTTCTTACTACAAGTTTTATCATGTTAATCCAATAACTAAAAATTTCTTTCTTAATCATATTTATATACGTGAAAACTATTTACATGTTTAAGAAGTGTAGGTCAAACATTGGATGAGATTTGTGTGGGCGTAAGAACGCAGTAGCTTCCCGTGGGTGCTCAGAATAGGGGTACGAATTCATTAAGGATATGGCTCAACAAAAATCAATATTAATATGCATGCATTTCTCAGTCAGTGAACTCTATATATATAATAATATATATATATATATATCGGTTTAAATGTCCAATTTTCTTTTAAATTTTTTTTTCCAATTCGGTGCATATTTTTCTTTTCCCGCATGCATTATGATTTATGCCATTTGAAATATGCGTCCAATAATTGTTTAGTAACGTGACCAAAGGACTGCTATTTAGTACAAAATATTAAATTGATTTACGCACAGAGTCAACAAAAAGAACTAATAGAAAGAGAGGGCAAAAAAATAAAAAAGAAAAAAATAATAAAAGTTGCTTTAGAATACTAGTTTTAAAATGTAGTGTTCGTTAGTCCCTACCAGAGTCCTAGTCATTGACTATGAACCAGTATGGACTATATATCTTGAACAATGTCTTCTTATTATTATACCCCAAAAAAAAAAAAAGAAAAAGAAAAAATCAGTGACAACTTTTTTTGCTTATTAAATCAGTGACAACTTTTGGTGTATTTGTTCAATTCATTTCGGAAAATCAGGGTTCATTTTCGAGTTTTGACCATGATCATTTGTTTTTGTGTTTTGTTTTAATGTGATATATTAATAAAAGGAGATTAGAGTGGCAGAGAAAGAGGACTTTTTTTTTATTTTTTATTTTTGAGAAAGAATAGAAAGAGGACCTTGATTTGATAGAGAGAGAATTATGAAACGATTGTCTCTTTATCACAGTGCAACAAGTATCACAAATTCGATTAAATAGCGTAATCCTTGCCTGCATTTTGCAAAAGAACTTGAACTTCTAAAACGTGATGAAACTTTTTCTACCATTCTTTACAAATTATTTGTGGATTATCAATGTCAAATACTTAGGGGGTGTTTGGTATGTTAGTTTGAGTTGAAATATTTTAGTTATAATAGTAAATTTTTTTGAATTTTCAGAAAAGACAAAAAACCTTTTGGGAAAAAGACAAAAAAAAGTTTGAAATGAGATGAAGTTGGAATGGGAACCAAACTCCCCTTTATCTATTATCTTAATAAGATTAAGCGACAAAATTTTACAACGTTTGTAGATTCTTGAAGTATAGATAATCATATAATATGAGAATCTTGCAAGATGAAAGTCCATCTTTTACTAGTTATATTAATACTCTGTGTTCTCGAATTATTTTTCTTTCTAATAATATGATAATAGTCTCATACTTTCTAATGTCGAATCAGAATCAATCATGGACAGAAATAAAGTATTCGGGTATGGTAGAAGAGACCTTCATGACTCTTTATCATCATTGTTATAATTATTGTATTTAAATGACTCTTGACAAGTGTAATGAAAAAAAAAAAAAAAAAAAGGAAGTAGAATGTTTTGAAATTTATCCGTTTTGGTTTTGAAGATGTAGAAGATGCCCAAAACCTTAATAAAGACAGGACACGTCCATTCTTGCTAAGGAAAGGAGGAGAAAAAGATGGGACTCCAAACTTTTTTTTTTCCTTTCTTTTTTGAATGCCTTTTTTTTTTTTTTTTTTTTAATGTAACACAAAACGACCATAAAGTATTACATGTATGCATATAAACCAAAATTAAAAACCAAAAAAAACAAAACAAAAAAAAGTTTGTTTGTTTTCTTTTCTTTTCTTTTTTTTTTTTTTTTTTTGGTGAGAAAGAAAGAAAAAGGTTAAAAAGATAAATAATTTCAGAAATGATCCAAAACAGAATGATAAAAGGCATTGGCTGACGAAGCCCCTCACACGCGACACGCACTTATTACGTGTTGGAGGGACTTGGGAAAATGCCATTTGGATTTTCATGAGTTTTTTTTTGTTTTTTTTGTTTTTTTTGTTTTTTTGTTTTGCTTTTCCCCTCTCACGTTTTTCTTCCTTTTTTGATCCGAACGTTTTTTCTTTCTTTCTTTCTTTCCCTTTTTTTTTTTCCTTTTCGCCAAACAGCAAAAAGAAAATCCTCTCTCTTCATTTCTATCTCTTTCTCTCTCTAGCTCTTTCTATGTGGTCGGGTTCGGTGGGCAGCATGAATCGTACCCTCTCTTGTGACTTGTTGAATGGGTATGGCAACGCTCTACCACGCGCTGCATTGGGGCGCGTGCTGTAATATGACAGATAAATAGAAGGATTATTTGTTAAAAGAAAACAAAATAGAAGATTATTTTCTATTTTTACTATCTATTTTGAGTTTATAAAAAAATATACATATATAAATGTATATCACATATCAGATCAAATGTGCTCAAGATTATACTCGTTGAGTTTAGCTGATTTTGATAATTGAATTGATGAACTTACTCTTTATTGCTTATATATGTAGATATAGTAAATAGTCTTATAACTATATGCAAAGGGAAAATTGATTAATAATTGTTCGGTTATAGATTTACCTATAACTATAAGTCATAAAGTATGATTTTGTCAATCCATGGGTAAAATCAGTTGTTGACACACTGAAAAGGTACAAATTTGACATGAATTTAAAATTAAGACACAATTTTTAGACATATCTAAAACACGTTTCGGCCTCAATTGATTCTTGAGTTCAAACTCAAAATTTTCATATCAGTTTTTGTCTTTTTCTGAAAAAGTTTTTCTTTTTTCGGAAAAGTCAATAAAAATTTTCAACTCAAACTCATTCACCAAACGAACTCTTTATACATATATTTTTGAAATTAACTCAAAATGCAGGTACATATTCATAAATATTCCAAAAGTAAAATTTGGATTCTCTTAGGAAAGAGTACCTTTTTTTGGTGGTCCATTGTGATTTATATGGGCCATGTTGGGCATTGAATTTGGCATTAAATTTTGGGAATTCAATTTCAAATTGGGTAGGCTTTTTTTTTTTTTTTTTTTTTCTCAAAAAAAAAAAAAAAAGACTTCTGGTTTCAGATGGGGAGGTGGTCAGTGGCTATTGATGTTTCATCTAACCAACACACATGAAAAGGAAGTACTAAAATACTTTTGTTTATTAGTCGTCTCTTTGACATAAATACAAAAAAATTATTTAGGGAATAAAATAATAATTGATATGCTAAGAGGTACTTTCACTCATACGCACTCACACACACACACACTTTCATATCATATATACTTAAAATATAATAGTGATATATCGAAAAATATTAATTGTTTTTCATAATAATAGTAACATTCTTAGTCTAATATTGAGAAACATTGACAATAATCATAAACATTTAATCGCAATAACGTCATATACCAAAAGAAAAAGTCACAAAAACTAATAACAATTTTATAAATGACACCAAAAAGAAAAAAAAAAGAAAAAAAGAAAAACTTTAGACGTCCAAATAATGAAGCATATATATGTCATCTAAGGAATATTATAACTACCACCCCATAATTCCACACCATTGCATCTAGTGTAAGTGTTACAAAATAAAAAAAGGAAATTTAAAATATTCAAAGAAGTTGCTTCCCACACCAAAAAAATAAAAAAAATAAAAAGTCCAAAATGACACGTGCAGCCACGTACACAACAGGCGCGTGAGAGACAGGCATTTTTTTGGACAGCGTGGGGGATTAGTACTTAAAGCCACGTAAACTTGTAACAGTTTATGAATAGTTTCTTCTTCTAATAGCTCTTTTGGATCGGAGAAAAAAAATAATAATAATAAATTACTCATTTAGAATCAGTTTAGCGAGGCATTGCAGACGAAATTTTTGAGATATTTAAATTAGAGTCTATATATATTTTGAAAATGTGTGTTTAGTTACAAAAAAATTGTTTAGAGTAAAAAAAGTATAAAAATCTTAAATGTATTTGAAAAATATATCAATATATATTTTATTTCGTTTTTCTTAAAATTTTATGTAATTTAAAATAATCATTTTACTTGGACTTAAAATAACAAAATTTTAAAATTTTAAAATTTGAGTTTATTGTAAATATTTATAAATATGAATAGTAAAAATTGAAAATTAGTTTTGAGGTTTCCAATCCCGAACAACCCATAATCTCTAAACTTTTAAGTGTATAAAACTTAGTTTTCTTTCCCCTCAACTTAAATGATTGTTGATGCCAAAAATCCTTGACACAACACCAAATGTGGTTGGTTGGTGGGGTTAATCCTATGCCGTTGTGCTCTGCTTGGTAATTTTCAAAAAAATAAGTACCTTGGAGTAAAGGGGACACTTGTGAAGTGTTTGCTAAACGTACTCCGATACTTAAATGAATGAAGAGAACTGAATAGCAAGTGGAAGAGCATAGTTTTTTGCAAGGAGAATGACCATACATGGGGGTGTGAGGCTCTACCTTATTTATAAGTGTTCCCATGGGTTCGGGTGCTCCAGGTGACGCTTGTGGGTTGCACTTCATATGGTCTTAGCGGTTCGACCCACGCCAGGTGCATGAATACTCAGAGTCCACTGGACAGATGCCACGTGTCCTTAGCTTAGACGAAGAAGGAGTCCGGGAATAGACCACAGGTACCACTGTTAAATGGTGCCGGTCAAGTAGGGAAGCCACGCCAGTGCAAGCATAGGCGGCAGGTGTTAGGTGTCAATTGGTACAAGGTGGTGGAGCAGGTCCACGTGGACCAGTTTGTTCAAGAGGGGCTCGAGTGTATTCGAGGACTGAATGCCAACTTCTTGGTCGGGGGTGGTCTCATGCTAGTCTCGGGGGTCGGTTCCCTTCATGGCTTGCTTTATGGGACACAACAAAGATGTTTCTAGTTGGCCGTGCCCCCGTAAGGAAGTGGCCTTGGTCTGACGCAGTTAATTCCCCTAATCTGAATGATTGTTCGGATGTTCTCGGCCTGCACGCGATCCACCCCCGGTTTGCAACGAGAGACCTTGGTCGGCTCTCGAAGGTGTGCATTCGAATGATGAAAAGGGTTCACGCTTGACCCAATCAGATCCAATCATGCTATCAATAATAATCATAAACTATTAAAAATTATTGCAATATAATTTTCTTTAATTTTTGAATGGAATCGTTCATTAATTTAGTAAAAAAATAATGCAAGGTATTATTTTTAAACTAATGAATTCCGTCCAGCAGCAAACAAGGCAATTACCAAAATAGCAGTTTATTTAAAAAAAATTGTGGAATGGTGACGTGGCAAACAGAGATAAAGCGCAAAACTAGGTGTTTAACGGACGGTGGATGGGTTAAAGCAAAAGAGGAGACCAAAAGTACGCAACGTATCTGACCCGTTCAAGTAATAAATATCAACTGAGTTGCCAAAATTTTTTTATGTGTATTTAGTATTTACAAATATAAATGATAAAATTAAAAAAAAAAAAAAAAAAACCACTGTTGTTTCACCGGACCAATCACAGCTCACCACATCATGCACCTGGGGACAAGATGGTCAGCAACCAAATTACCAAACTATCCTCGTTTCCTGTAGTAAAAATTTCTTTAGACATTCTTATCAAAAGGCTGTAAAAAAGAGAGATTTTAAAGAGCTCTGTTTGCTTTATAAAGACCCTTGTTTTTGCATTGCCCCTATCATAAACACCTCCTCTTCCTCTTCCTCTTCCTCATCCACCTCCTCCACACCACCCACCTCTTAGCTTTCGCTTATCATCAAGCATTGTAGAGAGAGAAAAAGAGGAGAGAGAAACAAGGAGAGAGAGAGAGAAGAGAGATGGGGAATTGCCAAGCGATAGATGCAGCAACGCTGGTGATACAATACCCAAGTGGGAAAGTGGAGAAACTGTACTGGCCTGTGAGCGCTAGCGAGATTATGAAGACCAATCCTGGCCACTACGTTGCTCTCCTTATCTCCTCTACTCTCTGTCCTTCCAACCCCAGTGACCATATTCATGTTAACACCAACACCAACACCACCAACACTACTAAATTAGATCCCAACAGCTATACGGTCAGTTCTAATATCAACAACAACAACAACAACAACAACAACAACGGCACGGTTCGTTTGACGCGTATCAAGCTCCTCCGCCCAACAGACACTCTTGTTCTTGGCCAAGTTTATCGGCTCATCACCACCCAAGGTTTGCTTCCTTTTTTTTTTTTTTTTTTTTTTGGGTTTGTTCTTGTTTTTTAGATGAAGTTTGAGAGAACAATATAATATATAATATATATATATATATATTTTGTGTAATTTTTAATTTTTGATTTTGTGTGTTTTTGTGGGGGTTGGTTTGTGTAGAGGTTATGAAGGGTTTGTGGGCAAAGAAGCAAGCAAAGTTGAAGAGAAATAGCCAGACGGAAAAGCCTGTGGCTGCAATTAGAGGATCTGAAATGGTGGATAAGGAAGTACACCAGGTGAGATTTTTTTTCTTTTTTCTTTTTTCTTTTATCACCATGGTTTTAAAAAAATATACATGTATATGTATATTTACACATATATATGTTATGAAGTTGTATCAAATTTCAACCGTAGTTTCTTAATTCTTGAACCCCATCTTCTGTTCTTCCCGAAGCACTTCCTGCAATAACTTGTCATAATTAAAACTACATCCCAGTTTTAAGAAGAGTTGCCCAATAAAAAAAATTTTCAAACCATTTTTTTTATAAAATAATTTGTAATAATAATATTAGTGAATCAGCATAATATCAGGGATCATAATTAGACCCCCTCCTTTAGTAACGGCCCTAATAAATAAATAAATAAATAAATAAATAAATATATTTATAGAGAAACAAGACTAATAATGAATGCTCCAGCTCTCTGTCTCAAGTTGTGCCTAATAAATTAATAAATCAATGAAATAATCATTTTTTTTATTGATTGATTAAATAAATAAATTGGATTCAGTTTGTTTCCACCAATTATGCCTCGCTAGATTCCTTCCATCATTTACACAAATTTGGACCAAATGATTCGAACTGTAGGGTGTGAAATTACTTATAGATTGTAATAATAATTTTTCAGGTGATTAAACAAGAAAGACACAGAGCAAGAACAGCAACTTCATCAGCAACTGCTTCTGCAGCCACAGCCAGGCCAAGAACATGGCAACCTTCGCTGCACAGCATCTCTGAAGCTGCAAGCTGATAACGCAAAAACCCCTTTTCTTTTCTTTTCTTTTCTTTTCTGACCTTCCAAACGCTGCAAAACCTGCAGAGAAAAACCCCAACCTTAAAAAAAAAAAAATGAAAAATAAAAATATTAATGCTTCATTATTGAAGGAGGAAGAAGTTGGTCAAGCATACATATATATTTATATATATAGATATATATGAGACTGAGTTGGGGGTGTACTTGAAAAACTCTGTTGATCATCAGGCTGTTATCTGCAGATCTGACTCTGAGTGAGATGCATAGTTGTGCATAGGAAAGAGTGGTTTTGTTATAATGCAACTTACTATGGTAGTCAAAAATGTTTCTGCTGTACTCGAATGAGAAAATTCCAACTTTTGAATAGACTCAACTTATTATTATTGTAATTCTTACCTTCTGGTCTACTTCTTTTTCTCTGTAGATTTATAGCAAATTTACATATACCATTCTAACTGAATTTCAAATTGATCTCAAAAACAGTCTCAATACGCTGATCTCAACGTGCTATAAATCAGACCCAAAAATATTTGAAGTATGAAAATCCAATCTTGAGCCAAAAATGAAAAGCTAAACCTAATAGTGTCATTAAAAAAAAAATGGTGTGTTTTCACCAAGAGTTCACCAATGTTTTCCAGATATATATATATATATATATATATCATATGTGCGTGTGTGCACTGAACCTAAAAATTATTGTTTGTCGGCAATGTGAGACCATTACAGAAGTCTACTGCAATGAAACGACTTTTTTTTTTTTTTTTTAGGAAATGTACAAAAAAGTATTTGGTAATTATCGTACAAATAATGCAATGAAGTTATCTATATTTAGTTAAGTCAACTTTGCATCAAAATTGTACAACCAAGAAACTCATGATACAAACATTTGATTGGTCCGTCTCTGTGTGTGTGTTTCAATTATAAATCAGTTTGGCAGTCAACATTACACCAAAAGTTTATTTCATCACTAACCGAAAAACTTTCATACGAGAACCACAAATTTTGCTTAGCTTTCAAGTGAGCATAGCATGCTCGACGACACTGTTAAATGATTCGGCAAAAATTTGTGACCAAAAAGATGACTTTCAAAAACTTTGAACTGCATGGCATCTGCGTTGATAAAGCATGTTTCTCAACATTAAATATGATTAGAATCATATCAAAAGTGAAAATATAAAGAATTAATAAAACCGGATAAGAATCTGATAGTGCAAAGCAGTATCTTTTTAGGACGGGAAAAAAGGGTAGAAAAAAGGGGGTGGTGTTGATCATGCATGCACGCAGTCATGATGGAGAAAAACGGCAGGGAGCTGGACATAATTGCAGTGTAGCTAATGTTGTGACAACAAATAAAGTCGCCACAAGATCTAATGTGCTTAATGGAAGATATACATATATATATATATATATATGGTGTATATATGTACATATAAACATCATTAATTAGTACAAAGTTTCGTCTTTTTTTTTTTAAGCAGAAAAGAGAGGCATAAAAAGGTCACAATATTACCTGTGATCAATCATGCTTATACTTGTACCTTTTTGACTTTTGAGAGCAGAGAAACACCATCAACGTATGTCTTTTTCTTAGTGCGCTGGAACTAGCAGAAACTTCTCACGCCCGTGGCAAAAAATTTTTTTTAATTTATTTTTCACATTTTCTCATCTTGGCTTTTTTCAGCATCCACAGAGCAAGACAGACAAGAGGGTAACATAGCAAAAGTAGGCATTTTCTTTGCCTTTTTTTTTTTTTTTCTTTTCTTCCTTTTAATAATTTCATTCCTTTTTTATTTTTTTGGGCCCAATTTCATATTTTGTGAAGATCTTTTTCACTTTAGGAATATTGGTTTGCTCCACTTGATAGACAAACCTTTTGGAGTAAGACAATCACAAACCAGCTCACAAGGAGGTAGCTTTTCCCTAAGCATGGAACTTCTCTGAATTATTCACACACACACACACACACACACACACACACACATATATATATATATATATATATATATATATATATATATATCTTTGGGGTCCTTCAGATTCCAACAAAAAAATACCTTAGTGCTCTTGCCTGCGGGCCATTGCTTGTTTGCCATTGTTCAACAAACTTATAACATCACGTAAGAATTGTCCCTTTTTCTCGACACAAATTTTCACTTGAAATATCAGACTCATCTGTTTGTGAAGCAGCATATGATATACCCTTTCAAAGATTCCTCAACTTCAGTCTGTCTGCTGCTTTTGTTTTGTTGCACCATATTGCAAGAGATCGCATCCCTTAATCTTTCGCAAAATTGTTTCGGTAGATGATATCAATCATGTTACGTGAATTCTCGTTTACTTTGGAGTAGTCACATTTTTATGTATTACACGCTCTAATCCTTCACTAACGAGAGCAATAATATAAAAGAAAGACAAATAAGCACACGGAATTTTAGTGGTGTACCCTCATTTTAAAAGCTACGTCCACTTTCAGACGCCCCAAGTTCTCGTTGCAATGAAGAAGAAGAAGATTACAAGGAAATCACATGCCTCATACCTCTCGGCGTAATTATGTTTGTCTCTGACCTAATTCCAAAAACCAGCATCCCTTAATATGTGTAATTTGCGCTATCAGAATGTATGTACGAAAAACACACCCATATGGCCTACTAACTCTGCGTTAGGGCGATAATGAGGCTGCACACACCCAGGACATGTTCAAAAAAAAAAAAAAACATGTTGTGGCTACCAATAATCATTGCACGAACATATTCCCTCTTTGAAAGTGTGGAAACGAGAACGATCTCTGACAATTAGTTCTCTCTTGTAAACTAAAGAGATGGCCTTCAAAGCTGAATGACAATCATCACATGTCCTAAGATTTTTCACTATCCTGATGGGAGTTCGGGGCTCAATAATCATCAGCCCGAAAGTGACAGCTAACTTCTCACTATGGTGAGCGACTGCTTGCTCTTTATCTTCCTCACTTAAGTCGAACAAAACCTGCCTTGTACTAGCAACATAGCCTCCGAGGCGAGCCCGTTTCAGAACCTCATTCAACTTCTCTTGAATCTCCACAATTCGAGGATGCAATTGATCAGCAACTCGGAACTCGTGAACAACTCCATTCACTTCTATCCAACTACACCCCGGAATTGATTGGTTTTTCTTCTTCTCACTCACTAGGTTCCTTAGTTCAGCAACTCTCTCCCATTTTCCAAGAGAAGCGTTTAAATTCGAGAGAAGAACCTTGCCTTCGTTGTGCCCATCAAGGTCTAGCTGCTCGATGTGCATTGAAATTCGTTCTCCTAACTTAGCATCGTGGTGGATTCTACAAGCACTGAGCAAAGCCCTCCATATAACAATGTCTGGAGGCATTGGCATACTCTTGACGACTTCAAATGCCCTCTCCAAAAATCCGGCACGGCCAAGCAAGTCAATATAACACCCGTAATGCTCGATCTTGGGAACAATTCCCCACGAGCTTTCCATACTCAAGAAGATTGAAGAACCCTCATCTACCAAACCTGAATGGCTACATCCATGTAGCAGTCCTAGAATTGTTATGCCATTAGGCATAACATTTTCCTCTAACATCTGATAGAAAACTTGTACAGCATCTTTACCGAGTCCATGAATGGATAAGCCAGCGATCATGCTTGTAAAATTGAAAACATCTCGTCTGGAAGTCTGACAAAAAACTTGTTTCGCACGGTCTATTCTTCCACATTTTGCATACATGTCAATTAGAGCAGTTAGGATATTACTACTAAACGGAATTCCATTAGCATCCATATACGCATGTATCCAATTCCCTTGATCTAAAGCCCCAAGATTAGCACAAGCAGATAAAACCGAAACAAGTATAGCCTCATTCGGCTTCACCTTGCCTTCATACAACATGTGATGAAAATATCTGAGAGCCTCAATATACCTATCGTAGCCAACAAAACCTGATATCATAACCGCCCACGACACGCTATTGCGCAACGGCATCCCTTCAAACAGTTCACAAGCTTTACCAATCTCCCCGCCTCTCGCATACACACGTAACAAACTAGTCCACGTGAAAGCGTCTCTCTCAGGCATGGTATCAAACACTTTCTGGGCATCCTCCATTCTCGTAAAAACAGCGTACAAGTTGATCACCGCATTGCCCACAAACAAATCCGACTCCAACCCATTTTTCAACCACCAACCCATGAACAACTTCCCCGTACCGCGCTGATTCCTGATGCGAACAAGAAGTGATCAACGAAGGTGAAAGTGTACTTGTCAGGGACAAATCTTGGACCCTCATCCATGGCCAACATTTGACAGAAAAGAAGTAGAGATTCTTGTGAGTTTTGAAGCTTGGAATAAGCCCTGATCATGAGGTTCCATACTAGAGTAGGAGGCAGAGAAGAAGGGTAAAAATCAAAGAGAATTCTTGCACTCTTAAGGTCCATAACAGAGAGGTAACAGTTAATGAGAGAGGTGGTTAAAGAAGAATGAGAAGAGAGTGCAAAAGTGAAGACTCTTGCATGGATCTGTTTGAGTTTAGGGAGAGAAGGGCGTTGCTTTAGCAACTGAAAGAGTGTTTGTGGGATTGGGTGGTCCAATGGGATTGGGATTCTGTTGGTTGGTTTGGGAACGGCGGGTGATGTGGTTGATGAAGAGAAGAAAGAGGGAAAAGCTTTCAATTTGAAATGAAAAGTGGGACCTTTGAGTTTGCAGATTTTGATCACTTGCATTTGGTGTTTTTGAGGTGTTTGGGAGACGAGAACGGGAATACAATCTAAAAAGTTTTGATTTTGGTGTTTCTATGTACCACCCCTAGGTGTGATGGCCTAGAATTTAGGGTGAGTTTGGCACCATTTCATTTTCATTTCATTTCAAACTTTTTTTTGTCTTTTTCCTAAAAAGTTTTTGTCTTTTTCCCAAAAAGTTTTTTGTCTTTTCTGAAAATTCAAAAAAATTTACTATTACAACTAAAATATTTCAACTCAAACTAACACACCAAACACCCCCTTAAAGATTATTGAAAGATTGTTGTAGTTAGGTCTATGATTCGAGATTTGAGTGTTGAGTGACTTCGTTTAAGATCTTGAATACAAAGATTTGTTTTTATCAGTGCAGAGTTCGATTTAAAGTGCTTGAAATCACATTCTTCATATGCCCTAACCTACTAGCACGTTCAAGTAAGGCTATAATGATGCGTTATTCATACGAATAAATGAATATTTTGTTAAGTTGTGAAGACTAATTATTATCCTGATATAGAGACAATATGTGGATTGACCTTTACAATAAGATCATTGTGGAGTCAAAAGGGGGGCGGGAAGCATGCTCCGCCCCCAGAAACCTAAAGTCATTAAGGCGATGTTTCATTAATGGTAATTTTTTTTGAAAATTTCATGCTTGTAATTTTTATTGGCCTAGTTTTCTTTTATAAATAGGAGACATATAATTCACTGTTATTTCTATTCACACGAACATTTATGTTGAAAAACAGAATCCTACTTAAAGTTTAATAACTCTACCTTAGAATATGATTGTAGGCATAGTTTAACATTATATCTATGAATGATTTCACCACACGCCGTTGAGTTCAAATTTCCTTAGGCACAAATTCAAAATTAAATAAACAACTCGAGCCTCGATTTCCACACCAAAAAAAAAAAAAAAAAATCTTGAATGCAATAGCTGGACTGAAGTTTGCAAGAAAAGGGGATAAAACAGAAAAGAAAACAGAGCAAACCTTTTAGGTTGTGTAGCAATAATAATGTTGCATTTTGAACCGACCAGGTAAAAGAACGAGGCCTCTGATATTGATTTGCACCAAATTTTTATTTTCTTTCATCCTTTTTATCTTTTATTTTATTTTAACTAAACAAAATGGAAACATGTTGTGTGGTCAAAGCACAGTTGCCCCTTGCCAGAAATCATAAAACTCAGAGCAATTCTTTCACAACTCTGTTTTATAGGGACAAATAATGAAAGACTTTCATTCAATTTTCATCACTTTTGTGGCACACATTCAAGAACAGTTTTTTGAAACCAAAATTCCAAACATTCCCGTTTCTTTAGACAAGGACCTGAAAAGATCCAAGAGACCAAACAGCTTTATTATTATGTCTATATATATATATATATATATATGCTTATGGAGTTTTTGTGACAAAATGTTTCAGAAATTCTGTCCAAACTTCATGTATGTATACGTATTGGTATACAAAATAAAAACATAGAAATAACAATTACCCAAAAAAAAAAAAAAGGCTCACCAAAGATGTTATTGTCCATTGAAAGCTCACACTCAAAATTAGCAACAAAGTGAAAACTCAAACGAGACTCTTCTTGTTTTAATACTACAAAGAGTTGTCTTTCCTTCGATTTCCAGGGACAGAAACTTGTGGTCATACAGATGATGGTGTGGAGAAGTTGTTACACAACTACGGAGTTCTCGGTCACCGCTTTGACAACTTCATGCTTGTCAAGTTGGCTGAAGTTTCCCTTTCGCCTTAAAGAGTTGTGTGTGGTGGTGCTTACAATAGATACGCTGCTCGTGGGCCACGTAGTTCGACGGGCTGATCACGCAGCCACCGTGAGCACACCTGAAACAGGCTTTGTGGTATGATGTTCCATCGACCGCCACCTGAAAACATCACGGTTAGGGCCTAATCTGCTCGCTCAAGAAGAAGCTCATTGACACAAAAATATTGCAGGGATAATATTGCGACGAAAAGCTCACAACTTTACATCAAATGCTAAAGATTACCTTCTCAATTGGGTAAACAGTTTTATTGCAAGCAACACATTTTTCTTGAGTGCCAGCAAACAGACGTGAAACTTTGCTGTTTGTTTGGACCTGCACAATTTCTCACAATCAATTAAAACAAAACGAATTGGCGACTTTGCGTATGAAGTGTCCATTTGACCGTCCTTATGCTTTTAGTCGTTAGAATAAGAGAAGTAAAAACAAGCTTAATCAAAGAAAAGTAGTTTAAACATTACGAAAGCTCTAATACAAATTTCAAAGTCTTTTTAAAAGGGTTTCTTGAGAAGCCATATTTTGTGCCTTTAATCGGGAAGCTCTTCAAAAAGGGCCAAAGCTCTTCTAGAGGCTACCATATACCTCTCGGAAGCAGATTTTAGATTCAAGAAATCAAAAAGCGGCTTCTAGAAAGCAGTACAAACGGGTGTGGCAAGTGCCAGAATCCTTAAATTCTAGTACCAAACATGATTTTCTACAACTGAAAGACACGAGTTAGCATATCGACAACATGGTACCTGATCAGCTGATCTGTCTCTAACAGTTCTTGGAGTACCTGCAGGTAAACAAAAGAAATTAAGTGAAACGAACATTCAGTTGGGCAATTCAGCTTAAGATGTTGATTAGGCGAATATGTTCTAAACGGATAGACAACTGATCACCTTCGAAACTCTTTTCCAAACTACCGGTCATCTTAAAGAGTTGATCGAAGTGAGGCTTGCAGTACAAAACACCCTCGAAGGATGAATAATCACTCAGCTGCAAAACACATAAGATAAGATGATAGAGTTCAATTTCAATATCTGGAAATAATGATCACATAAACTACAACCGTATAGGATGTTCGTCATGAAAAACCACCGAAACTCTGTACTTTTGTTCTTAATCCTCCGGTTCATAATCTTGCAGACCGATTGTGCTAGATTTTTTCGTCCCCTTAAGATAAGTTATGTCAAATGAACATTTTAACACCGAGGCATGATATCATAAATTTATACTCTTAGTTCCCTCATAGCTTCATTTCCATGTTTCAAGGATCATAATTTGAAGACTTTACAAAAAATTGTCTGCCTGAAAACAGAACAAAGTAATTATTCGAATTCCGTCCTTTCCATTGTATTCAAATCCGTCTCTCAATCACTTGGTAAAATCTAGTCTTGCATATTAAGATTTGATAGAAAGAACAGCATGGTACACAGCTCTTTAGCCATTTTCTTGAATTCAATTAGAAATAATGTACACATGACCCTGACCTATATGAGGAGTTCTCTTTTAGAAAGTTTTGAATTTAAGACTTACATGTTGATATACCACAAATTGAAAGATCATCTCCAGCCATAAGATACAGGGAATTCTAATTCCTTAGGAGACTAAAACATCCACAAAAAAAAAAAAAAAAAAAATTATCAGCTTGACCTTTCCGATCCCCGTTGGGGCTAGCTCAACGGATCAGAGCGAAAGGATCTGAGTAGAAGCTCCTATGTTCGAAACTTTTAAAAAAAAAAAATTTTTTTTTTCTCTCTTTGATAAGTGAAAATCACAGTCGCTCATACTAAAAAAAAAAAAAAAAAAAAAAAAAATCGTATTCATCTTGTTAAGCTGAACTTTCGTTTTAATGCTTGAAACAATCAAAGGATAGAACTATTCCGACTTTACAACTTTAATCAAATCTCAAATTTCTTCCACAGATCATCATCAACAATCAATCAATCAAAAACAAAAGGTTTTTTTTTTTTTTTTGGTCAGTCAAAAACAAAAGTTAACCATCATGATCATGAACTCTAAACCAAACCCACATAGACAAATCATGATTGAGCTGAGACTTGGGTACAAAGATGATCAGATACATAGACACATACACACAAATATACATATACAAATAGACACATATATACATATATACATACATATATATACATGACTATAATGAACTAAAAGTGGAGAAGGTGTCAGACCTTGAGGGTGCGTTTGCAGTGGTGGCATCTGAAACAAGCCTTGTGATAAACTTTGTTGTCAGCAGTGAGCTCATCAACAAAGTACACAGTCTTATCACACGCCTTACACTTCTGGGTTGTCCCTGAAAATGTTAACGCCATCTTGATTCTTCACAACCAACAACAACAACAACAACCAAAAACCAAAAACCAAACAAAATTGCCCCAAAAACCTCCTCTTGTTTTCTTAAAAAGAGACTTTTTTTTTTTTTTTTTTTTTTTTGTGGTTTTTCTAACTTTGTCTGTCTGTTTTCTCTCACTTTCAGGTTTTGAGAGTCTGCGGTTTACAGCTTAGAGCCTGTCAGAGGAAGACAAAACTCCTTTTTTTTTTTAATTTTTGTTTTGCTTGTGATGGGCTTGTAATTATTTTTGAATTTTAAGACCAATCAGACATTGTAGCTGTGTCACGTCAGGGGCAACATGGTAATTTGGTGGTGGAGTAATGATGGTTTCGGTGACAACTAAGATTTGTCGAATTACCATGCTGCCCTCAAGAAGGACACGTGTCCATGTGTGAATTTTTGTCGTAAGTAGTTGAGTTATGATTGGCTGTACTGTAAAAACAAATCTTTACTGGATAGATTCTAACATGTATGCGTTTTTTTCGCAATACGAGGGATCACAGTGTTAGGCTACTCAGTCTCATAGCGCGTGTACTTCGTTTAGATTTTTACAATGTCTAATTAATTTTGATACTTTTAATTATTTTTTAAAAACAATTTATAGCCACGACCCAAAAGAAAAGAGTATTTAGTAAATGAGTTTAGTTTAAAATTTTTAAGTTTTAATAGTAATTTTTATTGATTTTTTAGAAAAGACAAAAAATTTTTTCAGAAAAGATAAAAAATTTTTTCAGAAAAAGATAAAAATAATAATAAAAAAAATACACTTTAGTTTAAAATGAATTTTTTGTCAAACAAGACCGAAATCAACCAATGGTATTCTACTTTTTAACCATTCGATTTGTGTAAAAAAAAAAAAAAACATTTACCTTATATGTTTTTTAATTCTAATATAATTTTGATAGGATCTAATATTTAAAAATATACATTATGAGTTTGAGACCATATGAGGTGGACAAAAAAAAAAAACAGTTTTTACAAATTTTGTTTTTATATATTCGAGCTTTTTTATATGTAGTAAACAGATTTTCAAATTGATTAAGAAGTAACTATTGTGTTTGTAAAAATTATATATTTATGATTATTGAAAATGCTCATCCGAAGGAGTATAAATTTACTGTCTTATTTTTCTATCTCAAGGTACCTCAATAATATATTGATAACTCATCAATTTATTCAGAAATTTTTAATATTTAGAATTTTTAAGTGGTTAAGTTTTTTAGATACTATGGCATGATATTGTTAAGAGAGACAGTTCAATAAGATAAAAAATTCAGCAAAATAAATCGCCACTCCACCTGAAAAAATATGTAAGTTTTTTTCCCCCAAAAAATGTTTAAGGTTGTTTTCAATTTGGACAGATATTACATTTTAAGAGAGAGATATTGCATTCATTTAATGTACTCTTCCCAAATTTTCAAGCTATATATATAAATATTTTTTAAATTTGTTTCAACTTGACAAAGACAGATTAATTTTGCTACAAATTATTAATCTCTAGTTAAAATCAATTGAAAATTCAAAGATCTAACTACGAATTTATGATGACACTTGATTTTGTAAAAATAAACAATTCTTATTATAAAAAATTCTTAATTAACTAAACTTAGCTTGTGTTTAGTGTATACGAGTTTGGAAAGAAATTTTTAAATTGAAATAGATTAATTTTTTAAAATCTTCTTAAGAAAAAAAAAAGATAAAAATTGAAATGAAAAATTAAGTTTTAAATTTGAAAGCGAAACAAAACCTTAATTTGGGTGCAAGTGTGGATGACGCTCCTTTCCAGCAAGTGGAAATGGTGAGGCAACTATGAGCTTCTTTTGTTATTATATTATATAAAAAAAATAAATAAAAAAAGAAAAAAAGAAAAAAGAAGAAGAATAGGCAAACTAAATGAAGATGATGATAATGATGATGGGGTATGAATATGATGCACTTTTGGAATTTGTCTTTGTCCCTATTTTCTCACCTTGACTTGATTGGGCATTGGCATGGACAACTAGTGTATCTTACCCCCACCACTTTTTTATTTTTTATTTTTTATTTTTATTTTTTGTATTTATTTATGTTTTTCGATGGGTGTAATTAAAAAGCAAACTTAAAGTTACCTGCCAAAAAGCAAATTCAAAAAAAGCATACCGGCTCCTATTTGTACAAGTTCTTTTTCTTCCTTCCTTTTGGCTTAAAAGTTGGCATAGGTATCTATGCATCTATATAGATGAAAGAAAAGGATCACTAAATTACTCATTTGATATCTAAAATCTCAATATTATGTAATTTTGATCTCTAAAATCTTTTTTAGTAGTTAGAATACCTTTAAATTTTTAAAATACTATTATAATAGTCCTTTTCGTTAATTTTTTAATGAAATATATTAGTAATTTAATCAAATAGTAGTCCTAATTTTGGATTCTGTTAAAAAATTAACAAAAAAAAACTATTATAGTAATTTTTTAATAATTTATAATCATTCCAGCTATAAAAGGGAATGCCCTAAACTATTAAAATGTTACTATAATAGTTATTTTTGTTAATTTTTGAACGGAATATGTTTGTAATTTGATCAAAAAATTATGTTAATTAATGGATTTCGTCTAAAAATTAAAGTAAAGGATTATTATAGCGATATTTTAAAAGTTTAGGGACATTCTAGTTACGAAAAAAGGTTCAGGGATTAAAGTTGTACAAATTTAAAAATTCACAGACTAATCTAATAGTTTACTAAAAAAAAAAAACAAAAACGAAAACAAAAACAAAAACAAAAGGTGTATAAGAGCTTTTTGAGCAGGGATGAAAATGAAAGAAAAAGAATACAAGCTAATAATTAGAGCATGGATTTAAACTGAAAAAAAAATCCAATTTGAATGATTGATGTTCAGAAAAGAGAAAAATAATTATTATGTGAATTTTGAAAAAAAAAAATTAATTTAAATTAGATTAGATTTGGATTGGATTGAGGTTTTACGGTTGAAATCTTCACTTCAAATGAGAGCTAACTTTTAAGAAGGATATCATATTTATTCTGAAAATCAATATTATATGCGATTTATATGAAAGTGACACAAGCTTTTTTTTTTTTTTTTTTTTCAACTCTCCATTATTAAAATAGAAAAAGATTTATTCTCTCGATCTTCAATTAAGCTCTTCTCTAAACGTTGTTTCTAATTTCTTGCTTAATGAATGAAGACTTTCAAAGTCTAACAAGCCAACTTTTGAATCGAAAGTTGAACTTGATCCACCTAAGCCCCACCTTGTATTAATGAAGTGACTCAACGACATAGTTAGTGATCTAGTCATGTAGTGACGGAATCAAGATTTATTGATAAGAGGGTAAAAAAATTTTCAGTCAAGTCACTAGACTCGCTAATATTTATAAATTTAATAAAACTGTTTTAGTTTTTAAAATCTAAATTATTTATCCAATAAAATATAAATGGTTATATTTGGACGCATAATATTGATAAATATTCTCACTTAATAAATGTTTTCTAACATAAACACGGTAAATCTGTCATTTTATGGATGGTTTTTATATAATATCACATATAACCATCTCATACATCCATTTTTATTTTAGTTTTATCAAAAATAAATTAACGAGTATAAATAAGGAAAAAAAAAGATACATTTTCATTGTCAAAAAGAAAACATAAAGCCATTTAAAAAGAAAAAAGAAAACATAAAGTATCTTTAAAAAGAGAGAGAGAGAGGAAATAGTAAAAAAGAAAAAACTCAAGTAACGTAGAAATCAAAAATCAAGGAAGTCATACTGCATTTAAAAAAAAAAAACATAAATATAGAATCATGTTAACAAACATAGCAAGAAAAAAAATAAAAAGAATAATCATATAAAAAACCATAGAGAATCATTTTCAAATTCTAAAAGAAAAGGAAAAAAAACACATAATATTGATGAATTAAAAAAATTTAAAATACATATATCAATAGTTTTTGACTTTTTTAGAGATTTCTTCTTTTATTTTTATTTCAGTTAAATCCCCCATTGAAATTTTTCATGTAGTTATAAAAATTACTTAAGAAAATAAATTAATGAAAAACAATTTAGAGTTTATAAAATGAACATTCAAAGTCTAGAACAATTTTAAATAATTTCTTAAGATTTTTTTTATTCTTTTAAATATTATTTCTTTTTATGGTTAATGTGATGTATATTTTTAATAATTTTATATAAAAAAAATATTTTCATTTATATGTATGTGGGGTATGAGCATTTTTAATGGTTTTGATATAATTTTCTTGTAGGGTAAAAATATATTAGAAATTTTTATTGACTTTGAAGATATATTTATCAATGTTGTGGATGTAAATAAAATCTCTTTAAAATATAGAGAACTTTTAATTTAAGGAGGGTTTAGATTAATTTATATACATTAATATATTAAAATTCAAATAAAACCAACTATATTACAAGTAAACCCCCCCCCCCCCGGGGTCAGTGTAGTCATGGTCCTTCCCGGTGGCCAACAATATATATATATATATATATTTGTTTTAATTATATTCTAATCCTAAAACCAGCCAAGCTAAAGAATTTCATGTCCATTTTCTTATTAAAAAAATCAGAAACACAAATTATAATATTAACTTTTAATATCAACCTATATAATATATAAATTGTTATTATGTTTATTAATATATATATTTAAAATATCATTATAATAATTAATTATATTTATTCATAAAAAATATAACTCATGAATTAATATTAAAAAAATTAGGATCAGATGTTTATAAAGTTTAGACATTTATGCCATTCAGAAACGTACAGAAGGGCCTCGTCATTTTGTCTCTCCCATTTGTTTTAATTACTGAATTTGGCTTTAAAAAATTAATAAAAGAGAGAGAGAGAGATTAAAAAACCACAAAATCTGGAGTCACATGGAAAACATCTGTAACAGCGAATTTTGGTTATCACCACCCTTAAATCCCTGGCTGTGTTTGACTATAATTGATAAGATTTCCACCTTTAATGAACAAATGCAAAGTATGACAATTCATGTCACAGGTTTTATTCGTATCATGTTGTGATTGACGTGTGGATTCACAAAGGACACTAATTTCACGTTAACTTCAGGAATATTTTAGTACATATATTTGTAAATGAAAGGTTTTTTAGGGTAAGTGTGCAGCAAAATCTTTTTATATATTTTATTAGTGAAGTTTCTTTTTAAATCGTTAAAGTGTAATTAAATGACTGACATATTATTTATATATGATATTTATAATTCATTTTATTTCATATTAGTATAAACTAAAAAATTTAAAAAAAATATATAAAAAATATATTTTTAAAAAAAAAAAACACTACCCATTTCTTTTCTGGCCGCTGGTGACGCTCCCAGGCCGACAACCCCCGCCGCTAACAAGCTAGCCCCCCTCCCCCCTCACCGGCCAAATGCCGACAAGCCCCCCTCCCCTTCCCTCTGCATTGTGAGCCCAGAGTCAGTCCCCAACTCTCCCCCCCCCCTCCCGAATCCAGATCTAGTGGGCGTTTTGGGAAGGGGGTGTCGGCGTTGTCATCGGCGTCAGGGGGCCCTCCTCGAAAATCTAGATCTAGTCGGCGTTTTGGGGGGGGGGGGGTGTCAGCATCGTTGTCGATATCATGGGGGCCGTCGGTGGATAGTCACAAGACCTTGTTTTTTTAGTTTTTTTTTTTTTAATTTTTTAAATTTCTATTTTTTTATTTTTAATATATTATATTATAGGTTAAGATACATTATCGTTATAATGCATAAATAATATCTCAACTGTTCGATTATATCGGGATAGTTTAGAGATGAACTCTAACAATTGAGTATATAAATGAAACTTTATCACATATTTACTCTATATTTTCTGGCATATTTTCTAAAATTAAAAGTCTAAAATGTTCGAGTGAAATGCACAAACAAGGCTCAAGTGAATTGAATCCACAAATTTTTATTTTTTGGGCCCCTTACCTCGGGTTGAGAACAAGATGACACAAAACTGATCCGCACTAATTTTTTCCTCCACCCAAACCCTGCAAAAAGTTTGAGTTCGGTTGTCATGTCATGACCCTTATTGCCACCCTTAGGCCATGATAGCCACCAAATCTCAACGACTTTCATAGTATGCACTTGCATCAAACTTCTTGAAAATGCATTACCAGCCACATCCTCAGGGCTGGAATAAAAATATCCCGGCATTTGGGAGAAAATAACACCCATGATAGAAAAAAGATTGAAAATAGTTAGTTACACAAGTCGAGCTTTTTCAGTTTGAGGCTCGAGCTCGCACTCGGGGTTCAATGTCTGCAGAACATTCACTTTGACCGAACACAAACATTTAATTGCAGTCGCTGAAAAGATTAAGGACCAAACTTGCTATCGGGGTTTATTAAGAAAGAAGAGATCAGAGAGCAAAACTTCAAAGCAACTGAAAGAACCCTTTTCCCTGGTTTTAATGCTTATTTAACAGAGTTGTAGTATTTCTACTACTGTTGACAGAAACTAATGCCAAGGAGATCGACACTTCATGCTGCACCTTCGCCTGGCAGCCTTAGCCTTCCGAGCCTCGTCCTCGCAATACTGCTTTCACGTATATTTCGTAGCAACAGCCTGGCCAAACACCATTAAAGGACATGAGAGCTTTGAAACTTACCATATGCAAAGATACTGTACTACACATGCAAGATTTTTACAGAGCAAACACTTCGTTTAACAAATATCTTCATCTCCGTGTTTCTATTTACCTAGGCAAGACAGGTAAAAACAAAAAAAAGGATGCCACGAGGAGGAAAAGTTGTGTACTTTTAGATTCACCATATTGCAACAAAGCATCGTCTTTCAAGTAAGTCAACAACCTCTTCGAGCTAAATTAATTACTCAGCTCGGTTGCCACAGATTCATACTCCAGAGATGCAAATGACAGTGATAACGAATGCAAAACATTTAAATTGCCTGACAGCGAGTTACAGGTCTATTTTGTCTTTTGCTTTCATCTTTTACAAAAAACGACCTTCACAATTCTTCTGATATGGTTCAAGCTATCAATATGTGTTGTGTGGGAAATTTGCTGTGATTCTTCGTGTTACTCCACCAGACCTATGGTAAATTTAGTTTTCCCTTATAAGGACTGTTCCCACTTGAAACCCTCTACCTAATTCAGATTGTTCAGCATACCAAGTATTGGGCCGCCACCATTTGGGTAACCTTAGGTTCTTAACCACCTTTTTCCCTTTCTCCAGACAAGTCCGAAGTTTTTTTTTACCGTTCATTCTCTATTCTATGCATCTCCAAGTCAGTCCTCAACTATTGGAACTCGCTAAGGGTAAATCTTTAACATTAAAGAACATGCTCTATTTAAAATAAAAAAAAACCCCAACGCCTTCATGGCATATTAAGCTTCATGCTACCCTCAATACCAAAGCCGTCACCCTAAGCTAGTATAAAAGTAAATCAGAACATCAGGCACATCATAAGCATGAAATTTAACTAAAGAAAAGAGCAATGATAGTACTAAAGAAAGGTTCTTAGAACAAATCTAAAATAGAATATAAGACAATAACGCCATCAAATTTCTATAAAACATCAGCCATACCTGCGACGACAACTATAGTGAGCACGTCACCCACTTTCTTAAGTCGCCTCACATTTTTCTTTTGTGATTTGTATTTCTTTAGAGAAGGATCTTCAGCCAAGAGCTGCAAATTAAAACGGAAAATCAAACAAAAAATGGTGTATATCAATACAAATCCATCTCCTACAACAGGACACAAAATAAATATCGAAATCTAATGAATACAAGAATGCTCTCATGCCACAACAGGGAATTCGGAAAAAAATCGTCTCGCACTGATTCAACATTGATGATACAACCATGAACCACCTATTTACACACAAAGAGACCCACCTATTGTAAACGTAAGCCTAAAAACTAGGAATTTGCGTTTTTTCTATCAAATTCTACTTTTGTAACTTTGAATTCCAAACACTACTCAAAATCCTAAAAAGCACATCAATATTGAGATTTGGCAATGAAATTGCCGAAATGTGCAACCCAAAACCATTAAAATTTAAAATTTTGGGGTGATTCACCGAGATGAGCACCGAATCCTTTACCAATAACCATGGATGAAATTCCCCGAAACAGAAGACAACACAAAACTTGTTTCGCATCTAAGTCGAATCTCGGATGATAAAAAAGAAATGGAAATAGTGAAACGGAAAGTTCACGATTAAAAAGAGACAACTTCATGTCAAAATTTCCAAAAACCTAGAAGAATCAAATCAAACAACGAGAAAAAATCGAGCAGGAGATATATGTGTGTGTATATTTTTTTTTATATAGAGAATCTCACAGCTTGCTCGCGCGGCCCTGGTTCGATGTGGAATTGGCGACGGGGAGAGAGAAAGTGCATCGTTTTGTGTACCCTGGTTTTCGGAAGCAAAGAGTTAGAGAGAGAGAGAGAGAGAGAGAAAGAGTGAGGCGAGAGGAGAGAGACAGTACCTGGAAGTAAGAGCGCAAATGGGAACCGATGGCGGTTCTGTTAAGGAAGAAAGCCATGGTTTTGCTGAATCTCTGCAGCTCCGATGAAGAGGAAAAGGGAACAAAATGAGGAGACGGTCGGATCCCAACCTTGAGGAAAGTATACACCAGGTGTATGAACGACATGTCGTTTAATTGGAAATAAACGACATGTAGTTGATGCGTAGTTTGCTCGTTATGTGTCGTTTACACCTGTAGTTTTGTGTACCTTTATCTGATGAACGACATGCCGTTCAAGCGTTAGGTCAATGTCATGTCGTTCCCGTTCTACCTCAAGGAAAAACGACATTGCTTTATCAACGTCCGTTTGTTGAATGTCCTTGTTTCATTCATTGTTGCCGCTTCAAAAAAGAACGACATATATATATATATATATATTTTGCTGATATTGGGATGCTTGTTAAAAAAAAAAAAAAAACACACACACACACACACAAACAAACAATATTACACCAAGACAAAAAGGCAAAATTGGCACTGAACAGAGGATTAGCCTGTGTTTCTGCTTGTTGCATTGCAAGAGAACAAAATCAAACTCATCACTCTTTCATTTCCTCACTCACACCTAAGGGTGACAATATGAGTCACGACACGATGACAGGAATCGAAAACAACACGAATTTCACGGGTTTGGGTTGGGAAAAATAGTGGTCGTGTCGATTTCGGGTCACCTGAAATTGACACGGAAAAATTCGTGTCGTATTCGGGTTGGACCCGTAGAACCCGAACACGACACGAATTTTTCCGTGTCATTTCGGGTCCAATTCGAATTTCGTGTCAATTTCGTGTCGCGGGTCAATTTCGGTTCATATTGAGTCAACCTGTTACGGGTTCATGTCATGTTCGTGTCGCGGTTTCGAGTCATTTTCGTGTCACGGATCGTGTTCGGGTTGGGAAAGAAAAAATTCAACATTTATAAAAAAAAAATTGCCACCCCTACTCACACCCAATCCCCATCAGAGAATCAAACCATTTATTCCCAATTTCTCATACACCAACGTGGTACTTTCTTAATAATTTAATAGAACTATATAAAAAAAATTAATAAAATAAAACTTTCTCTAAAATAAAAAGAAATCAAGTTGGACGTACATGATTATGGTTCATGCCATTTTGCTTTTTATAGGTTATTTCAAACAATATTTGAGCAGGCATTAAAGTTTGCATATTTGTTGAAGTGTCAGATTTTTTTTTTTTTTTTTTTTTTTTGCTAGAAAGAAGTGTGTTAGATCACAAAGGACACCCTCTTAAGATTTAAATAATATTTTATGTTATCACTTATGTGTCGGAGAATTTATTGTGTAGATGTTTGCTGTTGATTATTTGAAGGGAATGGGGATTATTTTTTGGGGTAGCAAAAGGGGCAGGGATTTAAACACGACTTTCATGGTGAAGTTGGTGGAAAGTGGTGTGTATTATGTTCCTTTCATATTAAAAAAAAAAAAAAAAATGTTACTTTTATGGTGAAGTGAGTTAGGATTTAAACAACTATAGTGAAGTACATTCTGGAACTATCCTAAAATTATGATTAGAAGGATCTCAACATTGGGAAAGTATTAAACATGTCTAAGAATGACATTTCATTTGTACGAGAAATTATTTTAAATAATTTAAACTTTCCTAATATCACGAAAGGTCTCACTTAAATTTATTTCCTCCTTACGTAGAAGGATCAAATAAACACTAGAAGCATCAAAGATATGGAAGTACATTCAAAATTCAAATAAACATGCGTCATCTAAACAATCTGATTTATCGAGAGTGAAACCAATTCAATAATTAAATAGCGAATTATTCATGTAGCATCATAGAGTGCATTGTGTTATTTTACTTTATGCTTTTAACATCCTCTGTACTTTGCTTTCTAAATAGGGAAACTCTAACTCCACAGAAGACGTAGCTCTCTTGATGTAGGCGAACGTTTATAAGGGTCCGTTTGGTGAATGAATTTGAGTTGAAAATTTTAAATTTCAATAGTACTTTTTGTTGACTTTTTAGAAAAGACAAAAAACTTTTTCAGAAAAGACAAAAAAATTTTTCAGAAAAAATCAAAAATTGAGATGAAAATTTTAATTTGAAATTATTTTCCAAACACCCCCTAAATCTCATGTCTATTTACTTTTTGCACCGTACTTTACCATTCATTTGCAAGCTTTGACCAAATTATGTTGGGAGCGGTCATTGGCCCTAAATAAAAATTGACCATAGATTTTATTTTCTGTAATTTTTATCTATTTTAATTCAAATTTATTGAGGTTAAGATCTTTAAGTAAGTTATATTAGAATAAATTTTTTTGAATATGTTTTAAATATAAATTTGGATTAACATTAATTTAAAAAGATCTTTCATACATAAAAAAAAAAAGACCTTTCATATTCTTAATAAACAATCTATGTGCAAGTCACGTTTCAATTTTCATAAAAAGAATTATCATTATCATTAATGAGATATATTGTTACAAATTAACAAGTTTATGTGTAAATAGTTAAAATTAAAAATTCAAATATAAATTGTAAGTGTGAGATAAATTTAATAATATTTGTGCAATTTAGCCTGGAAATTAAAAAAAAAAAGTGTGAAAAAAATTAAAAACAATGAGACTTTTTTTTTTAATTTTTAATTTTTAATAACATTAGGTATATCAACTCTAATCCTAATATTTTGATTCCTAGCTTAGTTGTCATATTTTCATTAATATATATAATAAATTAATGTGATAATATTTTAAACAATTCTCAATAAAAAGATGGCAATTCATATATTATATAGATTGATATTTAAAAATTGATATTAAAATTAATATTTCTAGTTTTTTTTTTTTTTTGGGTAATTAGCAAATTTTGTGATTTACACGAATGTCTGAAAACCAAACGAGGTGGACGAACATGAGCCAGTAGTTTCATCTCCCAAGGCGTGGTGAAACCCGACTTGCCACGTACAAGCAGGGAGAAGAAACCTGGGTTCTCTTGTCTTCGACCCAAAAAAAAAAAGGAAAAAGAAAATCTGAACAATAGAAAAACTAATCTGATTTGCAACTAATCTGGTTTGATAATATTCTTTCCCAACACAACAAAAAAACATCACCAGACCAAAACAAACAAACACACACACACACACATACAAAATTGTAAAATGGCATTGAGAGGAGTTGCAGCTGTTTCTGCTTCTTATTGCAAAAGAACAACACAACGGTCAAACCCATCTCTCCTAATTTCATTTCCTCACTCTCTCACAACCATTTCCCATAATCAAAGAATCATCAAGCCAGTTATTCCCCTCGACACCAACCTGGTAGGTAACAACTCTTTTTTTTCATTTTCTTTTCTTTTTTTTTTTTTTTTTTTTTTTTTTTGGAGTTTTTCTGCAATTTTCAAAAATACCCAAGTCCTGATTTTTGGTGCTATTTAATTCGATATTTCTAGGACCCAGAATTGGAATTCGGGCAGTGAGCGAGGCAGTTGTGACTCCCAAGAAAGAAGATGAATCATCATCATCATCATCACCAGAGAATTGGAAGATCAAAATGCTCTATGATGGAGATTGCCCACTTTGCATGCGTGAGGTACTCTTTTTTTTTTTTTCTTTTTTCTTTCTTTCTAATTAAGTGTTTGATAAATGAGTTTAGTTTAAAATTTTTAAATTTGAATAGTAATTTTTATTGACTTTTCAGAAAAAGATAAAAAACTTTTTCAGAAAAAGATTAAAAAAAATACAGTTTAACTTGAGTTAAACTTATATGCCAAATAGGCTATAAGTTTTTGCACTAGTTGCTTTGCTTTTTTTTTTTTTTTTGGTAGTTGTTAAGGTTTTGTATGTTATTTGTTGTCAGGTCAACATGCTTAGAGAGAGGAATAAACGTTATGGAACCATCAAGTTTGTGGACATTAGTTCAGAGGATTACTCTCCTGAGGAGAATCAAGGGCTAGACTTCCAAACTGTGAGTCACTCATATGAGCAATATTGTTGATGTCGGAATAGTTGATATAAAAATTATTGTTAGCTCACCTCCTCACAGCCAAACCATTTGCGATGAATTGGATCATCAAATTAGGAGGTCCTGACTTTAATATTATCAATTTTAGGTCTTTAATATGTTTCGAGCTTTTTAATTAATATTTGTCTAAATGGTTGCTCAATATCCAGTCTATACGTGAAGGAAGTGTTAGAATATGAAAACTAAACTACTATTTGCCAGTCTTTTAACGACTTAAGCTTTTGGGATTAAAGAATGTATCAATGGCAGACAATCATTAAGAAGAAAAGTTGAAAATCTTGTTGTAATACATGTTCTTCATACCAATACTCATGAAAAAGAGTTTCATTATGTTGAAATTTTTTTTGCAAGGTTATGGGAAGAATTCATGCAATTCTTGATGATGGAACTGTAGTCACTGACGTTGATGTAAGTGATCTCATCACTTAGTTTAAAATTTAGAACTTGGTGTCTATAAGATTTTGAACTTTTTTCTTCTGCATTAAAAAAAAAAAAAGGGACTAATTAAGCTAATTAAAATGTAAAACTTCTGCAGGCATTTAGAAAACTATATGAACGAGTTGGGCTCGGATGGGTTTATGCCATAACAAAATATGAACCTGTAAGTTGCTTGGTGTTCTTCCTACATTTTAATCCATGGTTTTGACGAATTAAAGCTTGTTTATCTCTGGTTTATCTTTGCTTTAACGTTAACATGAAATTATGTTTTCTCAGATAGGAAAACTAGCTGATGTCATATATAGTGTTTGGGCTAAATATCGTCTTCCGATCACAGGTAAATCCTGAGTATTGGTTCTGACTGCTTTATTTGTTGGGACACAAGCAATGACTAGGCTGCATTGGGGGATGATCTTACTTTTAAAATATACTGAGTTTCTTAAGCGTTATGTTTGTCATTTAGCAAAAGAAGATTTTAAAAACTTGTTTTGCACAGCAAGGAGGTCTTAGGATTTTACTCGTATGACTCAAATTCTCTGTTTTGGTTTTAGGCCGACCGCCGCTAGAAGAGATAATGCAAGTGCGAAGAAAGAACAAGGTACGCGTTTCGAGTTCAAGATTGCATGACAAGAGCACATGATGGTTCTCATGCTTAATGGTTTAAAAAAAAAAAAAAATGAACAGTTCGATCTAACACACGGCTTTCTTTTTCCTATTTTAGAGTGAAGGATGCAACGACATCAATTCTTGTAAGATGTGAGCTCACATCGAAACCACACAGAGGCATGGAATTTTTCTCTTGGTTTATTAGTGTTTGGAGCTCTGTGCCAAAAGATTATACGCAACTTGTTCTTTTTTTCCATATTATATGTGGTTACAGGAATGTAAATGTTATTTTCAAGCTTATAACATTCATTTACCAAATCTAATATTAAATAGTATAGTTTTCCTTTACCCGGGACTTGAACTCAGGACTCGTACATTGACAACAACTCACGCACCCACTAAATACCAATTGAGCTAATAGTTTGTCCGTTCATTAGCTTTACATGTAGATCAACTTGTAGTTAAACGAGTCTGAAAAAAGAAAAACTTGCATCTGTCTGACCTGTATTATTACAGAATAGGACACTTGTCCCAATGTATAATTATATTAGTTTGTGCCTATTCAAAGGACTAGCAATCCTCAGCCCTCTCAACTTCATTTTTCTTCCCTTTCAGAAACTCTACAAAACTATCAACATTCCTATCCGAGCTTCCACCGATACTAACAGCCTTCTTTGCAGCCTCTCTCCATTTCAACGCGTTCCTTACTATCTCTCCACTTCTCTCTCCTTCCATCACTTCCCTCACCCTCGTCACAACCTCTTCCCTCCCCACAATCCCTTCCTCATTCCTCTTTGCTCTCACTCCAACCCCCCACACCTCCTCCACAAACTTGGCATTCATCGGCTGGTCGCTCCACTGTGGCACTGCCACCATTGGTATGCCAAGGCTCAGCCCCTCCAGCGTTGAGTTCCATCCACAGTGTGTCACAAAGCAGCCGACTGCTCGGTGGGACAAAACCTCCAGCTGGTCACACCATGTCACCACCATTCCTGCCCCACCTAGCGAATTCAAGAACCCGAATGGGAGTCTGTTCTCGCGCTCTTTTATGACCCAAAGGAAATGCTTCTCGGTTGCCTTTAGACCCCATGCAATTTCTTCAACCTGTTTGTGTGCAAGGTCAGCCATACTTCCAAACGACACATATATGACAGAGTTTGGTTTTTGTGTGTTCAACCATGTCATGTACTTGTCGCTTGATGGATTCCATAGACTTGCTCCATAAGATGTGTCTCCTTGTATTTGTTGGTCTAGGTAGGCTGATGGCACCATTGGACCCACCATTCGGAGGGGCCAGAGTCCTTGCATGGCTTTCACTAGCTGTCCAACGTCAAAAAAATTCACCCAAAAAAGAACCGAGCTACATTTGAGTTAAATTTGAGGATGAAGATCTTCTTTTGTTTCTCGACGGTGAAATAAGACCAAGCTCATGAGCTTATACATGGATTTGACCACATTCAAGAATTAAAATCTTTTTTTTTCCCTAATATACGTATTTAAGTACCATAATTTTTTCCAAAATTTCACCTAATATTTTATTGGAATTTCCGTGAATTTTTGTCACTTTGCACTGCAATTTCATGAAAAATCAACAGTTAAAGGAAAATTTTGACAAAATTTGCTTGATATACTATTTAAAAAAAAAAAAAAGTGCTTCACCCTTTTTTCTATATCAGTGGCACCACAATTTGAAATTTCAATAGAAATATCAATGAAAATGTCAAATTTTCAAACTTTGGTTAGAACTAATGTGAGGTAACCGGATAGAAAAAAGTGGGTTTGCAGAGGTTAGAGCTTAACCAAAAAAAAAAAAAAAAAAAAAAAGATTTTGATGGAGTTCAACTATGGACTTTGATGGACTAATTCCTATCTGGTTATCAACAAGTTTTTTTTTTTTTTTTTTTTTTTTTGCTAAAGAAACTTACACCCAAAAAAAAATGTCAAACTTTCGGCCGTTGGATGAATCCAACGGTGCTAGAAGCATCCTAGAGATCAGGACAAGCTTGACATCCTATGATAAAAGACTTGGTGTCCATGAAACACCGTAACAAGATAAAAAACCATAATCTAATAATTATTAGCCTAGAGTAATTATAAATTAACAGTAATTTTATATCCAATTCTATCTAAATTTTTTTAATTACTAAGGTTTCATTTGGTTCAATAATTTGAGTTTAAGTTTCAATAATAATTTTTGTTGACTTTTAAAAAAAAAAAATTTAAAAATTAAAAATTAAAAATTAATATGAAAATTTTAAATTAAAATGGTGATGCGATCGAGGATTAATAATAAAAGGTTTCAAGTGCAAAATAGAAACAATTTTACCTCACTTTCCAACTCATCAAAAGTGTTGCAGAAAACCCAATCATTTTCCTCCAATCTCTTGATCTGCTCCATGATCAAAGCCATATAAGGAGACTGGCTCTGACCACCTCCATTTAGAAAGCTAGGCATCTCATCAATCCCAATTTCAGAAACTCCAGGCACCTTCAAACCCGAACCCGCACCTGAAACCCGACCACCACCTCGATCCAAACGCCAATACAAAGAACAACAGGAGGCCGAGTTGGTCATAAAAGCAGCCCCACAAACACCATTCTCTCTGGCCACGTCGAGGGCCCAAGGGAGCAGCGAGTCGTAAACGACACAGTTCACAGGCCGGGCTGTATCGTTTGACCGCACTATCAGCTCTGCCAGGGTCCTTGATCCGACGGTTCTGAAGCTCTCCAGGTAGGCCTCCAGGCTTGGGGATTGTGAGAATCCGGTTTCATCATAGCCGTCCGATATAGGCTGGATCTGTACGGACATTGTGGGGGTGGTGGTGATGGAGTTGAGAGTATAGTGGGTGGTGGCAAAAGTGGTGGTGAGGCCTTTGGAGGCTAAGCGTTTGGCGAATTGGAGGAGTGGGTTTATGTGCCCTTGCGCTGGGTATGTCAGAACCACTACATGCCCTTGTTCTTTTTGGTTCTTCATTTTTTTTTTTTTTTTTTTTTTTTTTTTTTTTCTGTTTTTTGGTTAGCCTTTTTGGTGTATGGTTGGTTAATTTGTATATAAAATTATACACGTATATATAGGCCAAAGTAGATGTGGGAATTTGGGCCAGGCCAAAGTAGAGGTGGAAATTTGGGTCGGGTCAAATGGACCGGCCCGCGGCCCGTAATTTGGGCCCAATCCGGCCCGCATTTTGTCGGCCCGATAAAGGCCCGGCCCTATAGTAAAGGCCGGGCCGTGCTCTCCTTTTAGGCCCGGCAGGCCGGCCCGACCCGACCCGGGCCGGCCCATTATTTAAAAAATAAAAAAAATAATTAAAAAATTTATATATAAAAAATAAAATAAAAATTAAAAAAATAAAAGTTTAATTATAATCTTAAACAACTAAAATTAAAAGTTTAATTATAATATTAAGTTAACTAACTAACTAATATTATAATTATTAAGTACTAACTAAACAATTATAATTGTTTAGTTAGTACTTAATAATTATAATATAAATATAAATATAAAAATTAATAGAAATAGTATAATAAAATTTTTTTAACAAAGTATAAAAGTTTTTATTTTTTATCTAAGATAAAATATTAAGATAAATTATTAAATTATCAAAAATATACAAATTTATTTAAAAATTACAAATAATAAAAAAATTAAATAAAAATTTTAAAAATTGGGCCGGGCCCGGCCCGGCCCTCTCCCGGCCCGTTCTAAGCCCACAGGCCAGGCCGAGCTTACATTTCAAAAATTCGGGCCGGCCGGGCCCGGCCCGAATTTTAAATGGACCGGGCCGGGCCGGCCCGAATTTTTGAAATGGCCCGTCGGGCTCGGGCCGGGCGGCCCGAAATCCCACCTCTAGGCCAAAGTCAAGTCATTCAATGTTATTCAAAAAAAAAAAAAAAAAAAGAAGGTCAAGTCATTCAATGAATTTGTATACAAATTTAGGGATAAACATTGAATCTGTGTTGACAATTGACACATACGAGTGTCGAGTGAGAATACAAAATGTAGGTATGAGTTAGAATTTAAGATACAAAAATCAGGTGGGTGAGACTTTTTTTTTTTTTTTTTTTTTAAATCCCATTTAAATAAAGGGAGAGATTATGATAAAGCCTCTCCTAAAGTAATTATCGGTAGAGTTTTTTTTTTTTTTTAAACCATTAAGATTTAATAAGAACGGTTGAAATGTTATTGGTGTACCATATTTAACATACACCTTACCTTCATATTGTCTTTCTGATCCCAAGTCTTCTTCAGTCGCATTGGCGA
This sequence comes from Ficus microcarpa, assembly GCA_025413485.1. Lineage (NCBI taxonomy): Eukaryota > Viridiplantae > Streptophyta > Magnoliopsida > Rosales > Moraceae > Ficus > Ficus microcarpa. The sequence continues at coordinate 337,232 of JAINRI010000551.1, read as the reverse complement.
CTTTCCCGTAGTCGACGATGACGGATGCCGGCAAGCGCCCCGACCCGGTGACCCACCCCAGGCCCTAGCCCCAACCACCGGTCGGCTCCCACCCAGCCCCGGCACCCCCTAGCCCCCCCCATCGGCCCCTCAGTGCCCAGCCCACCCGACACGCCCCCAACCCCTAGGTCCCCTCTCCCCCGGCAACCCCACCCTAAGCCCCCTTCCCCCGGCCCACCCCGACGCCCCCTCGACGGGGACCCCCTAACCCCCTCTTTCTCTTTCTTCCCCCTTCTCTCTTCCCAGGCCCCGGCCCCCCCCCCCACACCTTCGACACGACCAACTCCCCTCAGATGAGAGAAGAGAGTGAAAGAGGAGAAGAGAGAGAAAGGGGGGTCCCCTGTCGGGTGTAGGGGGCGCCAAGGGTGGGGGGCCGGGGGTAGGGAGAAAGGGAGAAAGGAGAGAGAGAGAGAGAGAGGAGAAGAGAAAGATAGGGGAAGAAAGGGAAAGGGGGCCGAGGAGGCCTAGGTAGGGGGGGTTGCCGGGCTAGGGGGAGAGGGGGTGCCAAGGCTGGGTAGGGGCCGGCTCAGTGAGGGGCATGACCTCGGGTGGGGGGGAGGGGGGTTGCTGGGGATAGGGTGGGGGGCCGGCCGGGCCTGGGGTGGGCATTCCTTGGGGATGGGGTGGGATGCCGACCTGGCTTAGTGTGGGCGTTGCCAGGGATGGGGTGGGGTGGCTGGGGGTGTGGTCGGCGTCATCCAGGGGTCGTGATGACAGGGTGCAGGTCACCGGCGACAGACAAGAGAAGATTGGAGGTGAGAAGGGGTAATATGAAGGTAAGGTGTATGGTAATTATGATATACCAACAATATGTCAACCGTTCAATTAAATCTTAACAGTTCAAAAGCTCTACTATTTAGTTACTATGGAGAGAGGCTCTACCACAACCTCTCTCTTAGATAAATAATCATCTTTTTTTTTGTTTTTATTTCTTTACGTAAGTGATTGGTTTTTCTTTTTTGAAATATTTTTAATGGATCTTACAATGGTCTATCATGGATATACTAATAGTTTATCATTATTAAGTCAGTCAATTATTAATGTACCATTGTTATATTATTGATAAACAGATATATTCATTGTTTCACGTTGGTTAATTATTGACTAACACCAAGTCTATCAGTGATGAACCATCAAATCTGTAAGTGAATAAACCATCTAATAATCCATTACTGATGGATCATTTAAAAAGAAACATGGGCCCCTTTTTTTTTTTTTTTTTAAGCGTAGACAAACGTAGGTCATTTATTAAAAAATAACTAAAAAACAAGGTTCATTTTCCTTTCAGTATTGTCAAATATAAGATGTTAGTATTGTCATTTGACTACTCTCAACTATTTCTAAGACATTGTATATGCGAATTTATTTTATATTATTATTATTATTATTGTTTTTGTGGAGAAAATGTTTTGATGTTTCCTAATATGAGGATGATTTCATTGGACTATTGTGTAGATTACAGATGTTAATAGGGTAAATCATGTATTAAAGGTTCTAGTTAAATGAAATCTTCATTCACATTAAAATATTCTTTTTTTAAGTGAAGACATGAAAGGAGAATATAACTCTAGTAGACCTAGGCTGAATGACATTGGTTCAATTGGAAAAAATAAAAATTGAGAGCAATTCTCAGATTTCTCGTTTCTGTGGAAAAGAAAATTCCAAATCTATACAGATTCCTTTTTTTTTTCTTTTGAAACTCAAATCTATACATATTCTAATTAAATAAACGAATTAAGAAAGAAAGAATAGAAAAAGAAAAGACCAATTTAATGTGGTTGAAGAATAAGGCAGCCCATGTCATACAGATTGTCACATAAAATTACTCACAAAATGTATGTTATATAGAGCTAGACTACAGTTTATGCGAAGACAATTTTTGAAACAGAAGTGTCGCTTGTAACAATTATATCTTCCTAACGATAAAAAAAAAATGCGTTTTTTTTTTTTTTTGGCTAGAAATAAACTCCAAACAAATATGAATTTTGTTTTTGTATCGAGAATTTAGTAAGATTGCTACTTAATTTGATCTGAAATTACCTTAAAGAAAAATTTCCTCACGTCTCGTGTCCTCAATATTATGCTTCTTGTTTCTTATGTACCCAAACAGTTTCACCTCCTAAAGTCTTAAATATGATGATTTATAAAATTTACTAATTGAAGGATCACATACAATGCAAAAAGATAATATTATCCTTCACTAAAATGCTATTACTACAAGTTTAGGTGCCTAAACATATATGAGCCTTAATGGTATTTCATTCCAATTCATCACAATGGCACTATAAACATCAACAAAAAGTCTTCACTTGTTCAAATCGCTTCAAAATAGTACGTAAATTAAAAAAAATAGATAAAACATCAGCCATGTTGGTACCTATTACATACATACATACAAACATACATACACTCACAAATATACATATATATAATGATATATATAAGGACTATGGCTTTCACTTATTTAAGAAAAATGAAAACATCCAAGATCTAAACCTAGAAGCTAGCTCCTACTCAACCTCTCCCCTTCCCACCTGCTAAGTAAACTCCAACTTGGATACATACATACACATATATATATATATATAACGATATGAGATTTACGACTCTTACTTATTCAGTAAACTCCAATTTGGATACATACATACACACATACACACATATATATATAACGATACGAGATTTATGACTCTCACGTATTCAGTAAACTCCAACTTAGACACATACACATATATATATATATAACGATACGAGGTTTACGACTCTCACTTATTCATTGTTCATGGGCAATGTGGAAATCTGACTTGAGTGTCTTGATTCTAGACTGGATGTCTTCTGTCGTTGGGTCAAATTCAGGAAACTTAGCCACCAAAGATCTCTTAATGGCTTCCAAGTAACTCAGCTTGAAAGGATCTTCAACATTGAATTTTCCTTCATCTTGTAACTGTGAAAGACTCTGAAGAAGCTCGGCGTCCTCTTCCTCGGTCCAAAATCTTTCACCTTGTCTTGAATTTCCACTTGTTGATGGGTCTCTCCTAGAAAAAAAAAAATGAAAAAAAGAATGAAAATAGCATGATGGAAACTATAAACAAATGTACTGTCACATAAATGTTGTTTTTTTTTTCAAATCCTGAATCTCGATTCCCACCCGCTGAGTTAGTCCCGGTAAGGCGATAGTGCATTGCTAACGAAACAATGACATCAACCAAAAAAAAAAATTCTGAATTTCTTACCTCACTTGGTTCTGCTGCTCAAGACAGTCCGCAAAATGAAGGGTTAGAGACCAGTTCTCGCCGGAGGATAAAAGGTATTCCTTCAGTATAGGACACTGGGCAATTCTAAGTTCTAGCTGGGAGGAGAAACAATGCATTCCTTCTGGTAGTGAGCAAAGCTTGGGGCACGCCCCGATTTCGATTTGGTGAAGCGAGGCGGTTTGCGGTAGCCAGAAGGGCAACGCCGTTAGGTTGGGACAACTTCCTAGACACAAGTATTGCAGAGTGTTTTGACATCCTTGCAGCCATCTGGGGAGAGCCACCATCTCTGGTAAGTCCATGAAAATCAAATTCCGGAGGCTTAACCGTCCAACTTTCTCGTCCGGGTCTTCGAACAAAGCCAGATTTTTGCAATCGCTGATCATGAGAGTCTCCAACGCAGTTAGGCTTCCCATGATCTCATCAGACAAGTAAGTGAGTTCGTTACAGCTCACAATCATCAGTGTCCGGAGAGAAGTCAAACATCCTATGCCATTTGTGGGAAAACACATCTCCGTCATGGTTATCGACAGAAACACGAGGCTACTCAAGTTCCTTACCTTCCTTGGAAGTTTCTCGAGTTTGGAACATCCTTGAAGTTGTAGAGTTTGCAAACTCTGCAGCTCAGAGATGGAATCAGGCAGTTTGGTGATTTTGCGATTATGAGATAGGTTGATATTCCTCAGTTGCTTCATTCTGCCAATGTAACTCGGCAATGTTTCGAAAGACGAATAGCTCAAATCCAGCATTCGCAGGTGCTCGTACTTCCTGAGATACTTGCTGAAGAAGGCATTGCTCAAAGGCTCCGTGAGAAGGTTCGGAAAAAGAATGGTTCGAACACTAATCAACTCGTCAAAGCAAGTAGGAAATTCGTTGCCACTTAGCTGATTTATAGATAAGTGTCGAACTGTTCTACAACGATCTCCAGTTAGCTGATTTATAGATAAGTGTCGAACTGTTCTACAACTATCCCTTTCAGGAGAAATATCTATCATCCAGCACTCGCTTTGGGCGACAGATTGCGCAAAATCATGAACGAGATCATGCATAGAAAATGAGTAATACCAACCCTGTTTCTTCACATACTGAAAGAAAGATCTCGAGTATAACTCCTCGAAGTATTGATGCCCAATTTCTTCCAAACTTCTATATTTGTTTCGTTCCGGTACGAGGACTCCGTGTGCCATCCAAAGTTGAATCAGCTCCAGACTGAGGATCACCTTGCCTTTAGGGAAAAGTGAAAAATAAAGAAAACATCGCTTTAATTGAGTCGGTAAATCACAATAGCTTACTAGCAGTGCAGCAAAAATGTTGTCCTCATATGGCTCTAGTAGTTCCCAAATCTTGTTTTCTCCTATGTGTCTCCAATATTTTGCATCCAATTTCGAGCGCAAAAGGCTCCCTAAAGTCCTCACTGCTAGCGGAATCCCTTTGCACTTGTCGAGTAAGATTTCCTTACCGATTTTGACAAGACTCTCATTGTGTTTGTCATGTCCTTCCTTGAAAGCACATTTAAGAAACAAAGCCCAAGAATCCTCACTGGAAAGGCATTCCAAGTTGTAAGACGAAACCGTGCCCCAACAATTGGCAACCTTTTCGCTGCGCGTTGTCACGATGATTTTACTTCCTTCGGACCCTCCTGTCAAAAGACATTGCAAATCCAGCCATCTGTTGTGGTCGTCAGTCCAAACATCATCCAAAACGAGCAAAAATCTTTTACCCTCCAATTTATTTCGCAGGCGAGTTTGCAACTGGTCATAAGTCAAGTTGTTGTTTATTTCACCCGTCGCGGCGTCAAAGATCTCTTTAATTAACCTTTGTTCATCAAACTCGTTGGAGACATGCACCCACATTCTTAGTTCAAAGTAGTGACGTACTCTTTCGTCGTTGTAAACTAGCCTAGTAAGCGTAGTCTTACCTAAGCCTGCGATTCCAAGGATAGGAATAACAACGAGTTCACGGTTTTCAATTTCATCACAACCATCGTGTGCACCAGCCTCTGTCAAACGACTTACTATGTTCCTCTGATCAACCTCTCTGCCAATAACTTCCGAAGGATTGACGAATGAGTGTGTTTCCCTCCTCTCTTTCGTCGGACGCCTTTCATACGTTTTCTCAACGAGACCAAATTTTTTCCTATCGGCTGCAATTCTGTCTAACCTCTCCGTTATCTCCTTGATAGCGTGAGCAACACCAAGGCGGAACACAAGTGGATTAGAGCGCGAAAAGAAACGGCGTACCTTTCTACTGGTCCTGCCATGTTCCTTCACTGATTGCTTCCGCTGTTCCTCGCATTCAAACTCATCTAGTACGTCCTCGATGTCTAGAAAAACATCTTTAAGCCGCCTAAGCCAAACTGTTATCCTTCTGTCATGTGCCTGCTTCTCTTCGGCGTCGAGGAGAACATCTTTGATGGTGGCCATGGTTTCTTTAAGCCTTCTTAGCTCGCCTTCTAAGCCCAAAACCAAGCAAATCTGATTGTAGGACATGGAGCTTAGCTTGTCTAAGACGATCACTGCTACCCCAAAAGCAAATTCAGCCATTTTCTGCAAATTATCTGAAAGGAAATAGTATACAGAATACAGATCAGAGTATATCTTGGTGGGGATAAATTTCAGTCCTTGTTCAAGTTCATTGAATGAAATTGAAGCCTACAGGCAAATTTTGACTCTTCTAATCGTAATATTATTGATGTGGAAGTGACATAAATGAACAGCATAAATAAAATTAATTTAATTCGGTTTTTTTTATGAGTGTTTGATGAACACTTAACCCCAAAGAAGATTAAGGCGGCGTTTGAAGTATACACTCTAGTTAGAGTTTTGAAAATGTTTTGATTGAATATAAGTGAATGTTTGACATTCTGCAATTGGTTGAATATGAATTTTGATAGTTAAAAGGTGTAAAAGTTTGAAATGTATTTGATAAAAATAACAATATAAATCGTGTTTCGTTTCTTTTATCATTCTATAAATCTAGTTTTATTGTTCTTGTCATTCTATCCAATTTATCAAAATAAAAATATTCTCATTTCGACTTGAAATAACAAAATTTTACTTTTAAAATTTCAGTTTTTAAGTGAGATTTGAAAATATGTATAGTAAAATTGACTTATTTATATTTAAAAGAAAAAGAAAAGAAAGACAAAAAAGACGAAACTTTTGAAAAATTTTTTTATTGATGTGTATAATTCAAACCTAACCTAAAGTTATAACTCCGCTACTTTTTGTGAATGATAAAAGGGAAAAGTAACGGTGGAAATCCATTACTAGATTTTCCTTTCAAAAAAAAAAAAAAAAATCATTACTAGAGGTATAAGGAGATCCATAAGATTAAATCTTATCATCTTCTTTTGTCCTATCTTTCTAGCATTTTCCTTATCAATTATTCTTGCATGTTTTACCTGTTTAATGTTGTTTAGAATTTAACCCTAAGGTCTAATTGTGACAAATATTAAAATATTGGAAAATTGTAATCACTGCACCCGTTTTCTCACTAGCACTTTTGTTTGATAGTTAAGGGAAAAAAACAAGGTGGAAAGAAAACTTTTAAAAAGTAGAATATCGAAAAAGTAAAAAGAATTTTTAGTCTTCATTTCAATTTCCGTTTTAAACTTACTATTTAGACGTTTTTTTAATGAAATTTTGTCATAAAAATTTAAATTTTAAATTTAAAAAATGGACTTAAAACGGAGAAGCAAATGGAAGTTTAATTTTCCTTTAAATTGTTTAGTAGATGAGAATAAAAAGAAAAAAAAAAAGAAATTTATTCAATTATTATTCTATTAATTTGCTCATAATTTTTTACTTTAAAAACAAGGAAGTAATTTGATTATCATTTGGATGGTTTTATTTTATTTTATTTTATTTTATTTTTGCGTAATATTGAAAAAGATAAAATTGGTGAGATTCAGTGCACCTTTTATCCACCTGATTTTCTTTCTCTCTCTTTTTCTTCTTCCCAAACAAACAAACAATTCTATCCCTCTCCTTACCAAACATATTTCTATGTACGTCCACAACTGTGTGTGTGCGTTGAGCACAACGTTCGGATATATTTGTGAAAAAATCGCGGGGCATTCTGTCTATTAACTGATGACAATCATCGGTTGAATAAATTGGTTGAATATTATCAGATTTAAATCCTAAATGCAAATAAAAGTTATGGAATTGCCATTAAACAACTTATTAGTAGATTAATCGATCACTTCGGAATGGCATATACATCACATATTCTGAATCAAGTAAAGACTCTGGGGTTCGGGCAAGCCACTGCTACATCCATTTCACTAGAAAATTCATTTCTAATGGATAATGCTATGAAGAAGATTGATACATTAGTTCCAATTAGTCCTTTGATTGTATCGTTGGCTAAAATGCGATTTTGTAACGTATTAGGACATCCCGTTAGTAAGTCGACCTGGGCTGATTCATCGGATTTTGATATTATTAACCAATTTACGTACTAACAATTGAATTTATACAAATTACCCTTTAAAAAAGCGAAATCTACAAAACGACATTAACAACACATACGACAATAAACACGGAAAAACCACAAAAAAAAATGAGATTACATTCCCTATCCAAGAACTTCGTCAGAATTAAAACGAAAATAATATGAGAGTATGAGACACAATAGATCACAAGAAAGATCTAAATACGACAAAAAAAAATTTTTTTCTTTTTTTTTCTAGTTTAAAGACTGCAAATTTTCAAATGGAAACATGTCGTATTGTAATTAGTCGGCAACACACAATTATAAACGGCATGGCGTTTTTGATCCAGACGAAAGCAAAAATTTGTACGAAAGCATGCACCATGCCGTTTTTTAATGCAAAACGACAGCAGTTTTAGAAGGCAAGTGAAAAAGGTTTTTCGTTTTCTGTTTCTTTTTCGTATAGAAAGAAAAAAACATAAAGCTTCTTGTTGCATGAGGTCATCTCTCATTAACCCGTCTCACGAAGAAAAACAATCCCCATCTTAACCCGCTTGTTGGCATGGGAACAAAAAGAAGTAATACCACCTTAAAGTGGTAAACAAAAGTTTGAAAAACAAAAGAGAACAAAGCATAGACTACAAGATAAAATTTACTATTTTTTTTCTTTTGAAGTAGTTGCGAAATATTTGAAAAAGATTCTCACTAGAAGATAAAAAATCTACAAATAATAATAATAATAACAACAACATAACAATGAAACATCAATAATGTAAAACTGAGATTGATACATCATACATGCAATGCAATAAATTTTTTCACCAGAGCCAAGTTATATCCAGGGAAAACCATAAGTTTTTCTTCCTTTTTTTTTTCCTACTTTTTCCTTTTTCCTAGTGAATAAAAAAAAATGGTAGTTCTAACATATGAAAATCTCCAGACAGAGAAAGAAGATGAAAGACACATGCAGAAAGAGAAATACATTAAATAAACGGACTCAATATAAAAAAAAAAAAAAAAAAATCCAGAAAAATAAGATACCGAACGATTTCAGTGCCTCAGTCTGCATTCATTTTTAAGCCTTACCACAAAACCCAAGAACCAGCCTACGTAAAAAAAACTAACATAACATCACCTTCATATTTACAACTTTAAACCTGAAGTGAAAAGGGTTTTTCTAGCTCTGGCCATGCCACTGCCATAGTCGAAACACGTTAATGAACTAACCCGATGTAATTTTCTAACATGGGTTTCTTTCAGATTCACCGTTATTAAGTACACTGATTAGCTCTTTTCCATGTTCTATGAGTCTTTACATTGACAATGAAAACTACCGCAGCAAACCTGAAAGTGTCAAAAGGAAGCTTCACCGATGGGTTTGGAAACGCGGAATAGGGAATCAGTGACCTGACCTCAGAAATTCAAACTCTGATCATAGCTAAGTAGTGAGAATAACCCATTTAACAACAATCATTAAACCTCCAATCCATATGCATACTTATTCAGAACCAAATAAAAGAGAGATGAGATTTGATAGCCTACTGAGATAACCATGGTGTCCAAGACTTTGCCTCAACTAAACCACAGGATCCATACAAAGCACCCCCTCCACATGGATCGGATAAATCTCGGGCCATTGACCCGCGGGAAAGGAATTGGTAGCACTCAATGGGAATCGAACCTTAGATCTAATAATAACATTACAAGATATAGTTCAATTCTCCAAGTCCATTGTCAAGCCATTCTCATTGCACTAGAAACCATTCAAATTGCATACTGACATTACAAGATATATATATATATTTTTTCAGTAAATTATTGATCTATCTGTTTAACCTAGAATGTGATATATATATATAGAGGATTATTCTCCTATCCAGTGCCGGATGGTATTGAAAAATATATCTTCAGTTACAGGGAATATGAATTTCAATTACTAGGAAAAAATATATCTTCAGTTACAGTGAATATGAATTTCAATTACTAAGAATACAAATTCATGCATGAGAAAATGTAAAATAAGAAAAATTCACATTCACTTTAACTACATTTCATTTTATATAAATTCACATTAATAATAACTAATTAATAACTAAAGTTCACATTCATGATAATTGAAGTTCACGTACGGGATTTTATACCCGGATACCATGCCCAACGGATACGAGACTTTACGTGTGTAAATATATTTTTTGAGTTAAATCAAATAAAAACGACAATATTCTAGATTAATCAAATGCAAGAAAATCATGAACTCATAAATCAACTACCTAACAAACATTCTAAATTATCCAACATTCATTACCAAGATCGAATTTTTATGCTCTACAATTAACACTCAATTTGCTAATTCAAGGATCAAATTGATGATCTACCTGATCTTCATGAGCTTCCCTTTGAGATTCTATCCAAAGCCTCGAAAACAGTCTCTAGGGTTACGTCCTCGACTACGACGACCTTGTCTCTGGATTTGGATCCCGAGCCAATGGAGACCTGGCGTCTCTTGACCCCTAGAACGGAGCTGAGGTAGTCGAGCAGAGCGACGTTGGCCTCGCCGTCCTTGGGCGGCGCGTCGATCTGCACGCCCAAGGCGTCGTCGGAGAAGTCGGTGACGGCGGCGATTTTGGATCCCGGCTTGGCGTGGACGGTGATCGCGACAGAGGAGGGAGGGACGGCGCGGATGCACGACGGGAACTTGGGGCTCCGATCGGGTTTGGAGGGCTGAGTCGAGTCGGACGAGTTGGCCTTGGCCTTGGCCTTGGTCTTGCCCTTCTTCGCCGGTGGCATTTCACTACTGGCTAGTCTATTGATCAGCTCCACTGACGACTGGTATAAGTTTATTTTTGTACACTTTACTTGAGTTTCCATTTTCTGCCTTCAACGACATGTCGTTTATTGATAGACGACAGCAAAACTTCTGCTAAAAAATCAATAAAATATCTAATTATCTTTCTGTGCAATTGTTCCCCCCCCCCCCCCCCCACATTTGACAAATAAAAAGAGAAATTTCAATGATAATGATTCATATAAAGATAAAATTTAGTTAAGCATAACGAAAGTCGATAAACAATGAAAAAGATTAAGAAAAGAAAAAAAATAGGTTTAATAAACCGGAATTTGCAACGGTTCTGATTTTAGCATGCATCTGGTGTTAAGGTTTATATTGTAGAATTTGGGTTTAAATTAATTATGCGTTTATTAAGGCGTTTGAATTAATTGAATTAAAAAATGTTAAAACTTAAAATGTGTTTGAAAAAAAAAATCAATATGGAGCTTATTTCGTTCGTCTCAAAATTCTATGCAATTTTAAAAAAATGATCTCATTTGGACTTGTCTATGTAAAGTTATGAGCTTTTAAAGTTTGAGTTACAAAACTGTATGAATAATGAAGTTAAGAGAAACAAAATAGATTGTAATTTTTAGGTGATTGTGCATCCAAACACCCCTTAATCTATATTTACAGGAATTCCAATGTCAAGAAAAAATTTGAGTTGAAATTTTAGTATTGAGGATTTCAAGAAAAGGGAAACCAAAGAGAGTGGGAAAGTACATGAATGACACAAATATTAAAGACCATTGTTTGAACATGACATAAAAATATAACATCAGATCAATATGACACAAAATTAAACTGAACTCTACTAAAATTTGTGTCATATTGATTAAGATGGAGTGAATTTATGTCGTGTTAATCGATAAATTAAAAAAGGGTGGTTATTTGGATAATTTTCTCTAGATTGATTTTGATATTACTTTTTAGAATTATTATAACTATTCAGTTTTAAATATTTACTAACAAAAATGAACTTTTAGTAACTTAAAGAAAAAGAAACCAAAACAAAAGAAACTTAACTTAGTTAGAAAAAATAGAAAAATACATCTTATAAGATAACAGCTGTCTGGAATAAATAATAAAATAGTAAAAGTTAGCAACTCACTAAGTCATCCGAACTTTTTTTTGTATGTTATAGAATTTGGTTCTCGATCATCATCAATTTATTGATGTAACGATAACGATGTCTTTTATTTTTCTATTCATAAGATAATCCTTAGTTTAATACTCGACACCAATCCCGATAGAAAAAGGTCTTTACTCGTTTAAAAAAATTTGTACCGCGTTGAAAACCCGTGCCCCGCGTATTCTCCCATAACGAACAATCAAGCAAGCTTCTCTTCTTGTTGGTGCTAGTGTACATGAGGCGTGAGTAGGGATCCTTGATAAGTGAGTGAAGTGATTCGTATTCGATATTCGACAATACCAATATAAAAGGTCTCGTCCAGTTAATAAATTATGTCTAATATTCTGCATGATCAACCTCTCCTCCCCCTACTTTTCCCTCTCACCAAACATACCGAACCTGCTCTTAAAAGACAGCAAACTTTTGCTTGAAAATAATGTCGTTTCTAGTTAGACGACGAGCGATGGGTTGGCTCTCTCATTCCTCTCAACTCAAACGACGGCAAACTTTTCAATGGAGAGAGCATGTCGTTTTACCATTAATCGACGGTATGTCAATTTTCTTTTTACTGAAACTACAAATGAAGAATGACACATCTTGAGACAACGAATGGATGAGGCTATTTCTAACGCTCACGCAAAAAGCCATCAGACACCAATTAGTTTCTCTAGTAATATGTGTAACACAATTTTATATATATATATATATATATATGTATATATTTTTGACAAATTTATTGAACAAATGATTCATGGATTCATACAAAATTATTATCAGCAATGAAAGTTACTGAACATATTCAGCACCTCAGTTTACTTCATGTTTAAGCATCAACCATAACCAGAAACCAGCTTATGAAAAAACGACATCATCATGATATTTACAACTTAAACATGAAGTGAAACGGAGTTTCTCTAGCTCTGGCCACCATCATATATCACGCCAAGACAAGCTAACAAACTAACCAGAAGTATTTACATCATTTGAATCTCCAACTTGTTTTTCACTTCTATACCCTGCACGCGAAAATCTAAATCCCGGGCAGCATTCCTAACGCTATTTGCAATCATAAAAATACTTTTTCTCGCACCTGACAACTAAAATCTGTGGATTTTCCCAGCATTGGTTCTTTTCTGATTCACCATTATGAAGAACCACTTGAGCACACTGGCTAACATTTTCCATCTTTTCTGAGCACCACTGCCGACAGCCGTGGTCCGCATGAAGCCATCCACGGCACTCTGTAAATCAGCCGGCGATTCCATACTGATGCTCGGCGGCTGAAGATCAGCGTCGAAAAACTGCAGATGGTCCTCATCGCAGAAAGCTTGTGCAATGGGTTCAGAGTCACAGATGAGGGAATTGGTGACTTGGCCTGGGAAATTCAGAGTATGGTCATACCTAAGATCCATAGTGTCCATGGCATGCAAGGTATAGTCATCTAAGCCGCTGGTCCCACCGATGGAATATATTGAGGACATGATATCCGGGGAAGATGCGGTTGATTGTGCATATTCAAATCCACCAAGCCTTTGAGAAGCCAAAAACTTACTCCCAGTAGAACCTTCCATCTTTGGTGAGCTCGAGGAGTAAATCACGTTTGTGAAGTGGGGTGAGCTGCCTGTAAGAGAGAATTCATCGTCGAATACCACGACTTCCCCCCAGTGCTCGAATGCAGATATTAACATGTTGTGGGCGTCAGCCTGAACGAGACACTATGGTAAGTTACCAGATCGTTTGACAAACAAAAAGCAAAAAAGATCCAACTCGACGAGTACAATACCCTATCAGTTTCAGATAGATTATCAATGGGAATGTGTTGGCCTTCTGAAAGTAATCCCGTCAATTGCCCCACAACATTGAAGACGACCCCAGTTTTCTGCTGCGAATTGGGAGGACAGTACAGGTACATTCTCTTGTCGAGCACACATGTCCGAGCATGCTCCACAGTGACTTCCCACATCTTGGCAGACATACCTGTGCCTAGAATCTGCATATGTCCAATAAGCAAGTTCTTAAGTTCGAGGCATGGACAAAACATTATGTAACTTTTAAGGTTCACTGAAGCAACAATTTGTTCCGTTGTATTAGAATACAGATTTGACACCATTCTGAAGACAGAAATTTTTTGTAAGGAAAAGGATGAAGGCAACAAAAGTTGGTAATTACATTTCGGAGTCTCGGAGGATCCACAAAGAGTAAGGTAAGGAAGTCCTTCACAGTATGGATGCTTTCCCGGCTCAGACGTTTATGGAAGGCTCCATCTTTGCCAATCTTTTCCAATCTCCATACTTCATCAGATAGAGAAGGAGGATGGTGCTTCTTGTACACTGCAACGAGAATCACAAATTATAATGAGCAATCATTTATCTCACTCGTAAAAGCGTCCTCATTTAACAGGTCTAAGATTTTTAAAACATTATGGAAGATATAAGAATGAGAGATTGCATCATGTTATCGGAGGAAAGAACTAAATATCACCAACGACAAAGGGAATGAATGACCTTGGATATGGTGAAAAATTAAATAATAAACCCGCACTTACATTCTCCACGGTGATCCCTGACAATGAAGGACTCTGTCTTTGCTTCCCTTATTTTAATTCCGTCAAAATTATCCAAAACTCTTGCCCCTAGCCTAAATCTACGGCTCCTCGTCCAACTTGAGTTATCAGTGAACGAAATCTCACCCACAATGCCTACACCATCTTTAAGATTCAGAACTGCCTCTCCGGTAAGAAGTGGCTTTTTCCCTTCCCTCTCCCTTACAATGTTATTCTTGAACTCCTCAACCGTCCAATTGTCAGCCTCATCACCATCAAAGTCGCCCTCCAGAACAACAATTTCCACCTTAGCTAAGGATTCAGGTCCAGATGTAGCAATTTCTCCGGTACCACAATCAACTAAAGCTATTTGTATACTGGGACATTCTTCTCCTTCAATTCGGGCTCCGGTGAATACTGGAAGAGATAAATTAGTTAAAAACCGTAGCTTTAAGCTTCTTGATTCCGAAGGATGAGTCTCTTTCATGCAACTCCTGAAATAAAAAAAATATATATTAATTAAAAAACATAATCAAGCAGTCAACTTGACAACTTCTACCCCAGCAGGAGGAGGAGCGAGTCGGAAAAATATCAATGAAGTATCATTTCTTACTGTTTCATATAGTGCATATGCTTTTTTAAGGCAGACTCAACTTCCTCTTTAACCTGAAAATAATAATAATAATAATAATAATAATAAGAACCTGTTTAGCAACAGTTAATAAACCTCAAACCCCTCTTCATACTTGTTCAAAAGAAAGAAGATAGATCAGGAAAAGATACATGCATTTTTCTATCCACACAAGATTTGACAGACAACCGAGATTAGAACCAAAATTTGAAATGCAAATTCATTTGCAAAAATCGCATAAAAACTATCTGAGTTGCATAGCCAGAGGGTGGGAAACCAACACCTACGGACATGCCAAAGGGAGAGCATATTGTAACATGATAAACTGGAAAAGTAAAAGGTAGTTGCTGAGGAACAAAACCATTACAAGATTTCCATAGAAATAATGTCCGTCACATTTCTTTAACTTATGTCAGTTTCAAGCATATTAAGCTGAAGTTAACTGAAACCAAGATTGACAAGATTTCCGGACTAGTGTGGTGCAAGAAAATAAATTTGAAGTCTTATCATCAAAGGCGCACCAATTCTCAGTGCATTGTTATACAAAGTTAACATCTTGAGATAAATTATTATATGCTTGTAGTCATATGTTCTTCTAAAGCTTTTCCAGGCTTAAAGTAATCTTGGTTTGTTTCCCATCCAAACTGCAAGTCTAATGAAGTGGCGATCTATGGCTTGTACGACGTTTGGCCTATTGCGGCGTTTATGGTTAAAATGGCTACTCGGAGAGACAGAGCAGCCCTCATGTGGTGGAACGGATACCTGATGTCAGGTCAGAGTTCATGTCGAACACACAGTGGGCTGCCAAGCATTTAAGCTGCACCCTGCAAAGCATGATGGTATCTTACAATTCCAACGCTCATTTAATTACGGATTTATTTATCAAGTTTAAAGAATTCTAAAAGATCCAAAATTCGCATTGTTGTTTTTGATCAAGCAAGCATTATTCATCACTAATTCACCAAGAATTTTCATAAGGTTTTCAGCTTACGACTTGAGAGTATACGGATTATCAACCCATCATCAAAGGAGATACACTCACCACTCGACGGATCAAAGGCTCCAGGCATCGCTCAAGCGAATGCACCCGCATTGCCTCCATAACGACTCTGCAAATTATCGGAAACTCATTAGAAAGAAAATGTTGACAGTGGGGTCTATCGAGAGTCAATAAGAAATGTATAAAACTCAAAAAAATAAAAAATAAAAAAAAGGCTCAAAAAGGTTCATTTTCGACACCAGCTAGAATACCTATCACCCCCTTAGTATTCAGATGAAACAATTCCAACATCGAAATTTTCCATTATGCCAAACCAAATGCACTCAAATTTCACAAAGTAAGTTCAACTTGCACTACTTCCAAGTATTAAAAAAAAAAAAAAAAAAAAACCCAACCCACATCAGCATTTCAGCTTAAGAATTTGAATCAAATTAAACCACAAGCAAAATCCTTTTTTTTTTTTTTTGTTTTTTCCAAAGGAAAGCAAAATCCCATTTATAAACTAGAAAAAAAAAGCCCAAATCTCTCCAACCCCACCAACCCACTTTGGTTCGAGAAATCCACAACCATAAACAAAACCCGGTTCATTTCCCAGCCCAACACAATTTCCACACCATATAATTACTCTAAAAAAACACACACACAAAAATTTAAAAAAAAAAAAAGTCTTACTTCTTGAAAGCAGGAATCTTTCTACGCTTATCATCAGGACTAGTCCCTTCCGATCGAGGGACTCTCCCATCTTCCGTATGTCTCTTCTGCGACATTCTCAAAACTCAGAGAAACAATAACAAAACCCACAACAAGAAGAAGAAAGAGTTTAGATTTGGAAGAGTTGTGTTTTCAGTAATGATCGTGGGCAAGAACAGCAACACCCCCCAAGTGGACCAACATGCGGTGGTGGGCACAGAAAACGGTACGTTATCAACACTCTTCTTAATCATACTACGACACATACATACACATATATATAGAGAGAGAGAGAGAAAAGAGATAGGAGAGAGAAAAAGAAACAAAAATGAAGAATCGCTCGAGTGTAAAAGATGAGAGGAGCGTGCGTCAAATGAAGCTATTTTCCATTTAGCAAGAAAAAAAATTTGACGCTATTATCTGAATTTGGCTGCGTGCGGGTTGCTTCTTCGCAGTGAAACTTCCCCCAATATCTCTTTTTCGGCCTTTTTAGATTCTTGTCTTCTTTTTTTTTTTTTTTGCCCCCTTAAATTTTGGTTGCCAACAAAAACAAGATTTTCCCCAGAAAGTGAGAAATATGGGCGCTAGCGGAAAAAAGGGGTTGGAGGATTCAGGATTGTTTGTGAGGGAAGGTAGAGTGTTCTTTTTGTGTGGCAAGCATTCTAGAGAGAGAGAGAGAGAGAAGTGTTGTACGCGTGTAACCGTGTGTGTGTCATGTGGGGCCAGGTAAAGCGCGTTACGGACTAGTAAGACCTATACGGGGACACTTTGAAAACAATACAAAAGTTTTTTTTATATTTTTTTTTTCTATATTACTATTCACTATTTTAACTGTTAAAAAAAAACCTTCAACATACAATTTATAATTTTATCATTTTAAATCAAATTATTTATTTTTTAAAATATTTAAAAAAAATTTTAATTTTAAAATTTTATCATTTTAAATCAAAATGAGATGATTTTTTTAAATTATATTAAATTTAAAAAGAAATCAAATAATATCTATATTATTAATTTTTTTTCAAGTAGATTCTAAGTTTTTACACTTTGCATTCGAAACAGTTTATTTTCACTAAATGTATATTTTCAAAACTCAAACCATCTATAATCTCTATAACATCGTTTCTAAATGCATCCCCAAATGGAGCCTAAAACTAGGGTCCACATCCTAAGCATGCATTTGGACCAGCAATCCAAACCCTATAACTACAATCCAATTTTTGTCTTTTTTTCTCAGTTTCATTATTTACACAGTTTTATAATTTAAATTTTAAAAATCTGTAACTTTACATAGACAAATTCATATGAGATTATTTTTTTTAAATTACATAAAATTTTGAGACAAACAAAACAAGTTTTATATTGATTTTTTTTTTCCGAACACATTTTAAATCTTTATAATTTTTAACTTAAATAATTCAAAAACCTCAATACATATATAATCAATTTAAACTCAAATTCTACCGTGTAAATCTTAACACCAAAGGCATATTAAGTTTTATCTAATAGTTTTTTTTTTATTAATTGTTTATGGCGGAAGTGTAACTACTATTAACTAGTGTTTTTATTTTTTATCTTTGCTTCAATACTGTTAACTAGTGCTTTTAGCATGGGATTTCGTGTGTCATCTGGTAATGTATACGTGATTTTCGTTTTTAGCGCGCTAAGCCAAAAATAATAATAATAATAATATCTAGATATTCATTCAATATGGTCGGACTTATTCCAGGGCCCACTGGGAGGTCGATTGAAAATAGTCTTTTGAACATCGTACATGGAGTTATTGTACGGTGTAAATGAATTAATTATAATAAAAAAATTTAAAAATTTAAAAGTTATTTAAAAAAAATTAATAATATAAATCTTATTTTGTTCTTATCAAATTCTATATAATTTAAAAAAAACCATATTTTAATTAAAAATAATAAAATTTTGAGTTTTTTAAAATGAAAGAGATTTGGTAAAGTGAATGATAAAATTAGAAGAAAAATACAAAAAAAAAAACTTTTGGAAAAGATTTTTCAAATAATCCCTTGAACAATAAAATTGTTCTAATCTATGTCCCTAAATTTTATGACGCCTCATTTTAATTTTTAATTTTTGAATTAAAATCTTACTATATTCATTTTATCAAAATTTCAGATATAATAAATGGGAAAAAATGGGTTAAATGCAATTATGTTAGTTTTTCCATTTGTATTTAACAGAAATCTTAACAAAATGCACTTGGTTTTTTTTTTTTTTTTTTGACATGCAAAATGCACTTGTTAAAACAAACTCACATATTTTTTTATCATTTTTAAACTAAAATTATGATAAAATAGGAAAAGTCAAGTTAAATTCAAAGTTTAGATAACAAACTAGGAGTTTTTAAAGTTATAGATCAAAGTAAAAGTTACCTAAAAGTTCAGGTCCATAAATGAAAATAATTGTTATTCTTATTTAGAAAAATGGGATCTGCCCATTAAAATGTCGATTGACAGAAAACTGGTAAAACCATATACTAACACAGTGTGTTAGAGATATGGTCGAGTGGTAGTTTTATTCATGATTTTCATAATAAGGTCTGAAGTTCAAATTTCTTATCTTTAACTTTTATATATATATATATATATATATGTATATATATTGATATTAGTCAATCAATAATCAAACAGGTCGTTTGAAAAAAAAAAAAAAAAGACCATATTATTATATTACGTTTTTATACATCATGTTTTGCTTTAATGTATTCAAAAAATATACTTTGTATTTTTACATTTTAATACTATCATATTGCAATATGAATTTATACACTTTCTCAATTAGTACATATCTTTAATCCAAACATATCCAAAAAATATTTATGAAAATAAAACTACAATTAATTTTTATTAAGAAATTATACATTACATTTCGAAGTTCAACAATTTCATATTATTAGATTGTATGCATTATATAAATCTATACTTTTTTTATACTTTGGCAAATGAAGTTATTTTAAATATTTTAGTGTAATTATATTTTTTTTGTGTGACGTCAAATGCTTTTTTTATTTTTTATTTGGAAGGAAAGTCAAATGCAAATTTCATTGCATGATGAAACGTAAAAGAAATATGTTTTATTTATTTTAAGCATATTTTAATATATTGTCACATTCGTGATGATTGTATAATGGATAATAGTTATAGTAATTGTTAATTTTAAGAAACAATATATATTTATATGGTCAAGCACCAACTAATCTTGTAATTTATTGGATCGCATTTTGAGGTTGTAGTGCTAAACACTTCTATTATTTCTTGTATCAAATTTTCTTTTCTATTTATGCGTAGGCCCTTTTTTTTTTTCAATTTTTTTAAGAAAAAGGACAAAATGAGGGAGTTGGGGGGCCAAGTCAAAAGGTTTTCCTAAGCTCAAAATTTGAAGTAATGTTATTGTTAAGAAACATTTATGGGGGGATTTGACACACGAGTTAAAACTATTATAATTCTTTTGATTATAATTCTTATAATTTTCCGTGTTTGAAGGGAAGAATCCATTTATGCACTTAGCCACTTACCAAACAACCAAAATAATTTATTAATGATTATTTAAAAAAAAAAAAAAAAAACAATAGAGTCCCACTCAAGTTCAGAATCTTCGACAAGGGATTAAAAAGTAGTTGGGAATAATTTGTGTCGGAGATTAATAAACAAAAAACATAGGATGCTTACAAGGTCGCATCAACATTTTAATCTTATGGACTTAAATTTAAAGATGAAATTTTCATCCATGATTATTCGAACCTTTTATAAGAGTTTTTTTTTTAATTAAATATTTGATGCACTTAGCACAACCAGCTCATTTAAACAAAATTTATGCATTTCCTTTGAAGAAAATTAAAAATAATATTAGTACTTAGACCACACTAAGTCCATCATAAAATGTTGAATTTGATCATGCACCTTGATGTTAAAAAATTAAATAAAATTGCATTATTATGCTAAACCCTATGTTCTTGCTTCAAGTGTAATTAAGTGGTATAGAGCGCTCATTCTCCTCATTGAATGTTTGGGTTCGAATAGTCACTACTGCGTTGGTTAGGTTATTTAGACAATCCACTTCGTGAGAGATCCATATGTCACCGGGGGAAGACATTTACCTCCCCAGAATTATCTGGGTATTTCAATCTCTACCCTTAATGAACCCCTTTTTTTTTAATTTTAAAAAAAAGGTATACTAGTGGTATTACAACTCTGATAGAAAACTTTACAAAGGCAACTTCTTCTTCTTCTTCTTTTTTTGGCTAAATTATTAAGACAACTTCTTATAGGATAGAAACAATCATTACCACACAATTGATGCAGTATCGTAAGTTATTGTAATCTCCTAAATTTTGGTTACATTTTTCGAAATTATGCATATATATTATTCTCCACGAGGCACACGTGGCCAACTTTTTTAAAACAAAAGGTTTCGAATAAATTGGGAAAAATCGGGAAAAGAAAAACTTTGGAATTAACGAGGAATAATGTGAAGGTGATAGTTTTCCTTTCTTTTTATTTTTGTTTTCAAAAAGACGAAGATTTAAGAAGGTGGTGAGTTATTAATCTAAACGACGTGACAAACACGCACGCACACACGCACGCACGCACACACACACGAGATTCCAATATAAGGAAATTAAGGGCCACTTTCCTTCAAAAGGAGAACGAACTTAACCACATGTGAAAAAAAAAAAAAAAATGATGACCACTCCCTTTTCTTGATCTTTTTATTCTTTTAGGAAAGTGACCACTAGTACTTTTGGTCCTTTTTTTTTTTTTTTTTTTAAACTTTTTTTCCTTTTTCTTTTTGTTTGAAAGGAAACCTAGTTGTTGATCAACTTATCAATGATGAAAGTTCGAATAAATTTGCTATATTAAAGTTTTAATTAAAGTATATGATCCATAATTAATTTTTTGAGAGTAAACGACAAATTAGTTTGAGTATGTTAAACATTAAGTACTTTTAGTTTACAATTATCTTACCAAATTTTTGACACATTAACATGTTACTGTAGTAATAATAAGAGAATAATTGTAATTGTAAGTACAATATAACAGTAATTTCACATCTAATTTAACCATAAGATAAAGAATTCGAATTTGTCACTCTAAATTAATTAAAAAGATAGAGATAGAAAATAATTATTGTCAATATGATATATATATATTATCATATAAGTGAATATTATGCATCTCATTTGTAGCAAAACGTTACACAATTACTAGTATAATAATAATAATTATTATTATTGTTATTATAATAAAACATATATATTATTATGGTCAGCTTATTGCATGTTCAAAATTTCGATTAACTAATTTCTTGACTTATCTTTTTCTCACCCACTTGCTTAGTAAACTCACTATCTCATTACGTATGAGACATCCAAAGGGAAAATTGCATTAATTAACATTTTCTTTACGACAACTAATTCTAAATATGTGTAAATTAACATTATCCCTTTTACCATTATATGTAGAGCTTTTAGACAATCCTTATCACTTTATAAGTTAAGCAAAATGGAAGATCGAGTTCTTCTCATTCTATTTTTTTTTTTTTTAACTTGAAATGGAAATATTCAAATTCTTCATTTTTTTTAATCAGGTAAAAATTACAATGAACTTAGATTTATGACAAATTATATTTTTTTTCCCGAACTTTAGGCTTTATCACAAAATGTCCCCTAAACTTCAATTTGTAATATTCTTTTCCCTTGAACTTTAGAAAAGTTCACGAATCTCCCCCCTCAATTAAAATTTTAACAAAAAAATGAACTTAACAATCATTGAAAGCATAAGTTTGTTTTAAGTATACATATTGACATCATTTCTAACACTTATTATCCTTATTAAATGTGAAATTATAAAGTTATCTATAAGAGAGAGGTAGGGAAAAAACTGACCATCAACCTTGAATATTTACTATTTTAACTTAATAATAAGCATTTCACATTAATATCCATAACTCATGTTTTCAACGAGTATTATGTGTATTTTTTTCTTCAAAAATTTAATTGAGAGAGGAAATCCAGGAATTTTTCAAAAATTCAAAGAAAAAAAATATTACAGATTAAAATTCCACAAAGCCTAAAATTTGAGGATAGAAAATGTAATTTATCCTTGTATTTATCCGCAACATTTCGTTACACTTATATATATATATATATATATATTTTAAATGATACTTGTCATTGTCCCTTTAATATTATAACCAGGCAAGAATCGATGAATACGAAAGACAAAAAATCATAAGATATTAATCCCCCTACTTCCTCGAATCTTCCTTGTGGTACATCACTCTGACTGAAAGTACACCCACATGTACAATATTAATCTCTAGAATATTATTATTATTTTTTTCACCTCTTTTGTTTAGTTGTAGCTTTCAAACCCATGTGGTCTTTTGGCTACAGTTTTTAATTAGAGGAGAAGTGATAATTGTAATTTACCATTGATGCCCATCGTCATGTTGGAAAAACATAAAAATCTACAGGATCTTTAAGTCATTTCAGGTTTGGTGTTTTCCACGTTGGTATAATGCAAACGACAAACCTAACTACGTGCAAGGTCGTGTTAAAAAATAAAAACGTTTGACAGATATCGATTAGACATGGAACATTGATTTTCTAATTAAAAGTAAAGTTATGTTTTTGTTTTTATTTTTTTTATTTTGTTTTGTTTGTTTCTTTAAATGAACTATTTATTTATTTTGTTTTGAAATGAGGATAGTTTTCAATGAATTATTGAAACTTATGGGGTGTTTGTTCACCATTTCATTTTAAACTAAATTGTACTTTTTTCATCATGATTTTTGTTTTTTTCTGAAAAAAAATTTTTGTCTTTTCTAAAAGAGTTTTTTATCTTTTATGAAAAATTACTATTAAAACTTAAAAATTTTAAACTAAACTCATTCATCAAACACCCCCTTAATGTATATTTGTTTCACCGGTTGAAACTAAGTTTTTTCAAATTAATGGAGCATTTAGGCTTAGACTATGTTCGGTTAAAAATTCATCTGGAAATAGTTAGAAGAAAAATATGAGGGTGAGAAAAAAAGAGAGAATATAGAGGATCTTAATTTCCCATATCTACTCTTAATCATAATATACATGTTTTAGTTTTGGCTACGATAACTTTTATTTAGCAATTATTAGCTAGGGCAACATTTTTTTTTTCCTTTTTACTTAAGAAAAGGGATTCAAATTCTACATATGTATTTGGTGCAGTTAGGGCTTGGTGATTATATATATATATATGTGTGTGTGTGTGTGCGGGTTTATAAGATAAATACGTACGAGTCATTTGAAATTTCAAACTATTGTTTTTCTTTCTTGATAATTTTCAGGATATTGTTTTATTTACCTTTCTATAAAAAGTTTTGCGTCTATTTTCCTAATTCAGTTTAGTTGCCTTTCAATTTAGCAAATACATATACATATATTAAAGACATGGTATGGCATATTATATTTTTACATCTAAAAAAATTTAACAGCGTTGGCAATTTCCTTCAGCGATTAAGAACATTCATGTTTCTTTTCAATATATCACATAGTGCTGAGATTTGAATTACACGAATATGATATTTATCACGCAAGATTCTGTATCATGATTTTCACGAAATATTCCTCGAAAACATAAAAAGTGAACCTCACTACCTCATAGACGACTGCCAAAATTGCTCCTTTTTATTTTTTTTTTATTTTTTATTTTTAAACATTGTTTTCACACCATCTGCTTACCTAATATTTTTTATTTTTTATTTTTTTAATTTTTGAAAAAATAATTCAAAGTTTTTTTTAAGAAAGCTTTTTATAATTTGAGTGAAAAAAAAAACACATAAAGAATTTCAATTGGGAAAAAAAGGAGAAAATTAGGTGAAGATATATGTTTTGAGTACCTGTTTATGATTTTACCCATTATAATATTAAAGTTGATAATTTTAATGTAATAAAAAGATAAAATTATCAACTTTAATATTATAACGGGCATAAATATTAAAATGTGTCAAATTTATGACCTTCTTGCATATAATCGTTAGAAAAAAATTAAGGGCTTAATCCCATCACGGGGCCTTGCTCCCTACTTCCCCGGGTGAAATATTACTAAGAACACATTCCATTTTTCGTTAGACTAACCATATAGTTATCCAATTCACCAATAAATCCACAGTCCTATTAAGAAATATCACTTTTAAAATTGGACCCGAATATAAACTTTGATGCGGAGATGGAGAGAGATAAAAATAATAATAAAGTTTACGATCTCTATATTATCACTACTGATGTTTAGTGCAATATTTTCTTTTTATTCGTCACGTAAACATCTGTGGTGTTTCTACCCAAAAAAAAAAAAAAAAAAAGTACGCATAGTGTTAAGCTGTATCAGCATACAAAACGCAACCATAATGCCTTAAAAAAAAAAAAAAAAAAAACCCACTCTACTCGCGTGAAATTTGCCTTAACATATCATATCATAAAATCCAACATGTCCCTATATCTATATAGATCTATAGATACACTGCCACGAATATACACCGGACTAATCGACACAGTAACACTAAACCAAGAACATGAATATTGTCATTGTTTGATGACGCGAGATTAGGTCATATCTCACGGCAAACAGAACCATCAATCATTGGTCTTTCATGGCACGATTAGTGATGCGAGTTCATATCATTATTAATAAATCGTCTAAAAAAAAAGGAGGGAGTTCTACGAGGTCATTTTTTTAACCCATTTATGGTGTAAAATTTTTGTGACCGTTCGATTATTTTTAAATAATTGAGATAAAAAAGACGTAAAAAAAAAATAATAAAACCTAACACACACGATTCCTTTTAATAAAACATTTCAAAACAATAATTAAAAAAAAAAAAATCTTCCCCCGGCGGCCCCTCTTGCAAATTCATCTTCCCCACCTCCGACCGCCGCACCTCCGACCGCGGCAGCGCCGCCCTTGCTTCGAACATCAGCTGCCCTTCCCACACCACCCGCACCGCCTCTGCCTTCCTCTCCGACCTGCGACCTGCAGCCACAACCACAGCCAGCGCCGCCGTCCTCATCGGAGAAGAAAAAGAAAAATCCGACAAATCGGATGGAGAGAACGCGACAAGCCCACAATTGCACCGACGACGCCCGCCACGACGAGACGAGCGCCCAACCACCGATCGCGACAAGCCCACTGCTGAAATCGCGACGAGTTTGCGATCTGTAACCTCCGATCTGCAAGTCAGCCGCTTTCTGTCGAGCCGCCCTCCTCCTCCCCTGCTCGCCGTCGACGCCCCGCTTGCCCCCCCTCCCGTCCGTTTGAAGCCACAATCAAATCTGGGATTTTTTTTTTATTGCCGAAATCGCGACGACTGGCGATCTGCAAGCCAGCGGAGCCGCTTGCTGTCAAGGTCCCCCTCCTCCTCCCCTGCTTGGCGGTGACACCGCTGGGCCCCCAGCTCACGCCCCTCCCGGCCGTCCTAATGACTTATTTAATAAGTTAATTCAACTAAAACAAAACCGAATTTTTTTCATCTTAATTTTTATTTTTTTTAAATTAATAAAAAATTATAATTAATTTTTTTAAAAATTAATAACTTAAATTAAAAAATTTTAAATCAAATTGTTTCATGAAAACTAAGGACTCGTTGGTGAATAAATTTAAGAAAAAATTTTTAAATTTAAATAATAATTTTTATTAATTTTTTAAAAAAGATAAAAAAATTAAAAAAAATAAAAATTTAAATTTAAACCCTAATTATAAATTTTTACTTCAAACAGAGTTTAAGGGGGTGTTTGGTTTCAAAAAAAATTTTAAATTAAATTATACTTTTTTTATCATTATTTTTTTCTTTTTTTGAAAAAGTTTTTTATCTTTTCTGAAAATTTTTTTTATCTTTTGTGAAAAATTACTATTAAAATTTAAAAATCTTAAACTAAACTCATTTACTGTACACCTCCTAAAATAATAAAACCTGAGGTTTTTTTTTTTTTTTTTGCCTTTTTTATTGGTAATTAAAGACATATCAGATGCAATAAGATTACAAGAAATTTTGTGTACACTTATCATCTAAACCGTTGAAACGAGATAACGGTCAAAAAAATACCCATGAATGCGTGTAAGAGACGTCATTGTAGAACTCCAAAAATATTTATATATATATGACGAAGGTGCCACGTCATAGATAGGGCAGGCAGAGTGGGGTCCATCGTCAGTTTTGGAACGTGCAGTCTGACATGCATCCACGAGTGTGGTTGTGGATGGAGATCAAACTTAACGTGTCGTATGGTGGTCCATCATAGTGATGGCCAACAGTAGAGGGTCCCACAGGCATAGATTTTTGACCTGATCAAACCCATATTTTGATTTTGAGGTCGTTTGATTTTATTTTATTCACTTTTTTTGGAAGAGTGTAATAATTATGCCAGAATATTCCAAACACGGTTTTGTTTCAAAGTATATAATAATGTAGAATTGTTCTTGCAGGAAAATGATTACGGCACCTTAACTCACAAGGAAGTTGGTGATATTGTTTGGATGTTGTGGTGTATACTGCAGAGTACAGATTATTGATTTGATTTTCAATATTGACCTTTATAATTAGGAAAAGATATTGCAAATTATATTTTTATTTTACAAATAAGAATTGTCATTTTAAATAATATTATACTACTTTTTTAACAGTTTTTTTATATAATTTGTGATGTAAATTTTTATCAGAATTTTAAAAAGTCAATATAATAACTAATGAAATAATAGTACATAAAACATCGATAAAGTAAAAAATATAGTTTTTATCATAAATTTGGTTAATTCTTTTTGTATTTTTAAAGGATAAAGAAGGCAACTATCAACTCATAATGTTTGTAAATAAATAACTGCACGAAACTTGAATTTAAGATTTTAGGAAAGTATATTAAATTCCTGTTTTAAACTCCAATATTTACTTTCAAATTTAGGAATTAAATAAAGTGAACCTACCTAAACAATGAGGACTTAAGCTCCTTAATAAGGGGCCTATACTAAAGAGCATTTTTGTCATCGCATTTTTTTTTTTTTGAATTATAAATCCTTCTAATTCTATAACATAATAAACAGTAGATTATGAATTTAATTTCCATTGCAAATTAATTTCTTGACGGATTAATTAATACTTAAATAGAATTCTAGAACATAATTATGTGGAATTTAATTTCTTTTTTTTTTTTTTACTTTTTCTATTCATCCAATTTCTGATTAAAAAACACGTAAAATAGGTTATTAAGTACAGTCCTTTCCATCCTGTTATGAATTTAAACTTTTAAAACAGATGCAAAAGAATTAGATTATTTTATTAAATAATTAAAATGTCTTATTCTCAATCCAAAATTCAGACCAACCGTAGTCAAAAAATGAAAATAGAAGTTCACTCCACGATGATAGACACATATAAATAGGAGCGCAATTTTGTATATTTGATCGTTAGTAAGAGTTATTTTATAAATGTATTTCCCTTTTTTATTTGATGTCTCCACTTTCAATTGTAAGAGTAGAATTTGAATTTCTAAAAAATAATTTGACGTTATCAAAACTTAAATAAAAGTCTGACATTGAAACTGTATCGTATCAATAAAAGTGATATATTTTTTTGCACCAAATAATAAATCAAATAATCCAATAATTTGGATCACGATATAACAACATGACTTGAAAACGATACGAATTTCGTAGGTTAGTGTTAGGAAAAATGATATGAGTCAATTTTAGATCAATCACAACTTGAAACTAAAAAAGAAAAAGAATCAATTGCAAGTTGGACACAACTAATACGAATACGACACATAATTTTTTGAAAGTGTTAATTTGATATGACTTTGTTATGACTTTATAATCTTATGATAGTTTTTCTCATTTTCTAGTAGTCTTATTTGCTTAAATTTGATGGATATTAGTAAGTAGTGAAATTTTAGTTTGTTTCTAAAACAAAAAATTTGTTAAAAGGTGTAAAAAAAAAAAAATCAAGAAAAATATATTAGTTCATGTCAATTATAAGTTCATGGGTCAATTTAGATTGAATCATTTTTGAGTAGTGACGTGTCAACCTTTCAAGTGGTCGTGTGGTATTTATGTCACAATTTTCAAAGATTTTCGTATTACGGATCGGTTTCGAATTGAATCAAAATTAAGATATAAATGATCAAAAATATTACACGAGACTCAAATTGTCACTCCTAATCACAAGGCATTTAATGACCGTCTAAACAGGTTCTAGTAAAGAAAGACATGCCTGGCCCATACAAAAGCCTTAAAGTAATATGTCCATAATGAACAAATCATAACTTCTGAAGTTCATATCCACCACATATTTAAGCAAGTCTGTGGTCACCGTTCATAATGCAATTTGAAAACTTTAAGGGTCCGTTTGATTCACCAGTTTAAATTAAAAATTTTAAATTTTAATAGTAAATTTTATTGATTTTTTAAAAAAGATACAAAACTTTTACAGAAAACATAAAAAACTTTTTCAGAAAAAAATAAAAATTAAAATAAAAAAAATAAAATTAAAATGGTGAACCAAACAAGAGCTTAAACAACCTTAATATCTTAGAAGAAACCCCAATGCATTATTTTATCGGCCCTTTATTGTTTTGCAAATACAGAAAGTGGTTTTCTACTTCTGATTAAAGAGAAGCATTATTAGATTTAGACATATGAACTGACACAAAATGACAGGTTTCATTGATCTCATAGGGTAGCTCGAGTGGCTGGAGGGCTCGTGATTTGGATTTTGCTCTTTAGGATGGATGATTCAAATCTTTTTGGGTGCCATGTCTTTTTAAGATGTCATTTGATAAGCACACTAGCAATTTATCGTGATATGTAAAAGGAAACTACCGAGAATTCAGTATATAGATTTTATAAGATCAGTCGGGCTCTCGTCTCAAATATCCATTGGTTGAACAAAAAAATGACAATGCATCTAGTGATGGAGATAGGGTGGGGTTAGCGGGGGCTTTAGCCCCTAACAGAAAGCTTTTTCTTTTAAATTTACCCCAAAAGTATTATAACTTTTACAATTTGCCCCTATTAAAAATAAAAAATTTTCACATTATCTCTACTAAAATTAATTATATTTTACTACTTTGCCCCTGATTAAAACTAAAAATTCTCACATAAACTCACTAAAATTAAAAATTTTCATATAATCTCACTAAAATTTATTTTATCTTGAAATTTTTTTTTTTCTGTTGTGCTCCTCTACCAGAGTATGTTTCTGGCTCCACCGCTGAATGCATCTAATTGTTTTGGTGATAATCAAGTCAATTTTGCCATCTACAAAAAGAATGTGCATCAAAGTGATAAGCTCATTAATGGAACCCAATTTTGTGCCCTTCCCCTCCAAAGATTATCCAGAGTAATAGAGAATAATTAGATGAATTTGGGTCAGATTCCTTAACTGGTCGTACTAGTATTACTCTGTGTTACCAATTGTATAACTAGTGATTCTAAAAATATAGAAGTTTGTTTTCTTGTTAGAAAACTAGAAATAGTGATGCCAATCACGTTTTAAAATTCAATATAATGTGTTGTCACATTGACATTTTGTTTAGAACCGTTCTAGAAAACCGAACAGCTGGCCTCGTCTATTTTCAAGTTTCAACTAAAATAATCATCTGTGAAAAACTGATACGATCGGTGTCACTTTAGAACGGACCGAACAACCTCAGAGGTCAGGTTGAACCAAACCAACCGACCACCCTTAAAACGTATTTATCTCTATCTTTTCTCTATTTGTCTCTCATATACTATTTATTTTGCTTCAATATGCTCTATGTAGAAACACAAAGGTTCAACTAATTACGGACTTAAACAAATCATATTGGTTACATATATATCACCCAAAACACATTTCTTAGCCCCCAAAAAAAAAAAAAAAAAAGAACACAAATAGTACGTCAAAAGTAAGTTTGCCCCACTAGTCAAGACCATAGTTCAAACAGAACAACAAAGTGAAGAGAAAATAGCCCCAACTCTAAAATTTCTTCACACCCATCAAGACCTGAGTTGTCGTTGGGGCTACGGACACTTGGTTTCGTTGCGGTGGGTGGTCATGTCGGTGTAGCACTTTCCGCACACTTCCCTGTTGCCGGAAGTACCCGGCGGCACGCACTTGCACCTGGCGCAGCACGTACCGCACGCCCTGTGGCACAGGTTCGGCCTAGAATGCAGGCTGCACCTCTCTTTGCACAACCCTCCACAATCTAATACAAGACAATAGCAACTTAGTTTGTGCACAAATTCAATGTTTGAGTATTGACGAACAGAATGTGCTGGCTACCACAACGTTACACTTTGTCACAATTTGTTTCGTCGGTTTTAACTTACATTTTAAATTTTTTTCTGCAATGTTTTCTCTCATTAAAATTTGAATTTAAATCAATACTTTCCGTTCAAACCTATGAACTAAATGCCACCTTAGTAGTCTGTGATATTTTAGATTGTTATTAATATAATTAATAGACTTCACTTGTTTACATATTGTTGTGCTTGTTTATATTACTTCTCATTAGACTAGTGTTTATTTAGCCTTGCTTTTCAACCTCATGTTAATACAATTTTCCATGTTTTTTTTTTTTCCATT
Source organism: Ficus microcarpa (assembly GCA_025413485.1). Taxonomy (NCBI): domain Eukaryota; kingdom Viridiplantae; phylum Streptophyta; class Magnoliopsida; order Rosales; family Moraceae; genus Ficus; species Ficus microcarpa. The sequence continues at coordinate 306,064 of JAINRI010000551.1, read as the reverse complement.
TTGAAAAATCTTTTTTTTTTGTCTTAAATAAAAAGAAATTAATGAAACAAGTTATAATTTTGTAAAATGGAAAAAACAACATGGAAAATTGTAGAAGCTAGAAAAACTACACTCTTTTTACCCATACAATTTGTAAATGAATTAAAATGCTCATTGGGTAGGTATGGACTTTGTTTTGTGCATCACACAAGAAATGTGAAATAATAATAACAATAATAATAAATTAGATAAAAATAAATAAATAATGGACAAAAATAGACCCACCTATGTCTTGCATAAGCCTTCTGTTTCCAGCTTTAAAAATAAGCTGCAGAACACCCCACAACAAAGAGAGAGCTAATTTCACAACAATGCAAACAAAATAAAATTACCAAAAAAAAAACTAAAAAAAAACTAAAAAAAAAAAAAAGAAAAAAGAGATGGATAAAATGATTTTCTTTGCTACCTGGCCAAGATGAGGTACTTGTTCTTCTTCCTTGAGATCAGATGACAGCTGCATATGAATGTATAGATCCCATTATATATTGAATCAAAGGGGGAAAAAAAAATCAAAAATGTTCTTTTCTTTTCTCTTCTCTCCATGTTCTTTTGGATAGATATATATATATATATAAGACTGAAAAAAAGTTCCAAGAAATCCGTTGAAAAACAAATGAAAATATTTCGTGCCTCACTTAAGAAGAGCAGGAGAAACCCCAACAGAAGAAGAGCACGAAATGCCATATTTTACCACCCCGGAAACCACAAAGTGAGAGAAGCCGACTAGACTACCATACGTTATACAAAGTTGGCACTGCAAGATTTATATAGGAGTTTTCATTAATGCTTATTTACTAATCACTGAAAGTGTTTCAGTCTCTTTACTTGTGTTGTAATCACACTTTTAACCTATAGCGGGGGCAACCACCTTGTGAGTAATGCCAACCATCATGTAATGCCTTTTTTCAATCTTAAAATTTGGATAAAAACACATTTGTAATACAAATAACGTTAACCATTATTTTAATGATAGATATTAAAATTTCAAACGATGATCAAAACATATTATGTGACGTATATGAGCATACATCATTTATGAATTTGAGAGCATTATGCAAAATTTTGTTTACTTCAAGAAGTAATTTGTAAGATTAAAAGTTTGATGAGTCCTAATTAAAAGGCCAAAAACACCAAAAAAAAAAAAAAGCATTTAATATCTTTACCACAAAATATTTGGTTCCTATCTATTAGTTGTCCAAACTACTTGACTTCATATCATTTGGTGGATTTTTCCAGCATTGAGCTTCAATACAATGAACCGAAGAAAGTGTTGGACACACAAGCTAATAAAAATATCTCATTTTCAGAGAAATTTTTTTTTTCATTTTTAGTATTAGTAGGTATTTCATTCATTCACAGCAATAATGATTGAGAGGTCCAAAATAAGAAGGTTCATCATATAATTCTTGCCCAGGATTCCCAAACAATAATGGTTGTGCTGTTTTCTTGCAGACAGCTAAGAAATTATATGAACTGTAATCCAACAATGGTGCCATAAAAGTTCTGAGATATTAGATTCGTTATTTAGTCCCTACTACGTATTGCGTTCCAACTAATGTTTTCATATCGTGATTGGCTTGGATTCCGATGAAACAATACCTCAATAAAAAGTTAATCCGATAAACTTATTTTTATTTATTTCTATTTATATGCAGAAATTGTATTTACTATATTATATAATTATATATAAAAAGACCAAAACTCATTTTTTTTTAATGAAAAAAAAAGCCCCTTTGTTATAAGTTATACAAAGCTCGTGATGACCAAATTGATTTATCTGTTTTAAATTTAAAGTAGCTTTATCTGATCCTTTCTTATTCCTTCTCCTTCTACGTTGTAGGGTTAAAACAAAAAAAAAATGTTACTTTCTTGATATTTCCTCATGTTTTCTAAGATAATTAATTATTTATTTTAATAAATTTTTAACAACTTCCACCGTTTATTAAAAAACTTCTTAAAACAAAACTATTTATGAAAACATTGGTTGGAACGCAATACATAGTAGGGACTATTTAACGAATCTAATATCTCAGAACTTTTATGTCACCATTGTTGGATTACAGTTCATATAATTTCTTAGCTGTCTGCAAGAAAACAGTTCAACCATTAACTTCTATGGCCTCTCTGTCTGGTAGCATTTACTTGCTCTGACTCATATTTTGGCCTCTTTAATTTGGAGTCAATTTACTTAGGGTATGTTTGGTTGGTTAGTTTGAGTTGAAATATTTTAGTTGTAATAGTAAATTTTTTTGAATTTTCAGAAAAGACAAAAAACTTTTTGAGAAAAAGACAAAAACTTTTTAGGAAAAAGACAAAAAAAAGTACAGTTTGAGTTGAAATGAAATGTTAAGCCAAACATACCTTAGTTCTGACGTAAATTACTGTGGTAAAAGTTGCGCGCGCAAATTGAGCTCTTGTTGACTATACTGAGGATCTTGATAGTAAAAGGACTCTTTTTTTTTTTTTTTTTTTTTTGGAAGAAGAAGAAGAAGAAGAAGAAGACAAGAAAAAGGGAATTCAGGTTCTGTTAAAAAGAAACATATGGTCTTGTCCGAGATAGAACGTTCATCGGTGTTACATTTGCCAAGTCATCATGTAGAGTCCAGAAAAAAAAAATGTTTTTTTCAGAAAAAGACCTCATGGTGAGGTATGTTTCTCATTATTAATATGTCTGACAAAAATCATATCAAATAAAAATATGGAGCGTATATAGGTCCGTTTCATATTGTTTTCGAAAGAAACCCTATGACTTTTAATAAAAATGTTTTGACAATAATTTTGAAATAGTATTTATTTTGCACAAAATTAGATGACATAAATGAAAATTTGAAAAATTATTTTCATTTTTTTGTCGGGAAATAAGAAAAAAATATAAAATTGTTTTCCTATTTCCATTCTTCATTTTTTAAAGACTTATATACTTAACTAATATTTTCATAAACATGAACAAATACAATTTAATTTTTTATTATACTCAGACCAATTTCTCAAAAAATATTGTCGATCACAAGTTCAAAGACTATTTTAATATCATTTTCAAAACATTCTTGTTTCTATTTCGCATTCTAAACAAAATTATCCCAAAACACTTGCAGACGAGCGTATTGGTTTTTTTTATACAAATATGTCGTTTTAGTGGTGACGGTGACAATATTATACTATTATATTAAAGAAGAGGAGGTTTTCCATGTTTCTTCTACAGTTTTCGGACGGATTTGCCCCTCCATCCATGTGGAACTACGTCTGTTACAGTGAAAGGACGCTTCTGCCCTCCCTTCCTTCTCTGCTGGTTGGGTTGCCCACAGGGAATGGACGGTTTTGTCCTTTCCTTGCTCTCTCTCTCTGTTTGTGTCTCTCTCTCACACATTGATATGTGAGTAATCTGATGTTACATCAGATTGAAATCCTCATTTTTTTTTTGCTTTTCTTTCTCTCGCTCTCGTTGCCTTTCTCTCTCCTCTTCTTTTCACCTTTCTCTTTCTCTCTCTACTACTGTTTGCTCTCTCTCTCTCTTTTGAAATGGTCATTTTTTTGGGCTTTTCTTTCTCTCTCTTGCTGCCTTTCTCTCTCCTCTTCTTTTCATTTTCCTCTTTTTCTCTCTGCTGCTGTTTCACCTCTTTTAATTTTGAAATTTAAAATTTCAGTTGCAGTTTTTACCTCTTGTTCTTTGAATTTTTTTTTATCCTCTTAACCGGTTATTCTTCATTTCTTACTTTTGCTTCATACTGTTTATTTGACTTCTATTTTTTTTACTGTTTTTGTTATTTTATTTTTCTTTTTATTATTAATATTTTTTGTCTTGCAGATATTTCCAAACATTTCACCTGGTAGCTATTGAAAACGAAGTTGAATTATATTTCGGTTATTTTTCATAAAAACTCGTACAATATAAGAGATCTGAGCTTATTTTAATAATAATTAATACTTTTTTTCCCGCTCAAAATTGGTGTAAATGTGTGTTATGTTTTTTATAGTATGTGTATATATATATACATTGGATTATATATTTCATTTGTTGTACATTATTCAATATTTTATACGTTTGGTTATTTTTTCCCTTTATACTATTCGGTCAAGTGTTTTTGTTTTTTTATTAATTATCTTTTTTTCCTTATAATTTTTCTTACTCGGGGTTTTTTTACGTTTTATTAGATTAGTTAAGTTTTTAGATTTATTTCTGTTATATTTGTATGTAAATGTTTACATTATCATCAGCCATTGTAATTTAAATTGTTGTATGTAATTTTTTCTATTTTTATTATCAGCCAATGTAATTTAATTTATTTTATATTATTTTTTACATTCTGTAATGTAAGTTTAAATTTTTTGTTTATATGTATTTTTATTGTCTTTCAATTTATGTTATAGAAAATAATTGTGGGATAAAAATATAAACGATTTGTATAATTATTTTTATTGTATAATAATCAATTATTTCATTTTATTTTCATCCTACATCACCGTACGTAGCACGGTTACGCACAGGTATTAGACTCGTAATTTTCTAAAGTAAAACCAATAAAAAAAAAATCAAAACAACAACAAAAATATAAAACAAAAGGTGATGTTACAATAACAAACCCCCATTATCCTGATGTGGAAAAAGAACAAACTGCATTACTCTGATGAACTTTTTATACATATATATATTATATATTCCTATCCACTTTCTCCACTTTCTAGTTACCCAACCCCCACTACTGAATGGTGAGAGATTATATATATGTGTGTGTGCCAGTTACAATCTTCCCGTGTCATGTTGTCTCGTTTATTCCTTTTGTCTCAAAAAAGAATCTCTGGATCTATTGTAGGTATTATATGAACAGCCATAGCCCACAAAAGCCAGCTATGCTACATGATCTTCTTCTACAAGTGGTTGAGTCGATTCCGCAGTCTTCGTCGGCTATACATCTATGGTCACTACGCACATCGGGGACATGGCAAGCGCTCTCAATCCATTGGCTGTTGTGTTCTCCCGTGTTCCATTTGGTTGCCGGACATACTTGCAAAGACATCGAACTCGCTTGCCGTACTAGTCTTTCCTCCTGCAAAATTAAACCTTACATTTTGTCAAAAAACGTCTCTAACTTTAATGTCAGAATTCAGACAGACGGGCATGAGTTAGCAAAGCGGTGTGAGCCGATTTGTGAGGCAGAACCTTGACAAAACTCCAGTTAGTTCGAATATAGGCCTCTGGAAGTCGATCGTGCCAAGCACTTAACACGGGAAGAGGGTGACCCTCGGTAGTGAAAATATAGTTCTGATCAACCAGAAATGAATCGTCGAAAAGAAGAAATAGATATTTGCACCTACAGGGGAAAAAAATATATACATGTATATCATTCCCGATAAACACATGAGGCCGAGTTAAGATTTTTGCATATTGTAAGGGTAAAAGACAATGCCTACGTTTCAGCAAGGAAGAAACTATGTTGATGATCTTCCAACTGCATGGTTGAGACATCTCTAACGCTAGCAAAACCTCCGTCGACTTTTGTGTATGCATTAAGAGAGTTCACCATTGTTTCTCCCACCTCTATGTACCATGGATCTGATAAAAATGCAAAACGGAGCAACATATCAGTTAGACAATGATGTAAATGCTCGTTGACGTAGAAGTGGCTTTACAAATGTAATAGAAAATTATGAAGCCAATGTCTCTCTATCAACTTGGTTGCTACGATGCCTTTAAAACAAGGAACTTCCATCTCACATGGCTGAAACGGACAGCATATACACTAGATTATTATCCTCGTCTCTAACCGCATTATCTATCTCAATGCCTATATCTCATAACACAACTACTAAATCATTAGCCAAAATAATAGTACAATTAAATTATTAAAAAAAAAGGACCTTTGGTTGCTTGATATAAGTAGAACGTTGATTCGGCCAGTTCAGGGCGCAGTGGATAATACTTTTCGGTAGGATGCAACATTTGATGGTCCAACAAGTACCTGTACGCTCTTACAAGTCATATTAGGATTCCTTCTTTTCCCAAGGGAAAATGTTACTCCAAAGGAAAGTAAGAGAAACCGTGCCAACAGCCACTATGGTATATTAAATAGTCAAGCTCACAACAAAAAACAATAGCAAGGCAGGCTACCTCTCTGGTATAACTCCATACTTCTCCCACACATAGAAAAACTCACGATGCGAGGAATTTGCTGCTGCGATATCTCCAACAAGAACCTGATGACCACATTTGGTATTGTAAGATCAGAGGAAACCGTAACTTTCTAAATGAACATGTCTTTTTTAACTTGCCTGCAGACCAGGCCAAAATGCTTGAAGGCTTGTAAGCTGCCAATAAGTTGCTTTTCCAGTCCTCATATCTGCTTCGTGGTACCTAATTTGTTGCCACAAGATTTACATCAATAAACACTTTTATAAGATTGCAGAGGAAATGAGAATAATATTGAGAAGAGCTAGAAATTAATTTGGTACCATGACCCATGTCTAAAATATTTCTGTACAGCAACATACGCAGGGTGAAACATTCTCCAAAACTCTTCTTTTCCGAAAATGATGTGAGCCTTGAATAGATACTCATAAAATGAATCAACCCCTATGGGACAAAATTACACCACGCCATAAACTTCGGGTTGAAAACTCAAGTAATGGAAGCCAAGATCATTACACCTACAAAATGAAATTCTAATGCAAAACAACATTTTTTCTGGTCTGCTGTGGGTTTTTCCTAGTTGACTACTTTGTGACAATATATTAACTAATTTGAAGTGAAAAAGGGATGTATATTTGGCTATCCCATGAAGCATGACCTGAAATCTAAAATATAATTACGTAACAAATGTCACTATCTGGATAAAACGTACCAGCCCCAATTCCAGATGAATATTCAATCCATTCCCCGGTCACAACATCCAGAGTTGTTCCGAATAAATTCAATGAACTCCTCATACTCCATAACTTACGAAGAGCACGTAAAGCAGCAGATTCATATCTGGGGTCACCAGTCAACCGTGACAAAGCCCCCATTTCAAGAATTAGAGAACCTGAATCCAGATGGAAAAGCAGAAGATCTCAGGACAGCATACCCTAGGATTGCCTCATCTAAATACTGAAAAAGATAAGCCTCTCACCACACCCTGAAGTGCTTGTTTCGGTAGTCTCGTTCTCCAACACTCCATACTGTCCACAGAATTTCGCATTGATGCAGAGAGAGTCATATATCCTTCTCACAAACAAAACCACAAAAAAATTTTCATACATTTGCAAAATGATAGATGAATTCTTTGAAAAGATCAGCCATGATGCGAATAACACATAAAGTGAGCCCTTTGGTGCGATGTACATGTCAAAAGCATCACTTTGAGGATGCCCACTATTTGATTGGTTAAGATCCATAAAACAACAATCATTAAACTCCAAATGGCTTGTGACGTAAGTTAAGAAAATCGATCAAGTTTTACGGATAGATCCACATTTGCAACCATGTGCAGAATTTTCTCATAAAGGTCCCCAGGCAGAAAGAAGCCTGTCATTAATAGCAACAGTACCTTCAAGTTAATCCATGCATATGGCAGACCAGTGGGTGTGTTAAAAGCGGGTAAGAAGCGTTTCCCTAGATCTTCCGCCAAACTACGCAGCTGATTCTTATAAGCACCTGTAACCAACCGGCTTGTAGAATCAGTTGCAAGCATATGAGCAGATACAAGTCCTCCAAGAACTCTTATGTTGCACTACAACCAAAAATCCAAGTAATAAACACGAGCTCAATTAAACGCTTCAATTGTAAATTGCTTATTCAATTCACATAAATAAAAGAAAGCAAAAGCGATTCCCGTAGTAGCGGCGAGCGAAATGGGAGCAGCCTAAACCGCGAAAACGGGGTTGTGGGAGAGAGTCTATCTAAGGAAAAATTAAGTAAAGCTTTGGGATCAACCAGATCCAAGCCTCTTCAAGAAGCTCTTTTGTTAGATACCTCGAAAAGATTTATCCTTGCATCAACATCAAACTTTAGATTGTCAGACAGCCAAAGGACTGCCCTTTCAAATTCCGTATTGTTGCCCATAATGACAAGGCTGTAAAAGAAAAATTTTGCATCAGATTGGTGATCCAGCCAGCAGATTGGAGCAAGTATAATAAACATGATCCATGAACCGAATATGTTTATGTTTTGAGTATCGTCTCGTACCTAGACAAAGATTCAATTAGTGAAAGTGCAGATCCATTATAGTCATTTGGCAGGTGTTCAAGCTGAAATTGAGAGGATGAACAGTTACACACCTTCCAGTATCTAGTGATTAGCCAAGATAAGAATAGATAGATAATTACCTTCAAATTTCCGAGCTCACTAAGGGAATCGGTGAAAGTTTTAGTAAGAGGTTTTAGCTCATCATGCTGCAACCAATAACAAAGTTATAACATGACACAACGATAATTTGAATCGACTAATTACAGAAATTAAGGAAGGCCTGCTAACCGGAAAGGCGTGGCTCATGTAGTTGTCATATGCATGGTAAAACCTAAAAGGACAAGAAACAAATTTTCAGTTATTGTCTCATCAAATTATTATTTTTCTCACAAAGATGATTGACACTGTCATATAGAGTTCAATTGGCTTCCGCAATTAGATGCCAACACACGAGAGCGTATAATCAGATTACAGTTTCGTATTAGTTGCTCTTTTTTGGCTTAAAAATGCAGTTTGACCTTAAAGTTTCAATTGTTTCCTTTCTTAGAAAAAAGAGCTCACTCGGTTCAACTCTACCAAACCGATTGCAAATGAACAATTTTTCCCAACGATCCGAGTGTGAAACGTTGGAAAGTTTCAACCTCTACAGAAAAGCCAGTTTTTCATTAACCAAAACATGAGAGCATCAAACTCGCCAACAAAATATCCTGCCTTCATACAACGAGAAAATTACACACACACACACACACACACACACACATATAAATGTTTAAAAAAGTGCAATCAAATCAGCATGCGGACCAGGCAAAGGAAAAATACCAGAAATTTACTTCACACCCCAATGAGATTAAAGGGATACAAAATTTTACAGGAAAAAGTGATCCAAAAACTGCAAAAACTCTAGCTAAAACTCAAGATGATCAGGGAATTATAGGTACCCAAATTTCCGAAAAAGACAAGAAACAAACTTTAAAAGAAACCCAGTTAGAAAACACTGAGAATTAACGAAATGGAATACAAAACATGAAGTGGGACATTGAGAAATTAAAATTGGCATACATTTTGCGAACTTTTTCTCTCATGCGTCTCTTCTTAGCTGCCCAATGAGGATCAGCTTTGGAGCTGGATAATTCAAACACAGACGCGGAAATCAACACAAACAGTAGAACCCATTTCACAGATTTGCGAGGCAACATGATTTGCTTTGGAGTCAAATTTCAGAGGAGAGAGAAAGAAGAGAAGAGAAGAGGAGAGAGAGAGAGAGAGATAGAGAGAGAAAAGCAGGGGTTCTAGGTGAAGCAGGAGAGTCGAGTGGCGGTGAAAACTCTAAACAGAAACATGAACCAACAGGGGCAGGCCCAGGCCCAATTGGGTCTCATTGACTTTTTTAGAAAAATATAAAAATGAATTTAAAAATTTAGGGTTACCTTCCATCATCGAAAGAACTCCTTAATCAAATACCATTTTTATCTTTTTTTTTTTTTTTTTTTTTTCCTATCACTATAAAGAGCTACTAGCTCTTGAGATTTTGAATAGTTTATCCACGACAGTCATGCGACATCATGTGACAGCTCCGTCAGCAGAAATGTGATTTTTTTTTTCTTTACTTTGCTTTGTCAGTATTATATAGATGTCTGCTTTGTTAGTATTATGTTTATGTAGAATCGTAGATGTCTTAATATGTATGTATGTGCAAAATTAGCCTTAAATTTAAACAAGCAATCCGAACCTAAATACGACAACAAATTGAAAGCGACAATAAGTTTTATTTCCAAATTATATATCTTCTGTTTATCATCTTTTCTCGCACTAAAACAAAGTTACGAATTTTAGACTTTACTTTCCTTTTTTCTTTTTTCTTTTTTCTTTTTTCTTTTTTTTAAATAGAGCCAGTTGTGCTCAGAGCATACACTTCAATCAAATTTTATTTTTAAAGTATTTTACATTTTCTCTAAAATAAACTAATTTTAGGGGGTGTTTGGCTCCTCATTTCAAAACACTCATCTTAAAATTGTTTTTATCTTTTTCTCAAAAAGTTTTTGTCTTTTTCCCAAAAAGTTTTTTGTCTTTTTTGAAAATTCAAAAAAATTTACTATTGAAACTTAAAAATCTCAACTTAAACTATTCCACCAAACATCCTATTATTATTCAGTAACTTTTAAAAATTTTAACTACCGTTTGAATCACTAGTTGGAGTTAAAATTTTTTTAATTGGAATTGGTTGAATTTTAAAAACTAACTATAATTTTTATTGACTTTCAGAAAAATTCAAGAATCTAGTGATTAAAAAAATATAATTTAGTAGGAATTAAGTTAAAATACCAAACAAGTCCTTAGGTTCCTGTCGTTTGTATGTTCCTGGAATTTCCAATTTCCAAAATTTGTTGTCATTTTAAATGAGATGTTGTCGTTTTTGAGTTTCTGTGGTTTTTTTAAATGTTTGTACTTCGGAAGAATACTGTGATTTCGTCGTTTTATCTAATTAATGTCGTTCTCTAAGTATATATTGTTGGCGAGACCGTCTCCTTACAGAAAATTTTTGTTTTCGAATTTTACTCTGATTTTAAGGTGTTCGCGTCAAACGAATATCGTAACACTGTCGTTTTTTATGTTTACTATATATATTTTTTTTGTTATTTTACTTTTTTGTTGTTTTCTTTCCCTGTTAATATCGTGTTATAACACCCCTGAGGCCGTGACTTCTTATTTTTGCAATTAGAATCCAAGAGGTGAGGTAATTGTCGTCGGTAACACCGTCTCTTTGTACCATATTTTGTTTTTAGGAATTGGCTGTCGTTTTTGAGGTTTCATCGTCTATTGAAATTTTATTGTGTCGTCGTTTCCTAAGATTACTGTCGTTTTGTGAGTTAAATTGTTTTTATATCACACTTCTTTCGTTTCTATTTCTAATTATTATCTTGGTCAAATTACGTAACATAGACAATTGTCGTAACGTCGTTTGTACGAATATTGCTGTCGTTGCCCCAATCAACTTATGTTTTCCAACTTTTGCAGTTTTTTTTCCCCATTTTAGTGGTCTTATAACGCACATTTCGCTAATCCTTGTAATTGTTGTGAATTGAGAATGTCTCAATCGAAAATCTTCTAGTTTTATGAGTTTGATTGTCGTTTTAAAGCTGTTAAAAAAGAGAATAGTACTGGGGATATCAACTTCAATCAAAATATTTTAAGTACTAACTCACGTGTCATATTTTTATTAGTAAATAGAATCAATTAATGTGACAATATTTTAAACACGTATCGATTAAAAAATGATAATTCATATGTCACATAGGTTAGTATTCAAAAATTGAGATTAGAATCGATATCCCTAGTATTTTTCTTTAAAAAATATAAAAAAAATACACACAAATAACCTCTCTTTCAAAAATAGGAATGCAAAACGAAGAAAAACATTGACCCTAAAAAAAAAAAAAACATTAAAAACGTATACATAGATAAATATAAACACATATTTATATCTCCTTCCTTTCTCAACGATGAAATACCTGTAATAACACTAACAAAAACTCCCCCCAGCTAAAACCTCTCTCATCCACAAAACTCATCTCTCTCTCCCTAACAACCACCATTTTCTTTCTTTCCCTTTTCTTTTCCACACATTTTCCCTACTCCCCCTTTAGAGAGGAATTGAAGAAACCAATCTCAACTAAAAAATTAAAAAAAAAAAAAAAAAAAATCCCCTTCGGCCTCTCTCTCTAAAGGCTTTGGCCAAATGACTTTCCCTCTCCTCCTCCTTCTCGTCCTCGTCTCCGGGCCCTTGGCGGCGGAGTCGAAGCTGTCCCTCGACTACTACAGGACGACGTGCCCGGACTTCGAGAGGACAGTCCGGGACATAGTGACGCAGAAGCAGATATCAAACCCGACCACGGCCGCTGCCACGCTGAGGCTCTTTTTCCATGACTGCATGGTGGACGGCTGCGATGCCTCCGTCCTCATCGCCGCCAACCACGTCAACCGCCGCCCCGAGCGCAACGACGACATCAACCTCAACCTGCCCGGCGACGCCTTCGACGTCGTCGTTCGCGCCAAGACCGCCCTCGAGCTCACCTGCCCCGGCATCGTCTCCTGCGCCGACATCCTCGCTCAGACCACCAGGGACCTCATCACCATGGTCGGCGGTCCCTTCTACAAGGTGCTGCTAGATCTTTTGGTTTTCGAAAATATAAATATATATATATATATATGTATATATTGCTATATTTGCTATATATTATAGTAAAAGATTTTTACAAAACCCTTTTAAGTTGATATTTAAAATAATAAAATTTGACATGTGAGTCTTAAAAGTTGCATGGAAATTTTTAATTAAATAAGAATCATAATATGCATTAACTCATAATTTTTATTTAAACTTTTATAAGTCACAAAATTTTTAGTTCAGAAAATTTTTGGTGTCACTAAAATTTTTCTTGTGTTAAAAACCTAGTGCATGAAAGATTTAATCACACCTGAAATTGCATTGTGACTAATTAAATGTATATTATTGTGAATCATAAGGTTGTGTTTGAAAGTGATAATTTGTTTGTTTTTTTTTTTTTAATTAAAAGTGGTAATTAATTGCTTTAAAAAATTGAGAGTAAAATTGTTACAAAAAGCCTAAAAATTCATATTTTCTTCAACTAGTTTTAATATTAAAACTTGTGCTACGGTCTCTAGATATCTTCAATTAAACAATCAAATAATTTAGATGTTAGTTAAAAAGCATTTCGAACTTGTTAAACAAAAATATTTTTATAGAATATATACTTTACATTCACGAAATTCAAAGTTGCATATATTTTTGAGACTTTTTTTTCTTAGGTAATGTCCATTATTCACATGTTAATCTTCATATAAACAGGTGCGACTTGGACGCAAGGACGGGTTCATCTCGGAAGCTACCCGGGTGTTCGGAAACCTCCCGTTGGTGTCGCACACCATGGACGACATCATCAACATCTTCGCGAAAAAGGGCTTCACCGTCGACGAAATGGTAGCCCTAACCGGCGGCCACACCATCGGCTTCTCGCACTGCAAGGAGTTCGCCGACCGCATCTTCCACTACAGCAAGACCAGGCCGACCGACCCCGACATGTACCCGAAGTTCGCAGCCGCGCTGCAGCGGACGTGCGCCAACTACACGACGGATCGCAGCATGGCGGCGTTCAACGACGTCATGACGCCGGGGAAGTTCGACAACGTCTACTTCCAGAACCTGCAGAGAGGGCTAGGCCTGCTGAGGACCGACCAGGCGCTTGTCAAGGACCCGAGGACTAAGGCGGCAGTCGACCGGTTCGCCGCCGACCAGAAGGCGTTCTTCGACGCTTTCTCTCACGCCATGGAGAAGCTCAGTGTGCTTGACGTAAAGACCGGACCAAAAGGAGAGGTCAGGCATAGGTGCGATGCTTTCAATTCTATTCGAACTTAGAAGATGAAAACAAACAACAAGAACAGGAACAAGAAGAAGATTGTTTTTGGGTTTGTGGTATTTTTCTGTTCCTGATGATCATACATGGAAGTGTATGTGTATGTTATGACAGACGATTTTTCGTTTTTAATTTGTAACTAAAAAACAGATCAGAGAAAAAGGAAAAAGAGGTCGTATGGGTGTGGCTTTCTTTGTGTTTTATGATTTTTTTCTCACTGGATTTCTTATTTTATTTTCAAACATTAGACCCTTGTAGTTTATAGTTATATTATTATAGTCTTTTTATCATTTGAACTTAGAGCTTTTTTTTTTTTTTTTTAATAATTCGAACTTTACACGTTTTAATAGAATCAAATATGAAATTACGTTATATTATATTTGCAATCACAATTTGAATCTTTTAAAAATACTAGAAACTTGAATTCTTGTAAAATAATTGTTTTTGTTAATAGATGTAAGACTATTTTTCTGCTTTATCAATTTGATTTAATAATAAAAAACAGTGAGTGAAATAATATACATTTGCAATGTTGGAATAATATTTATTTCATAAGAGGATAGTTTTTGAATTTATAGGGGTGTGCAAGAAGTAATTTGGTCATATTATAAATTAAAAAAAAAAAAAAAAGATATGGGTGTGAAGAGTTGATGAGTGTCAACAGAATTACCTTAAAAAGTATAAATGTACTTCACATAAATACAAGTATATAATCAGATAAGTTATATCAAGACTATCAAAACACCATCAATCAAGAAATTTTATAATTTTGAAAATAACTAAAAAACAATTTGAAACTATTAATAAAGATAATTATATCTAAAAAGTTAACTTTCTCTAATTTATCTCCGCACGAGGGAGATCCCATCAGAGGTCTTAATTTGGAATGCATAAGAAGAAACCGGTCTGGGTGATTATAGGGGGAAAAAATAGTGACAAAGAGAGACATGGAGAGGGTGAAAGCTAGATTGGTGATGGCAGTTGTGCGTGATGAGACAAAAAAATAAAAATAAAAATAAAAACAAAAATAAAAAAACGGGGTAGAAACTAAAGAAATGGGTTTGGTGGGCGTGTTTAGAGAAAGAAAGTCCAAACGTTTAGGGTTTTTTTTTTTTTTTTTTTTGTCTTCTGTCTTTTTATTTTTTGAGAAATTAAAGACACAGAGGATCGAATAGGTGTAATGAGGCACAAAGATGGCTATTGTTGGAGGCACAAAGATGGCTATTGTTGAAGGCACAGGGACATAATCAATCCTGAAGGAACATGTAAGGGCACAGAGAAAACAATCGCGGACAAGGATGCTTGGGTTGGGGGAGGAGAGACGAACCATCATTAAAGGCCTGTTTGCCGTTTGAAGTCACATTTCGAGATGATGTTCTAAAGATTGGAGATTATTTGAGTTTTAAAAATATGTGTTTGGTGAAAATAAACTATTTAGAATGAAAAAATATAAAAACATAAAATGTGTTCAAAAAAAACTTAATAATATGGATTCGTTCATCCTAAAATTCTATATAATTTGAAAAAGAAAAATCATTTTATTTCAATTTACAAAATAAATTTATGAACTTTTAAAGTTTAAATTTATGAAGATATTTAAAAAAATAAATAGTAAATTGGAGAGGAAAAAAAAATTTTAAAAACACTTTTTGAAACATATTCCCAAACGTCATTCTTTTGAACAGGCAAGAAAAATAAAATAAAATTAGTAAACAAGAACCCCATCTTTTGAACAGGCATGAGAAAGAAAGTGATAAAATAATTAAAAATTATCTAACAAATTTCAGAAATTCCCTTTAAGTTTCCATCACCATGGATGTCAAGCACATGTTCCCATCGCTGTTTCCATCTCCGTCTCTGTGCTGTTATTTTTGTAGAAAACCAAAAAATCAATTTAAGAGCAACAGAAAATTAGAGTTTCTTATTCCAATCAATAAGTGAAAATAATATATCAAAAGATATTTTTGACGCCAAAGTATATGAAGAAATCTCGGAAGTTCATGAAAGTTGTGGACAAGTAGTTGTAGAAATTCACTCATCACAAGTTTTTGTGGAGAGATTGAATCTAAACCTGACTCTGATACCATGTAGAAAACCAAAAACCAAGAACCAATTTACAAACAAAAAAAAAGTTAGGGTTTTCTTATTCTAATCAATAAGTCAAAATAGTACGTCAAAATAAATTTATAGAGGTTAAATAGAAAATATAAAAAGTACTAATTTGTTTTAACAGTTGAAAACAAAGAAACATAGGAAACAAACAATAAACTATATTATCTAACAATTTTAACCGTCTCGGTGTCGTGTGTCTCTCCGTGAGTTTTATCACTAGAACTCACCGTCGCTTGCTTTTGAACCGGGAATCACCAGATTGTTCTTCAAGAAGTCATGTATTGCTTTTGCATATGAAAGATCTTCCATCTGGATGTGGGATCTCTCTTTTTCTCATTAAATTCTGGCCCTAACAGATCTAAAATTTCCTTTGTACTATTAATAGTTGTTTTTATTCTTTTTTTCTTTTTTTTCCCCCTGGGTTTTGGTCTATGGATGATGTAAGCTTAATCTTTAATGGCGGTGAAGAGATATCATACACTTTGTTTGTTGACTGTGATTTTTTGTTCTTTTGGGTTCTTGGGTTTTTTTGTTTCTGTTCACTAAACTCTTCTGTGTCGAGTTTATTTGGAGTCGGAATTGGTTTCCTCAAGGTTGTTCAACATCCCGTCGCCATCGCTTGAAGCTCCATCACGGTCTTTTCCGGCTGTAGCACCATGATTTCACATCTGGTGTTTGGTGAATGAGTTTAGTTTAAGATTTTTAAGTTTCAATAGTAATTTTTCAGAAAAGACAAAAAAAATTTTCAGAAAAAAATAAAAACCATAATGGAAAAAGTACAATTTAGTTTAAACAGAGTTTGCAACCAAACATGCATTTATTTTGGAACTTTTTTCTTTCGTTATTTTATCTCTTTCTTTCTCATGCCTACCCAAGAGACGGGGTACATGTTTTACTTAAATTATTATTTTTTTTCTTGTCTATTCAAAAGAATTACGTTTGGGAACTTATTTTGAGAAGTGTTTTTAAAATTTTAAAACATTTTTTTTCCTCTTTAATTTTATTATTTGTTTTTTGAAACATTTTTAAAAATTTAAATTTTAAAAGTTTATAACTTTATCATTTAAATCGAAATAAGATGATTTTTCTTTTTCAAATTACATATAATTTTGAAATGAACGAAATATGATCCATATTATTAATTTTTTTCTAAACACATTTTAAATTTTTATATTTTTTCACTTCAAATAATTTATTTTCACAAAACGTATATTTCTAAAATTCAAATCATCTTCAATCTCTAAAATATCGTCTCTAAACGTGACCCCAAACGACAAACAGGCCTTTAATGATGGTTCTTCTCTACTCTCCCAACCCATGCATCCTTGTCCGTGATTGTCTTCTCTATGCCCCTACATGTTCCTTCACAATTATGTCCCTATGCCCTCAACAATAGCCATCTTTGTACCCCATTACACCTATTCGATCCTCTAAACGTTTGGACTTTCTTTCTCTAAACGCGCCCACCAAACCCATTTCTTTTGTTTCTACCCCGTTTTTATTTTTTATTTTTTATTTTTGTCTCATCGAGCTTTCACCCTCTCTATATCTCTCTTTGTCACTATTAACTTCCCCCCATAATCACCCAGATCGGTTTCTTCTTATGCATTCCAAATTAAGACCTCTGATGGGATCTCCCTCATGCGGAGATAAATTAGAGAAAATTAACTTTTTATATATAATTATATTTGTTAATAGTTTGAAATTGTTTGTAGTTATTTTCAAAATTACAAAATTTCTTGATTTATGGTTTTTTGATAGTCTTGATATTATTTATCTGATTATATACTTGTATTTATGTGACGTACATTAATACTTTTTAAGGTAACTCTGTTGACACTCATCAACTCTTCACACCCCTCTCTTAGATGCATATCTTTTTTTTTTTTTAATAATAAAATGACCAAATTACTTCTTGCACACCCCTATAAATTCCAAAACTATCCTCTTATGAAATAAATATTATTCCAACATTTCAAATGTGTATTATTTTACTCACTGTTTTTTATTATTAAGAGCATGTTTGGTATTACAACTCATTTTAAACTAAACTGTACTTTTTCATATCAGTTTTTACCTTTTCTTGAAAAAAATTTTTGTCTTTTCTGAAAAAGTTTTTTGTCTTTTCTAAAAAGTCAACAAAAATTACTATTGAAACTTAAAAATCTTAAACTAAACTCATTCACCAAATACCCCCTAAATCAAATTGATAAAAAGCAGAAAAATAGCCTTACATCTATTAACAAAAACAATTATATTACAAGAATTCAAGTTTCCAGTATTTCTAAAAGATTCAAATTGTGATTGTAAACATAATATAACGTAATTTCACATTTGATTTTATTTGAACATGTAAAGTTCGAATTAAAAAAAAAAAAAAAAGCTCGAGTTCAAATGATAAAAAGACTATGGAGGTGTTTGGTGAATGAGTTTAGTTTAAGATTTTTAAGTTTTAATAGTAATTTTTCAGAAAACATAAAAAAAATTTTCAGAAAAAGACAAAAATCACGATGCAAAAGTACAATTTAATTTAAAATAAGATTAAAACCAAACTTGCCCTATAATAATATTACTATAAACTACAAGGGTCTAATATTTGAAAATAAAATAAGAAATCCAGTTAGAAAAAAATCATAAAACACAAAGAAGGCCACACCCATACGACTTCTTTTTCTCTTTTCTCTGATCTGTTTTTTAGTTACAAATTAAAAACGAAAAATCGTCTGTCATAACATACACATACACATACACTTCCATGTATGATCATCAGGAACAGAAAAATACGACAAACCCAAAAACAATCTTCTTCTTGTTCCTGTTCTTGTTGTTTGTTTTCATCTTCTAAGTTCGAATAGAATTGAAAGCATCGCACCTATGCCTGACCTCTCCTTTCGGCCCGGTCTTGACGTCAAGCACGCTGAGCTTCTCCATGGCGTGAGAGAAAGCGTCGAAGAATGCCTTCTGGTCGGCGGCGAACCGGTCGACCGCGGCCTTAGTCCTCGGGTCCTTTACAAGCGCCTGGTCGGTCCTCAGCAGGCCTAGCCCTCTCTGCAGGTTCTGGAAGTAGACGTTGTCGAACTTCCCCGGCGTCATGACGTCGTTGAACGCCGCCATGCTCCGGTCCGTCGTGTAGTTGGCGCATGTCCGCTGCAGCGCGGCTGCGAACTTCGGGTACATGTCGGGGTCGGTCGGCCTGGTCTTGCTGTAGTGGAAGATGCGGTCGGCGAACTCCTTGCAGTGCGAGAAGCCGATGGTGTGGCCACCGGTTAGGGCTACCATTTCGTCGACGGTGAAGCCCTTTTTCGCGAAGATGTTGATGATGTCGTCCATGTTGTGCGACACCAACGGGAGGTTTCCGAACACCCGGGTAGCTTCCGAGATGAACCCGTCCTTGCGTCCAAGTCGCACCTGTTCATATGAAAGATTAAGGGGGTGTTCGGTGAATAAGTTTAGTTTAAGGCTCCGTTTGGTTCACCAGTTTGAGTTGAAAATTTTAAGTTTCAATAGTAATTTTTATTGACTTCTCAGAAAAGACAAAAAACTTTTTAGGAAAAGGACAAAAAAATCAGTTCAAACTAATAGTTTGAACCGACCAACCAAACATGCACTAAGATTTTTAAGTTTTAAGAGTAATTTTTCAGAAAAGACAAAAAACTTTTTCAGAAAAGACAAAAAATTTTTTAGGAAAAGGACAAAAAAATCAGTTCAAACTAATAGTTTGAACCGACCAACCAAACATGCACTAAGATTTTTAAGTTTCAATAGTAATTTTTCAGAAAAGATAAAAATTTTTTTCAGAAAAGACAAAAAACTTTTTTAGAAAAAGACAAAAATCATGATGAAAAAAGTACAATTTATTTTAAGATGAGATGGAAACCAAACTCACCATAACATGTAAATTATGGACATTACCTAAGAAAAATATGTTTCAAAAATATATCCAACTTTGAATTTTGTGAATATAAAGCATATATTCTATAAAAATATTTTTGTTTAACAAGTTCCAAATGCTTTTTAACTGATTTGGTTCTTAATTAACATCTAAATCATTTGACCGTTTAATAGAAGATATCTAGAGATCGTAGCACAAGTTTTAATATTAAAACTAGTTGGAGAAAATATAAAATTTTAGTCTTTTTGTAACAATTTTACTCTCAATTTTTTAAAGCAACTAATTACCACTTTTAATAAAAAAACAAAAACAAATTATCACTTTCAAACACAACCTTATGATTCACAATAATATACATTTAATTAGTCACAATGCAATTTTAGGTGTGATTAAAACTTTCATGCACGAGGTTTTTAACAAAAGAAAAATTTTAGTTACACCAAAAATATTCTGAACTAAAAATTTTGTGACTTGTAAAAGTTTAAATAAAAATTATGAGTAAATGCATATTATGATTCTTATTTAATCAAAAATTTCCATGCAACTTTTAAGACTCACATGTCGAATTTTATTATTTTAAACATCAACCTATAAGGGTTTTGTAAAAATCTTTTACTATAATATATAGGAAATATAGCGATATATACATATACATATATATGTGTGTGTGTATATTTTTGAAAACCAAAAGATCTAGCAGCACCTTGTAGAAGGGACCGCCGACCATGGTGATGAGGTCCCTGGTGGTCTGAGCGAGGATGTCGGCGCAGGAGACGATGCCGGGGCAGGTGAGCTCGAGGGCGGTCTTGGCGCGAACGACGACGTCGAAGGCGTCGCCGGGGAGGTTGAGGTTGATATCGTCGTTGCGCTCCGGGCGGCGGTTGACGTGGTTGGAGGCGATGAGGACGGAGGCATCGCAGCCCTCCACCATGCAGTCATGGAAAAAGAGCCTCAGCGTGGCGGCGGCCGTGGTCGGGTTTGATATCTGCTTCTGCGTCACTATGTCCCGGATTGTCCTCTCGAAGTCCGGGCACGTCGTCCTGTAGTAGTCGAGGGACAGCTTCGACTCCGCCGCCAAGGGCCCGGAGACGAGGACGAGGACGAGAAAGAGGAGGAGAGGGAAAGTCATTTGGCCAAAGCCTTTAGAGAGAGAGGCCGAAGGGGATTTTTATTTTTATTTTTAGTTGATATTGGTTTCTTCAATTCCTCTCTAAAGGGGGAGTAGGGAAAATGTGTGGAAAAGAAAAGGGAAAGAAAGAAAATGGTGGTGGTTAGGGAGAGAGAGATGAGTTTTGTGGATGAGAGAGGTTTTAGCTGGGGGGAGTTTTTGTTTGTATTATTACAGGTATTTTATCGTTGAGAAAGGAAGGAGATATAAATATGTGTATATATTTATCTATTATGTATACGTTTGCGTGTTCTTAGTGTTTTTTTTTTTTTTTGAATGGTTGTCTTGTGGAGTCAATGTTTTTTCTTCTCTTTGCATTCCTATTTTTGAAAGAGAGATTATTTGTGTGGTTTTTTTTATATTTTTAAAGAAAAATATTATGGATATCAATTCTAATATCAACTTTTGAATACCATTTTATGTGATATATGAATTATCATTTTTTAATTGATAAGTGTTTAAAATATTGTCACATCAGTTGATTCTATTTACCAACAAAAACATGACACATGAATTAATACTTAGAATATTGGAATTGGAGTTGATGCCCCCAGTACTATTCTATTTTTTAACAACTTTAAAACCACGATCAAACTCATAAAACTAAAAGATTTTCGATTGAGACATTCTCAATTCACAACAATTACAAAGATTAGCGAAATGTGCGATATAAGACCACTAAAATGGGAAAGAAAAAGTAACAAAAGTTGATAACATAAGTTGACGGGGAAACGACAGTAATATTCGTACAAACGACATTACGACAATTGTCTATATTACGTAATTTGACCAAGAAAATAATTACAAATAGAAACGAAAGAAGTGTCATATAAAAACAATTTAACTCACAAGACGACAGTAATCTAAGGAAACGACGACACAATAGAATTTCAATAAACGATAAAACCTCAAAAACGACAGTCAATTCATAAAAACAAAATATGGTACAAAGAGATGTTGTTACCGACAACAATTACCTCACCTCTTGGATTCTAATTGCAAAAATAAAAGGTCACGGCCTCAGGGGTGTTATAACACGATATTAACGGGGGAAGAAAACAACAAAAAAGTAAAATAACAAAAATATATATATAGTAAACATAGAAAACGACAGCATTACGATATTCGTTTGACGCGAACACCTTAAAAGGAGAATTAGAAAACAAAAATTTTCTGCAAGGAGATACTCTTGCCAACAATATATACTTAGCGAACGACATTAACCAGATAAAACGACGAAATCACATTATTCTTCCGAAGTCCAAATCACATTTGAAAAAACGACAGAAACTCAAAACGACAACATCTCATTTAAAATGACAACAAATTTTGGAAATTGGAAATTTAGGGAGTGAACAATAATATATACGACTATAACAATTGAAATAGACCATGAAGTGAGCATAAAAGTCATAAAGAAGATTCAATATCTAATTATTTAACGATTGATTTAACAAAGTTGTAATCAACACAATTGAATGAGGTAGAATGTTCATGTGTTTTTCAGCCATTTTACTTTAAGCGAGGACCATATATTCAAGCTTTCCACATATCAGAAACAATGTAAAATCGATGTAGGAGTTTGAATTTGATGCTAGGATCAAAGAGTGGTCCACATTTGTTTCTCCTAGTCCGACTAATGGTTAAATGCCTGCCTCACCGGAAAAACGAAAATTACAACAGCTTAACGGCGGAGAAAATGCAGAGCAGAATCAAGGTAGGCAGATCTAAAAAGAAAAGAAGAAAAGCAAATAAATATTTACAGCGATTCCAAATCAGTCATGTTTGGCAAGAGGAAAGAAAATAGGAAAGAAAGGAAGGTATATAACTTGGGTGAGGAAAATTGAGAGGACCGGGGTGACCTTTCCCCGTTTTAATCTCTCCAGAAAATGCATCACTCAATCCGTTCTCTCCTACCAAACAATCACGGGTCTTAAACTACATCTACTAATCCTCCCGCCCCTATTCCTCCTTCCACTCTAACAGTTTTCACGGTAATGTAATAAAGGACAGGAGTCATTACTTAAACCCTTTCTTATCTTGCTTCCTTCCTTCTTGATGCATCTGCGGCACATTTTACCGTGTGTATATAGGAGACAGTTCAGATCAAATTTGAGTTCATCAGGGATACGCCGGTTGAGATGAAGGTATGCCTTATTCCGGTCTGCAGCAACTGGTAACCAACCTAGAGCTTTTGCAATCCCGAAAACCTGCTCAACTCCAGTTCTAAGTAAAGAAACTATTGCCTTTTACAATCAATAAAGTAGCGTTAACTTACATGTGTGTCTACTGGGAAGTCATCTTGCTGAAGATGGAACATTAAAACACAAGCTACCTATCATCCATTTCAAACACTCAGTTCCATGGTTTACAAAATCCCGTGACCATTTTTCTTATCGGAAAACAAAAAAATCGAAAAATTTCATAGACACTTAAACCAACCAAAAAAAAAAAAAGGACTTGTGTGTGCAGGAAAGAGTACCGTTTTGGGGCCAATTCCTTTGAAAAGAGAGAGTTCAGCCTTGACTTCATCAACCAAAAAATCTCGCAAGTATTCCAAGCATAACTTGCCTTTTCTCTCAAGCAAGCTCCTCAGTGTGTTCTTGATACATGAAGCTTTTGTTGGGGCTAAACCTCCGCATCTTATAGCATCCTCTATACATTTTGAATCAGCATTCAGAACCTTGCTCGCATGCATACCACGACGCGAATTATTAGTCACACAGCATCAAAATTCACCTCAAAAAATTCACAAGTAATCACTTGGCCAAAAAGAATACTAACACTCATTAAAGAAGAATTCTTTTCATTCATTTTTGTTTTTCTTTGTGTACCGATTAGACATACAGAGAGAGCATATAGTTGAGCAACATTCCAAGGGAAACCCATGAAACGGATCATGTTGAATGACATTTTTATCACCCTCGAGTCAAAAATAAGAGAAAATAAAAATAAAAACAATTATAATAGAGATGAAGACATACATCTTCCCAAACCATGGGAATAATATGTCACGCAGCATCAGAATTCACATAAAAAAATTCAAAAATAATCACTTGAAACTGAAAACTTTCAAGAAAGTTATAATTTTCTCCCCCTTTGTTACTATTAAATCACAAAAAGAACAAATAACCAAGAAAAGCCCATTAATTGACACAATGTTCATCCTCAAGTTAAAAAGAAAAGGAAAAAAAAAAAAACTTTAGTTCACAAATCCATATTCATCCAAAACCCACTTCAATGCTTAAAAAAATACATATATTACATGTGTATATATCTATATATATATATATATAGCTGGAGACATACATCTTCCCAAGTGGGAAAAGCAGACTTGAGAGAAGCAAAAGCCCTCTGAGAATTAGCCTCCGTCGTGTTCTGCGACAGCACAGTCATCACCAAACCGTCCAAAACACTTTCGTTCGCTTCTTCCTCGCCGTCCAAAGGCTCTGGCTTCGGAGCAACATCGTCGCCGGAGAAGCGATCGCCGGTGGGTTTTTGGCGACGGTACTTGGCGAACTCTTTGGGAAAGCCGTGAAGGGCCAAGAGGTCGTCTCGCACGGCTCGGCATTGGTCCGAGGTCGGCCATGGATGAGTTGGGTACGGATCTTTGGCGACCTCACTCAGGCCGGAGATGGGTAGGGCTCGTTTGGCGGCGGATTTCTGGCCGGAGATGGAATGTTGTGATTCGGGTTGAAGCTCGGGCTGTTTTCTTTTCCGAAGTTTCTGCATTTTTTCTGCTCAGTTTTTTTTTTTTTTTCACACAAGCTTTGATCGACTGTGAAGATCTTTTTTTCCCTTGCTTTGCAAACGACATGTTAAAAACGACAAAATACTTTCACATGCCTTTTTTCCGAGGATAACAGCAGACTGGAAAAAGAAGAACGACATGTCGTTTTATCCGGTGAACGTCAACATTGTGTCACTGTATGCGGCAGCGCGTTTTAGGCACAAGGACAGGCTGAAAAATGACAAGTCGTTTCGTGGAGTGACAACAGTGATTTAGCGACTAGCGTCTCATGACAAACGATACGGCATGAACTTCTCTAAGTTCGTATATAGTGAGCCGCCTTTTACGATGTGGCGTTCTATCGAAAAGACGGCGACGTCTCGTAATAGTAATAGACATGTCGTTTGTTTGGGAATACGACATGAAACATTTTAAATGTAAGAATTTCGTTTACTACCATACTTAAGACGGCATGTTGTCGGTTGTCTACGAAAATAAAAATGTTGTTGAATTTGTCAAACGACATATTAAGGACTCACCAAAACAACATGTTTTTTTTTTTAGCCAAGGACAAGAACTAAAAAATAGCCAACGACATACATTCTTACTACACTGGAAGTCTAGAACGCTAGGTAATGAAAGACGACATGTCATATTTATCTTCAACAACTGAAAACTTTTTATAGCTTTATTTATTTATTTATTTATTTTTACAATTTAGTTCCTTAACATTTTTTTTTTCTTGACTATCAATCCCTAAACTTATAATTTTTAACATCGCTGGTCCTTTTGTTCATGTTAGTTAAACTCAAATTTCAACCTAAACTTTCGAATGGATTTGTTTTGAAATCAAGTAAAAATAACCAACAATTGTCTTTTTTAGACCATCGTGCACAAGTCAAGTATCAAAAACCATTCAAAGTATAACAAACGCGAGTAATAAGACCGACAATGTCAAGAATTATAGATTCAAGAGGTTGATTAGAAAAAAGAATTTTGGAAATAAAAATTATCAAATTCAACAAATTCAACAAATGTGCGTATAAAAATGTCAAAGCTTGTAAATTGACAATGAGCTATTTTCCTGCGTGAAAGAAGACGTATCGTTTCTATTAAAATGACGGTGAAAGTTTCCACAGGTTCAACAATTGACGCTAAACTTCAGCTTCACGTGGACTTTGGAGAATATTTTTTGTTTGACCACAATTATTGTGTTTGCCAGAACGACATAATTGTTTTGAATGGCTTTTCCCTTCTTGTGGCTAAAAACATTTTGACCATCTTTTTGGATCTTACTTCTGAATTTGTTCTCCATATAAATAAAACCTTTCTTTCAACCAGAGAACCAATTTTTTTTTTTTTTTAGACACGTCTAAATAATACTCATTTTTTTTTAAGGGAATGTATGGATAATCTTCACCCTTTAAAGTACTTATTAAAAATGCAAATTGTCGAAGACATGGAGGTGTGAAAGCATATTCAAGATTCTAGAACACTAGCTATTAACAAAAGAAAAGGGCAAAAAAAATAAAATAATTATTCTAGAAGTATGACGAAATGACTGTGTTGTTTCCTCGTATAATTTGGCATAATTCTGAGACAAAATTTTTATTATTTGAATTTGAATTTAGTTTTGATATTTTTAGTTTATTTTTAGAAAACATTAGTGACTGTATTGTTGGGCTTTCAAGTTTAATTTAATGAAATTTGTTTTAAGTCTTTTTAAAAATCTTTTAACATGTAAACAAATAGGGTACGGTTATTTCCCAAAAAAAAATTTTTTTTGATAGTAAAAAAAAAAAAAAATCTACATATACGAGGGAGAAAATAAGAATAGGTTATAATAGTGTGTGACACATACCCATCCCGGACCCTATTGCCTAGTACTTATTAGAATACTTTAGAAATTATTTTGACATCAAAAGTGCTTTGATTTTAAACACTACTGAAAAATCACAGCTTTTGCTTATCTTCTTTTACTTGTTAGAAGTGAAAGTAAAAACTCTACTAAGCACGCCCACTATAAATAAAGGGCTCTGCTTGTTGTAATATTCATTTAAGAATTGTGAAAGAAATTCAATTTTATTTTTCTGTTCTTGTTTCCTTAGTTTTTCTAGAAGTGTGAAGTGAATGACACATCTTTTTGTGAGTGAGACACCATCGATAGAACTAGAAGGCTAAGTCGTGGGTGAATATTATTTGTTTGCGTTTTTCTTTTTATTTCAATTCAATTTGCTATTTAGTGTTTTTAAATTTGGTTCATTTTCTTATCTTCTGCTTAGTATTTATGATAATTATTTATGTAGTGATAACAGTTTCAACTATTATATTCAGTACATTAAATCACTAGTGACATGTAGTTTTATTTTAATTATTTTTATATGAACATCCCTTACTGTATTCTGTCATGGGGTATTTTGTCACTTTTGGATGACATACAAGAATAGTTGTGCTTGCTTTAAAGAGAAGATATTAATTGGGTCAAATACTCTTTCTATTATTTGTTCTTTTAAATCCATATTTTTCAACATGTTTGACATGTGAAACTTGTGGTTGAGTTATAGAATTACAATGCTGAGTTTGAACAAAAGCATTTAAGATTCCTCGACTTATTTGTTATTTCATTATTGCATTTGTTTAATTTTATTATCAAAAATCCCAAAAATATTTATTTATTTTATTTGTTTTGTTTACTTAGCTCTCTAACATTTATTTTTCATTAATATTTTTTGTTTGTTGTCTTTGTCACCTCCTCGTGGGATCGATCGTTCTTATTTTGCTGCTATCGATTGCTTTATCGATACACAATTTAGGTGTAAGCACCATCCCAAATTTCAGATTAACAAGCTTAACAATCTTTGAAGAAAAATACTAAGGATATAACCTCTTATACCAATTTTTTAATACTAATTTATATTGCATGTGAGTTATCATTCTTTAATTGATATGTATTTAAAACATTGTATTTATAAATGAAAAAAATGATCAACACACCATCACGTGAGTTGGTACTCAAATAACAGGATATTCAATTTACATGACATGTGAGTTGTCAATATCGTTATCTTATTTGTAAACGTTTAAAGCATTATATCTATAAATAAAAAGATGACAATTTACTATCATTTAAGTTGATACTCAATTCACCGTCACATAAATTGATCCTTAAATATTGATATTAAAATTGATATCTTTAGTACTACTTATAATTATTTATTTTCTCAGTAGAATAAATTATAAAATTAAACAATAGAACAAATCTATCAGTCAGGTGACACTCCGAACCAATTAAGAGCATTATTTCATTATCAACTTTTATCCCATCTATTTATAAGATCAATTATAGCAATCAATAGAAAGTGGCGTGCTAAAACTAAATTGCCCTGAACCTTTTACATAAAGAAAAAGGTTAAAAAAGGAAAGAGAAAAAAGAAAAAAACAAGGCAAGAAGGGGGACAAGAGGACTTGTCACTTGGGCATGGCATGCCCCACCAATAAATCCCTAAACCAAAAAAGAGAGAGAGAGAGAGAGAGAGGGGAGAGAATTCCTAAAAGCTAAAAGCAATCTACTAGTTTATCGTACATGAAAATCCACTCAAACAAGTAGTTCTCCTCATGACTTCCCGTTTCCATACTAAGTGAATAAGACTCCGTTTGATTTACCAGTTTGAGTTAAAAATTTAAGTTTTAATAGTAATTTTTATTGACTTTTCAGTAAAGACAAAAAACTTTTTTAGAAAAAGACAAAAACTGAGATGAAAAGTTTGAGTTGAAATGATGAACCAAACATCCCCTGAGAATTCTGCATCACTTGTCTGTCCACCGGTTTTTGACGCAAGTGATACCATATTTTAGCCCTTAGGGCATCTCCAATGGTACTCTATTATAGAGTATTACACCATTTTAGAGTACGGGGAGGGCTCCAACCGATACTCTATATGATACTTCAAATATAGAGTATGAACAGTATACTTCATATTTGAAGTATCACTGTTCATACTCTAAACTACTTTTCTCTTTTTTTTTGTTTTTAATTAAATTTTAAAGTAATATTTAGACAAAAATAAATAGAATATTCCTTTTAGAGTATGATATAAAGTAAATGGGTTGGAGATGAAATAGTTATTTGAAGTGACATATACTCTATTTTAGAGTTTTTGTAATCTAAAATAGAGTAAATGGGTTGGAGATGACCTTAATCCTTTTCTTCTTCTTCTTCTTCTTCTTTTTTTTTTTTTTTTTTTTTTTTTTTTTTTAAGAGAAGCCAGAGAGTAGTTGAGACCTAATTTCACAAAGTCCAATTAGTACTTTAGTCCCCAAAACATTCTCAATTGCTTCCCATGGCCCCACAATCACAAAGTCAGAAACAGAGAAAATCGAAGATCGAGGCATAAGAAACAAATGAATAACGAAGACATTCGGCTCCAAAGCTGTTGTTTATTTTGCAATTGTCCAAGTAAAAAGCTTTGACTAGGTCTCATTCGGCTCCAAAGCTGTTGTTTATTTTGCAATTGTCCAAGTAAAAAGCTTTGACTAGGTCTCATGACTAGCGGTCATAATAATTCAGTAATGCAACATATGATTCATAAGATTAATAACATATAACACAACATAACACAACATTACACAACATAACGATTCAATTATTAATGTGTAACATTTTCGATAATACATGTTATTTATACGGGATAGAAGACTACTCCAAAAAGCTTATGAACAATGTATGTGATATATATGGACAGAACTGAATCATCAGAAGTAAAAAACTATAAATACAGAAATGTGTTATTTCTATATAAGACTTTATAACATTGTTGACAAACTATTTAACCATATATGACAAAAGGAAGACGCACCAATATCTACCCTTAAAAAAATACACAGCAACAAACACCATGGAACAAAAGTCAAAAAACCTTTCCTTTTCTTTTTCCCTCAAAAAACAAAAAATTACATTTTTTTTTTCCCTTTCTTTTTTCTTGACTAAAAACTGTAATTTACATCCTAAATTCCTAGGATTAAACCAAAAAAACCATCAAGAAAAACAGACTCCAAAAACCCCAATTCGTACACCAATAAATATTACACCTTTTTTTGTTTTTGTTTTTGTTTTTTTACACAAACAATATAATTTACAATCATTCTATTAACCTAAAATTAAACGAAAACCCCATAAATAATCTTTTTTAAAATAATAGAAAGGAAAAAAAGAAAAAAAGAAAAAAAAGAGATCAAAACGTGGTTGAGTTTGCACCGTGCAAGTTCCTACCACCACCAAACCGGTACCGGGACCCACCACCGCCGGCGGCAGCGGCGGCCGGACGGAGAGCCGATTCCCAGTCGCCGTCGTCGTCTTCACCATCGTCTCTGCCTCTCATCATCTGCAGCATCCTCTTGGCCTTCTCTCTGGCCCTCTCGCACCCTCTCTCCTCGATCCCCCTCAGCACCTCCGCCGCCCTCGCATCCCTCGCCAGCCCTCTGAACCTCATGCTCCCATGGCTCAGCGCGTACAGCGCCGCCACGCAGTTCTCCCGAGTCGCCTCCGAGTCCAACTCCTCCCGCCTCAGCATCCCGACCAGACACTCCACCGCGTTCCCGTCCAGCATCGCTGACCTACCTTCCGGGCACGCCGCCAGGTTGCAGAGGATCAGCAGAACCCTGCTCGCCGACGACCCCGCCTGAGCCTGGGCTAGGAGCGTCGGGATGGCGTTGAGCTTCACCAGCTTCACGCGGTTGCTCTGGACTAGGGTTAGGTGGTAGAGAGTCAGAGCTGAGTCGTGCCGAGTCCGCTCGTTCTCGGATCGGAGTAGCGCGTGCATCAATGGCGGCAACGCGCCGAGGACTCCGATCGCCATCTTGTTCTCGTCCTCCAAGGCTAGACTGAACAGAGCTCCGACGGCGTGCTCCTGAGCCTCGCTGGAACCCGATTTCAGGACGTCGATCAGATACGGGACGAATCCCGACCGAACGATGGTCACCTTGTTCGGCTTCTCCAGCGAGAGGTTGACAAGCGAGGCTATGGCGTTCGTCTGTACGACGGCGTACCTCGAGCTTATCAATGGCTTTAGGGCTAACAAAACCGTAGCGGTGCAGAGAGAAACCCTAATTTCCTCGTTCGTTCTCGTCATCTTCCTCAGCGAAATTACGCCCTCCTCCTGGTCGGCGACGTCGACGCTCTTCAGTTGCCGGACCAATTTCTCCTCCTCCTCCAACGCCGGAGCCGAATTGGGGATCGAGGAGGCTAGCTTTTCGCTCTCTGTAATCTCGGAGGAAGACGAAGACGAGTAACAGAGAGGCCGAGTCGCGAAGGGGAGAGGAGTCCCCGGATTCTCCTCCATGATGACGACGGACTCCTCCGACGAGCTCGAGTAGAAATGGTTGACTCGGGGACCGAGCTCCGTCGCGGCGTGGGAGAATGTCACCGGCGGATTCTCCGCCACGCCGCGGAGGAGCTCCCTCTCCGAAAACCTAAGTTGCAGCGAGGAGGGAGGAGGAGAAGGCTCCGATTCCGCCATTAACGCCCTCACGAGCTTCTCGACGGCGGCGGGATCCGGTGCCTGCGGGTGGGCCACGCCGGAGGAGTCGCACCACTGGAGGATCGTCGATCTGATGGCTTTGTTGGGGATGACGGCGGAGAAATCGGGGTGGGAGCCGTCGTCGAGCTCGGGAGAGAAGCCCAATTCTATACAGACGTGGACGGAGACTCGCTCGAAGGTCTGGCCGGAGGAGACGACGACTGGGTCCGCCATTAAAGCTCCATGAATCGGGCAGATAAAGTCCTTCGGAGGTTGCTGCGGCTGCCGTTGCTGTTGCTTATGGGGACGGGCTTCCATTTTCGAGCTCGAAGAAGAAGTGGAAGAACGATGGAATGAGATCTTCCACGACCTGTGTTTCCCATTTCCACCCATTAATAATCCTTAAACAGAGCAAAAAGATTCCTTAAAATGAATGGGGAATTCTGGGTTATAGAAACATGAGTATTCTGTTCTGTTCTGTTATGTTCGATTCCGTCTTTTTTGTTGTAGCTGTTAGGGTCAATGGCGAGGGTTTTAGAGAGAGAGAGAGAGAGAGAGATGGATGTGGGGAATTGGGTTTTGTGGGGGTGTTTGGTAAGGATGAAAATTCTCGGTGACTGGTAGAGAGAGAGAGAGATACAGAGTATGAATTTGATTGACCAAGACAAACAAACTGAGGGAAGTGGATATGATATGAGTTGGGAGGTGGATTTAGAGAGATTTGAGAGTCAGAGAAGACTATTCGGACATCGGATACGCGCCGTAAGTAAGCCTTCTTTTATGAACTTTGTGGTATCTACTTTTTACTCTCTACTCTCTAGAAGATGATGAAGATTTTCTTTTTCTTTTTCTTTTCTTTTTCCTTTTTGTTGCTAATTTATCCCTTCACTATTTCCTTTTTATTTTTTAGGTTTAGTGCTGCATAGATTTTTCATAAAATTATAACTCAATCCTTTGAATTTTTTAATTTTGATAATTGATCCGGTAAACTGAAATATTTAGCAAAACACCCCAGTTGTTAACCATATTAAGTTTTTTTTTTTTTTTTAAATGGAAATTAACTAGTCACTTGTACATGAATAATTAACTAAAATATGAAATGTCTTGTTTTTTTTTTTTAATCGATGTTCACTTTAATTTATACTTAAAACCATAATTATTACAACATTTTTAATTTTTATGAAACATAATTAGATGAAAATTTCTATGGCAGGATTTACTATTTTGTGCTACTGGTCGGTATTGTGGTTTTAGCAGTTTGATTAATTTGTTCACGGTTTGATTTATGAGTAAAATAGTTATGTCATATGCTTTGTAAATTTTAAATATGGACATTTATAAATCATACTATTAAAAATTATCTTACGATTGAAAAGCAGTTTCTATGGATAGTGCATATAAAAGTTTCTTTAGTTGAAGTTCCTTAATTGAAGACCTTCAACCTATTAATTTTATATTAAAATGGATGAAGTTGGCTGTCATTAATGACTCAAGTGTTAGTTGTGTGTCAATTTTCATGGAAAATTAATTTAATTATCAATTAAGAGTGTTTTGTTATTCATTTTTAAATACATGATGTAATTTGTTAAAATTAAAAATTTCAGAGACAAACTACAATTATGTGACAGTTTAAGGAGTGCAAATGTAAAAAGGCTTTAAAAAAAAATTAATTGATCTAAATAGTTTGTGAATTCTTTTAAAAATGACGGTTTAGTATCTTTTTTTTTTTTTTTTTAGATAACCCTGAACTCTTATTTTTCAGCCATTCCAGTCATTTTCATCTGGTTTCGTTTAAAAACTCACGGAATAATCACGTGAGAAGCACATTTTGTGTTTTTTGTAGGAAAATATCCCTTAAAAGATGAAAATGCACTTATCTATATTTTTATTAAAAAAAAAAAAAGGATGAAAGGCATCTCTCCCACCCCCTACCCACCCCCCCCACCCCAGCCCCCCACCCCCCAGATCAGATGCCAACGCCTGATGCTGTCTCCCTCCCTCCTTCTCTCCTCGGGTTTTGCAACCCCCTCTGCAATCTGGGTTTCGAATCCCACGACATGATCTGAGTTTTCCCCCCTTGAGCCGCCGTCTCTCTTCCTCTTTCCCTCCCTTCCTCCTTCCTCCTTCCCCCTCTTTCCTCCTTTCGTTGTGCATTTTGGCCTTCTCTTCCTCTCTCCCTCCTCCCTAGTGTTACCGTCGTGTGCTTTGCACCCCCTGCCAACCTTTTCCTCCGTCTCGGCCCCCTCCCCGATGGATAGGGTTTTCAGAAATGGAGAGAGGGAGGGGGAGGATAGAGAAAATTATTTTTTTATTTTGATAAATTAATTATTATTAAATTATTAAAATACCTTCTAGATCACATGCATTGTATATGACTAATTCTATTAAAAATTTAATGATTTTAGACGGAATTGACTGGAAGAATCATAAAATTAGAGTTCATGGTTATCTCTTAAAAAAAATAAAAAACAAGGTTCAACTAGTCACTTTTCCAAAAAAATTTATAGATTTTTTGAACAAAAGAAAAAAGAAATATTGAAATAGTCAAATTGACCGGTCAGAACTCACAACTGGCCAACTTCTTTTTTCCCCCTTCTGACCCTATCCCTCGATCAACCGTTTTGGAGCGAAATGATTTTTCTCTTTCCCCCTTTTTTTCCTTTCTAAGAAAATGACAGAATAAATTGAGTAAATATTTTTTCCTAGAAGAGCAACTGGCTATCGTTGTAGATAAGTTTGTTTTCGATTGTTATATTGGATTAAAAAAATATATCAAAATGAAAAACCCTCCCTTACATATATTAACGGTTAAAAAATAAAATTCTACTCATAAAAACATCTATTTTTCTAATTCACTGTAGAATTCTTTCTAATATTATTAATAATATATTCTAGAAAATGCAGAGTTTTTAGATAAAATTAAAGACACTTCTACCCAACACCATTTCAAATGATAAACTTTACATATGTATTGAAAAAAAAATTAAGGTGATGTTTGGTATTTTATCTCATTTTAGATTAAATTATATTTTTTTATCTCAGTTTTTGTCTTTTTCTGAAAAAAAAAATTTTTTGTCTTCTCTGAAAAAGTTTTCTGTCTTTTCTGAAAATTAACAAAAATTACTATTGAAACTTAAAAATCTTAACTCAAACTCATTCACCAAACACCCCCTAAATATAGTATTGACTTTTATAGTAACACAATGGTCCTTATACTTCATGTTAAATTGGGAAAATAAATAATTTCCATAGATAATCTATACTTATAAAAAAAATAATCCTTGAAGATTCTCAAATGAGGGTTTTTTTTTTTGTTTAATTTTATTGTATATATTAGCGTGTATTTGGCTCTTTGGTGACCAATAATATACTTTAGATTAATGGAGGCACTGTCCGTTCGAATCCTTTGAAAATGACACAACAAACCAAAATACTTCAATTGGTTTGTTTGACATTTTCTTTTAATGATGTGCGTGAATGAAATTCTAAGAAAAGTATCATTGACTACGAAAAATTGCCATTACTTTAAGGGAATAAATATAGGTTTAAGAAGTTTCTGATCCATATCATAGAGAGCTGACTATAGTTAAAAACTCACAAAAGTGTAATTAGAGCTCACCATTAACAAGCTTTTTTATTATTGTAATAAATTTTTAAAAATTTAATATAAATAATTAATTTTTTCTTTTTCTTTTTTTTTAATTTTGCTTTAGATGTACCATTCACCGTCCTATACAACTAGTAGATTACCAAACTAGCATTCTATCATTCTAGATGGACGAACAGCTTCTATTACCATTTAACTTCCTCAAGAGAAAATGGGATTAAAAACAATTTTGAGTTGTTATTAGTAGGATTCAAAAGCCTTTATATATGTTGTTTTTGGGGTTTATAATAATTTACTCTTAATGTGAGGGTTACATTTAGTTGCGAGAATAATAAGAGTACCAATACATTCAGCTCTCTATCAGAAAAAAAAAATCCGTTCTCAAAATGCTCATTAATCTCTTCGTTTCTTGTTCCTAAATTGGTTATCCGAGAATTAGGGTTCAGTTAGGAAAAATTAAGGTTTAGTTAAATCTAGGTCAAACCATAGTTGTTAGGAAAAATGTATGGTATAATTAGGTATTACATAATTCAATAATTATGTGGTTATTGCGTGATAATACTAAGAATCCGTTGATTCATTATTGGTGACAATTTATAAGAAAAATTATACAATAAGTATGAAAAAATATACCTTATTGATGGAATTTTTCACTGTTAAATCTATAACAAATTTTTGTTTGCCTTTTTTATTTTGATGAGATTTTGATTAAATCTAACATTGACAAACATGTAGTGTTGAGAAATATTTTTTGTGTTTCATTGTTGATAATAATTTACAAGGAGAATTATACAATAGCATATGAACAAAATACTTTGTCAATGGAATTCTTTTTTTAGCTATCAAATCTATTCCAAATTCAGTTAACTTTGTATACTTTTTCATTCCGATGAGATTTTAATTAAATCTAACATTGAGAAACATCCAATGCTCATAGTATTCTTATCGTAAAAAGCTCATAAGTTACAAAATCATTCTTCTCAAGGTTTAGAAAATATCAGGTTTGGTTCTGTTTATCAAAAAAGAAAAATATCAGGTCAGTTCCACCAAAAAAAGAAAATGTTAGGTCAGGATCTTTATTATCCCACATGTGGTCTCAATAGATTTTTAAAATGACGTTGGAATGAAATGCGATGATACAGTTGATCCCTTTTTATTATTATTATTTCTTAAAAAAAAGTAACTAACTCAAACAGGTGGCGTATGCAGCTTACGCATGCATATTGAGATAGTGATCTGCATGGAATTTTGAATAGGTCTATATATATATATATATAAAAGCTGTTTTGGTGAGATTCTGCACTAGTACTAGCAACCATGTCCTGTAAGCTAGCACATGCCAACTGTTATACGTTGAAATAAAAAATATATATGTATTGCACAATTCTTATTAAATAAAAGAAACAAAACATAATTGCAGAAGAAGAAC
This sequence comes from Ficus microcarpa, assembly GCA_025413485.1. Lineage (NCBI taxonomy): Eukaryota > Viridiplantae > Streptophyta > Magnoliopsida > Rosales > Moraceae > Ficus > Ficus microcarpa. Next base: position 269,985 of record JAINRI010000551.1, on the reverse strand, counting down.
TACACTACTATTAAAAAAAATGGAGAATTCTAATTAAAAAAAAAAAAGAAAAGAAATGAAAAAAGGGAAGCAGTCAAACTTCAAAGAAATCATGAAGCAAGCAAGTAGAGATTCTGTTTAAAAATGGAGATTCGATTTGTCTACCACCATAATTTCTGCAATTTTTTTTTTCCCCATGAGATTATCCTTCATTATTCTTTTGTCTCTTTTCTGATGAACAAAGGAATTTTTAAATCTATGGACAGTACATTAAACTAGAAAAAGGGTATAAATGTGACAGAATTTTTCTATAGAAACTGCCCTAGAAATAAAATCTTCTCTAGTTTATTCGCCTCTTGGGACCAAGTACTATTGTTTCCTATTAAAAATAACGAGAAAGGGACACTTGGGATTGCAAAGGCCTTATGTTGAAAAATTAAAAACAAACGTGAAGAGTTTAAAGTGAATCGACCGATCTAGTTACAACATCGAAAGATGAATAAGTTTTTATATTAAAGAGAGAATAAACTTTCTAATTTACGAAAAATTAAACTCCAATACTCATTCGTTAATATAAATGCCTCCCAATTAGGATGACTAAATCTCGAATTTCCATTTTAGTGTTCTTAACGCGTTTAATCTAATTATTTGGTCAATGACTATTCGATAATATTGGACGAAATTTTGCACCAGAAAAAACCTAGCTTCTTTTTTCTTTTTTTTCTTTTTTTTTTTTTTTTCGTTGAGAAAGACATTAGAGGGACAAAGAATCGTGGAGATGGGTAAAATAATTGACTTGACTATTTTGGTGTTTGACATTTCTCATTGGCAGCTCATCGCTCGATTTGACTAAGGGGTGTTTGGTATTATAATTTAAACCATACAACCACAAATTAATTTTTTATCATTTTCTCTCAACTTCACTATTTACACAGATTTATAACTCAAATTTTAAAAGTCTATAACTTTACATAAACAAGTCCAAATAAGATGATTTGTTTTTTAAATTTACATAAAATTTCGAGACAAACGAAATAAGCTCCATATTAATATATTTTTTTTTCTAAATACATTTTAAATTTTTACACTTTTTAACTCAAGCAATTTAAACGCCTCGACACATGCACAATCAATGCAAATCCAAATTCGACAATCCAAACCTTAATACCAAACGCATGCTAAGTGCGTCTTATTACAAAAAAAAAAAAAAAAAAAAAAAGAATGTAGGTTAGAATAAATTAAGTGAAAGGAAACTTAGTCCACTCAGACAAAACAAAAAAAGAAGAAAAATATTGGTAAGTCTAATTGCAATATTCCAGATAATGAATTAAATTAATAAGAATCTGCCTTATTGGTGCGAAAAAAAAAAAAAAAATCCAACTGACAAGAACAACTTATGAATTGGATGTAAGTTAGGACTTAGTGTATAGAGAAGAGAAAAACAAAAAATTAAAATATTTTGCTGACAACTCGGCTATGGGATTAGGTCTTAAACATCTGTTAGAAACTAAGCACCTTGTTGTCATTTTCTGTTTAACAATTTTAAAACATTCTTTTAGTCTTAATCTGATCTCCCTTTGTGCTTTGCTCACCAAGCAACTAGAGGAATTAGTCCACAAATTTAGTTACAAAAATAAAAAATAAAAAATAAAAAAGAGAGAGAGAAATTTTACGGACTTTTTTATAGAGCTAGCTCCGTAAAAGATACAATGGACCCGTAAAAATGGATTCTAGAGAACCAACATACCAGGACAAAACAAAATTAGGGTCATTTATACAAATGGAGTATTATTAACGTGTGAGATCAGGCACAGATTCAAGGGGGCTAGTGGGGGCATGTGCCAACCTCTAAGTTTTTTAAATTTTAAAAAGACCCACATATTTCTTTAAATAGTTTTAATGTGACCCTACTCAAAAGTTTTCTTTTAAAAATATACCAAAACTTAATATTTGAATTATATTTTATGTTTCAATTCCACTAAATATATATTATTTTTTATGTTCTAGTACAATAACCATATTGGATTCTTATTAACTATCCCGATTTCTTTGTCTACATTCTTCTTTTTTTTTTTTTTATAATGTTTTTTTAATTTATTTGTTTTTAAAGATGTTGACTTCTTAATTATCAACATCCAGAATATGATATGTATAATTTTTATTTATTGGAAAGAGTATTCATCTTAAATATTGGTGTAAAAAAATAGAAGTGAAGCTTAATTTTAGTTAAAAAATTAAAATGATTTATGACACATTCTAAGATAAAAACTTTCATTTTACATCATAATTCTGACATTTGAGATAAAGTTCAAGAACATATTTTGGAATGCTTCCAAAATATAAAAGTTGAACCTAAAAATTGTAATCTGTTGTTCAAAATTTTAAAAAAAATATTACTCTTTATCCATATAAAGTCATTGTTTTTTAAACATAAAGAATTGTTTCCTCTTATGTGTACCGAGGAAAACATACAAGGCATTTTTTTAATATAAAATTGTATCCTTTTATGTATTCCCACTGAGAAAAATTCATGAATCCATCACTGTGTGAGGTCATCATGGTATTTGACTAATCTATATATTTTAAGAAGCATAACATAAGCATATACTTTTATTTTCTCTATTTCAATATTAGATAATTCTGAAGAGCCCTTAACATGTTTTGCAATAAGCTATATTATTTTTTAGGGTTTATTTTCACAAATGGTCCTTAAATTATACTCTTAATCTCAAGTTTGTCCATGGCCTTTAATTTGACAAGTTACACTATCCCAAACTTTTATATTGTTACAAAAACTGTCTCTATATCAATATTCCGTAACAAAACTGAATGGAAATTAAATGCGTTCAGATCGTGTGAGCTTTACTTAAGACTAAAATCATAATTTAATATTTTTGTAGGAATACTATGCCTCCAAAATAGCTTTGTGACACTAAATATATTTGATTAAAATACATCTTGTGTTTTATATTTGACTAAAGTACAATTTGTTTTTAAAATATATGTGATTGAAGTGCAATTTTCTTCCATTAAATTCACTTTACCTATAAATAAAATTCATGTGATCATAACATGTTCAATTTCAGCCTTTTTTTTAAATAGAATATTAACAGAGAAATTGTTTGTGTAATAGTAAAAAAATTCAAAAGAGAATGATGTGTAAAATCAAAAATTAAGAATCAATATGAGACCTGATGCATAATGCAAGAGTCATTTGTAAAATTAGTCCATATTTTTATGCTGCTACTGACTTTGAGTTTCCAACTTGCAGAAAAGAAACAAGAGAATTAATTTGAAACAAAATTTGGTAGCTTAAAACTCAAATAAATACCCTATTGATAGCTTAAAACTCACTTCAAACTAATATAATTTATGCACGTGATGACTACATAAGAACCAATATATATAAAGCTCATGTGATCATAATGTGCTCAATTCTGTCCTTTTTTCAATTACAAAATATTAACAAGGAACTGTTGATGTAATAGTTGAAAAGTTTAAAAGAGTGTGATGCGCAAAATCAAAAATAAAGGATTAATATGAGACATGTTGTATAATTCAGAAGTCATTTGTAAAGCTAATCCATATTAATTTAAAACGAAAAAAAGTAGCTTGAAACTCAAATAAAAGCCCTTTGATAGATTAAAACTCACTTCAAACCCATATAATCTATACACTTAATGACTATAGAAGATCAATCTTGTTTGGATCAACAATTCAAATTATATAATTACAATTCAATTTTTATCATTTTCCCTCAACTTCACTATTCACACAGTTTTGTAATTCAAACTTTAAAAGTCCATAGCTTTACATAGACAAGTCTAAATGTGATAATTTTTTTTTATTGTATAGAATTTCGAGACAAACGAAACAAGCTCCATATTATTTTTTTCCAAATACATTTTAAGTTTTTACACCTGTTAACTCCAACAATTCAAATATCTCGATAAACGTATAATTAATCTAAATCCAAATTATAGAATCCAAATCTTAATACCAAACACATGCTAAATAGCAATAATCTTTACCTTAATTATCAAATCTACTTGTTTTCTTTTCCCTGTCTGAATTTGAAGCAAAAACATATAATAAACAGAAAACTTTGTCATTTTGTTCTTCTTTTTTGTTTATACTAGTGGTGAAAAAAATAAAAAATAATTAAAAAAAAAAGAGTAAATCAAAAGGAAGTTATTCTTAAGATGCTATAAGAAGATGATAGTTAAATAGTTGAATGAGTTATATGGAAAAATTTTTAGATAGGGATATATTTAAGAAAAATAGTTTAAAGTAAGTTTAAAAAAATGAAAAAAGATAGAGAATGAAAAAAGAAAAAAGAAAAAAGAAAAAGGAGAAGAAGGAAAAAAAAAAATACCACATATTAAATAAATAAATTAATACGTTCACTTTTTTAATATAGTAAAGATATAGCTGATGTTAAATAAGTGTAAATACAAAGCAATATTCCTAAAAATATATATATATATATTTTGTTTACCTAAGCGGATAATACTTGTTTGGTGTATTAACTCAAATCATTTAATTTAAATTTTTTTTGATTTTTTTTCTAAAATATTTTTATCTTTTTCCTAAAAAATTTTTTGTTTTCGCTGAAAATTTTAAAAAATTTACTATTAAGGGTGTGTTTGGTGATAAGTTTAGTTTAAACTAAATTGTACTTTTTTCATCATGATTTTTGTTTTTTACTGAAAATTTTTTTTATCTTTTCTGAAAATTTTTTTTATCTTTTCTAAAAAATTACTATTGAAATTTAAAAATCTTAAACTAAACTCATTCATCGAACACCTCCTAAAACTTAATACAAGATACCTTGTAATACAAGATACCTCATGCGTTATCTTCAGGATTCAAAAGCAAAATGATTACAGCAGAATGACTCCAAAATAGTGACAGATCATGACCTCATGCTTCTTTAATAATTGATTCAAAGACTAATCATTACATCTTCCTTTCTTTTGCATGTTTTTGTCCCTGGAAAAAAACAAAAAAACGAAAAAACAAAACAAAATTAGTGATGTTTTTTTACATTTCCTTTCAACGATATCTCAAAATCAAATAAGACCATCGATAAATTTTTAACAACTAATCAATACAATCAGTCAGATTTTTTTTTCGTGTGACACGTTTTGAATTTGTGAACTGATAAAAGTTAAATGATTTTATTTTGTTTGTTTTTTGAAAGCAAAAATGAGCATTTGGGATGAGACATCACTTTGGACCAAGACATCAAAGTAATGAACCAAACTGGTATTAATCCCTTCAGATATTAATACCATTTTTTTTTTTCCTTTTGGGTTTGTTTTCTTCTTCTTTTGCCATGTAATTAAGGAGCCAAATCCATGTTCTCACTTGGTTAACAACCTCAATAATTTATGTGGGTAGTTAGGGAACTAATAGCTTCAAGAATACTTTTCCTTTTATAACGTTCAGAATAGTTTAATGTAAAAAAACTTTCCTCGGCCTTTATGTGGCTCCACATTGGGTTCAAAGCCTGAAAAATTAGACAACCCTTTGTGGTTGTGGCCCACATGGAGAGTGATTAGGGTTAGGTTTTCAAAGACAGTGGTTTAGCGCAAGAGCATTCCCCACCCTCGCCCCACACCCGCATGGGGTCGGAAGAGTTAATCTTAACCCTCATTCATGCTCTTCACATCTATAAACTATCCCTCATATACCCACTCCTAATAGGGTGTGTATCCGCGAATACTCGGATACTCGCAGCTGTGGGTAAAAATGTCATGTTATGATTGATGCAAGAGTACAAAATTATCTTTTTTTTTTTTTTTTTTTTTAAATCTATGGATGAATACATTTGTTATTAAAGTTGTTACGTGGTTGCAAGTATAACATAGTGGTAATTTCACATCCAATTCCAACAGAAGATGTGGAATTCGAATAATCTCATCCAAGTTTATTTTTATTTTTATTTTTTATTTTATAAAAAAGTAAAGTAATTCTTATATTAATTTCTACAAGGATTTTTAGCTTGATGATGATGGATTAGTTACCAGCATCCCACTCAGATAAAAAAATTTCCTTTTCTTTTCAAGCTTGGACTTTTTACTCCTCAATTAATGGAGAACTTTTTTCAGTGCATGCCTGCCTTGCCAAAGTATTATTCATGCAAATGAAAGAGAAAAATCATGTCTTCTGTTGTACAGTACTAATTAATTAGGAACGGAAAAGAGTAGGATTTTGACGTTGACCTTAAATAACAAATCTTATGGTCCATTTGATGAATGAGTTTGAGTTGAATAAGTACAGATATATTTGAGAAAATTTTTTTTTTATTGGGGCAATTAGGAGGGAAGAGCATTCATAGAGGCCACATTTGAATAAATACTGAGGACTAAAAAAAATTATGCGTAGAGGGACATTCAAGAAAAGTAATTTCAATAAAAGCAAATTAAAAAAAGAAAATTATAAGGCACACTTAAAAATGTAAGATATAACAAAGATGAATAAACAACAAATTAGACTGAAACGCATGTACAATTCTGGTAGGTATTTATCTATTGTTTTTAACTTTTAAAAATGAATTAGCTTTTTAACGTTTGATTAATGATTATAAGCAATTCACATTGCATGTTCCAAATTTATATCGTGGATACTTTTAAATTATATTATTAAAAAAATCTCAGGTCAAAAAGTTGATCTTTCTTTTGAGCCTCGGATTTCTTTATCCAACGCTTATAAGGAGATGAGTATGGTTACTACCAAAAGCTTGGCTGAGCAAGTGGATATGAAGGGTTTGCCTTAATGACTTAAAAAAGATTTAAAAAAAAAAAAAAAAGAGGATTCAACAAATGAAGCGAACAAATTTAATTGTCGTTTTTGGTTCTTGGGAAAAATTAATTGAGTTAGATACGTTGAGATGAATTGAAGAGAACAAAATTTCTTACAAGTTTATGGACTTATAAGGGAAAGGATTTTAATATAAGGAAATCTTAACGATTTCTTTTACTTATTGTTTTGTTTGATTTAGGTATTTTTCCTTGTTTTAGGTTTGTACTTTCTTTTCTTTTAACTTTTTTAACAAGTCTTTCACTTATTTAAGAAAAAAAGACTATTACCCGTTTGGTTGTTAGTTTAGTTTAAACTAAACTTTATTTTTTTCATCATGATTTTTGTATTTTTTGAAAAAATTTTTCTGTCTTTTCTAAAAAAAGTTTTTTTCTTTTTTGAAAAATTACTATTGAAACTTAAAAATCTTAAACTAAACTCATTCACCAAACACCCCCTTAAAAAACCAATATCTAATCATTAAAAAAAAAAAAAAAAAACAATGCATGGCTAGAGTTTTTCCTCAAAATTTTACTTCATGTGCATGGTCGAAACTCCACGTCAATTCAAAGATGGGATTTTTAGAATTCTACGACAATATTTAACCAAATCCCATGAGTTGGCCCAAAAGTCTAGGAACAACCTCCTACACTTGACAACGTTTGTTCTTAACGGTCACGCACACGTTCTCTCTCTCTCTCTCTCTCTCTCGAGATATATATATATATATATATATCTCTCTCTAAACTCGCTTATCTGTCAAGAACTTGAAACCACTCCCATAAAGCTCGCTTTCCTCGTCCAATGTCGTTGCTTTTTACTCAGTCTCTCTCCCACTCCCCACTAAATTCGCACACCACAAGAGACCTGTTCAGATCCAAGATGCTTCCCAAATTGCCATCCCCTTGTATTCCTCGCAACACAGCTCACCAAGAAAAAGAAAATGGTTCTCATATCTCAATTTCTCACCACCAAAAAATCTCATGCTCTCTTTCTACATCCTCCACTTTCTTTTTCTTTTTCATCATTGTCACTCTCATTACCTCTATTCCTTTCTGGGTTTTTCATATCAGGTTCTATCACGTCTGTTCGCATCGTTTTCGGGCGAAAACGACGGTAACATGACCCTTAAGGGTGGCACAAGCCAGGCTTGCGCTGCTTGCAAGTACCAGAGAAGAAGGTGTACGGCTGAGTGTCCTTTAGCCCCTTACTTCCCACCTGACCAACCAAAGCTTTTCCAGAATGCCCACAAGCTGTTCGGCGTAAGTAACATCTTGAAAATTCTCAAGAAGTTGGAGCCTGAGCAGAGAGCAACCGCTATGTGGTCCATAATCTACCAAGCCAATGAGAGGGACAGAGACCCTGTCCATGGTTGCTTGGGGAAGATCTGTCAGTTGAGATACCAGATTTGGCATTCCGAGCAAGAGCTTCAGTCCATTCATGCCCGTATCGAGATGTGTTGCCAACAACAACAACAGCAGCAGCAGCAGCATCAGATTCCATCTAGCATGCCAAATCATGACCAACATGTGGCTTCTCAGCTAGAGCTCGGCATGGCGCCGCCTAGTAATGCGCTTCCGCTTATGAATGATCATGCTGCAGCACAGGCTTATGGTGTCGTGCCTAGTTTGGATATGACTCAACACGAAGCTTATTCTAACAACAACAATGCTGCTTACAACTCTGTTGTTTTTGTGGATTCTGAGGATAACGGTAACGTGGCGAATCCTTTGTGGGTTCAATATCCTTATGTACTACTGACAACAATGACAACAATAACAACAGTTCAATGGCTATTCCGTCCCAAGTGATCGTTTCGCAGCCGCTGGATGTTCAGCAACAGGCTGTGCAGGATTATGATGAGATGCCGTTTTTCATGGACGACAGACAATCTTTCGTTGATTCTAAAGAGGCTTATGACTCGAGGTACAATATCGGTTTGGTTTTTCTGTTTTTGTTGATGACATAAAAGTTTATTATAATTTTTCCATTCAGAATCTCACGCTCACGACGTACAAATTTGTACGCAGCTCGGAAGAATCGGTGCTGAAGGACACAACTCAGCCACTTGATCATGTTGCAGATAATGAATTGAAGAGTGCTGCTGCGTGCTTTAGCCTTACCAGTGTGACAGTGTCAACTGGTAAATGAAGCGGAAGATCAAACAATAAAATAGTTCGAACGTTCGTTTTTGCTTATTTATTCTATTTATTATTCAGAATTTATTCGTATAGAAGCTCCCACTATTCTCTTCATTCTTTTCTGATCTCCCTCTCTCTCTTGATGAACAAAGTTCCACAGTTTTGAGCTTATCAAGTTTTTTTTCATTCTTCGTTATTATCACATGGAACACTACATGAATTCTTGAGTTTATAGTTACTTATTGTTTAGCCTAAAGAATAAAATGAAATGTGTTTTTTATATTTTTTGTATATATATATATATATATTTGATCGATATATTTAGTCATCTTGCGAAAATGAAGAACAATTTTTGATGTATAGGCTATAACTTCATTTATAAGAGTTCAGAAGTTACACACGTCTCTATTTAAATGTAGTCATGTAAAAAACTACAATTTATACTTTATCATATTTCCTCTACCCACTTGTTGCCTTAGCCAAACAAACAACATTATCAGTGTAAGAGACGATGTCAGAAGTTTGAAATCTGTAGGTAGATTTTGTATTTAACAATTTGGCCATATTCAAGTTTGATCTCTTTTAACTTTTGCAGCTTTTAGCAATATATTTCAACGAGAAATTTACTTCGTGAGACTGCGCTATGGCATGTGTAGTAGCAGTAGAAAGAGCCAGAAGCTGTAAAAGCACTTAATCTGTAAGTCATCTTCTATCATGAAATTTCTAAGATGACAACTATAGATGCAGCCATTTCCCGTTTCGAATGTTTGTTCTTCAATATGCACAACTAATCACACGAGAACAAAACGGTGTCGAAGAGTACTGGAACATATCAAAATCTTGATTATAAACAAATTGAATAGAGGAAAATAAAAATATTTACTGAAATTTTGTTCACCAAAAGCAACTGAATTTTTCAAACATTAGAATTAGGGTGCTTTTGCTGAATGCTGTAGTAAATTGTTGATACAACCTGACATATACCTGTAGCTTCAAGGAATCAATTATTTAAGCTGGCTAAGGAAATAATTCACACATCCTGATTTCTATCCCGAAAAAAAAGGGGGTCACAAAACCCTGGTGTTGTATGAACCACAATGAAAGCATTTGTGGTAAAGCCAATGAAAGGGAGCTTCTCCTCTCTTCTCACAGTCATTGCATAATATGGCCTGCAATTTTCCCAGCAGTCGAATCATACTCATGCCGAAACAGTTTATGATACGTGAGAAGCTCTATAGCACGACAAGTAGAGGTGAAAAAGGGGAACATGTCCTAACCTGAGTTTGGCCGGAGAACTCATCTGGAATTTTCTCTTCAGCCAATAATGTATCTAGCATCTTAAAATACACCTGCAATAATTGCAACAATATTAGTTGAAAAGTTTCAAGATCTCCCGCAACTCGATTATAGACAGTGGATCATCGACAGCTACAAAGAGCCAGATAAACATTTAACATCACCCCTTCAACTAAGAAAGAAAATAAAAATTCGAGAAGGAACCTGAAAAGTTTCAGACAATATAATTTAAGATTGGGCAGTAGTATAATTTAAGATCAAGGCTTAACACTCTGAGCACAATTTGAAAGTAACCAAATTCCGAACGAGAAAGTTAGGGGGCAAAAAGTGCTAAAGAGTAACATATACCTTCATGTCCCCAAGTGACTTGCCGCAGATTGGGCAGGTATAACTAGTACATGCGTAGGCCTGAAAGCAAATGAGCCACAGTAAGCTCGTTAATAATTGTGAAATGACTACAAAAGAAGTAGAGGAATGATGGTGTACCTCAAAACATTTAGAGTGCATATTGTGCCCACATTGAAGAGCCTTCACCGGCAAACTAGAGGTGAAGATGTCTTCATGACAGATTGGGCAGTTAACCATAAACGACTTTTCTCTGCATTTGTGCACGAAGAGAGATCGTGCCATGCAAGCATTGCAATTCATGCAATGGAAGTAGTCAATACCCAATCCCTTTCCAACACGACATAGATTACAGTAAGGACAGTGGTAAATTTCCCTGTTGAGAACTTCTACATCAGAAACTCCACATAACGATGAACTTAACCAAGTCTCTCTATTTGGAAAAGTGTACAGAGTATGTCAAAACTGAATCACCAAATTAGAGAGCCAATATATTGCAAATATAGGGAAAAATACTGAGATCAAAGTAGATCAATATGATTACATACCTTTCGTCGTCAAATATTTTGCAGATCCTGCAATAGTATCTTGCCATGGAATATTTCCTGCAGGAAATCGTTGAGCATGTGGGACCAATAGGTTGAATTCTTAAGCATTGCATGCACATCATTTCCTTTACGGTTTTCCTGCATGTGTTGAGACATTAGAAAAAATGCGAAAATAAAGTTCAAAGGAAAAACTTAATTAAGGCTGTTTGTACCTATCTACGGTATGCTCCGTCATCTCATTATGGCAGCGTAAGCAAGTGTGGAGCTGGTTGCAACACGGAGTAACAAGCTTGCAGTTCCCCTTATAGTGTTTGCAGCCAAAGCTTAAATTGAGAGGGTCCCGATATGATGGGTGCTGATCAGGAAACTCTTGCTCGTTGGTCGGGGAGTTAATTGAGAATGATGTCTGACAATCCACCGGCTGAAACAGAAGAAAATTCACATCATTTGGTTCCCTTAGTCGCAAACTTTGATCCATGAGATTTGCACAAAAGCACCCATATTAAAAATGATATGTTTAGAGGTGTTATACAATCAGCTCGAACTTTTCATTCTCATTTAGTGGGAAAAGAAAAGGTAAATAAAAAAAATGAAGCCAACGAGTTAGAAATAAAAATTAAAGGGACAACGATGATTAAAACTAACCTTACTAGCAGGTTCTGGATTATATATGATTTCTTCTGCGAATCTAAGGAAGAATCGCGTGACACTCTTCTGATTGCAGCCACCAGATCTTCTTGACTCATTTTCGATAGGAAATCATAGTATTTGGATTTCTGGGCAACTTCCAGAAATGCACCCGGTTTGATTTGGCATGTTGCATTTTGTACTTCATGGATTCTCTTTTTCTCATCCTCAGTGCAAGGTCCTTTATATTTTAAATCACTGTAAGCATCCGGGTCAAAGTCGGAATCTGTTACTTTATCATCCACCTTTTGATCTCCCATTTGGTTGACAGTACCACCAACACAGTCATTGTCCGCAATAATCATGTTTTGGCTACAAAGGGTTCCTTCTTGCTCATTAACTTCCCAAAAATATTCGAAGATAATTTTCAACGGATCAGCTATCATTGAAGGCGTATCTATCGACTCCTGTGCCACCTCAGACATTTCATACCCCTCCCACCATTCTCTCAACCATTCATCAAACATCGTATTTCTTGTGACCTGGCGCCAAAGTGACATCATTGTACGCTGTTCTTCTTGCGTCAAAGATCCCATCAACCAAGGTAGCATATCCTGTAGTACTTCTGCACTTGTCCTTCCAAGAATGCTTCCGACAATCTTTTCCTGCTCCTTTATGGAGAAGCATTCTCTAAATAGAGGCCAAAGCTCCACCTCTTCTCGATCGATATGGTCAGACAGTAGTTTATTCATCGATTTGCACATCTCATGAAGCTTCATGCATAGCTGATAGTGCTTCCTCATTATCTGATCCGTCTCCGAACCAATCTCAGAAACTGCAACGTTCAGTTCAGACAACCTATCCAGTAAAAGTGATACACTTCTGAACTGTTCAACTTCGAACTTGTGGTCCATGGTGTACGAGTGACTAATGTTTGTGGCTTTTCCCATGGCCTCCAAAGCAGGAAAGGCAATCTCGTCCTCTGCCTCACTATGGATTTGATACAAAAATTGTATGAGATTGAAGCGCCTGCAAAACTCTTCTAGGAAGCCAGCATTTCCAGCCAACTGAATCGAACTACAGACAAGATACTCCAAATCTTTCTTGAGGGCCTTGTGGAAGTAAAAGATGAAGTCCATTGGTTTTGGATCATTGAGAATAGAACCAGAATCACTTTCTCCTCCTAGAATTTCAGAAAAGCGATGATTTGCCTTTAATGCTTCTGGGAAATAGATATAAAGATTTATTACGCTCGAGTATGATGTCTCGCTTTTTCTAGCAGTGTGGCCAAAAGATGAAGAATATGGCAAATAACTCTTGCCCTTTTTGGCAGAGGTTTCCCCACAAGGTTGCTTACTGGACGATAAGGATGAAGATCCAGCACCATCCTTCGGTTGCTCAGATAAGAAAGAGCGCCTGCTCTTGAACATTTGTTGCAGGTTCTTTCCAAATTTTTCAGCGGAGATTTTACTGGAACAACCAGTGCGGAACCACTCTCGTAAGAGTGACACGAAAGATCCACTAATTGAAGAATCTTCTTGCTTGATCCTGTTGAGGATGGACCTGGATTCATCATCAGATAAGTGAGATGAAAACCATGTAATCACGTGCTTTAGCAACCCCAGCGGCATCATATGAACACTCGCGAACAGGAGCTGCTGCTGCATCTGATGACTACAGTTCTTGGCAATAACGGGAAATACCTGAAAAAATCCTGGAAAAGAGTCACATGACAAAGGTATAGCTGATCTTGTTTAAAAAACAGCTCGTGAGAATCGTCTATCACGAACGATGTTTATCAGTGCAGATATGCAATCATAAACGTTTATTAAAGAAAACAAGGTTTTGAGCAAGGTATCAAGCCTCATGGAGATGTCACTTATCATATATTCATTAACATAAAAATAAAATAAAAAATAAAAATAGAAAGGGTGGACGAAATAGATATGTGATCATAAACACGCCCCTAAAGTTCCATATAACAGGAAGGCAAATCTTGGAAAATCTTCAAAAATGTGTACCTCTGCTTCATGAAAAGCGAACTGTTTGCTGATTTCCGCAATGCAAGACTCAAGTTCCCAGCACAGTTTATTGGCAAATTTGCTCACATTTATGTTGTGTTTAGAACTTTGGTAGAGAAGCATCTGTAAACCTTCAATATGACTATCACTACGGAATCCTTCAGTGGAGGAGGACATGCGGCGATGGACAAGTTGGTTTAACATGGGGCAGAATAATTTGTCCAACGCATTGCTGTAAATGAGGAAGAACAAGTGAGAATGTGTTAATTAGGAAAATGTATATTCCAAAAGAAACAAGTGTTTACAAATGCATATCTATATATATATATATATATATTAGCATATGTGATATATGCATGTATGTATGTACGCACGTATATGCGTATGGATGTTATGTATCTATCTATATTTGTCTCCTCTTAAATTAATTGGTTGCATGTATTGACTAAAAGAGCTTTAAAGACTGCTTAAATTGCCTGTAGAAAGTAATGATGTCAGCAAGGAATTTTAGTCGGACAACTATTTTGTCAAGATTTGAAAACTCGCTTGAGCTTCTTGCTTGATAAAGCTCCTCCAGAACGACTATTAAATCTTTCCTAATCGCACTGTGCCAAAGATGAAGACCATCAACCGGATTGTGTCCAACTTCATTATGCAAACTGGCTCTCCAAGTTTCCCGAAGAAATCTCCTGCATGAATAAGACTTCAGTAACATTTTCATGTCTGCAACTCCTCCAGTTGTTGTATAGGAACCCGATGAGGGTTGGTTATCCTTATCAAGCCAAGAAAGTACAACCTTCACAAACAATATTGAAGCCAGTCACAATCATTTAGGAAAACAGCTAGACAGGTTAAATCAAGACGTGGAGTGATTCATGTGAGGTAAAATTTTCCTATGGTGATTTTATATATAATACCTCCTGTAGTGACTTTTCTTCTGGTACAATTTCCTTTAAACAATTGGAAACTTCCAATTGTTCCTCAGGTAAAAGAAAGGAGAGCATCCACGGAAACATATCCTCCAGTAGCACTATAGGGACACTGCATAGGAACTGCCACACAAGGGACGCCTGTTCCTTGATGGATATATGTTTAATGAGCGATGGAAAAATCTGCAAAGCATTAATTAATTATGAATAAAGATACCAAACAAATAAGTACATATCTAAGCACTTTATATAGAGTTGACCGTGAAAATACACCAGCTACATTGCACGCATATATATATATATACACACACATGTGTGTGTGTGTTTCTGTTCGTGTTTAATAAGAAAAGCAATTGGGATATGTGGGAAAATTGGCTTTTTTCTAACCATACTTTTATTAAATGTCTCTAGTTTTATTAAATTAGGAAAACGGATGTTTTCTTTCAAACGGTCAACCACTTTTTGAGAAATATCAATATGTGTTTAATCAATGCCAACAAATGATTTAGCAGGCTATCATTCAATCACTAATTGATGAGCGCATCAACTATTTGGTGGCTATCGGCCATTTTTTAAGGGGGAAAAAAAAGTTGGGCTATTCTTTCAAAGACCAAAAACGCCATCTCATCTAATTTCTCAAAAGGGACAATTATTGGTTCCTCAAAAAGGAAAAAAGAGGATCCATTCTTGTATTTGACTATACGGTCCTATTAACCTATTATCTTCTCCAAAATCAGACATTGTGTTTAGTGGAAGACTTTTAAAAGGTACAGATCATCTAGGCAACACATTTTGCACAGAAATAGAGGGCTTATTTTAATGAAATCCGGTAAAAATCAAAAATATAATATTTTAGTTCATCCACTTTTCTCTTTAATATTTTTAGAAAAAGTTTTCAGTTTGCTCAAAGATTTTCCCCCCCTAATTTCTATCATCAAAAGAAAACTTTATCTGTATTTTTATTCCTTGAAAATTCTTGTCTTAAAAGCAAGAAAGCTGCAAAAGTACTTACAATCATAGCACTTTCTTTGAGATATAAGCCCCACACCAGTCAACAAATTCAATCCATTCTTTTTTATTTTTTCTTTTTTTGTAAGGAAATATATTCATTCTTTATTAGCTTGAAGAATTAATGTCATTATTTTATGTAGAACTAAATGGAAAAGAAACATTTTTAGATTGTCAAAAAGGTTTATTCATCCAAAATAACTAACTACCGCATAAAACTAATGAAAGGCTTGTTCTTAATTAACGTGCGTACCTGTTGCTCTTCTTTAAGCATATGCTTGGAAATGGAGGTCTGGATCGTGCCGACGCAAAACACAAGCTCTTGAAACGGCTTCTCCGAAACGATTTGATCATCATTTTCCTCCAAAATCGCATTCAATCGGAAGAAAATCGAATCGAATAGCGTGTCGATGCTCGTGTGCTCGAGCGAATAAGTACTCGTCACATTCTTCACATGAACATCAAGTGCCAGAAAAATCACCTGCAAAACACACACAATCAAATCGACAATGGGTATCAAAGATTGAAGAAATGTCAATTCGTATGTAAAATCAATAATTTACACAGTTTTTACAACCGAATTTCTGATCCAATTGAACAGAAATAATAGTACAAAACTGTGCAAAAATATTCGGTCACTTCCGATCAGAAATTCAAGTGCAAAACTGTGCAAATTCTTGATTTCATATACATATATATATATATAAATGAGTGTGTATATATACCTCGTCCTCGGCAGCGCAGTGGTACTTCGTAGCGAGCTGGAAGAACTCGAACCGACGGAGGAGCTCGAGGACGAAGTCGCGCGAGTGGTGGCCACGCTCCGCCGCGCCGGAGATGACGCGACGGAGGCCGGCGACCTCGGCACGGAGCGCCTTGTGGAAGTAGACGAGCAAGAGGATTGGCGAGTCGGCGAGCCGGTTCCGGAGCAAGGCGGAGGAAGAAGAAGAGGAGGAGGAGGCGGAAGCGGAAGACTCGCTGGCAGGAAATTCATCCACCTCCGGGACGACGGCGTCTGGCTGCGGAGGACATGTCGGAGAGTGGTCGTCGGCGCCGGCGTCGCCGCCCATCCAGTGCGAAGGTTGGGCGTGGCGTCGTTGCGAAGGGCATAACCGTGGAGGACTGGGGGGAGAGGAAGAGGGAAGATCTGGAGAAGGATGGGGCGGAGGATTTAAGGGTTTGGTTAAGATTCGTCTTCTTCTTCTTCTTCTTCGCTCCGGGAAGAGACTCCATGGTTAAGACTACCCCACCTCTCTGGGTTTTTTTTTTAAAGATTTTTTTAAAAGAATTTTTATGTTCTGTTGTTTTTTATTATTATTATTATTGTTTTTTAGTTTTTAAATTTGGTGCAAAAGGCGGGTGATGGAGACGTTGTACCGAACTCGCCAACGGAAGAAAGCGTTTTCTTTTTGTAAGTGATTGTGGTGCTTAAGATCTTGCCCACGCGCCATTATTTGGATCGTGCAATAAAACAACACATGCAAAAAACCACTAAGTTAAAAGCTTCGTTTGGTTCGTGAGTTCAAACTCAAAATTTTCATCTCAATTTTTATCTTTTTTTGAAAAAGTTTAATTTTTATCTTTTCTTTCAGTCAACAAAAATTTTCAATTCAAACTCATTCATCAAACAGACCCTTAGGGCTCATTTAGGACATCTAAAGACGGTGCTTTAGAGTTTATGTTAAAAATATATGTATATGGGAGAAAATTTTTGAAAAAGTTTTAAGATATTGAAAATAGTATAAAAATTTAAAATGCATTACTCTAAAAAAAATACAAAATGGATCTTGTCTTATTCATCTCATTGTTAAAAGCATTTTAATATAAAAATCATCTCATTTCAATTTAAATTTAGAAAATTATATACTTTTAAAATTTGTGTTTTTTAAAATGAAATATAGAAAGTTTAATATAGAGTTAAGAATTTTAAATTCAAACAGTTTTTACTATTTGGAGATGTTAACCCAAACGGGCACTTAAAAACCTTTTAGAAGGGGAAAACACCTGAACTACATAAATTTAGAGATTATTACATCAATATAGTATGAAAAATTAACACTAAATCAATATAATACAAATTAAACTTTAGTTAACTAAAATTTGTACATATTAATCAAGAGTGATGAATTTTTGTCATGTTGATCAATAAACGAGCAAAACATGATTATTCAAGTAAGTAATTTTCTCCTCTTTCTTTTTTTTTTTTTTTTTTTTTTTTTGGAATTGGTTCTCGAACTATTTGTCTCATATTAATCTATCAATTTAACAAATTATTAAAAAATGAACTATAATTATCATGTGAAGATTAAAAATACGTTTATTTACAGTTTATTTTATCATTTTCGAGTTCTAAAACCTTTTGTTAATTCTGTATTTTAATTTTGGAAGTTGTAAATTCTCAAAACATGTGTGATGTTGGTTCACAAGAATTTATTGTGGTAAAGATTAATGTCACACAACTTGCAAATTTAAGAATTAGTTTTAGGACGTTTTAAATTTCATGAATTAAAATTTAGATTAAACTTATAATTCAGGGATAAAAATGAATCAATCTTAGAAATAAAAAGCACGTCTGGAATAATCAGAAATGAAATGGTTTAATGATAAGAGTGTGTGTGTATTTTTTTTTTTTAATATTTTCTTTTCATCTTGGGATATGCTGAGGACTATATATTTCATGGCCCGATTATGGAATTCATGTCGATCAGTAAGTTATGCACCACAATGTGTATAGAAGTAAGAGTGAGAATTGGATGCATCATTCGAGTATAATTGGATCAGGTGCTTTTCATACTATTGATACGTCTTGAAATTTTAAAGTGATGAAAAAAATAACGGACGAGATAATGTCATTACAAATATCTTTTTTTTTTTAATTTTAATTGCACGTCTATGTTATATTAACAGTCACTTAAATTCCAAATTATTTATTAAAAAAAAAAAAAAGAAAGGCAGTAGTCAAGTAGATTAACACTTATTCTGAAAAATTAATAACTATTTTTAAGAAGTATCAACTTGGACTTCGAATTTTTGCTTTTAGAAGGAGGAAAAAAAAAAAACACGGACTTGGAACTTACAACATATGTGCAAGAAATATTGAATTTTTTCGGAATATTGAGGAGTTGTTTGGTGAAACAGTTCAAATTAAACTGTACTTTTTCATCTTAATTTTTATCTTTTTCTGAAAAGTCAATAAAAATTATAATTAGTTTTTAAAAAGTCAATGAACTCAAAATTTAAAATTTCAACTCAAACCGTTTCACCAAATGGACTATGAGAAAAAGTCGACAACGTTCACTTTTCTCATGTAATAGTAAAATAAAAGTCAACAAAAATTATAACTCATTTTTAAAAAGTCAATGAACTCAAATTTAAAAATTTCAACTCAAACCGTTTCACCAAATGGACTATGAGAAAAAGTCGACAACGTTCACTTTTCTCATGTAATAGTAAAATAAAAGTCAACAAAAATTATAACTAATTTTTAAAAAGTCAATGAACTCAAATTTAAAAATTTCAACTCAAACCGTTTCACCAAATGGACTATGAGAAAAAGTCAACAACGTTCACTTTTCTCATGTAATAGTAAAATAAAAGGGAAAAAAAAAAAAGAAAAAAGAGAGCCTAATTTGCCTAATCGAGCCAAACAAACTTGTTCATTTCTTTTGTTTTACCAACAACAATATTTCTTGTCATAAAGGAAGATAAAATTTTTGGCCGCACAATAACATTTTTAGTAACGTGTAACCCACGCATCCAAACAAAGTGTGAGCAAGGAAGATCTCTTGAAATCATTGTTTAACCTTCTGGCACCAATGATTTAACCTCCCCCAGATTTTTTTTAAATGAACTTAATAAGCATCTAATGTTTGAATAAATTAGTTTAATTAGGATTTCAACATTTAAATTTTTATTATTTACAACATAATATATAAAAGGAAAGGGGCAAGTTCTAAAGAGGGCTCACTTCATGCTGTCTCACTTAACATCTTTCGGCTTGTCTCTTCTCATTATTCTAATGATTCAATTTATTTTAATTTTAATGAACAAATTTTTATCATTAATTTTGCAATTCTTGGAGCCGTTCAAGCGCTTCTTGTCGTCACGTGGGGTTGGATCACCCGCCATAAAAAATGTTGATATTGCCGGTTTTACATTGTCGGGAGTAGCACGTGCAGTGAACTGGAAAGGCACGTGCCCACCTCGTGTCTCCACACGCCTCCTTGGATTTCTCCTTCTGTGCATTTGAAGTTTGGGCCCCACTTCCATGCTGACTCAGCTTCCAAAGGCCATACAATATTTTTTTTCTTTATTTTTTTTTTTTGGGAGTTTTGATTTTTTGATTTGAAGGGCTAATGAGCATTGAACGATTGGATTTGGCTCCCAAAACATCGGACGGCCAACGTTTGAAATTGTTAGTGAGCACTTTAGGGCCAAAGGAAAAAAGTCAACGAAATTCCTAACATATAATTAGCGTATTCAATGATGTAATTCAAACTCTTATTTGTGAAAGTCAAATAATTTTGCAATGCAATGCAACTTTTACTTGACAAAGTCAAATAATTGTTGCAAATTTTTTTTTTTCAATTTACATGACTCTATTTTTTTCGTCTCGTTTTTAAATCTCAACTCAACTTTTTAGTTTAGGATAACTTTGGCTCGAAATTCATCTTGTTTTTATTTTCTATTCCTTTCTTACGTTTATAGTTATACAATTATACTTCGCCTTGGTTTGCAAATATTTTATCGAGTCAAATTAATTTTCTCATTCTTTTATGATCTAAATGTTGTACTTTATGCCTTTTAAAAAATAAAGCACGTTTAAAATAAATGAGCATTTTTAAATAATCCGTTACGGGTGAGTCGGGTTGTGATAATATTAATATGACTCAGTCCACTGCAATCCAATTATGCATGAAGTATCCCTTCATGTTTCTTACGCTAAAGCAATTTTTGGTGTTCTAAACATGTTTGTTTAAAATCGTTATGGGGTATCTATATATTACACATTTTTTAGAGTTCTTGCTTATATATATATGTATATATATCGAATTAACTGATGTGGTATTTTTCGATTTTTTAAGTTAAGGTATATTTATTTACAATGAAAATCCAACTATTTAAATTATTAATCTTTAAGAAGTGACTTTTCCACATCCTTTAAAAAAAAAAAAAAAGTCCCTTGCGAAACTTAAGACCACCTTCAATGTATATGTTATTTTCAGTGTTATATTTATTACAAAAAAATGTAAAAATAACATATTTAAAATTATACTCCGAGGTATCATGATATTTCCAATACTACATTGAACTTTTGTCATCATCACTAAACTTTAAAATCCATAAAAGTAAATTTTAGTATTTAAATAATTTAAAAAGGACAAAACTGTGATGATTAGATGAGAAAGTTAAGATATCAATAAAAAAAAATTTCAATGCCAAATTTTATATTGGTTATATTTTGTGGGAAATTTGTTACTAAATTTTGCATATGACAAATTTAGCATAAAAAATAACACTCCATTGTGGAACACCTTTTTCACCTAAGCCTCTGTTTGATAAGAAGGCAAGAAAATGGGATGGAAAGAAAACTTATAAAAGATAGAAAACTAGAATGATGTAAAGGATTTTAGCTTTCCTATACATTGTTTGGTAAAAAGTAAGGAAAGAAAACAAAAAAGATGTACAATTTACTGTTTTATTCACTTATTTATGTTAATTTAGTTTAAAAACGAGGACAAAAAATTATATTTTAGTTATTATTAAGTGGACTTGAGTTTTTCATCTATAAGTAGAGAGATAAAAATGATGAATCTCACTACAATTTTTATCCACTTTATTTTCTTTACCCACCTTTCTTCTTTCTTACCAACCAAACTGTTTCATAATTTTTTTTAAAATCCAATTATCACTCCACCTACTCCCTTTCTTTCGATTTTCTATCATACCAAACATAACGTAAATATTAAAATTTTTTCATTGTTATATCAAACTAGCTGAAGAGAGACAGAGAGAGAGAGAGAGAAGGGACCAGCCTCAGGCCCGACTTGTGATGGCCGGTTTGCATGGTAAACGGACAGTGGGGGATCTGGTGGCCCGGGCTTTACATTGGCCTAAACACTTCGACTTTCACGTTCCTTTTTTGAGGAAAGTCCTTGCTCTATGTGTAGCTAAATAAGGAAGAGAAATTATTCTACGAAAATTGTAGCATAAAATATTTTTTATAAATACTTTTAAAGTTTATAATAAATTTTTGGGTAAATAGTTCATTTTGTGCAATTTTGGTCTATCAACTTTTTTTTTTTTTTTATAGCTGGAGTGCTCCTAAACTTTTAAAATGTTGTTATAATAATGATTTTTATCAATTTTTGGACGGAATCGATTAGTAATTTGATTAAAAAATAGTGCTGACTATGGATTCCATCAAAAAATTAACGGAAAGTATTACTGTAATAATATTTTTAATAGTTTATGGTTATTCCCAATATGAAAAAAAGTATATGGAATGCCCTAAACTATTAAAATATTGCTATAATAGTCTTTTTTTTTTAAATTTTTAAATCGAATCTATTTGTAATTTAGTCAAAAAGTGATGCTAACTAATGGATTCCATCCAAAAATTGATGTAACGGATTATTGTAGTAACATTTTTAAAGTTTACATTCCAACAAGGGAAAAAAGTTCAAGGATTAAAGTTACACATAGTTAAAAGTTTAGGGACTGATCTAGTTATTTACCATAAATTTTTTAAAAGATGATAAGTTATAGCATATAGCATATATTTACTAGTAAATCCTGAAATTTTTTAGTTTACGGTTAATTTTTAATAATAAATTAATATGCATAATTTCAGGTTAGAGAGAGAAAGAGAGAGCAGAAAGGAAGAGCGAAATGATATTTCAATGATAGTAAATTATAGTATAAAGTTTTAAACATAATTATAAATAATATAATCAGATTTACAATCACACAACTAATTCGTAAAAATCGCATCAATAACATTTATGGAGAGAGAGACCCTGTTTGGCTCATATTGTGGTAGCATGTAATAGGGTTCGTAATCATAACTCAAATAAAATGAGTCATGTGAAAATGAGTTAGGGTGTTGAATATTAGAGGGTGTTTGGCTCCCCCTTTTAAACCATTTAACTCAAACTTTTTTTTGTTTTTTTCTCAAAAAGTTTTTTGTCTTTTCTGAAAATTCAAAAAAATTTACTATTAAAACTTAAAAATCTCAACTTAAACTACTCCACCAAACACTCTATTATTCATGTTCAATAATACTTTTCTTGTTTAGTTTTGTTGAATTTTGTTTTTATTTTTGTTTTGCGTTTACTATATACCTACGTGAATTTAATTTGTTCCCTTTTAAAATGTTTGTATTAACGTCTTGTTATATCTTCTTGTTCATTGTCCAAGCAAGCAAGAAGTGTTTGTTTTTATTTTACGGGTCGATGTGCTTTTGATAAGAACGACAGGCAAGTGACAACTAGGATGTGCATCTCGGCCCTGATCCGTTTGTTATCTCTCGGAGACTCGGATGGCATTAGCACGTGGAATTCCAATTAAATTATGAAAAATTATAATAAATAGCATGTTTTATAAGTACTTTTAATATTTATAGCTTGTTTTTTATAGCATATATTTTTTGATAAATCATTGGTTTTCCTTGAAAATAACGGAAGGGTTAATTTTTAATAATAAATTTATGCATATAATTTCATGTTAAAGAGAAAAGAGAAAAGAGGATGATTTTTTTTTTTTTATATTATGAGGTCATTAATTTGATTATATTATTTATTACTATATTAAAATTTTCTGTTGGAGTTTAAGAACCCTTTTCAAAAATGTTATTTCGTTATTTCTTTCTTTAAATTATACTTAGTTCTTTTTTTTCCCCTAGGAAAAAGAAGATTTTCGGACAAACTTTTTTTTTTTTTTTTTTTTGAAATGGGGTTGTTATTTCAATTAAGCTGGCCTTATTAATAGTGCGGCTAATATTATTTTCGGACACTTATTTAAAAAAATAATTTATCTTTTTCTTTTTGAAGAAAGATGGGCGATAGTCATTAAAATGTTGATTAGCACTGATTGATTAAACAGTAAAAATACATATTGATATTGATTAATTAGTAATTAATTACCTATCAAGTGATTAATAATTGATTGATAACTTTTAAGAAAACAATTTTTTTCTAATATAATAAAGCTTGAAACATTTATTAAATGAAATGCTTAAAAAAGTGATATTTCTATGTATCCTTAATGAAAATGTACTAAGTTATTTGTTTAACATACTACAAAAATCTTCCCTGAAAAAAATAAAAAATAAAAATCCCACACTCTCCTTGCAATATAACTACTAAATCTTTCTGTTACGTCGTTTCAAAAAAAAAAAAAATCTTTCTGTTTCGTACGTAAGGGAAGTAAACAAAAAAAAAACGCCTCTAAATGTCATTTCAATGATTAATATATACAATACATATATATATATATTTGCCTATGACACGCTAAGACAATGAGACTATAGTTTTATTATCCTAATTATTTTTTAGAATCTATTATTCTAATTATTAGAATCATACTTTGATGAACAAAAATTGATTTGTACTTTTCCCAAAAAAAAAAAAAAAGATTTGTAACGTTTACTTTCCTTCTTTCTTAAATTTAAAAAAAAAAAACTTGTTAATGGGCAAACAAAATAATAATAGGGATGACAATATTTCTTGCGGGGACGGGACCATGTAGGGGTCTAGCCCAAACTATGTGGAGATAGGGGACAAAGTTAGGGAATGGGGACGGGAATGAGCGTGATTTTTTATCCCTGAAAATTAGTAGGTCGGGGATGGGGAATGCACTGCCCATCATCACCTCGTCCTCGTTCAAATAAAAACGTGTGCGATTTCATATATTTATAAATATATAATATACAATATAAATATTTTTAAAAATGTGTGTGTCCATAAAATGAAGATTGAAGCTATGAGTGACAGACAATGAAGAGAATTTTATATTTATTTTTTATGTTTTCAAGCTTTTTTAGCTTAATTGTTTTATAAATATTTAGTTTTTTAGAGATTGTAATTTTTTGAGGAGATTTTTAATGGCTTTGTAGTTAAGATTTTATTTACATATGTTTAAAATTTGGTTATTTTTTTTTTACTTTATTGTATTTTCAAATATATATTGATAATAAATGGGGAACGGGACGGGTATAAGAAAAGCCCCTCCGACAGAGAATCTCTGTCGCCGGCTTCACTTCTATTTAAGCAGGGATGAGGATGGAGATGAGGATGATTTTAGGGGTGGAGATGGGGATGAATAAGTATTCCCCAGCCCTGCTTCGTCTTGTTGCTGTCCCTAATAATAGAAGTACTTGTGTTGTTCTCTTAAGATGGTATGGTATATGCTAATTTGAAAAAAAAAAAAAAAGTAACAAAGATTAAAGTTTCTTTTTTTTTTTTTTTTACCCAAAGTATTCTTTCTCGACTTAGATTAAAGTGTTTCTTAGGACTGAACTGTCTCACGACGTTTTGAATCCAGTTGTTAATCTAGCTCACATACCGCTTTAATGGGCGAAAAGCCTAGTGTATGGGTTAGGTCAAACAAAGAACTATATGCTCTCTTATAATTCGATGATAGGAATTGGTGAGAGTGAGACCCGAAATAGGGAAGGAATTTATGCAAAAACGGTGTAACATTGAACCAGTACTTGCTTGCATAATGAGTGAGTCGAGAAAGGACAGATCATTGAAAGTAAAGTCAATTCAGCTCCTGATGTAGTGTTCATTCAGACCGTACGACGTGTTGAAAGCTTAATTATATCGATAAAAGATATTAGTATTAATAAATAAATAATTTTTTAAAATATTTTTTTTTGGTGAATAAGCCATTCATTCCACAACAGAGCAATCAAACAAAGCAACCAAACCAAATAGCACGCAAAAAACCAGCCACAGGCTAACCCGAGAAAGGGAACGAAAACAACCTCACACATAAATAAATAATTTTATAACAAACATAATATTGATATTGATATTTGGTGAGCTGACCGTAAGTGAGTTCGAGCGTTTGGTTCATAACTTCACGTGCAGTCATTTTTCTCTTTTTGCCTAACAGTCTAACTCACTTCTTTTTTCTACGTGAGTTTCGAAAATATCCCTATAATCTGATTTGGTGTAATCTTGGGGTTTGTTTGGTTGGTTAATTTGAGTTGAAATATTTTAGTTGTAATAGTAAATTTTTTTAAATTTTTAGAAAAAACAAAAAATATTTTGGGAAAAAAACAAAAACTTTTAAGAAAAAGACAAAAAAAAAAAAGTACAGTTTAAGTTAAAATGAAATAATGAGACAAACAAAACCTTAAAGCGTCCATTGTGTCATCTCACACCCACGAGTTTCAATCACTACCTAACTCTTCATTTTCCACCGTCCAAGATACGGCCTTTTATATATATATATATATATATTTGGAAAAAGGATGCTGATGGCTCTGTTGGACCACAAAAATAGTGACAAAATGAGCTGGAACTTTGTTACCCACAAAAGAAATTCGATTATTAATTACTTCCCCCCACGAAAGTAATTATGCAAAGCAATAATATCGACGACAAGCACCCACAAAAAAAAAAAAATAATAAATAAATAAAAGTCGACAGCAAGCAAATCTTTAATAAAATGAAAATGAAATGTCTGTGACTTTGCGTAATAAAAACGAATTAGATACATATAAAAATATGAGAGATTTTAGATATGTGAAGATGGACGAAAGATCAATTAAAGTATACTGAGGAATCCTCCTTGATCTTTGTTGAGCCAATGGTTTAGATGATTTGTTCATCGAAATGATTTTCTCTTGTTATATCTCTAATTATAATATTTATTTCAGATTAATAAAAGAGAATTTTTATACAAGACATAATTACAAAGAATAATGTTTATCAAAAAATAACAAAGAATAAACAAAATATGCAAGGAAATTGTGTAGTATGATGAAATAAATAGTGTTGTACGAATATCTATATGTGTGTAAAATGCATGTTTGTTAGTAAGTTGTATGAATAACTTTGAACTCGAACCTTTTATAAAATTTTGTTATTTTTTTTTTCAGATTTGATGTTATTTTAGGTAGCGTTGTGATTTTTTTTTTAATGTTAGGAAATTACGTATTACAATTGTTAAAATACAGGAAGAGGAGGAAAAAAAAATGAAATGAAATGAAATAAAAGACTCCTCCATCAGTAGTGCAATAATTTAGACATCAATTTCAATCTTTATTGACTACTAACTTAAGTGTCCCAGTTTCACTGAAAAAGGAAAAAAAAAAAAAAAAAAAAACACTTACTTAAGTGGCAAGTCTTTAAAATCAACTAATGAAAAGATTAAAATTGAAAAAAAAAAAAAAACACTAACTTAAGTAGTAAGTCTTTAAATTCAACTAATGAAAAGATTAAAAATTGAAATTTTAATGTCCTTATTTTTTAATAATTGGAAATACTAATATGTTGATAATTACACTCATGACGATCTAAAAGTATAGAACTCGAATTCATCACCTTAAAAAAAAAAAACTACTTTTTAAAATATGTAATGCCCAGAAAACTGCAGGGAGGTGAATACCTTTCGTGTGATATATGAATTGCTTGTAAAGCGAATTATTCATTTATTTTAATTAATACAATGATGACGACTCAAATTTAAAAAATCAATGAGGACAACAAACGCTTTATTAAACCACTTAAAGAACGTTGGCTTTTTAAATCTTTATTAACTATAGATAACATAACTTGTCAATTCTCAAAAAATAAAAAATGTATAAAAGTTTAGAGAAAAGCATTAAAAATCTTATGGCATAAATTCCACAATAAAGATTCCTATTTGTAAAGGCATAAACACAAGGAAAAAATATGCTGAAGAAAAACTGAAAGCCAAAAAAAAAAAAAAAGAAAAAAAAATGGAGACTCCGAGGCTTCTGGAGAACAGCAAGTGGGCGGCGACGACGGCGAGCGTGTGGATCCAGTGCGTCGCGGGCGCATCGTACACCTTCAGCATCTACTCGTCGGCGTTGAAGGCGAGCCAGGGCTACGACCAATCCACGCTCGACACGGTCTCCGTCTTCAAGGACATCGGCGCCAACGCCGGCGTCCTCTCCGGCGTCCTCTACGCCGCCATCACCGCCGAGCGCTGCAACCGCCGCCCGTCGGTGATTGGTAGGTTCGGCGGGCCCTGGGTGGTCCACGCGGCCGGCGCGGTGCAGTGTTTGGTCGGATACCTATTCATGTGGGCGGCGGTGACCGGAGTGATTCGGCGGCCGCCGGTGGCGGCGATGTGCTTGTTCATGTTCTTGGCGGCGCACGCGCAGACGTTCTTCAACACCGCCAACGTCGTCAGCGGCGTCCAGAATTTCTCCGGCTACAGTGGGACCATCGTCGGAATCATGAAGGTACCAACTACGATAATCTGATCGACTTTATTCATTCTTTTAAAATAATAATTAAATTGTTTTTTTTCCCTGGTATTTGAAGTCGAATTATAACCTAAAAGTAGAATTTTAAGAAAAGTGGGAATATTTTTCATTACTTGATGAATCTTTCCATTTTTCCGGGAGGACTGGAAATGGAGGTGAAAGAAAATGAATTATTGTTATTATTTTTTTCAATGAATAAAGAAAATGAAAAGTTGAATGAGTCATTGGATTGAACAAAAAAACAAGTTTTACCATTTTGTCGTCTTTGCTAAATTGACTGAGAAAACAAGTAAAAAAAATTATTACATACAGTAGAGTAATGCAAATAATTCTCACTTCTACGGCCATACAATCTGTCATGTATAACATTAAGACTATTTTATTAAAATATAATATTTTTATTTGATACTTCTTACTTATAATAAAGCTGAAAAATGCAATATGTTATATTGTAAAACTACATATAAATTAAACTAATAGTTATATGTGTTTTAGAAAAGAAGTTGCATCTACGTTAAAGACTGCCAGACATGAGACTGTCCTTTTCTTTTCTTTTTTTTTTTTTTTTTTTTTAATTCCTTTTTCCTTGCTACTAAATAACGGTAAAAGCGTAAGTTCCATTCTACTCTTAATTAATGGATTATGGTAGAAAATATAAATCTTAATTAATTTAACAAATAATATGAGAAGTGAATCGTCATGTTACTAGAAATTATAGTTAAAACTTAATAACTTATTTACCATATCACTTAGCAAGTGAAGTTTAGTGGATTCTTTTTTTTTTTTTTTTTTACTTATTTATTTATTTATTTTTTTAAAGAAGTTTAGTGGATAACTTGAAATTTCTAATAAAAATATTAACCACCGACTCCTTAATTTTCATTTAATTATACCAAGCCAAGTGTGAAAAAAAAAAAAAAATTTGTGACCACCCTTTTTGCGGAGAAGATTGATACTAAATCAGCAAAAAAAAAAAAAAAAAATCTATATAATAATTTTGGGGACAATATAGGTAATTAATTTGCAAAAGACGAATTCTGAAAAAAAAAAAAAAAAAAAAAAGGAAGTTGAAGACATGGTTTTTTGGTTAGATGTATGGAATTAGCTAATTAAGCATTTTATTCAAACAAATATAGTAGCAGAATGGATGGTTTAGGGTCTCGTTAAGAAGATGTGGTGGTAATCGTTGCCGTATTGTCTTGGCTTACGTTAATACAATCTGCCTTTGTACTAGATATGTGGTCAGTATACACGGTACAAACACATATCAAGTGAGCATCTTGTTCTTGATAGTGAAATGTCTATGAACATCACTAGCAAAGCAAGAAGACAAATGTAGTTTGCGTACTTTTGCAAGTCACAAAGGAAGATTTGTATATTTCGTGCGGCGATTTGTCTGTCTAGCTTACGAATGTGAAAGCTAGTTTTGCGACTCCGACGAATAAAAGTTGAGCGGGCTGCGATACCTGCTTGTCATTTTCCTCCTCTTGTACAGTTTTCGAAGACTTGCATAAGCTTGAATTTTGGGTCCATTAGACATTTAGAGGTGGGGTTGTCTTTGCCGTGCTTCTGTTGGAAATGAGTGAAATGTGTAAAATATCACCACAGTGAGCTCTTACTTACGAGCTTGTTTCGGTAGGAGAGAAAAGTGAAAGGATGGATAGGAGCGAAGGGATTAGTCAAATGATTGTGGGACCGATAGTTGTTTGGTAGGAGGGAAAAAGATTAGGAAATGAATTTTGAATGGGGGATATGTGCCTAGGATTGGTGTCTTTATTTTTGTTATATTTTCTTTCCATCTTACCAACCACAGCTAGAGATGGATTTTATGTTTATCTATTAATCGATACAAAAAAGTTGCTATTGATAAATCCATGCTAAATGTAATTGTATTCGTTCTTGGTCAGGGATTTCTTGGTCTTAGTGGGGCGATACTGGTTCAAGTCTACGACACGCTATGCAAGGGCAAGCCAGGCGCTTTCCTTCTTGTGCTTGCCCTTTTGCCCACATTGATCTCCATCTTGCTAATGCCATTGGTGAGAATCCATGAATCAAGCACTGGTGGCGAGAAGAAGCACCTGAATTCTTTCTCCGCTGTTGCTCTGATCATTGTTGCTTATCTCATGGTAATAATCATCTTGGAAAACTTCTTAACCTTTTCAACGTGGGCGAGCATTTCCAGTTTTGTACTTCTTCTGCTTCTCCTCGCCTCGCCCATCGGAATTGCAATCAAAGCAGAGAGTGAAGACTTGATTAACAGAACCGCAGAGACATCGTCAACTGAGAGTGATCCTTTGCTAGACAACTCTTACCCGACAACATCCTCCAAGATTTCTTCTGATAAAAATCCTTTAGAATATGAAGAACAAGAAAGTTCCGCCGACACTCAAGTGAAGGTCACCTCAGGCTCTGATATTTCGCCTGTTGAAGAAGTGGACATCAATCTCGTCCAAGCAATGCGTACTGTCAACTTCTGGTTGTTGTTTCTAGCAATGATATGTGGAATGGGGTCCGGTCTCGCCACGATAAACAACATGAGCCAGTTGGGACAGTCTCTTGGTTACACATCGCAAGAGATAACTTCTTTTGTTTCCCTTTGGAGTGTATGGAATTTTCTGGGTCGTTTTGGAGCAGGGTATTTGTCAGATTATTTCCTGCATACTAGAGGATGGGCAAGGCCGTCGTTGATGGTTGTCACTCTAGCAACCATGACGGCTGGCCATATCATCATCGCCTGCGGCTTTTCAGGAAATCTGTATCTGGGTTCAATCTTGGTGGGCATTTGTTATGGCTCGCAATGGTCGCTAATGCCCACAATCACTTCAGAACTATTTGGTGTAAGACACATGGGTACTATTTTCAACACCATTGCCATAGCCAGTCCTGTTGGTTCTTACATATTCTCGGTGAGAGTAATCGGGTATATGTACGACAAAGAAGCTTCCGGAAACACCTGCACCGGCACTCACTGCTTCATGCTATCCTTTTTCGTCATGGCTTCTGTTGCTTGTTTCGGGTGTCTGGTTGGCATCGCCTTGTTCTTCCGAACCAGAAGGTTCTATCAGTCGGTTGTTCTCAGAAGATTGCAGTATTCTTCAAGACAAGGAACATAGTGATGAATACTGATGCTCTATGTTGTGTGTACAATTGAAAAGATAATAGCAGAGGCGGAAATACGTAGACAGTTCAAGGAAGAGAGAAGTTTTCCGTCCGAAGAAAAGCGAAATTTTGGAAAACATGATTATAGCAGGAGTTTCTTAAATTTAAGTTTTGAAAGGAGATATTAAGGTGGTGGCTGGTATTGAAATGTTTGTCCACAATCTGAATTTGTTTGTAATATATGCACAGTAAAGCAGGAATTTTATTTTATTTTTTTGGAATATAGTGTGGCTAGTTTTACTATATTTGAGCATGTAAATCGTTCCATATCAATCAAATGCAAGCATATGAAGGATATTTTTGAAATTCAAGTTGTTGAGTATGGCACATTCTTGTTTTGCTTGAAGGTCTGTTGAGTACTTAGATCCAGTGTAAATTGTTTTCGATTCCTCGGATCCGGTTGCGGTGTGTTGAGTTCTAGAGGTCGTGATTGCTCGGCTCAGGGCTTCGGAGTGCTCGGTGATTCTTTTGGTTTGGTCCGCTCTCCCGTGGAAGTGGTAAAGTTCAACATTGACATGGCCTAAGGTGAGAGTCATGTGGCACTAGCTACGGTGTCTCTTTGATTCGGCGGGAGAGGTTTTGGCCATGTTGGTGTGCACGGATGGGCTTCGACTTGCTCTGCCGTGAAAGGGGAGGATTGAGAAGCTTTAGTTTAGGCCCTCAAGATTTTTGCTTCCGTTCTTTTGTTTGGGTTAGGTGAAATGGAAATGTCATAGCCATAAATTAGCTAGGTGAGCACTTTTGTCCCTGGTGGTCCAAACCGAAAAATTCAAATCCAGTTTTTGTCTTTTTTTAAAAATCAACAAAAATTATAATTAGTTTTTAAAAAAATTAAGCAGCTCTAACTTAAAAATTTTATTTCAAACTGAAGCACTAAACGCACCCTAATCCCTAGGTTTGCTCTTAGTTCTAAGGATTGAGTTTTCTAACTAGATTAGGCTCTTTTCCCTCGTTTTTGTACCATGGCTGCCTCTTTGTAGGTTTTTGCTTTATTTGGCTTTGGTTGTTTCCTACTTGATTCTTTTAACGAAGCTCTCTCTCTCTCTCTCTCTTTTTGGTTGAATGAAAAGGAGATTGGTGATGTCTTCACTTCCCTAACATCATTAAAAGAGTCTATTAGAACCACAGATGGGATGACAAGGATCTTAATCTTAGGTTTTCTACAACTAACTTCAAGAGCATGCTGCATGGTTTTTTTGTCAAAGGCTAGACATTTTGGCTACACACGGTCCTTTTGCCAAAGAGTAGATGAGTGGCATGGCTTGAACCAAGGAGATGATAGAAATGAAGTCTCTAAGTATAATTTCCTTCCCATTATGCTAAGCTTTTGGAGCATAATTAATTGGCAAAACAGCCGACAAAAGCATTTCCAAATTCACATAGAATCAGTTTGATATTACTCTTTTACTGGTTTAAAAGTCTTTTGAACATTAAACAATGATGTGCTGGGCAAAATTATCGGAGATTAATTTCACAAACGCTGATGAATTTTACGATTATTTCGATTTTTTTTTTTCACTCTTAACTATGTGCTGGCAGTATATATTTATATATTTTACCAACAAGAAAATAGGATAATTGGTGCTATTTTGTCCTTTCGTTTTATTCTATCAAAAAATCTCGGGATCCATAATTAGTTTCACGTGAATCATCATGAGTCTAATGCCGCATAACATATTAACTAGACAAGACTTTTATATTAGAGCTGTCGAGTATTGAATATAAGAACATCGCGGAAGAAAATAATTGAAAGACATTCCCGTTAGTAGTGGTGAGCAGCTGGTACAAAACATAATTTATAATTTATAATCAGGAGCCTAGAAGTCACTTGGCATGGAACTTGGAAGGAAGGAACTCTCATTACTGTTGACCTTGTGCTCTAAGTCATAAGCCAACGAATCATTTATCAATTAAATAATTCAGCATATAATAAGAATATCAGATCTGAATATAAAAATTACTGTAATAAAATGGTGAGAGACTTCTGAATTTATATAAAGTTCTTAAGACGATCAGGATATGGAAATGGAGAATCAGAGCAGGCCTCATCCGAGCGACAACAAGTACTACTTGGGGCTGACGGTGGCGATCTTTTTGGTTCCAGTGCGATCTTTTTAATGTGATTAAATGTTTAAATGTATATAACATGACATAATATTATAATCAAACCAAAATTTCAAGATAATATATCTCGACTCTTTTATGTGATATCAGGTTCATGGAACGTGGAAGGAACTTTCTATCATTGACTTTAGTACTCAGAAACCAATGAATCTGATTACTTTATTAATGAATTCCCCAGAAAACCTACATTTTAGATTTGACCGACAATAAAAATGTTGAGAGACTACTGAATTCAAATTCAGGCTCAGTTCTCAGAACGATAATAAAGGATTTTGGAAAAAAAAAAAAAAAAAAAACCCAGGACGTTTCTTCTCGGTTTCAGAATTGAATGGAGAATCAGAGCGAGCCACATCTGAGCGCCACCAAGTACTGGACTTTAACGGTGGCGAGCGTTTGGTTCCAGTGCAGCGTCGGCGCGTCGCGAACCTTCGACATCTACTCGCCGGCGGCGATCAAGTCTGGCCACCTGGGCTACCACCAAACCACGCTGTCAGTCTTCAACGACATCGGCGCCAACACCGGCGTCGTCGCCGCCCTCCTATATGCCGTCTACACCCACGGTAAACGACGTCGGATCTCGGTTGTAATGGCGGCGGCGGCGGTGCTGTGCTTCATTGGATACTTGTTCATCTGGGCGGCGGCGCTGGCCGGAGTTATGAGCCGGCCGCCGGTGTCGGTGATGTGTCTTTTCGTGTTCTTGGCCGGGAGCGGGCAGACGTTCTTCAGCGCCGTCAATGCCGTCTGCGGCGTCCCGAGTTTCTCCGGCTACGGGGGGATCATCGCCGGAATGTTGAAGATAGTTGCAGTTACACGGATTCAACAATTTATTTTAGGGAGGGTATTTAGTTAAAAGACAAAAATATTAAGATGTGTGAAAAAAGGAATAAATTATGAGTTTTTTTTTTTTTTTTTTCCTTTTTATTTCTGTTTTAACATTTAATCATCATGTACGCTTTACAAATCTGTAAGATGCAATCAGATGGAGGCCTTTCTTTATGCTTCAAGAAGATGTTGTTACCTTGTTATATTGACGAAACAAATAAAAATGCCTTTTAATATATTTATAGATTTTTTTTAGATATATATTTACAGATTCGATACTTGATAATTGTAAATATAAAAGATTTTCTAGTTGTATGTATACAAAACTGAGCTCGTCTTTAAATAGAATTAGATTATATCTTCTTCAATTTATTAGTAGATCTTGAGATTTCTTTCATTGATGGTGGTGGAACGGAGAGAATTAGTACCAATGATTTTTTTATTAGAAAAAAAGTTATTGCTACGTAGAGACCACTCATTTTAAAATGGATTATATGCAAGAATATCATAAATTTAACATCTTTTTATGTTTATACTCATTATAACATTGAAGTTGATAAATTTAATGAAATGATAAAATTATCAACTTTAATGTTATAATAGACAAAATTATAAATATGTACTTAAAATATGACTTTCCACCTAATTTCTTATTCTAAACTAGCCTTACTTTCTACCAAAAAAACAATAGCCTTATTATCTAGTACATTTCCTTTGTATTTTGCTTTTTGCTTTTGCTTGAATGAGTTTTGAGTGCTTATTGAAAATTTTATTTACTTCCTGAACAGAAACAAATAAAAATTAATTCAGATTTAGAAGTGTGAGAAAAAAAAATCTAGTACAACCATAAAAAATTGCAGCACCATAGTTTTTGTAAGTGGTTTTATTATTATTATTATTATTATTATTTTTACGGTATTCAAAGATCAAATTTTGAACTAACCGCCAGTCGTTGGCGCATTAGTAGTCTAAAGTCTTTCCTTTATCACTAGTTGATACCTTGTTGAGGTAAACTATAGACAGGCTAACTTCAGCTAAAGGAAAAGAGCCATTTAAGGCAAGGTAAGCACCCGGAGCTTTTTCGAAGTCAGGTTAATTCAATTGAAGGTATTCCCTGAGACCTTAGGTTGAGCTATAAAGCAAGGAGAGCATAACTAAGCCAAAGCTTCGGGTGCGCATCATCAGGAGTTCCATCTCCGTCTCCCCACCCCAAACCCCCCTTCCCTCATGATTGTGTTAGCCCCAACGGCTTGTAAGTTGTATTACTTTTCTATTCATTTGACTTAAATTATCACTTGATCAGTAGTGGACGCTAAGGGTTGTTAGGAGAAAAATTTTTTTTTTTTGAAACCGATTCAATACTGACCGAAAAATAATCGTTCAAAATCGAGAAAAATAGAGGTCTGGCAAAACCAAACTGACCAAATTCTTTGCTATGTATATATTTTATTTTAGTATTATTCTATATATTATTCCATTAAAAATAAAAAATCTGGAAATTAAAACGATGCTAAATTTTGAAATTTAAATTAATTTTGTTTAGAAGTTTGGTAATTTACTATACTTAGTGTTCAATGTCATTAAAATTGACTTTACTTTTTTGGATCAACAATGCCAATATCAATTAAAAAAAAAACCCCACAGAAAACAGGCAAACCTTTCAAGTTACCAGTTGGATATCCTACATGGTTACCACCAGGTTACCCCTCTCAAAACCTACCGAAAAGAACCGATCATTGGTAGTTGGAAAACGGCCAAAAAATCTCCCATCTGATCAGTCTTCAATTTCATATTTCAAAAACCG
The DNA here is from genome assembly GCA_025413485.1 of Ficus microcarpa. Classification (NCBI taxonomy): domain Eukaryota; kingdom Viridiplantae; phylum Streptophyta; class Magnoliopsida; order Rosales; family Moraceae; genus Ficus; species Ficus microcarpa. The sequence goes on along the minus strand of JAINRI010000551.1, from coordinate 233,912 downwards.
AGGTGGTCGGTTTCAAACAATCTTAGTGGAAGTATTGGCATGAACAAACGTTTAGAAGGGCAGCAAGTGGCATTTTCTTTGACACAAATTAAACTCCAAATTGCTAGAGGGCCAGTGTGAAATTTAGTGAAGGAATACTCTCCTGTTCGGTATCTGACCGTCCGACAGGAGACAGAGAAAGAGAAGGAGGGACAACTCAAGAGACTGATTGGTATAATCCAAAACACAAACCGTTACAATTGCTGTTTGTGTTTGGTGAAAATGAGGCGCCAGACATGAGAGTAGTTAGTGAAATTTATACTAGAAGTTTTGCGTTACGCTTTTTATGTACAATTTTGGATGATTAAGGACCGAACTTCTCAACCTCCTTCATTTGATCAACGTTGGTCTACAAAATATATCCATAATTGGCTCGCACTCATACCAAATTAATGGCCTAATTTTTATTTTTTATGTTTTAGCTTTTGACTTTAGCGTCTCTTATCTTTAGGGATGGCAACGGGGTAGATTGGGTCGGGAAATGCTTTTCCGTATCCATCTCTATTCTCAAAATCATTCCCATCCCTACCTAAATAGAAGCGGGGCTGGGGATGGGGATTCTCTATTAGATGAGCTTTAATCATACCCTCGTCATTCCCTATCCTCGTCTTATTCCTCATCTATTGTAAATATATGTTTGAAAATACAACAAGTAAAGTAAACGAAAACAATAAAGTAGAAATGTACAATGAATTTAGTTCAAAATCAAAGATTTCATAAACAAACCATATTCTAAATATATGTAAACAAAATTCTAACCATTAAGTTATCGAAGGTCTTATGAAAACATTACAAACTCTGAAAACTAAATTATAAAACACTTACAGTTAAAAAAAGCTTGAAAATGTAAAAAAATAAACATCAAATTATCATTCCTTATCTATTCCTCATAGCTTCATTATTCATTTCATGCACGCACTTTTAAAGATAGTTTTTATAATATATTGTATATATATAATTGTTAATATATGAACTCATATATATACATATATATATATATATATCAGGTTGGAGGCAAGTCGAAGAGTGCTTTCTCCGTTCCTATCTTGTTAATCTTCAGGGGGTGTTTAGTGAATGAGTTTAGTTTAAGATTTTTAAGTTTCAACATTAATTTTTCAGAAAAGACAAAAACTTTTTCAGAAAAAGACAAAAACCATGATTAAAAAAGTACAACTTAGTTTAAATTAAACTTATGTCCAAACTAACCCTCAAAGATAAGATTTTACCCTCAACCTCAAACTTTGTTCCACATCTTTGTCCCATTTAGGACGGATTCTTGTCCCTGTGGGGAATACTATCGTCCCAACTTAATTAGTTCTTACCTTCCCTTTTCTTTTCTTTTTAAAGTTAAAAAGTGTCTTTGGTAAAACTACTTTAACATATATATATATATATATATATTAGCTTTTGAGTTCCCTTAAACTATTATTATTATTATTTTTTTTTTTGGTGTTAGGAACTTTCTAACTATTCCCTTTGTATTTTGCTTTTTGCTTTTGCTTGAATGAGTTTTGAGTGCTTATTGAAAATTTTATTTACTTCCTGAACAGAAACAAATAAAAATCAATTTAGATTTAGAAGTGTGAGAAAAAAATCTAGTACAACCATAAAAAATTGTAGCACTATAGTTTTTGTAAGTGGTATTTTTTTTTTTTTTTAAAACATCATTCAAGGATTGAATTTTGGACTTACCGCTCCTAAGTCCCAAACCCCCGTTCCCTCACGATTGGGTTAGGCCCAACGGCTTGTAAGTTGTATTACTTTTCTATTCATTTGACTTAAATTATCACTTGATCAGTAGTGGACGCTAGGGTTGTTAGGAGAAAAAAATTTTTTTGAAACCGATTCAATACTGACCGAAAAATAATTGTTCAAAATCGAGAAAAATAGAGGTCTGGCAAAACCAAACTGACCAAATTCTTTGCTATGTATATATTTTATTTTAGTATTATTCTATATATTATTCTATTAAAAATAAAAAATCTGGAAATTAAAACGATGTTAAATTTTGGACTTTAAATTAATTTTGTTTAGAAGTTTAGTAATTTAGTATGCTTAGTGTTCAATGTCATTAAAATTGACTTTACTTTTTTGGATCAACAATGTCAATATCAATTAAAAAAAACACCCAAAAAAAAAAAAAAAACCCCACAGAAAACAGGCAAACCTTTCAAGTTACCAGTTGGATATCCTACATGGTTACCACCAGGTTACCCCTCTCAAAACCTACCGAAAAGAACCGATCGTTGGTAGTTGGAAAACCGGCCAAAAAATCTCCCATCTGATCGGTCTTCAATTTCATATTTCAAAAACCGAGGTGGTCGGTTTCAAACAATCTTAGTGGAAGCATTGGCATCAACAAACGTTTAGAATGGCAGCATGTGGCAATTTCTTTGACACAAATCAAACTCCAAATTGCTAGAGGGCCTATGTCAAATTTAGTGAAGGAATACTCTCCTTTTCGGCATCCGGCCGTCCAACAGGAGATAGAGAACCCAAGAGACTGATTGGTACAACAGAAGATACTATTTGATATAATCTAAAACACAAACCGTTACAATTGCTATTTGTGTTTGGTGAAAATGAGGTACTGGACATGAGAGTAATTAGTGAAATTTATACTAGAGGTTTTGCTTTACGCCTTTTATGTACAACTTTGGATGATTAAGGACCGAACTTCTCAACCTCCATTTGGTCGACGTTGGTCTACAAAATATATCCATAATTGGCTCGCACTCATACCAAATTAATGGCCCCAATTTTTATTTTTTATGTTCTAGCTTTGGACTTTAGCGTCTCTTATCTTTAGGGATGGCAACGAGGTAGATTGGGTCGGGAAATGCTTTTCCGTATCCATCTCTGTTCTTAAAATCATTCCCATCCCTACCTAAATAGAAATGGGACTGGGGATGGGGATGGGGATGGGGATTCTCTATTAGATGAGCTTTAATCATACCCTCGTCATTCCCCATCCTCGTCATATTCCCCATTTATTGTAAATATATGTTTGAAAATACAAAAAGTAAACGAAAACAATAAAGTAGAAATGCACAATGAATTTCGTTCAAAATCAAAGATTTCATAAACAAACCATATTCTAAATATATGTAAACAAAATTCTAACCATTAAGTTATCGAAAGTCTTATCAAAACATTACAAATTCTGAAAACTAAATTATAAAACACTTTTAAAGTTAAAAAAGCTTGAAAACGTAAAAAATAAACATCAAATTATCATTCCTTATCTATTCCTCATAGCTTCATTATTCATTTCATGACCGCATGCACTTTTAAAAATAGTTTTTATAATATATTATATATATAATTGTCAATATATGAACTCATATAGATACATATAAATATATATATATATATATATATATCAGGCTGGAGGCAAGTCGAAGAGTGCTTTCTCCGTTCGTATCTTGTTAATATTCAGGGATAAGATTTTACCCTCATTCTCGAACTTTGTTTCCCATTTTCGTCCCGTTCAGTACAGATTCTTGTCCTTGCGGGGAATACTATCATCCCTACTTAATTTCTTACATTTTCTTTTATTTTCTTTTTAAAGTTAAAAAGTGTCTTTGGTAAAACTACTTTAATATATATATATATATATATATATATATATTTTAGCTTTTGAGTTCCCTTAACCTATTATTATTATTATTTTTTTTTTTGGTGTTAGGAACTTTCTAACTAATAATCCAAGCAAAGACTTGTAGTTCTCGGAACGATCATGAGATCAGAATTCAGATCAATACTTTATTCTTGCTGCTAATCTGATATTAATAGTGATGCTAATCATGATCTGATTCGGATCAATCTTAAGACGATCAAATTTCAGAATTACATCAGTTTGTTGAGTTTTGAAGCACTTTTGTTACATCAAAATTTTCTTCAACGACTCCAGATAAGGACCTAACCTTTTCATCTCTTGATTTAGAGGGGGGAAAAAAAAATTGAGACGCTACTCGTGTAAATCTACAAATAAAAGATACGTCTTATATCTATAAATGCTGTATTATAGGACCCACACTTTATTAATAAATCATACGTAACATATGTGTGGATTGTCTTGTAACATTCATGACAGGCTTGCACCAATCATGAACCCACATGCATGCCAAAGAAATAATATCTGATTAATTTATCAATTAATTTTGCCATGATACACACGTGCATAAAGTCTTTATTATTTTTTATTTTTTCTAATATTGTTATTCTTTTGCAAGTAAACATGAAGGAAGATTTCACAACCAATAAGATCTCATTAAAAAAAAAAGACAGAACACCCTTGTCCTAGTTTTTAATTCAGAATCAGAACAACTTTGTCCGAAAATAATGGAAGCTTAGTTTACAGATCCCAAACGTGTTAATTATGAGTGAATTATCATAAAACGATCCGTATCGGGACTTTGAAACCAGTTTCTCAGTTAATTCAGGAAAAAAAAAAAATGGAGATTCCTATAAGTCGCCTGAGCAACAGCAAGTGGATGGCGACGGCGGCGAGCGTGTGGATCCAATGCGCCGTTGGAGCTTCCTACACGTTCGGCCTCTACTCGCCGGCGGTGAAGTCCAGCCAGGGCTACGACCAATCCACGCTCGACACCGTCTCCGTCTTCAAGGACATTGGCGCCAACGCCGGCGTCCTCTCCGGCGTCCTCTACACAGCCGTCGCTGCCGGAGGAAGACGTCGCCGGCTTGGCGGCCCCTGGGTGGTTATAGCGGCGGGGGCGGTGCAGTGCTTTGTCGGATATTTCTTTATGTGGGCGGCGGTGACCGGAGTTATTAGCCGGCCGCCGGTGTCGGTGATGTGCTTGTTCATGTTCTTGGCGGCGCACGGGCAGACGTTCTTTAACACCGCCGATGTCGTCTGCGGCGTTGAGAACTTCTCCGGTTACAGCGGGACTATTGTCGGAATCTTGAAGGTAATATAGATTCAGTTATAAAATCTGCTAGTTTTGTATACTTGATTTAACTTTTATTAGCCAAAAATGTTAGATAGATTCGTATAAACTGAAATTTCATATAGCCATTAGAGCATTTATTGTCACGTTTAAGGGGACATTTTCGTTCGAATTTTACCATTGTTCATCGATTTATGGTCACTTTGTAACATTTTGATGAATTTAATGCAATTGGTAAATCCACATGAAATGTGATTAATTCCTACATTTATTTCTTCTTGGTAAAAATTCCTACATTATTGTTTTGGTCAGGGCTTTCTGGGTCTTAGTGGGGCAATGCTAGCTCAAGTCTACAACGCAGTATGCCAAGGCAAACCAAGCAATTTCCTTCTTGTTCTTGCCCTCCTGCCCACATTAGTCTCCCTCTCCCTCATGTCATTGGTCAGAATCCATGAATCCGCCGCCACAGCCAACGACAAGAAGCGTCTGAACTCCCTCTCCGCCGCCGCTTTGATCATATCTACTTACCTCATGACACTAATCATTTTGGACAACATCTTAACGTTGTCAACATTAGCTCATGTTTCAACTCTTGTCCTCCTCCTCCTCCTACTCACCTCTCCTCTCGTAATCGCAATCAAAGCAGAGAGCGAAAACATGATTAGGAAAACCTCGGTAACGTTTTCGCATGAGAGAGCAAATCCATTGCTTGTAAGTATAGATGAAGAAGAGCAGGACATGAATATCTTGCAGGCGATTGGGACTGTGAACTTCTGGTTGTTGTTTCTCGCCATGATTTGCGGATTAGGATCCGGTATGGCCACCATAAACAACATGAGCCAATTGGGTCAATCTCTCGGTTACTCTTCACTAGAGATAACTTCTTTTGTTTCCCTTTGGAGTATATGGAATTTTCTTGGTCGTTTTGGAGCGGGGTATTTGTCTGATTACTTGCTGCATACCAGAGGATGGGCAAGGCCGGTGTTGACTGCAGCCACTCTAGCAGCCATGAGCGCGGGCCACGTTGTCATCGCCTCCGGTTTCACGGGAAATCTTTACCTTGGCTCGATGTTGGTGGGCGTTTGTTATGGCTCACAATGGTCACTTATCCCCACAATCACTTCGGAAATATTTGGTGTAAGACACATGGGCACTATTTTCAACACCATAGGCATTGCCAGTCCTATTGGGTCTTACATACTTTCTGTTCGAGTAATCGGGTATATGTATGATAAGGAAGCTTCCGGAAACACCTGTTTTGGCACTCACTGCTTCATGTTGTCCTTTTTGGTCATGGCCGGTGTCGCCTTTTTCGGGTGTCTGGTTGCTCTCGGGTTGTTGTTTCGCACCAAGAGGTTCTATCAGACGGTTGTGCTGAGAAGATTGAAGTATGTGTCAATACAAGGAAAGTAGGTGACGAAGATGAGTGCTTTGTAAATGGTTCAAAGAGGAAGAGTGTATTTTTTTTGTTTATAGGTGAAAATTTCTCTCCCTTTTTGTCATCTGATAATGCGATCGGCTTCCATGGATTTTCGTTAGTATAGAAGTTTTCTGTCAACACATTCAAGTCCTGCATTGCAAATCTAGCAGGTGAAATTCAATGATCCTTGAGTTATTGTTAGTGTGGCCATTCTCTAGTGTGTGTTTCGGGATTCGGGTGGAGCATTTTGGGTCCTGTTAGTAAGTATTTTGGGAATGATTTTGTTTTGAATAGGAAATAAAAATGAGATTGTTTTGGGAATAATTTCAAGATATTTTTTAAAAATGTGTTTGATTCTGTTACTAGAGAAATTGGTTTGGATACAAGAAAAAATGAAATTATGTTTATGTATATTTCTGAAAAGATTTATTGGGTGTATGAGCCTTAGAAAGTGAAAATAGAAATGGAAAATATAACTTTATTTTATTTTCTCAGTTCTTGACAAAAAGATGAAAACGATTTTTTATTTTCGTTTTTATTTTCTGACTTCATGCAAAACAAATATGATTTTAAAATCATTTTCTGAACATTTAATTGGAATCCATATAAGATTTCTTTTCAAAACGTTTTCGAAATAATACAAAACGGGGCCTTATAGTACGCTCATAGGCCCCAAGTGCAATGTGTTAATTGGTCTTGTATATTTAACGGATGACATTACCAAAAGATAGCATACAAGTGTGGAATGTAGAAAAGCTCCCGAGTCCTCATGTGCTCTTGTTCCCATTTGTCGTCGTTTATCGAGTTTCTGTAGTCTTGTGTACTCATTTAATGTCATTTAATATAATAAACTTTTTAGTAATTATTACCAACATTAATTCTAATCTCATGAGTGTCAATGACTAATTAGTTCAAGTTTCCAAACCCAGTAACTCCAGAAGTGACACGTGTAAATTACTTTCAACCTCGTCAACTCACAAGCTCATCAGCAACTTACTGGCAACTTCAGAAAACAAAACTGCAAATACGCAGCTGCAAATCTAAAACCCAGAACTCCAAACCCATTAAAAAAACAAAAATGGCGGAAAATCTCTTCAGCAGCAGATGGGCATCGACGGCGGCGAGTATCTGGATCCAGTCGACGAGCGGCTCTCTCTACACCTTCTCCATCTACTCCGACGCAATCAAGACCACTCAGGGCTACGACCAGTCCACCCTCGACGCCGTCGCCGTCTCCAAAGACCTCGGAGCCAACTGCGCCATCCTCTCCGGCGTTCTCTACTCTGTCGGTGGGCCTAGGGTCGTCCTGCTCGCCGGCGCGGCCCAGTGCTTCCTCGGCTACTTCCTCATGTGGGCCGCCGTCGCCGGCCTGATCTTCCCTCGACCCCTCCCCGTGCCGGCCGTCTGCCTCTTCATGCTCGTAGCCGCCCACGGCCAGGCCTTCTTCAACACCGCCAATGTCGTCACTGGTGTCAGGAACTTCCCTTCTTATAGCGGGACCATTGTCGGAATCATGAAGGTGATTTTTTTTTTTTTTTGGGGGTTAATATGCTCATGTTTTTCCTTGGAAAATTTTCGGTATTTCTCTTTTCTGATTCTGTTGGTGAACATTAATTGGATTCTATGTCGATCACTTTCTTATAAGGTTTAAGAATTTCTGATTCTGTTTCTACCAATGATCAAAGCTGCTGCAAAAAGTGGTTGAATTTTTCAAAAAAAATTTAAGATATCTTGTTGTTTGTGATTGTACATGGTTGGTATCATGAAGAAAGGTGCTTTGTTCGAGTTTTTGGAATTTTCTTACCCTCTGTTTTGTTTGGAAAGTTCAAGAATTTTCTTTTCTGGGAAATTTTTGTTCTGCATTTTGATTCCAAGTTTGTGGACTTTGGTCCTTAATAATGGGACTGTCACTTTTGGTTAAACACAACAAGCACACACAGAAAACTTATCACAGGGCAGATCGATCATAAGGGCCTTCACGAAAGGAATCAGGAAAACTCATAGGTGGACTCCGCTCAGTTACTTCCCATGGGACTGTCACTTTTTCTATATGTTATCATACAAATCATAAATTAGAAATCAGTGAATCAGGACCTTCATCTTTTGTAGAATCACGGACAGTTGCATATTGACTTTTTATTTGATACCAAAACTAATGCTATTTATTTGTATAATAAAAAATAAAAAAAAAGCTAATTTGAAATGTAGTCAAATTTGTATTTGCTAATATCGCAGATTGAAGCTACTTTGTTGCTGCTACATTCGGAAATTATTTTGTGATAGTTTTCTTTTACTGGTTAGGGGTTTATTGGTCTGAGTGGAGCAATATTAGTTCAAGTATATGAAACATTTTTATTCAACAAGCCCGCTTCATATCTTCTCATGCTGGCGTTATTGCCAACGATCAATACCTTGTTGCTCATATGGTTTGTGAGGATCCATAACACGAGTGAAGGGGCTGAGAAGGAGTATCTCAATAGTTTGTCATTGATTGCTCTACTTATTGCTGCTTATCTCATGGCCATCATAATAATTGAGCATCTTGTTACCTTGCGGGTGATTGTCGAGCCTTTGCGTTTGTTGCACTTGTTCTATTGCTTGTCTCCCCTCTTTGCTTTGCAATTAGAGCTTGGAAAATGGAGTCCGATAGGATTTCACATACTTCGTATGCTGAAGAGGAGCCACTAATCCTTGACCCGAATCAACGGGGTAGTGAAAAGATTTCTGCAAGACAGGTTTCTGAGCAAGAGTTGGATAGCGATGATAATAGGACTTTGCAATTAGGAGAAAACTTGAACCTGCTTCAAGCCATGCGTGTTTTGGACTTCTGGATTTTGTTCCTTGCCATGGCGTGTGGCTTGGGCTCGGGACTTGCCACAGTGAATAACATCAGCCAGATAGGAGGATCGCTTGGTTACACGAGCTTCGAGACAAGCTCGTTGGTTTCGTTATGGAGCATTTGGAATTTCCTTGGCCGTTTTGGAGCTGGATATGTATCAGATTATGCACTCCATGCAAAAGGATGGGCGAGGCCATTGTTCATGGTCATCACATTGGCCGCCATGAGTATAGGTCATTTAGTGATAGCTTCCGGTTTTCCCAGCGCTCTGTACATCGGTTCAATACTGGTTGGTGTGTGTTACGGCTCTCAATGGTCATTGATGCCGACAATAACTTCTGAGATATTCGGGGTGGCACATATGGGCACCATATTCAACACAATCACCATAGCAAGCCCTGTTGGCTCTTACATCTTCTCTGTGAGAGTCATTGGGTATTTATATGACAAGGAAGCCTCAGATGAAGGAAATACATGTGTTGGGAAGCACTGTTTTATGTTGTCCTTTATTATCATGGCATCTGCTACCCTTTTGGGGTCTCTTGCTGCATTGGGTTTGTTCTTCAGGACAAGAAGTTTTTATAATCTGGTTATTGTTAGAAGATTGTTCCATTCTGTGAGAGAGTAATATAGATGATTTTTCTTATCTAGTGTTTGTATGCTTTTACATGTTTACAAGTTTGTATATATACATTTTTGTGTGTGTTTTGTGTGTGTGTTTATATATATATATATAGAGAGAGAGAGAGTTTCCACCAAAAATGATTGTAAGTTGAAGATTTTATCAAATACTCTTTGCTTATGAGGAGTCAAATTTGTATGCAACACTAGAGCTTCCTTCTTAAACATTATATTATCCCTCCCATAGCTTCCTTTTAAGGTTTGGTTTGCGGAAAAAAAAAATGTTGTACCTAAGATAAAATCGATTATATTCGGATCAAGGTTTTGTGTCGGGTTCAAGTACGCTCGGATTTTGTGTAGCCAAAATCCAATTCAGATGGGTCACACAATTTGGAAGTGCCGAAATGTTCCAAATTGTGTGCGCCAAACGGTGGTTTTTGTTCATGTACTTGTCCCTTGCAGATTTGAGGTTTTACTCTTATGTTAACTCTTTTTATTTATTTAATTTTTAACTAAATTAAAGTTCAGAGAGGGGTGGTTAGTGTTAGCATACCCTATTATTGAGCATAATCAAAGAGACTCCCAAAGAGACTCCCCAGATGTTGATAGGAATGTTCGTTGAAATTTTTGACCGTCTGTACGCATGCGACTGACACCCAAGGAGATAAAGGAAGTATTTTAAAGCTTGCAATTAGGACTAAACAAAAACTATATGACACTTATTTCAGTCCAAAATTGCAAATGTTAAGCAAGAAACAAATCAAATTATCGTTGGTCAAGCTTAAACATTTAGGTTTGTGCAAACATTTCGCTTTATGCATTCCAAAGACGAATCAGAAAATGTTAACAGAGAAATGAAATCAAATCTGAATTCAATTTACTTTATATACCAATTGCTTTGGAATTAGGATATGAAAACCACTTTTTCAATTTAGTGACAACTATTGTATTCACTTTTTCATTGGATATTAAAGGATTACAATTCTTAAATTATTAAAGAAAACTACAGGCTTGATTTAATAATTATGACAAAAGGTCGAATTAGCATTTGAAATCGAGAGCACAAAAAAGAATTCACATTTTTTATGTCGAAAATAAAATTGATATTGATATTTGTATTAGAGATAATCATGTAAGAATTTTTATACTAATTAAAGTATTGAGTGAACCGTTATCATTCATCTCAAAGAACGAAAACTCGATCACTTAAAATGAAAACTCGATCACTAGACTACTGCAATCAAGCCAGAAAAGGAACAACACAATTTTTCTCAAAGAAATCTCATTTTGCACCTTTTTTCTTTTGGCTTGAAATGAAACTCACAGGGAAATTCTCATTTTGCACTTATTCTCTAAGGTTTGAGAAAAGAGCTCGAAACTTCACTCACACACATTTTGCTGGTAATTTTTAGTAGCTCGTGAGTTTCTTCATCCATCCGTACTTTGTCCTTCCCCATCCGCTCCTCAATCAAGAGTGGCATTTTTTCGGCTTTCGCATAAGTTCGTAGGAGTGAATTGTATATCCCTGTAGTTACATAACCAACTTTCCTAAGAGTAGCCAACAATTGCTCTGCCCCTTCAACACTCCCTAGCTCTTCAATCAATTCGAATACTTTCCTAACAAACTTTTCATCAGGATCCCATTTCGCCACACTATTCATGGCATTCTTGAAATTCACTAGCACTTTCTCCACCTTCTTCTGCTTCAAATAACCCCATGTAAGAAGCTCAAAAGTAGTGTAAGACGCGGCCATATCTTTCTGAAACACCCGCTTGTAGAATGTTTCTGCCATGCCCATTTGGCCTCTGTTGATGTAAGCTGCAAGAAGCAGATTCGGGATTCTAGAGTCATTAGTCCCAGAAACCGACTCCCACTCGCTGTAGAGATCCTCAGCTTCCTTCAACTCCTCAAGTTTCAGAAGAGAAGAAATCATGCAATGATACTCGGCATCATTCATTTTGCGAAACGTTGACTTCATTTTCTTCCAAATTCGACGAACAGCATCCTTATCTCCTGTGTTTGTATGCAGACTAAGGAGAGATGAATATGCAACCCGGTTTTTTCGGGACACCATTTTCTCCATCTCTTTCAAAGTAGATGCAGCCTTTTCAGTCAACCCACTTTTCATATACAAGTTGGTTAAGCTGCTATATGTTACCCAGTCAGGGTCTAACTTTGCCTCCTTTAGCATACGGAAAACCTTTTCTGCAGTTTTGACATCATGTTGTTTCGCACAGGCAGCAATCCACAGATTGTAAGTAAGAACATCCGGTGTAGTATGCTTCATTAGTTCTTGAATCACTTCATGAATCTTCTCTAGTTGCCCATTTGAGAGGTACAGAGATATCATGTGGTTATAAGGAAGTGGGTTCCTCACTAAACCGCATTCCAACATTTTTTCCATGAGAGCCTCAGCTTTGTCAGACAAGTTGTTCTGGACGTAGCTATTAAGAAGGGCTGAATATGTGGAGTGGTCTGCCATTGAACCGGACATATCCTCAAAGAACTTCTCTGCGCTATTTATGCCGTGAACTTTGGCAACCAAGTCCAAGTGAACAGCATAGTCGCCTGCTTGCAACTTGATATCTTTCTGTTTTCTCATCCATTCACATATCTGATTTCAGAATCAAACCAAGAGAGTAAAATATGAGACACCATACCACCAGCAGAGTTCACAATATCCTGACATAGTTTCAAAGCCATGAAACATGTAAACATATCTGAAAACATCTACCATATCACAGGCCCAGTTTCGTATTGATTTTCAACACCCTAGATTCACTTCCTCAACAATTTTAGGCCTAATTTAACAACTAAAAATTAATTTCCATGAAATTGCTACAGCTAAAAGGAGATACAAGTCAAAGGAAAATGAATTTGAGTTCCCTAATGATTCGAATACAGTGATCATGCTATGTTTTCTCTCTCTTTATACATATTTAAAGAGGGTTTATCTACGGTCCTTCCGGCGAGATGCCTCCTAAGTCCAATGTAACAATTAAATGAGTAACATGCAACATTAATTAAAAAAAAGAACAACCATAACTTTGTACATGATGAACCCGAAAGATCTGTTTTGCGTGTTCATGCATAGAAAAGATGGTTTACACTAACAAGAACTTTCAGGTTTGTCATGTGCTATGTTATTTATTTTACGATTTCTTACATGAGTGTTGCGGTTTACTCATTTTGTGTCACTTAGAGACACTCTATGTTATTGTGGCAAAACCCTCTATATCTACAAATAAGAATCCAAAAGTACACAATTTCATCCATCTTTTGGTTGGAACAAAAATGATGAGACTTTCTTTTCCAAAAAAAAAAAAAAAAAGAAACCTCTTCGAATTTGAAATCCCATTAGCAGGTAAAACTACTGAATCAATTCCAAAAGCAAGGTTGTACTATAATTTAGTAAAAATCTCTGTAAATAGCTAGCTGACACACAAGAAACTGCTCTGCAATCTTGACATAGAAACCATGGAAATTCCAAAGAAGAGGACTACCTCGAGGGCGTGTTTGTAGCGGCGGAGCTTGCGGAGCTCCTTGACGACGCGGCTGAGCTCGAACTTGCGGACCGTACGGCCTTCCTCTCTCCATTTGCTGATAGCGATTACGGCGCTGCGTTTCGAGTACACGAGGCTCAGAAGCCTCCTCCCCAGCGTGTCTCTCCCCAAAGAACCTCCCGTTACACCGTCGTTTTTCGTCCCGGCGCCTCTCGTCAAGGCTTTCTCCGCCGCCACTGACGAAGCCGTTGCGGCCGAGAAACGGCGAGCGGTGGCCATTGATGTACGGAGGGAGCGGAGAAACATCGTAGCTTTGCTTTGGTTGGTGTCTGGTTCGGACTGACTGAAAACTCTATTTTATATGTCTCACTTTGAAATAAAATATAATAAATTCAGATATTACACTAATTTCAAATTTTAAATATTAACTTATATGATATATAAATTATGAGATATTTAATTTTTGTCATATTAATTATTTATATTAATTATTAAAAATATAATATGTAAGTTAGTATTTAAAAAATTGAAATTAAAGTTGATAACATTAACATTATTCAGGGGGAGTTTGGGGATATCTCATTTCAAACTTATTTCAAACTTTTTTTTGTCTTTTTCCCAAAAAGTTTTTTGTCTTTTCTGAAAATTCAAAAAAATTTACTATTACAACTAAATATTTCAACTCAAACTAACATACCAAACACCCCATCATTCTCGTCTGACCAGCCTCATATTTGTTTTGATTTTTTATTTTACATTTTAAATTGTCTGAATTTTCCTGTTGTAATGTAAATCATCCTCCAATCGATAATTCTTAAAAATTTAAAAGAAATTGTATAAGTTCTAATTCATGAGTGTTAAAAGATAAAATTATAATAATATTTTTTTAAATTGTTCCCCTAAAAAATTTCTAATAAAGTTATAAATCTTTAATAAAGTTAAATTCATTTTAAAAACGGCATATAATTTCCTTAGAAAAATGTTTGTAATAATTTTTTGAAATTAAACATTAGCAAATAGCAAATTTAAATAGTGTGTTTATCTAAATAAATAACTTATTTATCCAATAAATTCTTTTATTATTAGCAAATTTAAATAATGTAACTTATTTATCTAACAATTTTTTTTATTATTATACACTCTAAATATTTTTTAAACTTACTATTTACTTTAATTAATTATTTATCTAATGAACATTTTGGCTGACTAACAATCATCTCCCATTATTTCCAAAGGAAAAAAAAAATCATCTCCATTTGATACTGGGCTTCCTTTAAGTCAAGAAATGGGCCAAAACATTAGTTTTGGGCTTTTCCAAGCCCAAAAAGCAGGGAGAAATAAGTAATTTCATCTTCAGAGACGACAAATGGGGTTTTCTGTACTTTCGAGTGTTGAGTTTTTAGCCAATAGATGGAAAAAAAAAATAAAAATAAAAATAAAAATAAAAATAAAAAGTTTTTTATTCATCTTCTTCATCCGCGATTTGGCCAAGAGCCACCGAGTTTCTCTTGGATTAGAGGAAGCCAACAAAGAGAAGAAGAAGAACACCAGCAAGCTTGAGGAGAGAGATAGGGGGAGAGAGAGAAGAGGAGAGAGAAAGATCGAAAATGAAGACGACCAAGGGAGGGAAGGCGATGAATCCCACTGATGCTTATCGAAAGGAGCTTCGAAAGAAGGAATTGAAGCGGGTAATTTATTTATCTTTAATTTTCTGTTTGAAAAATTTTTTTTTGTTATTCCTTTATCAATTCTTAATTTCTCTCGCTTTCTTTGTTTCCCTCAATCGAAATTTGGTTTGGTCCCCTAGTGTTTGTTTGCCGAGAAAAAGTTCAGGAAAATTCTTAATTGTTTAGTTGTAGATTTTGGTTCAGTTTTCCCTGGATTAGTAACTGTAGCTCAGTTAGGTTCTAAACAATTCTTAGTTTTTTTTTTAATTTTTTTTAATTTTTCACCGAAATTTTCTAGCTTGAGAATGCCAAATTCGAAAACTTTTCCACTTTGGTTGCTACGTTACTTATTGATTGTATCTATGTGCTGCTGTTTGGAATATGTTGAAAGCAAGAGTAAAGGAAAATAGGTAAACGGATGCCGTTAAAAACTTTTTCTTTAGGGTTTGAAAAGAAATAGTTGGAAATAGTCCTGTATCTAATTTCTTTCCCCTTTTTTTTTTTTTTGGTTGTCTTTGTATTAGTGATCGGATTTCTCATTTTGTTTTTGGAGTAAAGATGTAATTGTAATTCGGGTGATCATGTTAAAGGAAGTCGGGAAGTAGCGGCTTTTTAGTTGCTGTATCGAGTTCTAAATTATAAAATTCTAATTTTCTTATTTATGATTCAAGGGTGTTGTCAATTTTAGTTAGATAACTTACATTTTATTGCTCATGAAATTGTTACAGTTTGCCTTGGCTTTTGGTTGAACTACTTACTTGTTATTTAGATGTTGCAGGATATATGTTAAGTTACTGTTCACATCGTTCCGCAAATAATTTTATTTTTTCGTGTATTTGTTTCTCCAATCGATCTTTATTGGCATCCTTAATGGGATTTTTTTTTTTTGGGGTTTAAACTTTTGAGCCATTTGGTGACTCTTCTGATTTTGTGTTAATCTCTGACTAACAGAATAAGAAAGAAAGAAAGAAGGTGAGGGAGGTGGGGATCTTGAAGAAGGATCCGGAGACACTGAAGGATCAGATTGAGAAGTTGAATATGATGAGTAAGTAACCATCTTCTTGGAGATTCTTAAACACAGTTGTTATGTTCATTTTTGCCCTTCTCCAAGCCTAGGTTTTATTTTCTATAAATACAATAGCATAACCAGAACATAATGTTGAGATACATCTATTAGTTCTCTATTTCGTTTTCTAGTCACTGAATGAAAATTGGTCCATTAAATGTTGAGAGGCGTATATAGACATACATAATGAGTTTCAGTACTTGAGAAAATCAATTTGTTCTTTTAGCTTATATCCTGTCATATTGTCTTTGGAGGTGTCTGCTAATATGTTACTCTTATTGTTCTTCTTTTAACAATCTATTAGAGATTAAAGCTATGGTACTTTGATTGGATCAGGATGTCTTGTTTGAAAGGTGAGCTGAGCAAGACTTGCATTGGTTATTTTATGTGGGAAATTCCGTTTCTCCTGAAATTGTGTCCTATGAATCTTGAGCAGTTTCTTAGCAGATGGATGTGTTGTGGATTAGTAATCTCTAACCTGAGACACTCAACTATCAAGTATTATCAGTGCGTATTGATGGTATCTTTTGAATATTTTTGGCTATGTATTCTACTTGTCATGTTACTGTTAGGAACCCATTGGGTAGAACTCACCCTCACAAAACTGGCTTGCACTGGGAGGGGACCCAAGGGGTTATAGACCAACTATTTTTGTCATATAATCTTTCTATGTACAATTTGTATCTAACAGTTACATGTTGAAATCATCCTCGAGTTTTTTAACCAAGTTGAAATATGTTTAATATTTGTGTATGCATCATTAATATGTGTGCTTTCAGTGCACATGGATGTGTTGCTATCCCTATTAATATATGTAGACGTCATGTGCCTGGTGCAGAGGCTGACGGTGCTCTGGACAAAGCAAGGAAACACAAGAAAAGACAGCTAGAGGACACACTGAACCTTGTTCTAAAGAAAAGGAAGGTAATTGACTAACACTTTGATGAACTGGAGGAGTGTTCTCTAGTTTTTGGTTTAGGTGTTTCATTGGGGTGGCTTTTAATTGATGAATCTTTAGTTCTTAGATTCTTTTCTTCATTTTTTTTTTTAAATTCATTTTTAACCTTTTAGCAGTTTATAGTGACTGTCTCTTTTATCTTGTATATACATAGTTGTTTATGGATGTTGAATATACATTATGCATGCAGGTTTGCTATTTTGTGTAATTAATTCAGTCTTATCTAATCGTTTGGACAGGAATACGAAGACAAAATGAAGGAGAAGGGTGAAACCCCAGTTATGTTCAGGTGAAAATTTTGTCTTCCTGATCTATTTTGTGCTGGGTTAAGACAGCTTTAGTAGAATTTACTTTGTCTCTAGTTTCAAACTAATGCTTGTTCGCTGTTCAGTCATTTAGGACCACCTCGAAGACGAACAACTGCAGAAGAGGAAGAGAGAGTTAAGCATCCCAAGCCTGAAGTAAGTAAGATTCCTTTTGTTTTGAGTGGTTATTTTAATTCTTTTACTTTTTTCTTTTTCTTACAAGCTCCCATTTTCTTACTTTTGCTGCAGGATTCTGTTTATTATCATCCGACCCTGAATCCTACTGGGGCCCCTCCTCCTGGAAAACCTCCAATGTATAAATCGTCAATAGGTTTGTTTATTTATTTTTTAATATAGGTTGTTTTCAATATAACTCGATTTTGTTGGTTCCTTGCTCTCTCTCTCTCTCTCTGTCACTTTATATTCTGATTAAATGTGAAATGCAGGGCCTAGAATTCCTTTATCTGCTGCTTCAACAAGTGGCGCCACATCATCATTGTATACAGAATTAGAAGATGGCACTTTTCCTGCACCTCCTCCTCCTCCACCTCCACCTCCTCTGCCTGATACTGCAAGTGATGGCTCTGATCTACCTGCATCTTTGCCGTTACCTCCTCCACCTCCATTGCCACCAAAGCCTGCAGAACCAAACTCCGTTATGTCGTTGCCTCCACCACCTTTGCCACCTCCACCTCCACCTCCTGGACCCCCACCGAAAGAACAAATTGCAGGTCACCCTCCACTTCCTCCTCCCCCACCCCTTCAACAGTCCACACTTCCTCCTCTGCCTGGTACTTCCGGGAGTGAAAGAGATAGAAATCAAACTGTGTTGTCCGACGACCAAACCTCAAACGAGGCTCTACAGGTAAGCATTATCTCATTCACCTTATTCTGATGTTCTGTATGCTAAAAGATTTTTTGCATAATTGAAATGACACTCCTTTCTGTCTCAACTGTAGCTGTCTAATGCACTTCCTCCACCTCCTCCCCCACCCGGGATGCCTCCCAAGCCAGCAAGTAATCTGTCCGAAGGTCCTGCATCTGATGCTGAAGGCAATAACCTGTCACTGACCAAGGATCTTCCCCAAATTCCTCCACCACCTCCACCTAGGCAACAGGCTCCAGTGCCTGGATCAAACCTAATCCCAACTTTGCAACCTGATGTATTACCCCCTGGGATATCACATTTTCCTCCACCCCCACCTCCACCGGATATGCGACCACCGTTGACTGCTCCTGGACTCACAAACCGACCTCCTCCCCCTGGAATGATGGTTCCTATACTCCCCAGGCCGCCGTATGGTCCTCCCCCTGGACCTCCTCCAATGATGAGGCCGCCACTTCCACCGGGTCCTCCGCCTGTCTTACAGGATGATGATTATACTGTAAACAGGTTTCCTGCACCACAGAAGCCATCATATGTCAAATCTGCAGCTCCTACTGTTGTTAAAAGGCCCCTAGCTCAGCACACACCCGAGCTTACATCCATGGTAAGTTGATTCTTCTGCTGCTGGTTATTTATGCCATTCTTGGACTTTTGTCAGTAGGCTCGGTACTTTCCGTTTCATTATTCTGTAAAATGCCCTAAAAGTTTATCCGCTTTTATGTCCCACCACAACATGAAATACAAAAATGTTTTATCTAGCTTTGAACACCTTTTACTTAACTCTGATGATGCATATGTCCTGTGCCTTAAGTCTTCTTCTCTGGCTCTGGATTCAGGTGCCTGCATCTGTCCGTGTAAGAAGAGAGATGACAGCTCCAAAAGCAAAGCCTAAACCATCACTCCCAACCACTGTGGCAGCCGCAAAGCCAGCAGCTCCTGTTGTGAAGACAGAGGCAACTAAGCCCGCATCAGCATCAAAGCCACAGAGCATCGACGACTCATATATGGCTTTCCTGGAGGACATGAAGGCGCTTGGTGCACTCGAAAGTTAAAACGTCAAAAGCTTTGTTGGAGCCCCTGGGAAAGCGGTGTTCTGCACTTTATAGGATACAAAGATGTTCATTCTTTGAAGTGGAGCAGGGGTCTGACCAAAATATTTAAGGTGTCGATACCTCGGTTTCTTTGGCTGTGTTATTTGGAAACCTCTCTTATGCCGAAATTTTTAACTTGGGATTGACCAAAGATATTTGGGGTTGCCATCTCCATATGAGATGAGTGTAACTTAGGCTATTGCCCTTGAGCTCCCATAGACATGTTAGCCAAATGCGGAGATTGTAGTACATTTGAAGAGATTTCTTATATTCACCTTTTCTTTCTCTTGTTTCTTCAGCGTCATAAATGTTGATTATTATGTCTACCCTTTATTCTGACTTTGCCATGCATAGACAGGAATCACAGGATTAAAAACGAAAACTCGACGTATCACGTGAAATATTGTGGGAATAATCAAAGAAGATGACTTTAAAATTTCAGTTCCATTTATGCGTTTATCCAGCTTATGAATGCTCAATATGAAAGCCTCATTATGCTCTGATCATTTGCTTAAATGCATCGAAAAATCAGTCTCTTACAAAAGAGTTGGGTTGTATATCATCGTTCTTTATCAGCATTACACATTTTTTAAACAGTCGCCTATTGATTATGATATAAGGTCCCATACGATTTTACATGTCAATTTCTAGCATTTTTTGTTTTGAAAAAACAACCTTTGCCACGAAAATCTTAAAAACTTCATCGCCAAGATTGAAGTTAAATCTACTTGATATGGTTGCACGTGCAAATGATGTTTTGAGAACTTCCACAAACTTAGATGAGAACATTTTTAAATAGAAAAAGCTGAACTACACGTTAATCTGTGTGAAAAAAGAGGCAAGGAAATTAACTGCAAGAAATTGAGCTAGGCGTTTCTCTTATTACTATCAGTTTCTTTCACTCAAAAGTGTACAAGAAATGATTGGTGTTCTTCGTATTCCCTTCCTGTTTTCCATATCATTTCTTCTTTGTTCTTGTTCATCTGGCAAAGTAGAAGCCGCTCTACCTTTCGAAGGTCTGTGCCTTCAGAAGATCGGAAATGGGGGACATCTCAATATGGTTCCACATCCTGACGGCTCTGATAGAGCCTTCTTTCAAACCAACAAGGGAAGATATGGTTGGCAACTATTCCTTATGGGGGCTGTGATGGGATTTTGGATATCATTGAATCCAACCCTTTTTGTGATATCTCTGATCAAATACTTTTGGACATTCAGTATGGCCTAATGGGCATGGCATTTCATCCTAATTTCATGCAAAATGGCCGTTTCTTTCTCTCATATTACTGCGATAAGATGAAGAATCACGGCTTCTTAGGAAGATGTTCATGCAATACAGATGTGAATGTGATCCCACAGAGCTCGGTTCAGGAGGTGTTCAGCCGTGTCAGTATCATAGTGTAATCACCGAGTTCACCGTGAATCATACGGAGTTTGATCCTCTTTCGGTACTCAATTCCAAATTTCTTTCGTTTTTTGGATTCTAATGACTTGTGGAATTTCTTTTGGTGATCTTTTTTTTTTTTTTTTTTAATTATTTTTTCTCTATTTAGTCAGGCAAATGGTTCGAAAGAAGTGAGAAGGATTTTTACATTAGGCCTTCCTTATAAAGCTTCCTTATAAAGGAGGTCGTGCCGGTCAGGTTCTGTTTGGACCTGAAGATGGCTATCCTTATGTCATGACGGCTAATGGTTCACGTCGAGATGATCCTTATAACTTTACGTGGAACAAGAGGTCTTTGCTTGGAAAAATCCGTAGGCTTGACATAGACACTATTCCAAGTAAGTCCCGGGACTAATTTCTAAGAAAACTCGATTTCTCACTCCATTATTTTACCTTTAGTTACTCCTGCTCATAGCTCTACTTTTTCTATTCGATGCACGAGAGAATGTAGAGATTGCGTTTCACACTACATTTTCAAGAATGCTACACCCATCTCTTACGTTTTGCAAATCGTGTTAAAAACCTTCCCTCTCGGAGTCAACAAATCATGTTTGAAAACCTCCCAAAAAACACGAGGGATAGATGCAACATTACGTACAAAGAAATGCAGCGTTTCGATATGAAAAGAAAGAGAAAGAACGATTCTTGGAAAGAGTTTTGGGAAAAGAATTTTCTATTCTCATTAATCAGAAATATCTTACACTGGACATTATATACAAAGACTAAGACCTAACTAATATTTATACTGACCAATGGTAAGGTACCACGTGTACAATGAATGTAACAGTCTAACAGAAACTAATCAACTAACCTAACTAAGGCTCTAATAATAATTAGTCATTACACAGCTATTTCCTAACAGCCCCCCTCAAACTCATTGTGGGAGACTCTCCACTGTGAGTTTGTTTCTAAAAACTCCATACTGAGAACTGGAGACTGCTTTGGTGAAGACATCAGCAACTTGATCCAATGATGGTACATGCTTGACTTCTAGCTGCTTCTGTATCACCCTTTCTCTCACAAAATAGAGATCCAGTTCTATATGTTTGGTTCTAGCATGTAGAACTGGATTTGCAGCCAATAGTACCGCACTCTGGTTATCACACCAGATCACTGGAACTACCTTAGGACTCATCTTCAGCTCGCCTAGCAAGGACTGTATCCAAGAGATTTCAGACACCACACTAGCAAGGCTTCTGAACTCTGCCTCTGTTGATGACCTGGAGACCGTAGGTTGCTTCTTGGAGCTCCATGAGATGAGATTGGAGCCCAGGAATACACAGTGCCCTGTAGTTGACCTTCTGTCATCCACATCAGATGCCCAGTCAGCATCACAGAAGCCAACTAGCTTCAGATTATCCAGACAACTTCTTCTGAGATGAAGACCATGCTCCAAAGTCCCTGCTAGATATCTCAGGATCCTTTTTACTGCCTTCCAATGTGCCTCTAATGGATTTTGCATGAACTGGCATACCTTGTTGACACTAAAGGCAATCTCTGGTCTTGTGATTGTAACGTACTGGAGAGCTCCAACAATGCTTCTGTAGAGCTGTGGGCTAGCAACAGGATCACTTCCATGAGCAGTCAGTCTCAAACCGTGTGTCATAGGTGCTGTAGTGGGCTTTGCATATTGCATTTTGGCCCTACAAAGCAGATCTCTCACATACTTAGTCTGTGATAGATGCATCCCTTCATCCGTTTCCTTTACTTGTATACCCAGGAAGTAGTTGATTGTCCCCAAGTCTTTTAGAGCAAATCTCTGGTTCAACTGAGCAATTAGTTTAGTGATAAAGGAGTCACTGCTTCCTGTGATGAGTATATCATCAACATAGACGAGGACAAATGTTGAATCCTGCTCAGAATTTCTCACAAATAACGACTGATCAGATTTGGCAGACACAAATCCAAAAGAAACCAGAGCATCCTGCAGTTTCTCAAACCAGGCTCTAGGAGCCTGTTTAAGGCCATAAAGAGATTTGTGTAATCTGCAAACCAGAGTTGAATCTTTAGGGTCTTCAAAACCTACAGGCTGAGTCATGTATACTTCCTCTTGCAAATCTCCATTGAGAAATGCATTATTCACATCCAGTTGTCTCACATTCCACTTATAAGCTAGAGCTATAGTAAGAACTACTCTAATGGTGGTTGGTTTAACCACTGGGCTAAAGGTTTCAGTAAAATCGAAGCCTGCAATCTGATGAAATCCTTTAGCCACTAACCTGGCTTTATATTTGTTGACAGTTCCATCTGGATTCTCTTTAATCTTGAACACCCACTTGCAGCCGATGGCCCTCCTATTCTCAGGTAGCTCTACTAGTGACCATGTGTTGTTTCGGATCAAAGCCAGGAATTCATCTGTCATTGCTTGCTTCCACTCTGGGTGTTGAAGTGCTGCTTCTACTGAATCTGGTTTTCTGATTGCCATA
The DNA here is from genome assembly GCA_025413485.1 of Ficus microcarpa. Lineage (NCBI taxonomy): Eukaryota > Viridiplantae > Streptophyta > Magnoliopsida > Rosales > Moraceae > Ficus > Ficus microcarpa. Next base: position 210,737 of record JAINRI010000551.1, on the reverse strand, counting down.
AACACCTTGGGCTTTACAATTCCTGCTTTGAGCCGTGTCACCATTGGATGCACATTTTCTCCACTGCCACCACCTGATCTGTTTCTTCCTCCTGCTGCAACTGCATTGGTATTCTCCTCTGGTGGACAACCTGAATAACCTGCACCTGGACAAGTCAATGAAGTAGCTCGGTGAGAAGTATTAGTATCAATGGTTAAGTCTGTGTTCTCAGGAGCAGCTAAACCAGTGGGGTGTGCTGCAGGGGGCTGATTTACCCAAAGAGGATTGACAGGTAATGGCTGTATAGGAGTAGCAGAACTGGAGTGCTGTGGGACCAAGGAAGAGAAAGGGAAAACGCTTTCATCAAACTGTACATCCCTAGAAATGAAAACACGACCAGTTTTGTCCATGCACTTATAGCCTTTATGATTGAGGCTATATCCTAAGAATGTGCAAGGAGTAGAGTGGAAATGAAATTTGTGAGCATTATAGGGTCTAATATTGGGAAAACATAGACATCCAAAAACTTTAAGTAGAGAGTAATCTGGTTTTATGTTGAATAGGGTTTCTAGAGGAGATTTTCCATGAAGGACAGGTGTGGGCAGCCTATTTGATAAGAAGACTGAAGTTCGAAATGCTTCATCCCAGTGTTTAAATGGCATGGAAGCATGTGCTAGGAGTGTGAGGCCATGTTCAACAATAGTCCTATGTTTTCTTTCAGCCAAACCGTTCTGTTCATGGGTATGAGGACATGAGTTTCGATGAATAATACCATGAGTTTGCAGGAAATCAGTAAATGCCCTATATTCACCTCCCCAATCAGACTGAATAGCTAGGATTTTGTGATTGACTTGTAACTCAACCTGATTCTTGAAGATTTCAAAGGACTGTAAAGCTTCAGATTTGTGTCTGAGTAAGAAAATCCAGGTGAACCTAGAGAAAGCATCAGTAAAATGAATGTAATATCCGTAACCATTGGAAGAAGTATAAGGAGAAGGACCCCATAGATCTGAGTGAATCAATTGGAATGGCTTTGAGTAGACAGTTTCTGAATTAGGAAAAGGTAGTTTATGTAATTTTCCTAAACAACAGGATTGACACAAAGAGGAAGGAGTTTTATTGATGTGCTTGATGTTACAATGATTCAAAACAGTTTGGACAACCTTTTCTGAAGGATGGCCCAATCGTTTGTGCCAAAGTTCAAACAGATTAGAGGAAATTGAGTTTGGAATACTTGAGGAAACGTAAGAAGAAAAAGCACACAGGTTTGATGAGCCTTTTATGTTGCTGGACTCCAGCTGGTGAGTGACAGAATGTGGAACACCTTGAAGGTTGATTTGAGATTGATCGAAGACATAGAGTCCTCCCTTAAGCTTCCCTTCCAGCAGGACAGTGTGTGTAGCTTTGTCCTTCACACAGCAAGAAACAGGATGAAACTCAAAATAGACATTGTTATCTTGAGCAAATTTAGACACACTAAGGAGGTTTTTAGTGATTTCAGGAACATGGAGTAGATGAGACAATGATAACCGTTTGGATGGAACTAAGGGAGATGAGAACAAAGAATTACCAATGTGTCTAATACTAATTCCCTTACCATTCCCCATGTGAACCTGTTCAGGCCCATGGAATTCATTTTTATCCATTAGATTTGAAACCTCAGCAGTTAGGTGATTTGTAGCTCCAGAGTCTGGATACCAATTGTCATCTATTAGAGCTTCTAGTGTTGTAAGCATCCCAAACATGGCTGGGCCTTCGCTTCCAAATGAGTAAGGAGGAAGTGAGCACTCTTCTCCATTGCCCTGTCCAACTTGAGCAAGATGACCCTGCATATGACCATGAGAGGGAGACGGTCCACGAAAGGTCTGATCAAACCTGTAGTAGCAATCCTGAACCACGTGACCAAATTTGGTGCATAGTTGACACTGCACTCTTCCTCCATTCGCAGGATTCTGACCTCTACCACTTGAATGTCGTCCTCCATGAAATGAGCTTCGATCACCAAAGAAATTACCTCGAGGACTTACACCTCGTCCCACTGTGAAACCACTGTGACCAGGAACCCCTGAAGGGTTAGTGTAGTAGCCACGACCTCCATAAGGAGCACCCTGAGGATTAAAGAACCTCTTTTTCCCTGGATTGGGTTGAAATCCTGACTGAGCAAGATTTGCTGCAGCCAATTCAAGATTTTTCATTTGTTTTTCGAATCTGACTTCTTGAGCCAGCAGCAAAGACTCAATTTCTTCTACCGTATACGGATCTGTACGAGTGTTAACCGAGACAATAAAGGTTTCATACTCAGGTGGCAAACCTTCAAAAATTGCATCTATGTGTTCCTTTGCAGACAACGACTGTCCAACAAGTCCAAGTAAATCAACATAACCCCTGATTTTGAGTAAATACTCATTCAGTGACAGAGATCCTTTCTTCGTGGATTGAAGTAGGGTTTTGTACTGATTTACCTTGGCCCGAATCTGTTGACCGAAGTACACCTCCAACGTTTTCCAGATCTGCGCAGATGTTTCGCAATTCACCATTCGAGTGAGAATCGTTTCGGACATGGAGTTCAGTAACCAGGAGAGGATGAGCTGATCCTGTTGCTCCCAGTCTTGAAACTCGTTGCTAACTCGTCCAAGTATTTCGTCTCCTGCTGCAAGATACTTCGGTGGAGGTGTTGCTGTGCCAAACAAAAAATTCTGCAAGCGATGTCCCCTGATCGTCGCGAGGACTTGCTTTCTCCATATCAGAAAATTATTCTGATCCAGTTTTGACGAGATTGGATGATTGAACGACAGCGGAGTGTGTCTCTGTGCTCCGATCACCGTGGAAGACGAACCAGAATCCGCCATTGATGAATCTTGAAGCTCTGATAACCCTAGAGGCTCTGATACCATGAAAAGAAAGAGAAAGAACGATTCTTGGAAAGAGTTTTGGGAAAAGAATTTTCTATTCTCATTAATCAAAAATATCTTACACTGGACATTATATACAAAGACTAAGACCTAACTAATATTTCTACTGACCAATGGTAAGGTGTACCACGTGTACAATGAATGTAACAGTCTAACAGAAACTAATCAACTAACCTAACTAAGGCTCTAATTATAATTAGTCATTACACAGCTATTTCCTAACACGATAAAACGAACCGGATATGTTTGCTATTATCTCCAGTTAAACTTAACTCAGTGTCTGTGACAGATTTATGTGTTCTGATTGTAAAGTAGTGCTACTATATTTTCTTTACATGTTCTCATGCAGGTCCTTATTAGCTTGATAGAGTGTGAATCAGCATAATGTCTGGTTTTCCATTACTTCGTGTTTTTGTTTTATAATTGCCAGGTGAAAAGACAATAATCTAAAAGGGTCTGTGGGGAAATTACTCCATACCAAGAGATAATCCGTACGTCGATGACAAGGACCTGGAGCCGGAGATCTGGGCGTTGGGGTTTAGAAATCCTAGGCGGTGTAGTTTTGATTCCGAAACGCCTTCTTACTTTCTTTGTGGAGACTGTGGCCAGGTTTTTACTTCTTTCTAGTCCTAACATATACTGTAATGCTCTAGTTGGTATACAAGGAATAACTTGTTTGCCTTTTGTGTGACTTTCGGCGATCATCTAACGATCAAAAACTATTCCGACTATTTCAAGAAACTCGATTGTGTTAGTGTTCAATGAGGAAACACCGAACCCAATGCCAATAATTTCGAAGGCTTTCTTTGAGGTGTATCATACTGTCCCTTTCACACTGCGGCTAAAACAGTTTGAAAATCCGCCGTAGATGTGAAATTTACTAGTTATCTTTCTCATCACATGAAAGACAAAAAACTTGTTATAAGAATGGTGAACCAGAAATCATGTTTCGATTGGATTGAGGATTTGAGGCCCTACTACACAGCGGTTAGAAACACATTGAGCGACCACGAGCATGCACGAAACTAACAAGAAACTTTGCCAATGAAGGAGGGTAGATAGCGGAAAGGTGTGCAGTTATGGCTTCATTGTTCATCTTCCCCTGGCTACCAGATGAGTGAACACTGAACTCTACCTGCCTACGCTTGATGAGAATGGCCCTTAGGCCTTCGAGGAGCATATGTTGAGATCAGATCGAACACCATGCCCTTAAAAAAGAAAGCCGGGTTGCATTAGGAGAGTAGGCAGGCCTTGTTAGCAGCAAATTATCACGAATGCATTTTGACACATCATTGTAATTAGTTAGAATTTTTAGAACATACCACTATAGTGACAGGAAAAATTTTTGTTCATTTTTTTTTTCGGCAGAAGTACTTATTTATCCATTCTAATGTCGATTTTCCTTTTATAGGATCAATGTGAGGAGGTTGATATAGTCAAAAAGGGAGGGAACTATGGCTGGAGAGTTTATGATGGTCCTTTTTTGTTCCACCCAGCAAAGTCCCCGGGAGGAAACACTTCTACCAATTCCATAAACCCGATATTCCCTGTGATGGGCTGCACCCACTCCGAGATGAAACAAAGTGTTGGATCCGCCTCTGTCACTGGAGGCTATTTCTATAGATCGATGACTGATCCATGCATTTCCGGAACGTTTGATTTCTTCTAGTCAATCTAAAGAGTGATGCTAGAGACGCCAATTTTTTCCACCAAACAATGTAACAAGTTTTTGACGCGCATGTTTACAACGCGACTGGTCCTAGTCATGACATTGAGGTCTAAAAACCGATGTCAAATTCTCAAATTCCATGTAGTAAATTGTTTGTTTCATTTTGCAACGTGACCAACCATGCTTGTCCATGACATTTCAAGGTACTTGTTCACTGATTTGTATGCCGGAGCTATCAGGATTGGCACAGAAGATCCTAAAAACAGCCGCCAAGGCTCCTTTTCGATGTGCTTGTGATTCACAAATTTGATGCGACACCAAGGCTGCAAATTCTATTCTTGATCTGGGATATGTCTACTCTTGGGCAGAAGATAACGACAAAGATGCTTATCTCCTAGCAAGCACTGGTGTTTATAGAGTTGCACGACCAAGCCGCTGCAATTTCACATGTGCTAAGGAAAATGGAGTCTCTTGTGAGACACATGGGCATCATTCTATTTCCTCTGTCTCTAGAAAATTGTCTACAAGAAGCAAATATGTTGATTTTGTTTTATGTCTAGTTGTTCTGTACTTTGGAATTCATCTTGTGGACTAATATGATACAAAGGAAAATTCTACACACCACGATACCCCATTAGTAGTGCGCGTTTCTAAACATTATATCTATTTAGAGTCGAATCAAAATGAAAAAGTTTGCGATTTGATTGAACGTATACAAATTGTCTAAACATGATTTAAATAAAAAAAAAAAAAAAAACCCTACCATAGATGTTGATTTCATTCGATAAAAGGCAAAAATGATTTTACTTTTTTTTTTTTTTTTGTGTTCACTTGTTTTCTACTCTAGGTTTCATCTGGTGAACTTATATGATATGAAGGAGAATTGTATGCCAAGATCCCCCATTAGTAATGCTTCTAAATATTAGATCTAGTCAGAGTTGCATCAAAATGAAAAAGTATGCAAATCGACTGAAACGTATGCAAGTTGTCTAAACATGATTTACCCCGGGGGGAAACCCTACCATAGATGTTGATTTTGTCCAATAATAGGCAAAGATGATTTTATTTTATTTTATTTATTTTTATGTTTACTTATTTTCTATGCTGGGTTTCATCTTGTGAACTACTATGATACCAAAGAAAGAGAATTTTATGCCTAGATACGTACGTGTTTCTAAATATTAAATTAGTCGGGATCTTATCAAAATGAGTATACAAACAGACTGATTATGGATATCTTAGGTTGCACTTCATCCTTAACTTGACCATGTCACGACTTCAACATACAAAAGACACGTTTATATGCTATTTCACTCCACCCACTAACTTCGTTTGGGATTTTTTAGCATCCTGATGGGGTGGAAAAGAGAAAAACAGTGATTTGGTCAACCTTAAAAATCTCACAGGTTTTAAAATGCCGACGTACTTGACAAGAAACAAGATCTTGTCCGACTGTTAAGGAATCATGGTTAGTGGCAAACCAGTCACATAAAATTTCTCAGCCACATGAAGACCTGAAAACTCAAAAGAGTTGGTCAATGACAGTTAAGAGAAGTTGATGTTGTCTTCACAACAGTTGTTGGGGGTAATTTAGTCATTTCATTATCAACAGAATAATCTAAATAAACTCCTATCTTTATAATGTCAATTCTTTACTTACATTTTGGCATAGAATTAGTCGATGTTTATTTTCCAGTTATCGTCGTTATTTCTTTTCTGGAAAAAGAAGTTCACAACTCCAATCTATTATTTGAAAAGATTCAATGTAAATAAAATAAAAAAAGTATTAAAAAAGTGGAAAATATAAGTGAATTGGAATTATTGCAATGTGACCACAAGTGAAGAAAACACTCTTACAATTGGCTTCCCTTATTGGTGACTTTATATGTATAGATTGGGGTCCATTTGTTGAAAAAATAACATTCTTCTTCTTTTTTTTTTTTTTTTTTTTTTTTTTTTTGGGGTATTAGAAGTCTAACCTCAAACTCACCAATAAGAGAAGCCCTATTGAAATAGTGTCTTTTCTTCACCTAGTCTAAATTCTTAACTTTTTGCTTACCATACAAACCCCAAAATTCCAATTGTTCTCTGACTTTTTCTTATACCTACCCAACTGTTTTTCTCGCCAATTAATGGAAGCAGTTAATTACTTGGTTGTACTTATGTAAGATCTTATAGAAAAATGTGAACCGATTAGGAATGAATTGTTACATTAGAATTGTTTTATTTTTTAAAAATTAATTATAATTTTTTGTTGACTTTTCAATCTAACGATATTAAGAGTATAGACTAATACAACAATAAGAAATACTTATTGCTCTTGCAAATGCAGGATCTGTGGGCTCTGCAACGGGTCTCATGGTCCATATAATAATGCAGATGCAATTAGTGTTTTGTCCAACCTAAATGTATTCACATTAGATGGGGTCTTAGAATTTATTTTTATTTTTATTTTTTAAGAACTTTTCAAATTCGATAATTTTGTTTTTAATTTTTTTTATCCATGAATCTATAATTTTTTACACAATCGGTTATTTTGTAGTTAAATTTAGGATAGTTTTTGGCTCGTAAAAGCTAAAAAAAAAGGCATTGCTGGTATTTTAATTTTATTTTAATACAAATTCACTTAAAAAAATTAGCTTATTTTTGGTGTTTGAGTTCATTTTGAACTCGATTATACTTTACAGCCGATTTTTTAATTTTATTTTTTTGAAAAAAATTAAAAAAAATTATAATTAGTTTTTGAAAATTTAATCAATTTTAACATAAAAATGTCATTCTATTTCAAACTCAACTCGAATATCACACTGACACACTCTTAGGTTGCGTTTAGTCCCCTGGTTGGAGATGAAATTATAAAGTTGGAGTTTGTTGACTTTTTAAAAACATGTTATAACTTTTGTTAACTTTTCACAAAAAAAAAAAAAATTGAGATGAAAAAAATACAATTTACCTAAAGTTAAATTAAAATGTCAAACAAACCCTTAAACTTAATTAATTTATAACTAAAAATTGAACCTTAATTTTAAATTCCGTCCAAATTTTAGCAAACATGAGTTAAAAGACCGATGATGTCAAAAATTATACATTTGGGGGTTGATTGCAAAATTTGGGAAGTTTTAGTGGATCTCCGGACAAAAATGCCTTTTTGTATTTGAAAATGTACAAATAGACTTCGAAGTTCGAACACGCAGGTCAACAAAAAACACAAGGGGGACCCAGTTGAAGGCCTCTGTCGGGACCCACTTTCTCCGGGCAATTTCCCTTTCAGTAATTATCACAAAACAAAAACAAAAACAAAAAAACCCACACAAACACACTAACACATCTTTCACATTTCCTGGTTTACAGAAAAACAACACAGCTTCTGTTCATTTTTCTGTCCTAACACTTACATTGTCACCAAAACCGGAGCTACCTTTTTTTTTTTTTTTTTTCTGACTAAAATAATGTAAGTAGACCTTGACCCAGTTAATATTTATATTTTATTTTTGTAATTCCCAAAATAAAATAAAAAAAAATATTATCATGAATCGATGACAAGCATGTGAACATGACCCTTTTTATATTTATCCACAAGATTTCCATATCAAGACGGCAAGGTTTTTTTTTTTGGTTACAAAAGATGCTTTTTTGCTTCTTTTTTTTTTTGTTTTGTTTTTTCCTCAACCAAAAAGAGGAAAAATTTGTTTTTACACATTTCTGTAATGGATGTCAGTCGCCATTGTTAGGCGTTGTTCCACCTTTTGTATTGCCTTTAATAGGTTTGAATTGAATATTTTTTTATGGTTTTTGTCTTGACTTGCTTTGCCTACTGGACTTTGGTGCTGGTTTGAACACACAAACTAAATGAAACCCAACTCACACAGGCAATAAATAAAGGCACAGGACACAGTTTTGAAAGAGAAACCAACCAAGATCTACACCAAAATTTGGATTTAATTTTCAAGCCAAAGCAGGTGAGTTTCGTCTCAACCAACCACCCCAATTGTTTTACGACGAATAATTCAGCAAAATAGTCAACTCCCCGTTTGAACTTCAACTTATTAATATCCATGGAAAATGATTTTGAGAGTGAGAGGGAGAGGAAAACAGTTGAAAGGAAACATCTTTTTTCGTTTTTTGAGATTAAAAAGTCAAAGGGAGAGAACCATTATTGAAGTTGCCAAGTGGGCATTGAATAGAGCGTGATGAAGGTAAAGGAGATTTGGATATGATTCCCCTTCTGGAAGTTGAAAAAATAGAAAAAGACCATAAACCAAAAAAAAAGAAAAAGAAAAAGAAAATAGTTTTTGAGAGAGAGAACGTGCAGATGGGCCAATAGTTGGTTAGAAAAACAGACAGATATGAATGTTCAAACGACAGGAAACTTTGCCTTTTGTTTTTGTATGCATGTACATAAATTTATATATATCATTTCTGTTTCCTCAATTCAGATTAAGAAGAGTGATGTTCTAGCCGAAATTCAGTTTCTTTACTGAGAGTTCTTGCTGTGATGGGAAGCCTTCTTGCCACTTCTCTCCTGCTTTGTCACTTGCTGCTACTGCTGTCTGATAAATCCTTTTCACTTCCTCTCTGCACAAATTCAAGTGGGTTTCTCTTCTTTTGCTCGGATTCGTCGTGTTTTGTTATGAATTTTATTGCTCTTTTTTTTTTGGGGGGGGACTTTTTCATTTGTTTCCATATTATGGTCAAGACTAACGGGGTCTAATTGGTGTAGGGACACCCTCAACCCTGCAAACGCCACTCAAGTTCTGTCCTTACAATGGGACAGCGTGCTGCGACTCCGCGGAGGATCTGCAATTGCAGCAGCAATTCCAAGCAATGAACATCTCTGATCTTGGCTGCGCTTCTCTCGTAAAATCCGTTCTTTGTTCGGTGAGACTCTCTTATCTGATACATGTTTTCCATGTTCTCATATAACAGCTTATTGGCTAATAGTTGTTTTAGCATACCAAAAGGTGCGAGTATTTCTGCTTTGACCCAAAAAAAAAAAAAAAAAAAAAAAAATTTCTTCTACTATTAAGTTGTTTGTCAAATAATGAATTTAGTGGCTCAAGAGCTTTTGTTATAAGTTTTGTCCCTATGCTGAGTGCCTGGACCTTTTCTCTAATGAATTCGAGTAAGGATGTCTTTCCCTTCTTTTTTTCTCTCCGGATAAGTTTGAGGTTTGATACTCCATAGCCCCGATTTGAGGTCCTTGCATAGTCAATGAACCGCGCGGCACAGACTTGTGGCTGTGCGAATGAAACTTTGCCTTTCCTTTGAGTAATTGGGTTGGTCCTTTCCTTTCCATTCCATTGATGGGATTCGGGATTTCTTCTATAAATGAAGGGGATGGGGATGGGATGACACCGATGATACGTTTTTTTCTTCAGCCAAAAAAGAAAATAGAATTCTCAAAGTTCTTTTCTTTTTTCGTTGTTGGCTTTTGCAGTTTAAGCTAAGAACCTTGTTACCTTAAACTAAGTCCACTTTGTTTTTCCCTAGTAGCTTGACTAATGAGATATATCTTGTCTGAAGATTCCTTTATACTCGTCTCTCTTCTGTGTTTTTCTCCCAGATGAGATTCATTGAAAACCATCTCTTTTCGTCTATTTGTTGTATGTTTAAGATACACTATACATAATTGTCTAAGAAGTATGGCTTTCACAGGAATTATTTTCATGCTAGCTCTTGCTATAGATGAAACACAACTATCCCGAGAAACATTTTTGGTCCCGCTAAACATCTTTTTCTTTTTCTTTTGCTTTCTGTAATAGTCCTAGATTCAATGTGATTGAAGTTTTACCCTGTGTTTATTTCGTTTTTTTGTAGAAGTGTGATCCTTTTTCAGCTGAGCTGTACATAGTTAATTCTGACACCCGGTCGGTTCCTGTGCTCTGCAACTCCACAGTTTCAGCAAATTCTTCCCAGTCTAACCAAGCAGCTGATAATTTTTGCTCTGATTTGTGGGACACATGCCAAACCGTGCCAATATCGAACTCACCTTTTGCCCCTCCCTTGGTTCAATCAGGCATATCTGTCAAATCCAATGTCAGCAAACTGACTGATGTCTGGCAATCGAAAGCTGATTTCTGCAACGCCTTTGGTGGAGCTTCGTCCGAAGAATCAGTGTGTTTTGATGGTGGACCTGTCACTCTAAATAACTCTGGCACTCCTAGCCCCCCAAGTGGCTTGTGCCTCGAGAAAATCGGGAATGGATCTTATCTCAACATGGTTGCTCACCCTGACGGGTCCAGCCGTGCGTTCTTCTCTAGCCAAGAAGGGAAGATTTGGTTGGCAACCATTCCTGAAGAAGGGTCAGGAGGAACATTGGGATTTGATGAGTCTAGTCCCTTTGTAGATCTAACCGATGAAGTTCATTTCGACACTCAATTTGGAATGATGGGTATGGCATTTCATCCAAACTTCACACAAAATGGACGGTTCTTTGCCTCATTCAACTGTGATAAGGCCAAGTGGCCGGGATGTGCAGGAAGATGCTCATGTAATTCAGATGTTAACTGTGATCCTTCAAAGCTAAGTCCTGATAACGGCGCTCAGCCGTGCCAGTATCAGACCGTCATAGCCGAGTATACTGCAAATGGCACTGCATCCCAGCCTTCCTTGGTAAAACTCTAGATGCCAATAAATTCTGTCACTTCGCTATTTCTTAATAATTCCAACTAAATGAACAAATTTGCTTCATTTTTTTTTTTTCCAGGCAACAAGTGCCAAACCAGTTGAAGTGAGAAGGATATTTACCATGGGCCTTCCATTTACCTCTCATCACGCAGGTCAAATACTCTTCGGACCAGAAGACGGGCATTTATACCTCATGATGGGAGATGGTGGTGGTGTAGGCGGTGATCCTTACAATTTTTCACAGAACAAGAAATCGTTGCTCGGGAAAATTATGAGGCTTGATGTCAATACCATACCAAGTAAGTAGCGGCACATAGTACTTTTAACCTTAACTTTTTGTTAAAAGAATAAGATAGGGAGCTTTTAACGGTAGGGAAGGGTCAAAATCACATCAAAATGAAACAATATGCAAAACTGATAGAACTAGATACAGATGTGATGGTTCAAAAAAGTGCGCTACCAGCGCGGTACTTTTCCCCTTGCACAAATTAAGTTGTTCATTACTATTTTCTCATGCTTGTGATTTGTTTCTAGGTGAGGCGGAAATTGATAATCTCGGTCTGTGGGGAAATTACTCCATCCCTAAGGACAATCCATATAAGGAAGATCCAGAATTGCAGCCAGAAATATGGACTCTAGGAATGAGAAACCCGTGGCGCTGTAGTTTCGATTCAGAAAGGCCTTCCTACTTCATATGTGCCGATGTTGGGCAGGTTATAACTTAGAAGTATACTTTCCTCTAATAGCTAGAGATGGTTTTCGTATGCAAAAACCAAACTTTGGCATCTGTGTAGAAATTTGGCATTGCATTAGAGATGGTCTAAGAGGAAAACATTCTGACCCTTCCAATTCTTGTTAATATCCACAGAATGTATATGAAGAAGTGGATCTAATCACGAAGGGTGGAAATTATGGCTGGCGTCTTTACGAGGGTCCTTACCCTTTCAATCTTACTGGTTCAAATGGAACTCTAGCATCCACAAGTCTGATTTTCCCCGTGTTGGGTTACAACCATTCTGAAGTAAACAAAAATGAAGGCTCGGCATCGATAACCGGGGGTTATGTCTATCGTTCCCAGACAGATCCCTGCATGTATGGAAGGTAATTCACTTCTTTCTCCTCTGTTTGGCCTTAAAATAGATGTGATTGCCGATATGCAAATGACAAGTTTGAGATTGAAGTCAACTTTCACTTCCTAAGCACTTGTCATATCTACTTTATGTGATTGGCTAGTGAACAATGTTCAAGGCCATCAGTGGTATTCAGCACTACACACAACATAAAGGGGGTCCCCGACCATAGGCCCACTCGTGGGACTCACTATCTATTAGTTGTGTTGTATAATGCCACTGATGCCTCCCAAGTATCTACTTTTTGTCACTGACTAGTGGAAAATTTCGAACCAAAACTTTTCAAGCAAAGAAAAGAAAATGTGAGGGCACAAATGGCCTAGAAGAGTTCGATTTTTTTTTTTTTTCTTGGCATCCTTGTTTGCAATGTTTCTGAAATTGGCAATGAATGGAATCTATTTTTCAGGTACTTGTATGCAGATTTGTATGCTGGCTACATATGGACAGCCGTCGAAAACCCAGAAAACAGTGGGAACTTCAGTGGCAGCCTTATCCCTTTCAGTTGCGCGGCTGACTCTCCTACAGATTGCGGGACTGTCCCGGGAGGTACACTCCCAAACTTGGGCTATGTCTACTCATTTGGGGAGGACAACAAGAAGGATGTGTTCATCCTAGCCAGCAACGGCGTCTATAGAGTGGTTCCTCCGAGTCGGTGTAATTACACTTGCTCGAAGGAAAGCGTGGCCGCTACTCCTCGCACAAGTCCCACTTCTCCTCCTGGCTCTTCCTTTGCAAGCCGGTTGAGACGCCCATGTCGCATTCTTATGCTGCTGTTCTCTTCTCTTCTGTTGCTCTTGCTAAGTGCTTTCTTGTAAAATTTCCAATTTCTGAATGCCATAGAGAAAGAGTGGAGTTTGTGTTGGTACAATGGCATGAGATTGTTGTACTAAAGAAACTTCTCTTTTCATATATATTAGTTTTGGAGTTGTATATTTGGGCAGAGCTTGTGAAATTGACTGCAGAAAATAAAAGAAATCGTGTTTCGGCGGTTGCTCCTTTTTCTTGAGAAATTAATTCCTAAACATTTAGGTAAATTTATCAATGTCATTTCTATTATTATCACCATTTTTTTTCCTAATAAATTTTACATTTTGTTTGGTTATAGTTTTCATAAATACTCCATTTATATATCTCTAAATATCAATTATTTATTAAACAAATGCACCGATAAGTATGATAAGTACAATGACATGATATGCATTTAGTCTACTAAATAATTTTTCAGTTTTCTTCCATAAATTTTGAAAAGCATAATTCTTTTTGATATAATCCATGCAAGCAAACCGTTCAGATCAGGAGTTAAAAAAAAAAAAATTTATTATTCCTAAAATATGTTGTGTATTGATTTTTGGTGATTCTGCTCAAAATCTTGACGAAAAAATAATCGGTAAAAAAAAAAAAAAAACAGTAAGAAAAAATCCCTTGGTGAACTAAAGATCTCTGAAAAGATATCAACAAAACTAATATCTTTTTTTTTTTTCCTTAATATCCGGCAAATTTACATAATTGGGCAGATTGACATTCCTATCAATACAACCAAAATTACCAAAACAACTTTCTCATGATTATTAATATCTTCCCGCTCTCTTATAATAAGTTAATGTATTTCTCTTGATTAAGGTACGTTCAGAATAAAGGTTTAAGATGAAAATTTTAAATTCAAGTTAATTGATTTTTTAAAAATAATTATAATTTTTATTGATTTAAAAAAAATTGAGATGAAAAACTTAAATTCACACTTAAAAATTAAACATTTATTAAATATCATGTTTTCCCTTCCTAGTTATCAGCTCCCAGGAGCTTCGGAACTAAATATAAAATTCAACACATTTGTACTGCCAGAGAAGCAATAAAGACAGAAACTAAGGGACGAGCGCATTGTATATATAAAACATAATTATATATATAACATATGTTTTATGGAACTATTTGTATGTGTGTTTATATGTATAAGCATACCATATCGTCACACTTACTGCAACAATGGTACCCAGAATTGAAAATAGGGTTGCATCAGATAGGAGCTTCTGATTTTCTCATGAGTTTGATATTGTACTTGGAATGATTTGAATTTGAACCCTCTTTCGCTGGTCAAGAGAGAGAGGAAGAGAGAGAGAGTGCAACTGGCCTGTCATTGGTCTAACATTGGAGCAATAAGTAATCATCATGACATCTATGTGGAGTTAATCATAGGTTAATAGCTTAGCTATGATGAGATATATAGCACCAGTATATATATTTTATTATATCATATGCTTTTTGACCCAAAAAAAAATTGTATCAGATGTTTAAACTATCATATCATCTGTACAAATTCTAATATCTCTACGTCATGCATGATCATTCCATCTATTGTGCTTACAACATCGTCACCATGTTAATGTACTTGATGGATAATGATCTCATGCCCATAACAACAACGAAGATTTTCCATTGAACAAGATAGACATAAACTTCTCCTCTGGTTAATCTTGTTTCCACTCATGACTAATTTCAACTTTTGACTCTGAAAAATATTTGTTGTCTTATTATTTACTCTCTAAAATTAAAAAGGTCACACTATTGAGATCCTAAGCTTATAAAAGGTTTCACTATTAATTCATTAGGATAGAAACACTAAATTAAAAAGTAACCAAACAATGAAGTATGTGAGGTCTAAGTGAACAGAAATATGGTAATATGAATGTTGGTTGATTGATTGAGAAGATAAATTGAATTCATGTTATCTAATTGATTCAAAATTATGGTTTTCATAGAATGGATCAATTTAGGTAAAATGGATCGGGTTCAATTCACCTGCCCAATAAAATCCGCCTAACATTCATTTAATCAAATTATCCTCCACATATGCTGATGGACCCAAAAAAAAAAAAAAAAAAAAAAACTGAAACACTTGATAAGCTCGGGTACCAATAATACAAAGTTTTTTTTTTTTTTTTTTTAACTTCAAGATGAGGGGATTCAAATTCTGTACTTTATGTGAATTTATGTGTAAAATTGTCACTAGACTATATATTCAACCACACAATAGTTTAAATTCTAAAAGCAAAGTAAAACAATATATATTCATCAAGGATTAAAATTAAAAATTAACCCAAAAAAGAAAAATCAATTGCGCACGTAACAAGAAATCTAAAAATGTGTTATCTACAATGAAAACAAAAGAAAAAATGACAAAGAGAAACGAAAGGTTAAAGGGAACAGATTAGGCACATAGGAATAATGAAGATGATTTATTCATATAACAAGTAATTAATTAATCATTTACTGAAGAAGAGTGTAACATTTTTCTGATAGGTGAAGAAGAGTGCAATATACATATTATACATTTCTTCTACCATATAAACATAACATGTAAAAAATCATGACAAGCAAGCTGTAATAAAATCAAGACATTCCATCACTGTACGTATCATCTAATAGTAATTTCGTATGAGTATTACAAAATTAGAGTTCAAAACCAACACACTTCCAACTTTAAAAAAAAAATCATAATTTCCTTGCTTAAATGAGAACTTAAAATAATTTTGCATGTCTTTATCATAACATTTGAAATTCTAAACCCCATCTCTAAATTTTTTTTAAAAAAAAAAAAAAAAAAAAAAGGCGCCCTAATTTTCTTGCTTAAAGGACAACTTGAAAACGGGTAGTTCAAATTATTTCCACCCATAATAAATACATGCATCAAAACAAAATATTTGATAAGAGGTTTAGAAGCAACTGCTATATAGGTTATATATGTGTGTGTCTTCTCTTGTTACACATGTGATGAGCAAGTATAATATACATGCAGATACATAAACACACGTATAGGATATAAATATATATATAGACACACACACACACACATGCACGCATATATGCGTATAGATATCTGCTTTCAAGATTAGAAAAAACCTGTCTAAATGGCAAACGGGGGAAGGTCTGCCCAATGGAGATGGCAACTAGTGCTGCTTGCTATAAATATATATATATATATATATAAGGACCATATCAACATATATATATACGTTATATATATATATATATACATACATATATAAAAGACAGGAAACCAGGTGCCATCTCCCTTGCGACAGAGCTTCACCATGCGTGCCTTCATTCATATCATCTCAGTTTTCTTCTCCAAAGAACTCTCTAAACAACTCTCTCTATACATATATATAGATGAAAGAGTGACACATATATACGAGAGATAATATACATGGTTCCACATTGTTCTAAGGTTTTAGGGACGTTATATATAGAAATTCAAAAGTACTAAAAAACTCTTCATTTTAGTCAAACGACATGCAAAGCGTAACATATAGTAAGTTCACAAAAGGTCAAAGAATTGAATTAAAAAAAGGGTCGTCCACTGATGCTGATGTAATTAAGTCTACCATTCCATTGGTTAGTCAACCAAAACGAGTATATAATTAGTGTGTAAGACTAAGTGACTTTCTTTCGGTGACAGTCATCTTTCCCCTTACAAAAATAGTAAGTTGTGCAGTTTTACATCATTTAAAAATGAATATACATGATGGTTTATAGGTAAAGAGACCACCTCTTAGTGATATATATAAGGCCTTTTGGTGTGAGCCCAAGAGTAAAATTATATGGGTATGAGACTCAATGTAACGCCCTAAGCACTAACTAGTAATAATATTAGAAAATTAACATTAGAATTAACATAGATAATGTGATGATATAGTAATTTGTTGATTCTAACGTTATGTTGAGTTATTTTTCTCAGGTGACGCGATGAGGACTCGACGTGCCAAAACAACGTTCATGCCAAATTGATGAATTTTTTTATGATGATTTGATAATTTGGTGTAATGACTTAAAATTATGTATAATAAGAAAATTGTTGCATTTATTTTTTTTTTTGTTATCTAAAGCATAAATATACCTTACACGATTATATTATATATTTATACACTATACATGTAAGTATATTTCATTTTATATTGTATATACTTCTTTATATGTATATATATATATGTTAAGTTAGTATTTGCCAACGTATATATATATATATTGCATGTGTGTGTATATACATATATATATATATGTGCATGTGTTTGATAGCAAATATAAAGGTCAACAAACGTGGGAAAAGAAAATGAAAAGAAGGAAAATATATGTACATGTGTTTAGTAGCAACTATGAAGGTCGAAAACGTGGAAAAAAAAATGAAAAGAAGGAAAATTTTCTTTTTTTCCATTCAATTTCTGAATGACAACCTTCTTTACCTAAAATATACAAAGTTTGACCATTTTTAAATTTCATTAATTTCAAAATTTATTGGAATTAATAGCTCATGGTTTAATAGGGTATATTGTTTCAATTCATTCTTTTATGCTCATTACATAATATACATCTCTCTCTCTCTCTCTCCCTCGCACTCTCTAACTCTCACGCCCTCAATCAGAAAAAAAAAAAAATATATATATATATATATTGCTGCCAAACCTCCAAATCCTTCCAAACCGAAAATTAAAGGATTTCAAGGTATGTTTCGGTATTGTTTTTGTTATTTATTTTGTTTAGGATTCTTTGATGATTGAATAATTTTATGTGTTAGAAACATGTCTTAGGGCTGTTTTGTGTGTGTGTGTGTATGAATCATATACATTGTGATGATAATTTTTAATGCTTTTAATGATTTTCGGATTTAACCACTACACTGAAATTTTCAGATTCTAAAATAAGAATTTCAAACGGTTTTTAAGGGTGCAAACGGTCTCCGTTTTTAACAAATTTGATATCATTGGAAAGCCCTAGATGTCTATTTTCGTTTGAAATCAGTCTCACATCATTTGGAGTTATGTATGAATTTATATGATTTTTCAAATAGTCGGAGGTCGGACTGCCAGGTTCGGTAGATTTTAATGAGCAGATTTCAAAACTGTTTTTGAGAATCCAAACGGTCCTCGTTTTTAACAAATTTGATATCATTGGAAAGCCCTAGATGTCTATTTTCGTTTGAAATCAGTTTCACATCCTTTGGAGTTATGTATGAATTTATATGATTTTTCAAATAGACAGAGGTCGGACTGCCAGGTTCGGTAGAATTTAATGAGCAGATTTCAAAACTGTTTTTGAGAATCCAAACGGTCTCCGTTTTTAACAAATTTGATGTCATTGGAGAGCCCTAGATGTCTATTTTCGTTTGAAATCAGTTTCACATCCTTTGGAGTTATGTATGAATTTATATGATTTTTCAAATAGGCAGAGGTCGGACTGCCAGGTTCGGTAAATTTTAATAATCAGATTTCAAAACTGTTTTTGAGAATCCAAATGGTCTTCATTTTTTATGAATTGGATATCACTAGAAAGATCTGGATGTCTACTTTTGTTTAAAATTGGTTTCAAGCTTTTTGGAGCTCTGTATGAATTTTTATGAATTTTTGAAGGGACAAAGGTCTTATTGGCAGATTCGGTCTAGATTTAAAATTTCATGAAATTGTTCAATTTTTGTGTTGTGATGTTATTGAATGATGAAATAAGCCTTTTAGGCACTACTATGATATGATGGATGTATTTGATGAATTATTATGAGATTTGTTGATTTTATTATATTTATTACTCATGGCATGAACGGTTCTAAAGGCGAGCACTCGAGACCTCAATCGCGCGTCACCATCGGAAAATTTGAAAAGGTTAAGTAAGGAGTTTAAGTAAGTACACTCTCACCTGCAACATGAATAAAAGTTTGAGAAGTATATGTTTTGATGTTGATGACGATATTATGATGTTCTTAAATAATACTTCTCCTATGATGACGTTTTGATGAAAAGTATATATATGGTATGTATATGTATTTTATGTTTTAAAATGGCATTGTACACCCTTGATGATGATGATGATGATGTTGTCCGGTGAGCGGACTTTTGTCACCGTTGGTTTGGGATTTGCTACCCCAACCCTTCCGTGACTAGCGCGCTATGATGGTACAATGCCGGGCCTAATATATGACGGTTTTAAAAGTTAAAAGGTTTTTAAATGATGTTTATATCTATGATGATAAGAGAAAATTATTTATTTATATTTGTGAGATTCAAGTGTCTTACTAAGCCCTTGCTTATATAAGTTATTCATGTTGCAGATAAAGGAAAGGGTAAGATGTAGTGTTGGGGGAGCTTGGAGCGGATAACGGGACGATACGTGATAGGAAAACGGGAGGAACGATCATGAAATGGACATTTTTAATTTTCAATAAAGTTTTGAGACTTTAGTTTATTATTATTTGTTTGGATGTTTCATATGGACTTTAATTTTATTTCATGAATTGGGTTTTTAAAAATATATATATATTAATTATGAAGTTTAATTTTTATGTAGCTCTAAAAAAAAAAAAAATTTCTAGAGTTTTCTAAAAAATATATAAGTAAAATTTTCCGTTATGTAAATGTTTTTATTTCAAACTTAATATTTTCCGCAATTTAATAAGAGATGAATGTTAACTAAGAAGTCAACGGTAACAGTTCGTGAGGGGTCGTTACACTCAAAACGGATAATACCAAAGGAAGGCATGTGCTGTTATAAATGATATCAGAATCCATACCCAATTGGAAGTGTGGCCGACGAGAACGTTAGGCCCCAAAAGAATAGGTGATTCTGATAGTCATTAGTCCCTATAAAAAAAAAAGGGTATGTTGCGTTGTCTCACATCACTTGACAATAGATATAAGTGATGGTTCAGAAGTAAAGAGATTACTTCTTAATGGTAAGAGGCCTTTTGGGGTGAGTCAAAGAGCAAAACCATGCAGGCATGAGACCCAAAGCGGATAATACCAAAAAAAGACATGTTTTGTTACACTTGAACTTTTTTCCTCCCTTTTTTGTACCTAAAATGATCAACATATGCCAAATATTCAGGCTTGTTAAATTATAATTAATTAGTATTTTTACTTGTATATATTCCCGTTTCCAATGGATAAGTTATATATTTTTCATAGAATTAAAAGCAATGGTTTTCTCTAATCGAAAAATAAGCGTGCGTTTGATTGGCAGATTTGAGTTGTAATCTAGATTGAAGTTGTTTGATCTTTCAAAATTAAATTAGTTTAAAAACTTGTTGATTTTTCAGAACAAAAATAAGTTGAAAGAGTTGGTTTGAAATGATTTATCAAACGGAGGCTAAGTTTCATCTGATTTAAATCATAAGGATAAAATTTATAGTCCTTCAGCTACTCCCTTGGCAGGTCTTGCTCTTAATTAGTTTTTCCTGCAATGAGGGCAAATGTTTCATTTCGTTTACCTTGTTACTCTCTTTCGAGTTGTATTTCGGATTCTCTTGTTCCCCCCACCCCCACCCCCACCCCCACCCCCCATGATTCATAAATTTCAGTTGAGTGACCTTTAAGACGATGAGTTTTTCAGAAAATGTCAATCTAATTATGATGTCTTAAAATTGTTAATATTATTTATCTATTCTTTCTCTTAATTTATTATAAATAAATAAATAAGATTCCAACCATACAATGCTCCCATTGAAGAATTCCTTCCTTTTGTTAACTATAGAGTAACTACATTAACCAAGTAAATTGCATTCTATCATTTGTTATATAACCTAATTTTTTAATCAAAACCTAAACCTCTTAAATTTATACGTACATACGTATATAAATTATGTATCCTATCGAGACTCTATCTTTAACTATACAATTATTTTTTTAAGCCGCTAGGGCCCTAGGGGAAGAGGGGGATATATAAACTTAATTACGCGCACATATTTATTATGATTTTGACACAACCTCATATACATGGATGTAATTCTCCAAAAAGGTTTTAAGTTTGATGATTTCGTCTGAACAAGGTTCATTCATATGAGAAAAATTTTGATTATATTCCACAAGCACTCGACCGGCACATTCGTCCAATGTTGACGTTGTTTTTTGAAAGTGCAAAGTTGACATTATATAACATAATTATATGAAAAATAAATAATTAATTAATTACTACTTGCAAATTTTTTCTTGGCCTCTGATCCGTTGAAGTATTATCTGTAAGCAAATCATAAGCTATCTCTCCTGATAGCCAGTATTAGTCGGTCAAAGTATATTTTTTTTATTATCCATTACGTAGAATTACCCTTCCTTTGTAAAAGAAGTCTATGCTCCATCATTAAGATCACATAGTACAAAGATTCTAACAATATTGCGAATTTCACAATTTCTACTGTGTTAGATTGTAAATTTGTCCAAAATTATTAACTTCTATAATGCTATGACATTTATATATATGGATCATCTTTCTTTAAGCTAACTTTTCAGAATAAGTTCTACTCAAACTCATTTAACATGATATCAAAGTTAGATTTAGCACACGATAATGAGATTGAACAATGACCCATTTGTTTGACATGTTAGGTGTGAGAAATAGTATTAGATTATGAATTTGTTTTACGTTACTAAGTTACTAGGCTGATGTAGTATAAATTATGAGAGAATATTTAAGTAATAACATAACTGAAGTAAATAGTAGGGTTCAAAAATATTTAGAGTAGATCATAGTAAATAAAAAATTTACTACATTAATCGATTTTAATTACTTTTAATAAATAGATTATTTATCTAATAAATTTGTTGTATTTATTTCAAATATTTTAAAATTATGCTATTTACCTCTTTTAGTTTCATCAAAATATTATTTAGTACAATTTTCAATTTTTATATAAATTGAGAATCCTTTCTCATTGATCTAGTTTTTTGGGATATATTCTAGTCAAACCTCTTTAACATCAACAACATTAATTTTGTCTCTAACTACCAAAAAAAGCAAACAAACAAACAAAACTTTTTTTCCCCCTCTTTGCTGACAAAGAAATTGAAATCCTGTAATTTTTTCAGATATATATATATATTTTTTCTTTTCTAGTATTTCTTCTTTGTGTTTTTATTTTGTCAATTGGGTAACTTTTACATTTTTCACATGATAACTTTGATAGTGGTTGTGTACTTTTTTACTTGTCAACTGTGTATCTGATTATTCAATAAATATTTTCTGTACTACTTAATTACTTCTTTTTAAGCCTGCCCTGTTGAGGTCATTTTCATGGAATGATAACAAATGGAGTAGCATAGTCATCTGCAATGATTCATGGGTACAACTCTTCCGTTAAAAATCATATCTGACGTAAATTTCCAGACAAAACAATTCCTATTGGTTGTAGTTTCTTTCTTTCTTTCTTTCTTTCTTTCTTTTTTCCCTTCATATTTCACTACGGCGCCCATTAATGTTATATATATCGAGACAATGATGATCATAACAGAACAATCGATTAAGGCACACACCATCACTTTAAAAATTATTTTCAAAATCAAATCTAAGGAGTTTGTACGAAAGATCTCTTACGTTGCATTGTCGATATAAACGATTGTTTTAGCTAACGGTCTTATCTGTGACTAGAGTAATTTTATATCACGCATTGTAAGTTTTTAACATAAACACTTATAAATTACATAATTAAAAACTTAATCTAACATTTAAAGTATGCGTTTTATCGATAGTGTGAAATAAAATATTATACTATAAATTCTCTCCTAAATTATGTTGTTCATGTAGGAGATGATCTAGTGCAGGTGCCACCATAATTAAGTTCATATAAAGACTCTTTTAGTAACCTCTTTTTATATGTAATTTCTGCAAATATGAAGAAGGATAATATGTTAATCTATATATGGACATGTTTATATATATAATTGGAAAAAGTATTTTCTATTAAAAATGTTGTGAATTTTTCATTGCATTACCGCATAAAGAGTTAAAAAAAATATATAAATAAGAATAATTTAAACATGCACAATTTTTAACAATAGTAATAGTTTAAAAAGAATAACAATTGCAATTTACTTAAAAAAAAAAAACCGTCTAACATTTTATTATTGTTTTGTATGTTTATGCTTTCATTTCACTTTTTGAACTTAGGAGGAAGAAATTAAATTCATAAAATGGATTAGGTATGAAATTACAGTTAAATTATAAATACATGGAAAAGACATAACAGCCGAACTTGATGAGAAAGATCGGGTGGCTAGACTATCATAACTTTAAGAATCAAGACCATCTCCAGCGTCAATATAGCGCAACAAAATCTAAAGACGACAGTGAAACAAATAAAACTTTCAAAACGACAACGTTACTAAAAAACGATAGAAACACAAAATTGACAAACGACAAAGCTACCAAAAAAAATGATTAAGAACTGCAAACGACAATAGAAAAAAATGAGCGGAGCTAAAAAAAATGATAACGACGACAGATTATCAGAGCAACGACTGCAAATAGAAAAAGGACAATGTCTCTCAAAACAACAAAGCTTTTAAAACCAGAAACAGTTTGAAAACAACAATAACTTTCAAAAATTGACATCGCACGATAACAATGCGAAAATATTGAGAGAGAAAAGAAAAAGAGAACAATATTAAAGAATCAACTACAACTTTCGAAACAACAAAGTTACTTTTAACACGATAGAACTACAATTTCTCTTAAAAATGACAAAGCTTCTAATGAACTATTATCTTTCAACCCTGAAAACGCCACTCAAGTTCTGTCCTTAAAATGGGACGGCGTGCTGCGACTCCGCGGAGGATCTGATACATGTTCGGTGAGACTCACTTATCTGATACATGTTTTCCATGTTCTCATAAAACAGCTTATTGGCTAATAGTTGTGTTTTAGCATACGAAAAGGTGAGTATTTCTGCTTTGACCAACAAAAAAAAAATTTTTCTCCTACTATTAAGTTGTTTGTCAAATACTGAATTTAGCGGCTCAAGAGCTTTTGTTATTAGTTAGTTAGTTTTTTTTTTTATTTTTTTTTTATTTTTTATTTTTTTGTTGACGAAGAAGCTCGATTCGAGGTTTGATACTCCATAGCCCGGAATCGAGGTCCTTGCATAGTCAATGGACTACGCGGCACGGACTTGTGGTTGTGGGAAAGAAACTTTGCCTTCCCTTTGAGTAATTAGGTTGGTCTTTTCCGTTCAGCTTTGGGATTTCTTTTATAAACGAAGGGGATGGGGACGGGATGACACCGATGATCCTTCTTTTTCTTCGGCCAAAAAATAAAATAGAATTACTTCTCAAAGTTCTTTTCTTCTTTCTTTTTTGGCTTTTGCAGTGTAAGCTAAAAACGCGAACCCTAATGGCTTGATTAATGAGATATATCTTGTCTGAAGATTCCTTTATACTCGTCTCTCTTCCGTGTATCTCTTCCAGATGAGATTCATGGATAACCATCTTCTTTCGTGTATTTGTCGAATGTTTAAGATAATAATTACATACATATCTAAGAGTATGGCTTTCACAAGGGATATTTTTCATGTTTGCTGTTGCTATAGATGAAACACAACTATTCCGAAAAACATTTTTGTCACATTAAACGTCTTTTTCCTTTTCTTTTACTTTCTGTAATAGTCCTGGATTCAATTTGATTGAAGTTTTACAGTGTGTTTATTTGATTTTTTGTAAAAGTGTGATCCATTTTTTAGCTGAGCTGTACAAAGTTAATTCTGAAACCCGGCCGGTTCCTGTGCTTTGCAACTCCACCAGTTTCAGCAAATTCTTCCCAGTCTAGCCAAGCAGTTGATAATTTTTGCTCTGATTTGTGGGACACATGCCAAACCGTGCCAATATCGAACTCACCTTTTGCCCCTCCCTTGGTTCAGTCAGGCATACCGGTTAAATCCAATGGCTGCAACGCCTTTTGATGGTGAACCTGTCACTCTAAATAACTCTGGCACTCCAGTCCCCCAAGTGGCTTGTGTTAGCACAATCTCGCCAAACTCTTCAACATATTCGGCTTCCCCAACAAGCAGCAGATCTTCCTCAAGGCCATTGTAACAATTACTTCAGTTTTCAAATCATTGTTAAATAGCTTCCATGTATATAGGACTCCAAAACAGCTTCTTAAGCCTATATATATATATATATTATGTAATCTGTACTTTGGTTTTGTGGCAATATATTCAAATATCAATAATATCTTATAGCTTGTGCCTCCAGTCTAGTCCCCTGAAGAAGGGTCAGGAGGAACATTGGGATTTGATGAGTCTAGTCCTTTGTAGATCTAACCGATGAAGTTCATTTCGACACTGAATTTGAAATCATGGGTATGGCATTTCATTCAACTGTGATAAGGATTCAACTGTGATAAGGCCAAGTGGCCGGGATGTACAGGAAGATGCTCATGTAATTCAGATGTCAACTGTGATCCTTCGAAGCTAGGTCCTGATAACGGCGCTCAGCCGTGCCAGTATCGGACCGTCATAGCCGAGTATACTGCAAATGGCACTGCGTCCCAGCCTTCCTTGGTAAAACCCTAGATGCCAATAAATTCTGTTGCTTCGCTATATCTTAATAATTCCGACTATATGAACAAATTTACATCATTTTTTTTTCCAGGCAACAAGTGCCAAACCAGTTGAAGTGAGAAGGATATTTACCATGGGCCTTCCATTTACCTCTCATCACGCAGGTCAAATACTCTTCGGACCAGAAGACGGGCATTTATACCTCATGATGGGAGATGGTGGCGGTTTAGGTGGTGATCCTTAAAATTTTTCACAAAACAAGAAATCGTTGCTTGGCAAAATTATGAGGCTTGATGTCAATAACATACCAAGTAAGTAGCGGCACAAAGTACTTTTAACCTTAACTTTTTGTTAAAAGAATAAGAAACCGAGCTTTTAACGGTAGGGAAGGGTCAAAATCACATCAAAATGAAACAATATGCAAATCTGATAGAACTAGATACAGATGTGACGGTTGAAAATAGTGCTCCACCAGTATGGTACTTTTTCCCCTCGCACAAAACAAGTTGTTCATTACTATTTTCTCATGCTTGATTGATTTGTTTCTAGGTGAGGCGGAAATTGATAAACTTGGACTGTGGGGAAATTCCTCTATCCCTAAGGACAATCCATGAGGAAGATCCAGAATTGCAGCCAGAAATATGAACTCTAGGAATGAGAGAGGCCTTCCTAGCTACTTCATATGTGCCGATGTTGGGCAGGTTAGAACTTAAAAGGTATACTTTCTTCTGATAGCTAGAGATGGTTTTCGTATCCAAATACCAAACTTTGGCATTTGCGTAGAAATTTAGCATTACATTAGAGATGCTTTAAGAGGAAAACATTCTGACCCTTCCGATTCTTGTTAATATCCATAGGATGTACACGAAGAGGTGGATCTAATCACGAAGGGTCCTTACCCTTTTCCTTACCCTTTCAATCTTAAAGGTTCAAATGGAACTCTAGAGTCCACAAGTCCGATTTTCCCGTGTTGGGTTACAACCATTCTGAAGTAAACAAAAAGGAAGGCTCGGCATCGATAGCCGGGGGTTATGTCTATCGTTCCAAGACTGATCCCTGCATGTATGGAAGGTAATTCACTTCTCTCTCTTCTGTTTGGCCTTAAAACTACATGTAATTGACCCTATTTTGAAGTCAACTTTCACTTCCAGAGCACTCGTAATATCTACTTTATGTGATTGGCTAGTGAAAAATTCAAACAGTGTTGGCTGCCGTCAATGATATTCATTACCACACACGAACATAGAAAAGGTCCCCTAGCATAGACCTACCTATGGGAAGACTGCATATTAGTTATAGTGTATAACACCACCGATGCCTCCCAAGCATTTTTTGAAAGATTCAATCCGAATTATTACTTGCCAAGTAAACAAAAGAAAATATGAGATTTAGTAAAGAATATACTTCAAATCAACATTCACTAGTTCTATCTCCTTTCTGTTACTGACTAGTGGAAAATTTCAAACCAAAACTTCTCAAGCATAGAAAAGAAAATGTGAAGGCACAAATGGCCTAGAGGAGTTCCTTTTTTTTTTTTTCTTGGCATCCTTGTTTGCAAGGTTTCTGAAATTGGCAATGACTGGAATCTATTTTTCAGGTACTTGTATGCTGATTTGTATGCAGGCCACATATGGGCAGCCGTCGAAAATCGGGAAAACAGTGGGAACTTCATTGGCAGCCTCATCCCTTTCAGTTGTGCAGCTGACTCTCCTACAGATCGCGGGGACTGTCCCGGAAGTGCACTCCCAAACTTGGGCTATGTCTACTCATTTGGGAAGGACAACAAGAAGGATGTGTTCATCCTAGCCTGCAATGGCGTCCGTAGAGTGGTTCTCCGAGTCAGGGTAACTACACTTGCTTGAAGGAAAGTTTGACTGCTTCTCCTTGCCGAAGTCCCGCTTGTCCTCCTGGCTCTTCCTTTGCAAGCCGGTTGAGACGCCCATGCCGCATTCTTGTGCTGCTATTCTCTTCTCTTTTGTTGCTCTTGCTGAGTGCTTTATAGTAAAATTTCCAGTTTCTGAATGCCATAGAGAAAGAGTGGAGTTTGTTTTGGTTCAATAACATGAGATTTTTGTACCAAAGAAACTTCTCTTTTCATGTAATTTAGTTTTAGAGTTATAGATTTTGGCAGAGTTTGTACTTTTGAAGTTGATTGCAGAAAATAAAAGAAATTGTGTTTTGGCGGTTGCTCCTTTTTCTTCAGAAATTATTCGTAAACATTTTGGTGATTTATCAATGTCATTTCTTCTAATCATCGTTTTCTTTCATAATAAATTTCATTTTAATTGTTCGGTTACAAATTTTCATTTATACTTCATTCATAGATCACTAAATATTAAACTAGTGTATTACATAAATACAATGACGTAATACAATCGATATGCTGGATAATTTTTTTAGTTTTCTTTTCCGCAAATTTTGAAAAGCATCATTCTTTTTTATATAAAATGGTTTCCATGCAAGAAAAGAAGTTGTGAATTGATTTTTGGTGATTCTTACTCGAAATCTTGACGAAAAAACAATTAGTAAAAAAAAAAAAAAAAAAACAGTAAGAAAAAGCCCCTTGGTGAACTAAAGATCTCTAAAAGAAATCAACAAAAATAGTTACATTTTTTTCTCAGTATATCCGACAAATTGACGTATTTTGGCAGGTTGACATTCCTATCAAACAGAACCAAAGTTTGAATGCTTTTTTAAATAATGATAACAAAAACAACTAAATAAATAAATAAAAAAGACAACCAAAGTTACCAAAAGAACTTTCTCATTACTGAATATCTTCTCTTTTTCATTTTTTCTTTTTTTCAGATTAAGTTGGTGTTCTTATGACTATTTTATCATGTTTTTCCTTCATAGTTATCAGCACCCAAGAGATTTGGAACTAACTAAAATTCAGCACATTTGTACTGTCAAAGAAGCATTACAGACAGAAACCAAGGGACGAGTGTATGTATATATAAAACAAATATTTTATGGAAATACGTATGTATATTAATATATATATGTATATGTATATATACAAGCTGACCATATATCATCACACTTACTGCATCAATATTACTCAGAATTGAAAGGGCAGATAGGTGCTCTCTTATGATTTCCTCATGAGTTTGATCATGAAGTTGGGATGATTTGAACCCTCTTTTGCCGATCAACAGGAAGAGAGAGAGAGAGAGAGAGAGAGAGAGAGAGAGAGAGAGAGACAACTGGGCCTGTCATTGGTCCAAATCAAGTAATAAGTAATCATCATTATGTATATGTATATGGATTGTGGAGTTAATTATAGCTTAGCTATGATGAGATATATCGCACCACTATATATTATATTATATATTGCATATCATATGTTTAAACTAATATTTACAAACATATAGACTTATCTCGTTAAAACGAAAATCGGAACTACTATATAGAGGTTGTACATGTGTTTTGATGATTAGTATGCATGTCATGACTCATGATCAATTGTAAATGTATATACACACAGATGCAAACACATACACACGCATATAAACATTATATGTACACACTCATGATCAATTGTCATGACTCATGTGTATAGATTATACGGGACATATAAATGGCAAATGGGGGGAGGTCTGCCCAATGGAGATGGCAACTAGTACTTGCTATATACACACATATATACACAAGAAGTGTATATATGTACACATCATATATATATAAAAAAACAGGAAACCAGGAGCCATCTCCCTTGCGACAGAGCTCCACCATGCATGCCTTCGCTCATATTTTCTTCTCCAGCGAACTCTCTAAACAACTCTATACATATGTATGTGTGTGAAAGAGTGATATATTTATATATACACACACGAGAGATATTTATATCTATGGTTACACATTGTTGGTTAGGTTTTAGGGTCATATATATAGAAACTCAAAAGCACTAAAACTCTTCCAAAAAAAAAAAAGCAAAAAGAAAAGAAAAAGAAAAAAGATACCAGAACTCTTCATTTTAGTCAAGACGTGGAAAGCTTTAATTAGTTCACAGTAGGACGTGGAAAGCTTTAATTAGTTCACAGTCGGACAATTAAACAAATTAAAAAAGGGGCGTCCACTGATGTAATTAGGTCCACCATTCAAATGGTTTGTCAACCAAAAAGAAGTACTTATATAATTAGTGGAAGACTAATTAAATTTCTTCAACTGTTTTTTTCTTTTCTTACTGTAAGCACACGAAGTATGAAAATTTTTGAGTCCTGTATAAATTACAGCTTATAACTATAGTACACTTGTATCCTCATTTTTTCAGTGGTGAAGTTAATTATATATTTTCAGAGAATAAATAGCAGTTTTCTCTAACTAAGGGGGTGTTTGGTGAATGGGTTTAGTTTAAAATTTTTAAGTTTCAATAGTAATTTTTCAGAAGAGGCAAAAAAATTTTTCAGAAAAAGACAAAAATCATGATGAAAAAAGTACAATTTAGTTTAAAATGAACTTTAAACCAAACACCCCCTAAAAATATGTACCGAATAAGTTTCGCCTTATTTATAATGTAAGATTCAGATTTAAGGCCCGTCTGGGGACGTCTGAAGATGGTGTTTGAGGTTAAATTGGAAATGGGTATCTAGAGGAAAGATTTTTGAAAAAATTCTGTGATATAGAAAATAATGTAAAATTTTAACATATGTTCAAAAAAAAATATGCAAAATAGATTTTATCTTGTTCGTCTTGTCGTTATGAACATATTGACACAAGAATCATCTCATTTCGATTTGAAATGAGAAATATATAGACTTTTAAAGTTTTAATTTTTGAAAATAAAAAAGAGAAAGTTTGATATATAATTAGTAGTTTTGGGTCCAGATAACATTTTGTTGTCCAAAAACATTGTCCCAAACGGACCCTAATGGTCCTCAGCTGCTGCTCTAGTGGGTCTAGCTCTTGCTCTTTTTTTTTTTTTTTTAACTTTTTTCTTACTTGTGTTTTTTTTTTTTCCCCTTTCCCACAATGTAGGCAGGTGTTTCTTTTCCTTTATTTTGTTGCTTTCATTTGAGTTGTTCTTAACATTCTCTTGCTTAATTTCTTTTTCTTGTTATTCAATTAATTGAGTGGAAGCGAATCGGAATATCCTGAAAACTCTTGGTACTAATTTTTATCTTTCTTCAATTAAAAAAATAATAAAAAAATCACTACAATAGTCTCTCACCGAAGAATTCCTCCATTTTGATAACCATCGAGTAAGTAAATTAACAAAGCAAAATTTTATCATATTTTCTACAGAAGTGCTCCTTGCGAAAAAATTTATTTAAACTCATTCATAAGTCATAACCAAAACCTATTTCTCTTAAGTTCTATTTTTGAATGTGACCCTTGTTTTTCTTTTTTTAAAAAAGAGTAAAAAAAATGTTTTAGTTTATAAAAATATAGGAGAAAAAAGTAAATAAATAGCAAATTTACTACATAAATAATTTATTTACTTCTGATAATTGATTATTCACCTAATAAATTTATTACTTATTGTTATTTACTCTAAAATATCATGCTATTTATATGTCCCTTAGTTTCGTAAAAATACTATTAATTACTAAAATTTTCATGAAAACTTTAACACATCCCTCTCGAAATGAATAGAAATGCTCAATTTTTTTACTATAATTTAATTTTTCAGCCTTTATAGGGCCCTAGGGTAAAGATCTGGCTTTAGATTTCGAGGCATAGACTTAATGCGCACAGAGACACACACACACACACATATATATATATATATATATATTTATATATATAACATTGACACAACTTCCTCAAACATGGCGGTATTTTTTTTCACAGAGGTTTTAAGGTTGATGGTTTTGTCTAAGCTCTTTTTTTTTTTTTTTTTTGAGGAAATGTCTTAGCAATATATGTAAAGAGCTAGGTTTGATATGATTCATGTGAGAAAAAAATGACCTTATTCCACAACCACTCAATCAGCACATTAGTCGAAAGTTGAAATTCTTTTTTTTAATTATTTTTTTGAAATTGCAAAGTTGACATTTTTAGAACGCATGAAAAAAATATTACTTGCAAATATCCGCTGACGTATCTATAAGCAAAGCATAAGTTATCACTCCTACGTATTGTCTGTCCAATCATCTTTTTAGTTATTTCCCCTCACCAGGAAATTTACTCTTCCTTAAAAAATAATAATAATAAATATATAAATAAATAAATAAATACTTTTTCATGCAGTGTTCCTGTACTTGATGCCATTTTGACCTTCTGTTCAAAAGCCATACTCAACTTGCATACATAAAATCCATGCCACATTCTCGAACATACAAAGATTCAAACAATTGTATTTCACAATTTCGACAGATAGATTATGAATTTATCTTATATCGTTAAATTATTAGATTGTCGTAATATTTATTAATGAACTGGACATTTTTTCTCCTTAAGTTAATTTCAAGATATGGATTTCACTAAAACACATTTAATATTATATCAGAGTATTCATATTTTGCATGTAACAGTGAGTTTAAACATTAGCTCATTACCATAATATACTAGACGTGAAAAATGATGTTAGATTGTGAATTTTGCCCCTGTTACTAAGTTACCAAACTATTTTGGTGTTTAATATAAATTAGACAAACGAACAGAACTTTTTATCTTTCTTTCTTTGTATTCCCCCCCCCCCCCCCCCAGAAGGTAACTTGTATGATTAATAAATTATACTGGTTGAGTATTTCTGCTTTGTCAACTGTGTAAATTATTATTCTATTAATATTTTCTGTACTACTTAATTACTCCTTTTTACGCCTTCCCTCTAGAGGTCATTTTCATGGAATGATAACAAATGGAGCAGCATAATCATCTGCAATGATTCACGGGTACTCTTCTGTTAAAAAACATATCTGAATGTAATTTTCAGACAAAACAATTCCTAATTGTAGTAGTTTCTTTATTTCTTTATTTCTTTCTTTTTTACCCCTTTCTTATTTCAGTATTGCCATTGCTATATTGAGTTGATGATGATAACAACAACAGAACAATTGACTTGGGCACATACCCCACTTAAAAAAATATATATTTTGTCAAAATGAAATATAGAAAGTTTTTACATCAGGAACTCCAATTTTGCGTTATTAATAAGATTTAATCAACTGGTTTAGCCAACAGTTTGTTTTATAACTAGAACAACTCTATATCGTGTGTTGCAAATTTTTAATATAGACACTCGTAAATCAGATCATTAAAAATATGAATACAATAATTAAAAAGTAATTAATATTTATTGATAGTGTAGAATAAGATATCTTAAAATTCAGAAATGTGTTGTAAATTTCTCATGTATGTTGAAGCTTTAGAGTGTAGTCATTTAGGACTTTGGAGTGTTGTTCTATGCTAATCGCTTTTAATCTACTCGCCCCATATTTGCCATTCCATTCTGATTTTCTTCACACACACGCAAATATGTACGTATCTTATCTTAATCTTAATTTTAATATATATTAAAGAGCCAAAAATACTCTCACTTCTTCTGTTTCTTCTGTTATGTGTCAACCCATTGTTTTTTCTACTTCCATTTTTTGCTTTCATCTTTTTTCTTTCTTTCATCCTTTTTCTTTTTCTTCTCTCATTTATTTTCTTTTACTTTTATCTTTTTTTTTTTTTTTTATCTTTTTTGATTCTCATTACATATATATATATATAGACACATATAGACATAATCCTCTATACATCTCTTCAATAACTTATATCTTTTATTAATATGGTTGAAGTTTTTGTCTAAATTTTTTTAACATTTTATTAAGAAGTTTTGGTTTTTGTCGTTTAAGTTTCGTATGGAATTTTGATTTTTTTTGTTTCTTTTTCTTATTTGTCGTTTTGTACTTTTTCATTTTTTTAAAATTTTTTTTAAATTCTTATATTTTACATAACATATTATTCATACACGCGAAGCGGTTTATATGATAAGAAAGATTCAACACAACTATAGACATTTACATTTCTGTTAAATGAAGAAAAAGCATTTCTATAACAGCTTTAAAAACCTAGAGTAAGGGTCGTCAAACGTAATTGAATTTTGCATACAAGATAATTAGAAAAATTGTCAATCATCTGTGCAAGAATTCTTTGTTCTTTTTAATGAATGCATTCTGCGAGATAAAGAAAGAATGGTTTAAGAGCACAGATTTTTTTTTTCTTTGAAAAAAAATAGAAGTTGAAAATTTTTTAACTTACATTTGGTGCACTAGTTTGAATTGAGTTTTTGAGTTGGGTTGTTTTGGATTTAGTGCACAAGTTTAAAGGACAAGAGCTAAAAAGTATAATTTTTATAATTATAGAACTTATTTTATTTGTCTCAAAATTCTATATAATTTTTTTTGAAAAAAAAAATCTTCCCATTTAGACTTGTATATAAAAATTTATGGACTTTAAAGTTTAAGTTATAAAGTTGTAATAAGAAACTGTAAATAGTTGAAACTCTAAAAAAGAATTGCATTCGAATACAACTGGTATACCAAACTCAAGTTTGAGTTAAGTATATTGTGAATTTTTCATTGCGTTACCGCATAATGTGTTAATAATTATATAAACAATTCACCAAAAAATAATAAATATATAAACAAAATATGTTAATCATATATATGGACAAACACAATTTTTAACCATATTAGTCGTTAAAGAATCTTTCCGTTTGTAGATTTATAAAATACTTCACATCTTTATAATAAAAGAGATACTGAAAATAAGACTGAAATTATACTGAGAACATAAAAAATTAGATTAAAAAATAAAAAACTAACGAGAAAGGACTTGTATTTTTTTTTTTTTAAATGTCTATAGATTAGAAGGGGGATCCCTTTTAAAAGGCTTGTAGACATGACACAAGAGTTTTTATTATGATGCCCTAGAAATTTAAACTTGATTTCATAAATTATATTCACAGATTTCCTTCATTAATATATTTTTAATAAATTATTTTGATGAATATCAAATTTCAAGATTATGAATGATTGTATATGTATCATCAATATGATAATGTCGATGATCTAATAATGTTGAGTTTCTCTATTTAAAGTAGAAATTATAAATACATGAAAAATTAGTTGAACGACATATAAATTTATACGAAAAATTTATTATGTCATATTAGAGGGATAAATGTTAATTTTTAGGAAATAATCACGATTTTTATTAGTAGGTCAATTTGATGACCTTAGTATTTATTCTAGTCATATTAATATTTAAGTTTTAATAGTATGATTAGGAAAATTAATGTGTCACATAAATAGAAGATGAATAATTAGGATTTACTCTTAGAAAATCTAAAAGAAGAAAAATAATCAAGAATTGTGCTTAGATTTGAAATTAATTATGTGGATTTTATGCTAAAGGATTTTAGGCAAATCAATGGCCAAGTTTTGAATAACAAGCGACCAATGAGAGTTTAAGGTAAGGATTGGTGTGATAGAAAATCCAATTAATGAGAATAAAGATGACAACATTTGATCAATAGTAAAAAAATTGGAAAAAAGAAAAACAAAATAAAAATGAGAAAAACAAAGGGGAGATCCAGATTTTGTGGTCAAAAGCAAGAAGAAAATTGAACAAATGAGGGGGAAAAAAAAAAAAAGAAAATTGTGCATTTATACAACCTCATGAGATAGTATGACTTGTTTTGACAATATGATACAAAGAAAAGACAAGTGAAAGTGACCTATTATCTCCACTTTATTGAACAAAATTTTCAAACCAACTCCCTCCTTTAAGTGGCGGCAATGCAAGAAGAGAATCAGTCAAAATTTTTTCATTTTTACCCCTCAAAATACAGCTCCTTTAAAGCAAATATTGACTGCAAACAAACCCCAACATCTCATTTTATTCTTATACAAGTTAAGCTCAAAAACCCTAGTTTTTCTAACCACCACCAAGCTCAAAGAAAATAAAAAAAAAACCACCAACACTATTTTCCATCTCCAACACCCCTCTAGCACCCTCCTCCCTCCATTTTCAAGCTGCAAGCAACCCCGTTACTAAGTACGAAGAAGTGTGAAGAGGAGTTAGAAGATGTGTTACTAGAGGTAATCTAGTGGTATTTTTTGTGTTTTAGTCATTTTTGGATAACTAAAGTATGATATTTAGTTATAATCTTAATATTAAACTTCTTCTTAATTATGAAAAGGTTTTGAGAAAAACTTTGAAGGTCCGAGACCATAAAGGATCCACGGAGTATTTCAGTAAGATTTACAAATTTTGTTAGAATTTGTAGTTGTTATGGTACTATGGCATGCATTAAAAACTTTGATATGAAAAATAAATTATCTGATAATATTTTGTAAAGGATAAACTTTATTTTACGCTTTGAAATCACTTGATTTGCTTTTGTATGTCTAAAATTATGAGCATTTGAATTTGTGACACAAAACTAAACAGAAAAGGAATACCTCTAGGTACAGTGTAGCCACGAGTTTTATGTACTCTGAACTCTTTAGTCTTAAAATTTTAGATTACAAGTTCATAGATATGAAAATTAGATTCTTTAAGCTTTCCAACAAGATATCATGCGCTTTAAACGGATAAATGTGTAGTTTTTGATAAATTTTAAAAATGTAGACCACGAACCGAAAGTTTTTGCTGAAATCCTATACCAGCCATGGGTTTTGTATATTTTAAGTCAGTAAACCATAATTTTTTTACAAAACTATTCTTATTGTATGAACAAGACACCATAATCTTTCAAATGACATATCTTTTACCTTATTTGGATTTGTAAGTGAATTGTTATGATTTTTCTAAATTTATTTATAAATCTTGGCATATAATACATATATGGGAACAATATTAACAAAATCTAATTACACAATATGAAACACTCAAACACTAAAGGAAATAAATTTATGGCTATAAAGTAAACATTTCAAGTTTTGAAATGAGTTATCATACGTTTAAAATGGATATATACATAAATTTTAATAAATAACATAATATTGTATTGTAATCTTGTAAATTGAGATTTTATCATGAGATACTTAGGAAAACGTTCACATTAATATTTGAAATGTTTGAAATCTTAGAAAACAAATATAAAAACAGAAACTAGATACTTCAAACTTTCCAACGAGTTATTAATTGTCTAAAACGGGATTATACTTAAATTTAAATAAATCTTAAAATTTAAAATCTCATACCGACATAATGATTAAGTATTAAAATGTAACATAAGAGAAGTCATAACATATGAATATATTTATTTATGAAATAAGTTGATATTAAGTGTATGATCAAATAATGTGAAAAATCCTAACTTTATAAAGTTGAATCATAAGTTTTAAATGGACTAAGATAAAGTACACTAGAGGATTATTAAGTATATACCAAGTGACGATTTTAGCCTAACTAAATGATCATAACTAATGGGATTACGCCTTACAAGCCCAATATTAGATAAAAGGTATACACTTAGGTAACTCATTGTTACCTTGATTGATTAATTAATTAAGAAATAAATAAACTAATAAATATATAACAAAATGTAATTATTCTAAAAAAGTTAATTAATAATTAATAAAGTAATTAATTTATTATTAATTATAAGAGTTAGTAAGTGATAATTAATTGTGTAAGTAAGATTATTATGTTGAGTAACTATATAATTATAATACATGATTAATTAGAGATAAATTAATCATTAATCATTGACATAATTATTAATATAATTATGGATGATTAATTAGAGATTAATCAAATATTAATTATTAGAATAATCTAATTGTTAATTATTAATATGAAAATTAATAAATGATAAGTATTATATGAGAAAGAATATTTAATTAACATAATTAAATTATTAACGATATAATTATTAATTAGCCAATTAAAATTATGTAATTTAATTATAATTACTGAATTAAATAAAGTAATAATTAACTGCTACCTAATTAAATAATTAATTAAATTAAGTATAATTAAATTAATTAAATAATAATTAGTAAAAATTTATTTAACACTTAATAATTAATTTGAATTAATTATTAAAGTTAATTATAATATAAGTAAATTAAAGCTCATTTTAATTTATAAAATAAATAAATAAATAAATAAATAAAATAACTATGATTCTATCTAATAATGATATATTGTTAAATTAAGACAATTTCTCAAACTTGTGTAGTAGAAGGATACAACTCTAGAAGTTTGAGCACATAAGATAAGTAAGTACAAATCTCACCTACAACATGGAATAAAATTTTTTCTTTATTGATGCTTTACATTTGTTATTATTTGCCTTGATGATGTAATAGATATATGAATTATATGTATTGCTTTAATTAAGCATTTGACGTGCATAATTTCTCTTGCACTAATATGATCGACATGTCTCGTATTGAGATTTATACCATAATGATAGATATCTAGTGACATGTAAACCTTCACATTGTCACAATTAATGAGGACGAGACTAACGAAAGATAGAAATAAATATCGTACCAACCTCTAATTAGTAAGAGGATATGATAAGAATAAAAGTTATAAGTTATGATCTTATAAGAGGTTGGATGGTCGCACCCCCAACTCCTTGTTAGTTGTGCGCATATGGATATGATATAGAGGCCTTTAAGTAGGCGAGACATGTATATAATAAAGTATGATTGAACATACATAGATCACATGTATTTTTTAACATTCATGTTGTTACGCATGACGATATGATTTTATGAAAATAATTTGTAAGATGTTGTTTATACTTGCTGAACAAAAGCTCACATGTGTATGTTCGTACTGTAGGTAATGTTGTTAGGCGGTTGCTACTTAGATGTTTGTTGGATTAACAAAGTTGTGAGGATGCGATAAAGAAAGGGAGTGAGATACCACCACGAACTTAATTTTCACATTTAGACTTCTTAAAATATTTTGTATCAATTATATTTATAACAATATTTTTTAATATTTTGGTACTACTAAACTAGTAGAAGTACTTTACGAGAAAAATACTTTAGAGTCTTTTCTTTTTAACTCATATGATGTTATAATTTTTTAAATATTTTCTAACTACAAATTTGAAAATGATATTTATTATTTAAACATTTCAATTTCTTTAGTTAAAATTTTAGTTTATTAAACTCTTCAAGTATAAGTATAATTTGCATGTAAATATAGATATATATGTGTGTGTATTTTCTAAACCTAACATAAATAAGTCTTAAGAATAAATGAATTAAGAATAAGTAAGTTAGTTAACAGTCTGAAAAGTCGAATCGTTACATTTATTGTATTTTTTTAACTTTAATGATATATTTTAAAGAGTCAGTTTCTCATTCAGTCATGTATTTTTTAAATACATGAACATAGCATTTCAATATCTTGGAGAACACGAGTCGCCTTAGACCTATCACTAATATGAAGTGGATTCTCACAAAATTAAGTCCCAAAATAGTTACTCAAAATGAGTTTCTTTGAGTCATGTTTCCAACATGAGTTATATATGAATCGTTAAATTATTACATTATATTCATTGTTTTTTGTTTTTGTTTTGTTTTTGGTTTTTTGTTTTGTTTTGTTTTTTTTTTTTTTTGGGTTTTTTTTGTTTTTATTTTAGTAATGGTCATTATTTTTCATCATCTAGATCATGCAAATGAATCAAAACTTTTAAAAATGACAAAAAGAAAGATAGGCTAGTTAGAAGCCGAGCTTAATGAGAGAGATCGGGTAGACAGACGACCGTTAACTTCAAGAAACGATAGCTCGCACGAAGGACAACAAAATTTCAAGAAACAAATATGACTTT
This sequence comes from Ficus microcarpa, assembly GCA_025413485.1. Lineage (NCBI taxonomy): Eukaryota > Viridiplantae > Streptophyta > Magnoliopsida > Rosales > Moraceae > Ficus > Ficus microcarpa. Next base: position 171,376 of record JAINRI010000551.1, on the reverse strand, counting down.
CGAAACGACAATGTCATTTTTAAAACCACAGAACCCAAAATCAACAAACAACGAACCTACAGATATAATAATGGCATAACCAGAGTTAAAAATGATAACGACAACAGACCATCAAAGAAACGACCGTAAATAGGAAAACGACAATGCCTCTCGAAACAACAAAGCTTTAAAACTGAAAACAGTTTCAAATATCGACATTGCACATTAACAACGAGAAAATATAAAAGAATCAACAATGACTTTGTAAGCGAAAAAGTCGCTTCAACATGACAGAAGGACAATTTCTCTTAAAAACAACAAAAGCTTCTACAGTGAAAAATGAGATGTGAACGACAACACTCTACAGGAAAAACTGGAGATTTCAGCCAAAAAAAAAAAAAAAAGAAGGAAAAACGATAGATTCATTTAAAAACGACATACAAGAAAAAATTACCTCACGTAAACCTCCAGAGAATGTGAAAGAGGCGACGGTAAATTTCAAAACTACAGCACCAATTTAAGAGGATGATAAGCCAGAAACAACAAAAACACAAAAAAAAAAAAATTAAATAAATAATAATAATAATAACTACTTTAAAAAAAGACAGGCAGGTCACTTGAAAACGACAAAGATTCAGAAATGATAGGAACCTGTAAACAACAACAGGCAAAAACAAATAAATAAATAAGAAAAAAAAAAAAAAAGACAGTACCTATAAAATTAAAAACAGGAAATCTCATGTAAATGACCATATGAAATGTAAGAACAAAGACCGATAAAATTTCAAAGCCGAGGATCAGTGTAAGATATCAACTATGACAATTAGAAAGCCATTGGGGCTAGCTCAATGGTGAGGAACGAGGGATTTGAGGTTTAGGAGTCATAAGTTTGAGATCGTTGGCCAGTGTAAAAAATTAGTAATATATTAGTTAATAGAGATGGGGTGCACATAAGATGCTTACATACAAAAACAAAAAAAAACAAAAAAAAAAAAAAACTTATGACAATTAGAAAAGTTGTAAAAACTAAAGAATTGTCGTTTTCTACTGAAAAGTTGTAAAAACTAAAGAATGGGCGTTTTCTACTGCAAGGGTAGAGAGATAACATAATATGGGATGACACTTTCGTTCAACGACATTTTTTTCGTCGATCAAACCAGGCTTTCGCCGAGAGACAACAGATTCCATGGCGTGTGATGTGGCACTTCGGGGAGACGGATAAGGTCTGTAGCAGATGGGCACTTCCATAGAAAAATGACGATTTTTTTTTTTTCTTTAAATACATGAAGGGATAAACGACATTATATCTTACAAGCGACAAAACTTCTCCCAAACGACAGTGGATTTTAAGAAAAGGACACAACACTATCCTCTCGAAGGGGAAATGTCAAGAAAAAAAAATTATATTAATCTTGAGAGTATAAAACGTACTTAAAAAGATTTTATAATTCCTAAAAAAAGTTGTATCTCATTGCAAGACTTAGTCATCGCTTATTGGAAAATAATCGGATCACTTTTATTTTTTTTTTTATTTTTTATTTTTAAGTCAGATCACTTTGATTTGATCAAGCAGGACTTGAAAAGTCAAAAAGAGTGAAGTTAAGAAGCAAACGACATGTCGCTGTTAGAAAGTTAAAAAGAAAAGTCAAATTTTCCGGAGAGTCCAGACAAGACTGACAGCTCTTGTTCTACTTGATCATCTGGCTCTATTCAGCAATTTAAAAGTGGTGTCCTAGGAAAGAATTAAAAAAAAAAAAAAAACAGTCATTAAAGAAAAAAAAAATAGCTTTATTAGATCATCTAATCTTCTTTTGTTGAGTTCATGCGCTATTAATATACACTAGGTTTGAAGTGTGTGCATTGCACTTACCTATTCAATATATTATATTTTTATATATATACACGTGAATGTAAAATTTAAATAGGGACTTATTTGAAAAATTTTAAATTTTTATAAGACAAATAAGGAGGAAAATATGTTAATGAGGTATATTCTAAAAAGACAAAAAACTTTAAGGGAAAAGTTAAGAAGAGGGCAAAAATGAAAGGAAAAAAAAAAGGGGAGGAAAGCAAAAATAATTAATTAATTAATTAATTAAAAGAGGACCCTTCTGTTGGCTAAAAAGTGGAAACCGGAGAAAATAAAATAAGGAATTAAATTAAATCTTAGGGAGGAAAAGTTAAAAAAAAAATGGGGACGAAAGCCAAAAAAAAAATTAATTAAATAAAAGAAGACACTTCTATTAGCTAAAAAGTGGAGACCGGAGAAAATAAACAAGAAATTAAATTAAATCTTAGGGAGGAAAAGTTGAGGAAAAAAAAAAGGAAATTAAGAAAAGGTGTAATTTTAAAGGAAATAAAACGAATGAAATTAATAATAATAATAATAATAACAATAATAAAGGTCTCAACACGGTGAGTTTTGGTTCAAATTAAGTGGAATGGTACAACTTTTTGACAACTTCTATGTATTGTGTTAGTTTAAATCACGTGTTACATAAATATGTAAGTTTAAATAACGTGTTCCAAGCATATACATGTTGAACATATTTGAAAAATTTTTTTCTGAATATAAGAAAAATTAAAATGATAAATAAAAAGAATAGACTTTAAAAAAAAAAGATTAAGTACTTAAAGATAAAAAAAAAGAGAGGCATGAAAATAAAATCATAATTATAAGTAATGACTAAATTGCAAAAAATTGACCAGAAAAAAGAGTTAAAATGAAAAAAAAAAAAAAGAGAAAAATGGGTCCAAAGGAAAAAAAAAAAAGAAAATCAAGGGACCAAAAACCAAATTAAAAAGTTTTTCTTCCAAAACGAATCATTTTGAATGAAAGGAGAAAGTGCATAGTAAAGCAATTTCTTCTTTCTATATGATATATAGATGCGCTCGTTAACTGTTATTTGTAAATAATTCTTTGCCTCAAAACTCTTTAATTATTTTATCCTAAAATAAAAAAAAATATATTTTTTCTACGATTGCCATAGAAGATCTAGTATTACGGTTATAAAGTGATCTTGACAAGCAACATAATGCGTGACATTATTATGAAATTTTAATTTTTACAAACAAACTTTTTCTTCTAAAGTTCAGAGAATGGTGAAGGAGCAATAATTTCTTGAATTATTTTTTAGTGTAAAATAATTTCTTGAAGACTATTGTATTGTACGTATCATGAGGATACACAAGCATGATAAATGCATTATCAAGTGGAAAAAAAAATTTCAACATCTTAGGTTTTAGGCTCGAAACCTAGACTTTAGGAGATTTTATTTCAAATTAATTAAGATGAACGTAAATAGATTGTTATATAGAAAGCATTATAAATGCGCAGTTCAATTTGGTCTCCCTTATTTTGGGACCTGAAAAAGTAACCCAAAAACAATAATTAAAATAATTATTTATATATTTATTTTGGTGAGAAAGATAAATACAAAAATAAAAAAAAATCAATAGTTTGTATTTTGGGACAGAACATATGTACTTTCGTTTGTTCACTTGATAGAATTTATCTCAACAGCAAAGGCTAAGCAAGTTGTGTGGATGAGACTACGACACGGTTCTGTTCCAGACATGAAAAAGTTGTATGTGAGAGAGGTAGACTATTACTCGGGAACTCCTAGGATGTTTTATTATGTATATAGTTATGTTTCTCCTACTTTTTTTCATTTTAATATATATATATGTACTTTAAAAATACCCAAAACAAAAGCTATATATTGTCTTATTTTTGATATTTTTTATAAAACGATAGTTAGGGTTCGTTTGATGAATGAGTTTGAGTTAGAAATTTTAAGTTTTAATAATAAATTTGTGTCGACTTTTCAAAAAAGACAAAAATTGAGATGAAAATTTTAAGTTTGAGTTAACGAGCCAAACGAGGCCTTATAAATTTTTTATATATTATTAAAATAATTAATTGATTTTAAATATATATTGTTTATTAATATTTGTTATTTGTATTTATAATTCTAAATAGTACCGTTATGGTTCTAAATATGAAATTGAGACATTTATAAATGTGCGAAAGTGTGTGTATATACCTGTTTTAAAAACAACATTTTGAGGAATTAGGTTACGCTACCATTATATACACCTCAACCTAACTCCTAATTTCAGGATAATATGAAATTGACTTGAGTTCACTTAATGCATTAAATTTTTAATTAAAATAAAGAGATAATTTCGTATCGTTTTTGTCCATAAAGTGTGCAGTTGATGAAATTAAAATAGTTTTTATTCAAATTATTTATATAAAAAAAAACCTTTGTAGTTTTTAAAGACATGATGATAAATTAAGAAATAATTAAAACTATGAGGCATGTTATGTAATTAATCCATAGAAAAAAACTACGATAATACAAATTAATAATTAACTTTGTTGCACTGATTGTAACATACCAGAATGAACAAAGTTTTCATTAAGTGACATATGTATTAACTAAAAACAATATCTTAATTGGGTACACTTGAAATGAATGGAAATTATATATTTTTTTTATGTGATTTAGTTTTAATGCACTTATATCTAACTCGTAAAATTCAAAATCTCTACCCTTATAAAAAAAAAAAAAATTTCCATCTTTATCATTCATATCTCCATCATATCTTTATTATGCTAATGATCCTTATAATAGATTTTTGTTCATTTAATACTTATAAATTTTTTGTTAAACCATTAATCAGACATTTCTAACCTTATAAAAAAAGAAAAAAATTCTATCTTTATTATTCATATCTCCGTCATATCTTTATTCCGCTAATGATTCTTATAATAGATCTTTGTTCGTTTAATACTTACAAATTTTTTGTTAAACCATTAATAGGACATCAAGTATATTCTCGATCATTTTTTTTCCGCTACTGATCTTTTTAATAGATCTTAGTTCGTTAAATACTTGTTAAATTTTTGTTAATCTACTAATATGACGTTAAGTATATTCATTACCATATTTATGAATATGTATTCGAGTATTGAGATTTACTCTTTCATTATGTACAAATTCATAAACGAAAGTCCATGTCTAATGCCAAGATAGTTCAAAAAAGCTATAATTAGAAGAGACAAAATTACGCTCATTACGTGTTTGGTAAATTATCAAATTAATCAACTGAAATAGAAATCTAATATTTAGTAAATCTTCAAACTCAACTTAGTTAAAATTCATTTTTGAAAGATATTATATTCATAAATATAAGTCCTAACTTAACATGCCAGACAATATGGTATCGAAAGGTAAAAACTCCAAATATGAACCCACAGAATTGTAAAAATTTTCCTGAATATTATTACGTATTTAGTAAATTATCGGATTAGTCGAACACAATAGCAGTTCAAATGTTTGGAATATCTTCAAACTAGACTTGGCTAAAATCCAATTTTGAAAGAGTTTCATAAAACACAAGTTTTTATTTAACACGCCCGACAAGATAGTATCAAATGCAAAAACTTTTAATTAGATTCAACAACTAGATACAGTTATGCTGAATACTATAACTTATTTGATAAGTTATCGAATCAGCCGATCAGAATAGCAATTCAATATTTGGTATATCATCAAACTAGCTCGTTTAAATCCAATTTTGAAAGAGATTAATTCATAAATGCAAGTCCTTGTTTGACAGGCCCGACAAGAGACACCAAAGGCAAAAACTCCTAATTAGAATTAACAAACTAGATAAAATAAATGTTAAGTGTTGTTACGTATTTCATAAATTATTAGACTATTTGATTAGAATAGCAATTCAAATATTTGGTATATCTTCAAACTCAATTTAGTTAAAAGCTAATTTTAAAAGAGATTAATTCATAAATGTAAGTCCTTATATAACGCGCCAGATAAGAAAGTACTAAAATGCAAAAACTCTTAATTAGAATCAAGAAAACTTGATAAAATTATGCTGAATACTGTTACGTATTTATTAAGTTATCAAACTAGTCGATTAGAATAACAATTCAATATTTGATATAATTTCAAAACTCGACTTAGTTAAAATCTGATCGTGAATTAAAAAAAGATTTCTAACACGAACAAAATCATATTTGTTTATTTTATTCAAACATGACATAAGTTCTATGGTAATATGTAGCCACTTGAGCTTCACTCACAATCACCTGATCCTTGAAGATCAGTCTCATGAAGGATAATTTGGTTTGGTCTTTAACAAATTTAACTATATATGTTTTCTATGACTTTTCTGTGTTTTTTGCCTCTTCTCTGTTGCAACTTTGAAAAAATTATAGATCAACCAATCAGCAAGAGAACAATTAATAATGTCTACATATGCAGTTTAATCTTTCTTTTTTTCAATTTTCATTTTGCTGGAAAATAAATATGTGCAATATATATAACTTGGGTTGATAAAAGAGGTTCTTATTGGTTTTTGGATTAAAAAAAAAAAAAATCTCATCTTGATTAAATTTTTTTTGTCATTAAAACCCAAAAAGTGAATTTTAGTAGCAAAAACCTAAAAAAAAAAAAAAAAAAAAAAAAAAAGAATTTAAGGTCTCTTCTCTTCCTTTCCATCTACCCATCTCTGTTTTTCATCTCTCTCTTTCTCCTGCACTTTCCCTTTTCATAATTCCAGTTTCATCAAGACAAAAAAAATATAATATATATATGTATATCACATATATATTTCTAGGCCTTTGAAAAAAAAAATTAGGGTTATAAAATTTTTTTTTTAAGTTGAGGGCTATGCAATATTTACCCTTTTTTCTTCGCTAGCTCAACCAAAAAAAAAAGGGAAAAAAATGGAAAATAAAATTAGAGGGAGAGAAGAGAAAAAATAAATAGAAAAATAAAAATCGACATTTAACACACAGGGCCGAGGACCCTCTTTTTCCCTCTCTCTCTCTCTTTCTCTCTCTTGTTTCTCTCTCTCTCTCTCTCTCTCTCAATATCTTCTCTTCTCCGACGGTCTTCCAATGCAACCCTGCGGTGATCCTCTGCGAGTAATCCCATCTTAACTCACGTAAACCCTCTCGATCTCTCTCTCACCATGTCCCGTGAAGCCTCGCCGCCTCCGATCCCCGGCGACCCCGCCCCCAACCCCCCCAACGGCACCGCCGCTGCACCTCCCAACGACGCCCCGCCGCCGCCGGGGCCTCCCCTTTCCCGGAGCAACCGCCCGTCGCGCGCGTGCACCATCCGCGCCGCCGAGAGGATCTACGCGGCCTTAAAGCCGGTGATTGAGCACCGCAAGACCAAGGCGGCGCCGAGGAAGAAGGACCAGCGGAATCGCCGGAGGGGCGACGGCGACGGCGGCGACGACGACGGCGGCGGGGACGGCGATGAGTCGCCGCTGCAATGCGGCGGCAGCAGTAAGATCGTGACGCCGTTGGTTTCGCCTCCACCGCCGGCGCAATTGCCGCGATGGAGCCTCCGGTCGATGTGGGAGCTGGCTTCCGTGCTCAATTTCTTGCATGTGGGCGAACTCCGAGCTTCGATCTCTTCTAGATTTTAATGTCCATGGTTTCTAGGGCTTAACGGCGGTTTTCCTTTCTCGGTTTTCTTGCACTTTGCAGGTTTTCAGGCCGCTCCTGAATATCATGGCGGAGTTCTCGGCGGAGGAGTTCGAGACGGCCTTGCTCACGCCCAATGATACTCTCAGTGACATTCACATCCCTCTGTTGAAGGTCGGTGCTTTCTCTTGTGTTCTTTGTTCTGGTTGAACTCCATTGAAGCTTTTTTCTGCAAAGTTGATTTCTTTCAATGAATGTGGACCTCTCAGTCGTTGCTTATTCTGTTTTAGCTCTGATTGGAGCTTAGTTTACATCACTTTCTTGATCTTAAGTTAGTACAAATGCAAAAGTTTGTTACTTTGCTGTTCCAGTGGTGCAAGTTTAGGTTTTTGTAGTGACTCAAGTGTAAAAGCAAGTTTTTTCTTCTCTGTATTGCTTTCTTTTTTCGAAAATTAAAAAGTTGAAATGGTGTTTAATTGTTTTATAGTTACTTCACCTTCATTTCGAACGAAAAGTTAATCGTTTTTGCCTTTGACTTATCTACAAAAGGATTTTTCTTTAGCCTGATTTATGTTTGTTCGTATTTATATGCCTCATAAGCTCTAATCTCTATGGAACATCGAGCTTTTAGGTTTTTTTCTTGTCTGGTTCTTCAGTTTCTATTTTACACCATTGGATTACGCGAAAATAGTTGATAGAATCTCGTGGCAACCATGTAATGTGAACTTGTTCATTCTTATGTTTTTAAATTTTTGATAGTTTCTCTAATGTTATCATCATATGCTGCTAAGGTTGTCTTTGCCCATAATTTTGATTCATTTTTCTTCAGGCTATTCCTCCCATTACACGAATGGCACTTACACGCGATACTTGGATTACCGTTTTGTGCAGAAAGTTGAGAGACTGGTGGCATTGGGTAATTTTACTCACATATCGATGTTTTGAAAATATTGTGGTTTGTGTGGTTTGATTGAATCACCTTTATAGCTGTGAAAACCTTAATTGGATTTTGGGTATCTATATGTAGGTAGCCGATGGTGATCTACCAATTGTTGCTTCCCATGGGTGAGTTATCATAATTTTTTAGATTGTTTTACAATTTAAATCCTGGGGGGTACTCTAATTTTCTCATGTGTGTGCTCATGGCAAATTGATAGGGCGGAGATTGAAACATATAAGACACTTGATCCCGGTGTTCGTGTGATCATCTTGAAAGCACTTTGTGACATTCGTGTGGAGGTACTTTCATGTACTTATAGAGATTTAATGTTTTATAGATCTTGAATTTCGATATGCTCTCACTTGCCCAAAGTAGGGAGGAGTTTGCTCAAATGACAATCTCACAAAATGAAGTTAGCAAACTGACCTTTCATTTTTATAATTAGTAACCCACTTGGTCTCGTAGTGTAAAAATGGGTTGTTCGGGATTGTTCTGAATCATTTTGCTTATTAAAAGTTTTGGATAGTTATTTTACTAATATAACCATTGTTTTTTCTATTCATACTTGAAAATATTTTGACACAATCTTAATTTTTCTCGTGCTCTATCCCTTGTAAAATTATTTCTCTCTCCTCTCTCTCTCTCTCTAGAGTCACCTGCATTTTGTCGATTTTGCTTTTAGTCCTACTAGGTAATAGGTAGTACTTTGTTGTTATTTTTTAGCTTATGATTGACCTAAAAGTTACTGTTATAGGACCTGGGTTGATTTTACACTAACACTACTAACTAAATTAGTTTTTTGCTGCATTTCCTTTGGTATATATGACCAGAAAGATTGACTGTGGATGAAATTTTGCAGCAAGAGGACATCAGGAACTATATTGACAACTCACTTAAACATGGTGTTCAACTTTCAACATTTCGTAAAGAACGAGTTGGGGGTGACTCACATGGTATTTCATACTGGTAATATAACCTCTCTCAACAAACTGTCAAATGATGTAGTTTTTGTTTGTATTTGTTTCACTGCCGTTGGACAATGTACAATTTCATGGTTTTTACTGGAAAGTCACCAATTGGTTGTGAAGGATTTCAATTTAGAGTTTGATGTTGGTGGGTACATGTCTTATCCACAAGTTGCCTGTGGTTGCTGCAGGTATGAAGATGACGCCATTGTTGGTCACCGGCTTTACCGGGAGACAAGGAAATTCGAGATCAAGAGAGCTAAATTAAAGGGTTCTAATGTCCCTCTTAATGCCACGTATGAGTGGGAAGCAGTTGCTACCAATTTTGACGAATTTCAAGATGTTTCTGTAAGTTGCTAATTGTGATCTTCACATGTTAGATTTAATCCTTAGAAAGATTAATTCTATATATCCCTTATTTATTGAGCAAAAAAAAAAAAAAAAAAATCTATATCAGTTATATTGTTCAACTTTTTTGTTTTTATATCTTGTAACCTAATTGATAATGTAAACTGATTCCAGAGTAGGATAGTCTAGTTTTCCTTTGGTTAGAAGCGATTTAGAAAAGCCTTTAGTGTTTCTTTTGTGCGTGCGTGTGTGTGTAATGTGCATTGTTTCTTTTTATCTCTATTCCTCCTTTTCTCTTGTATCAGTTGCAGAAAAATGGAAATGATAGATCAAAAGACATGTTTGTTGACCTTTACGAGCAATTGCAAGTTCTGATATGACTTTTGAACATTTTGAAGTAATTCTATATCAAGGCAATTATTATCAATGCATGTCACATAGTTATGGTTTCTGTCAAGATTTGGCTTGAAAGATATTAGATTTTGGAAATAACTGGTAAGGATGATTCTTTGTTTCCCTTCTAAATTGCTTTTATTATCCATGTAATGATTGTAGAACAATTTTGTAGTAGAAAGATTAGAAATAGTTCATACTTAATGCCACGTGCCAGAACTTTTCCCTTGTTCTGCCGATTTTCTTGTAACCACGTTGTTTGCTCTCACAGGAGAAACTTTTTGCAAGTAAAAATAGAACGGAGTGTTCTCTAGGGAAAAGGTTGAAGATTGACATGCTTCCTGAGATTGAGAAGGAACATAAGGTACATAAAAGTGTTTTCTGATGGGAACTCTTATTCTTGTTGGTATTATTATTGTTATTGTTTTTCCCCCAATCTGTATTCTCTAGCGGATTCTGCAGTGTACTTTGTTTTTCTGCTGAAAGGAAGTTTATGTTATTTTTGCTGTGATTGGGTGATAAACGGACCTTCCATTTCATTTGAACAGAGGAAAGAGAGGTTGCTGAAGAAGCAACACAGACAGGCTCTTCTTCTAGATAATTTTTACAACGTGGATGGGCTTGCTCCAGGGCGCTCCCTACGAGATAGAAAACCTGTTACTTACACTTTTGGTAAGAGCTACAAAGGTTAACCTATTCATTTTGTTCTTGGGTAATGTTAATGTTCGCTTCTTAAGGTGGATTGTCAATCTGGTTATGTTATGTTATTTATTTATTTATAGAAATGCGTAGAATATGCAATTCATGTGATGGGAAGTGAATGCATCTAACTTGTGCTCATTTTCTTTAAATTTCATTTGACTCCAATTGTGAATGTGAGGCACCTATAGAATTCACACGTTCAAGTTCTTTTCAATTGTGAGATTTCTTGACCTTGCAAGCTTTTTTTCTCGCCATGTGTGATCATATGGCATTTATTTGGGTAGATACTGTGTACATGTCTTTTTCAATTTTCTTATGAAAAGCTTCATCGATCTTTTTGAGATTAATCTATTTATTTTCCTCATCCATAAGCCTTCGCAATATGTTGGTGTTTCTCCACGGATTATTGGTCTGTCAAGATTGTTTGATGATCTGAGAAGTGTGTATTACTGGAATTCTTCTAGTGTTGGTGGTTCTGAATTGATAAATAATAAAAGCCCTTTATGATTTCTCCATACCCGACTAATGGGACCTAATTGAACTCCCTTAGAGGTTTCTAAGATGAGTAGGGGATTGAATTGGACGATTTTTCCCAAATAAATTTGCTTCAGATACGTGGTGAAGTAAAATTCATTTTTAGTAAATAAATTACTTTTTGATGATCATGTGGCAGGACGGTGTTGTGGTGAATGTTTATACTTCCTGATGTCTCATTTCTTAAATCTATATATGATTTGATCGTTCTCAAATTACGTTGCAGATGATTATGATCGATCCATCAACGAGGCAATCAAGATAACCAAGTATGAAATGCCCAACTGTTTATACCTCCTTACTAGCCCTCTCTCTCTCTCACTCTGGCAGGATTTTCTCTGGACTATGTACCAACAATTGTTGACAATTCTTATTCTTCTATTCAGACGGAAACAGCCATCTCCAGAGCCTTTACATAGAAGAGAAGGAGGTTCAAAACCTGATGGGTTCACTAATGGTAGATGGAGTGGTCCTTCATATGCTCAGCATGTCGGTTTTAGTGCTCTATCTCCGAAATCACCCGATTTTGATGATGCTGATGAAGATAATAGATCTGATCCATTGGATAGAAGGTGCGCTCCCCCCCCCCCCCCCCCCCCCCCTACTTTTTCATGGTCTCTAATCCCTTGATGTCCAAAAGCTCTGGCATATTAATCACTCCATATTGACATGTAGCAATCGGCGAAGGCAGAGGCCTCAACGCTATTCCGAAAGAGAGTTTGTAGAAGCGGTTTCGGATAATGAAGCAGACTTTGATAGTGATGATGACATAATGGGAGAGGCTATATATGATGAGGAATATTTGAGGAAGCGTAAACAGAGGAGGAAATTTTCCAGTAGCTCTGAAGGAGATGAGGAGTATCATTGGGATGATGAAAATGCTGAAGAGGAGGAAGAAGAGGAGGAAGAAGAAGAGGACTTGAGTATGAGCGATGATAGCGATGAGCCCCAGAAGTTCCAGAAATTGCCAGGCCGTACTAGGAGGGAAACTAAGTTGAGGTCTGTTGACGAGCTTCAATCAGGTCTAAGACGGAGTAAGAGGTCCACCAGAAACAGAATCAATTACCGGCAGTATGAGCTGTCAGAATCTGAAGGGGAGCCTACAAAACGTGAAAAGGCAAATGAATCTGATGAGCAACCAAATGCATCAGATGAACAACCAAATGCGTCGGATGAACGCTCAGAAGACGCTAGTGAGAACGGGGAGTTTTCGATGGCGAGCCAAGATTCTGATGGCAATGATGATGGCCAAGAAATGAAAGCTGGTCAGCCTGTTGAAGGTTACCCTGAGACAGTAGCGAAAGAAGAGCAAAACCCCCCTCCTGAAAAATCAAATAGCCTGGGCCAAGAAGAAATTGAAGGAATACGGAAAAGACGCTTTCTTGATCTAAATGAGATCGCCACCGGTGACCTAAATGAGATTGCCCCCAGTGACCTTAATGAGGTTGCTGCTGGTTCAAGCTTCGATGATGGTCCGAATACAATAATTAAAGATGATGATACAGATGACTTCTGAATCTTTCCACTCTACCTCGAAAGCAATGGTTTGTTTTCACCAGGAAGCCAAAAAAGTGTATGATATTAAAAATTTTTAAATTTTGTGATAAGCCCATGGAAGCAGTTATGGTCAGAGTTCTTCCATGGCATAATTTACGCAACTACCTTGGTGCATGATCTGCAGCCAGGGAGCGCCATGATGCGGAGAGTTATTTAGATTAGGTAGTCATTTTTTAGTGTGTCGAGATTCAAAAAAAAAAAAAAAAAAAAACCTGCAAAAGATGAATGAGAATTTGTTGGGAGTTCTTTAGTTCATCAGATCAATGTACAATAACCTTCAACTAATATTGTAACTGAAGTTGGGTTTAGATGAATGAGCCTCCCTGGTATCCCTTTCATCTCTTCATGAATTATCCGCTCCTGCGCAATCGGGTTGGTTTGGTCTGTTGATAAATTCATCAGGTCAGAAAACTTGTCTTATTTTACTGTTACGCGACCATCCTCCCACAGAAGGTAACTAATTTTTTTATCTGCTCATTTTGTTCTGTCCATTTTACCGGGTAATTAAGTTCGAATTTTATTCGTATTAACGTTCTTATTTTGTGTTTGCTTATGGATCAGAGTACCGACACTATTTGGGATATTGTTGATCTCTCATTTTTCACTCTTGCATAAATATCGTATTTCGTTGTGCATACACTAGTATGTGATGTGAGTTCACTTTTAAGTTGATTGAACAGCTTACTTGTACTGAATTTTTTACACTAGAGGGATGTGATTTACGGTATCGACATCTGAACCGATCTTTCAGGTACTAGGCCCTACCACATTTTGTTCATTGTACTGTTCCGCGAGACTTGGCCATGTCTATAAAGCCCAAGTTTTGAATAGGACAGAAGAATGCTTGTCATTCTCATTTTTAATTCAACTTGATAGTTGATACTTTGTCGTAGTTTAAACCATAGCTTATGTACACGTTATTCATGAACCGAAAAGACAAAAAACTAGAAACCCACCCATAGTTTCATGAAATAAAAGGTGTTCGGGTTTGTAGTTTAGTCTAGTTTTCCATTTTCTAAACTAACTTGTGGCTGAACGGCCTCTTCCGTGGTTGGCAGAATCGCTGTCAGACTCCTCGGCTTTCTTCTTAGCTGCGACTTCCTTGGCTTCTTCAAGAGCTTGAATCAGGTGAAAGAGACGTCTGTCTGGTTTATCTAGTGGTGACTTTGGCATGAGATTCTCCGCAACATCAGCAGGAGTCATATTCATTTCCTCGATCAAACTCTCAATTCTATCGAACATTTGATGCGTTTCGAGATTCGGATAGTTCTTGGTGGACACTTTGAACCCTTCAAAGCTGCAATAAGAAAGCTTGATATACTTGTCCATACGACCTCTTCTTATCAGTGTACCCGGTGCCATAGCTAATCGAGTAGCTCTAGAAGCATGTGTAAAAGCTCGTAACGAGGGACGCGATCTTGCTCTCGAGGATAATGAAATTATTCGTGAGGCTAGTAAATAGAGTCCTAAATTAGCTGCTGCCTAAGTATAGAAATAAATCAATTTTGAATTCAAAGTAGTGGATACTCGGTAATCCAGTAATCCAGTAATTACTTAACTGTTCCTTTACCAGCCTTTTACACTCACAAGACAACCAAAGCCCGTCTATAAGTTCAAAAGCCCTGAAAGAGTGACTTTGCTGCCGCTGCCGTTTCTTTCTCTCGCTTCTTTCTTTCCCTTATTGGACTTGTCCTTTTTTCTTCCTCGGAAGATTTCTCAGCATTCTTCTTTCTCTGACCTGTAAGATCGAGAGAACAGTGGATGTCCTCGATTACAATTATCGACTTACTTGTTGTCCCGATCAAAAGCCTCCGAAGCTCAGTGTTGTCCCTTACCGCCATCAGCTTAAGATCATGCGCGTCATAACCAAGCAAATTAGCTATGGTAGCAAGCATCGTCGACTTCCCCATCCCTGGTGGCTCGTAAAGTAAATACCTTCTTTTCCATGCCTTGCTGGCGTTTGCGTAGAAATCTTTGTTCCTACTAAACGCAACAAATCATCCATAATTTCCTCGTCTGTCTCTGGATCCAAAGCCATTGTTTCGTAGGTCACTGGATCTTGAAAACTATGTGGCTCCACGAACCTAACCAATGGCCACAGTTGCCGTAAAGTTTCCTTTGCCTGTTTCTCATCATGATTTCCATTCCTTCCTTCAGTTAATGGCTTATGTACTTCTCAGTCATCATCTCCCTGTATCTCTGGTGAAACTTGAGGTCATAAATCCTCTCATGCTTGTTGGAACTACCAGACCTTGCAGATGACACAATTTTTGTCAATGACCACAAATCCTCTACACCTGGAAATTCATCTGTCACGACCTCGTTGTCGTTAAGACTCAAAACCAAGGTGCTATCTTGATTTTCCATCTTGGCTCTGAGCTTCTTGGCACTCTTGATGCTGTTGAAGCTCAAGCATGCTTCTACTGCATCATAAGCTTGGCTATGCTTCTGGTACTCGCTGACGAACTCGTGGATAGAGATTTGAAAGTAGGGATTGTAATAGTGGGAAATGTGGCGAATTTCATAAGGCGAGTACTGGGAAATGACCGCCCACATGATCAAGAAGCTCGCTATGCTCGACCCCAGTGAAGCCCACACCTTGGTCATTGTTGCTGGCACCATTTTCAGATTCTGTGAAATGAGATGGAACACCCAAGTCATTCCAATTTTCACACTCAAACAAAGACGGCATAAATAGGTATATGTTTGTGAAATTTTATTTCTTTATGAAAGTAAGAAGAGAGAAGAAAAGGAAATTAATCTTAGAACAAAGAGAAAAGAGTCGGATACTTTGTGAAATGGGAGGAGAAATGAAGGCTATCATTATAAGCAAATTATAAAAACCGCGTCAAGATGCCAAACGTACACAAAGTTCAAACACGCAAAGATGTAAAAATATATATATATATATATATATGTGTGTGTGTTTTTTTTTTTGATGCACAAGGCACAAAAAAGCTTTGTCAATTTAGTGAAAAAATATATATGGATAAAAGATTAAGAGCCATGTGTATATACACGCGCGCGCACACATACATACATATACAGTAGCAAAGGGAATTTGCCTAAAATGACCATGTTTATGTTTATATTATATATATATATATATATGACTATGTATATGTAGCATGGTAGTGGCTTTTTAACCATGGAAAACTCACATTTTTATAACTATATATTTATTGTCCCCACTTGGTAGGCCAATGCTATGGTGGCTTTCCAAGAGGACTAAAGCTAGAAATACCGCTAACCTTTTGTTCTGTTTCTTTTCATTTTGGTTTGGAAGGTGACAAGAAATCGTGGGCATCTAATGATGTTCCTTTTTGGATGTTTGTGATCAGCTCCCATCATGCAATTGCCTTGCACTTTCTTATATAAATCTTTTTTTTTTTTTGTTTTTTTTTGTTTTTTGTTTTTTTTCATGGAGCAAGATTGAAAGCCATGAAATAGTCTTGTATTATAAATATAGTTATAGATTAATATGTGATTGCTTAAAAATCCAAACCGTTTTTAATTTTTTTTTTTAAATTTACATTATACTCATTTTTCTTTCTCCTCAACACCTATTCATTTTTCATTCTCATTCCAACTGAATTTTTTCATTTCGAGACAGAGTGCCAAATGGGACTAAATCTACGAAGAAAAATAGGAATCTAGAGAAAGATGGAATTGGGGACAAAGATAACAAGATAAACTTAACTAAATCAGTACTAATAAACAAGATAAATATAATCTTTTACGTTCAAAATTAAAAACGAAAAATAATAATATCTTAACAGATAAATAAACAATTCAAATTCCAAAAATCCTATTTCTTGTTCTTCATCAATTAGTCACTTTCTCCCCAATAAAACAAGTCGAAGTTGATCACGTGGGCCTTCGTGAAACCATTCATCTTTTCCTGAAGAGTAGATTCCCAGGACAACTTTCTTTTTTTAATTTTATCGACTATGACCATCGTCCTTCTATAAGTTGTTATGGAATCTTTTTTTTTTTTTTTTTTTTTTTTTTTGGTGGTTCTGAAATGCGATCACATTATGTACTACTGTATAAGTATCTATGCTGTACGATCCAAAATTGTGTCTAGTTTTAAATCAGAATATTGAAATATTAATCTAGAGATTAAAACAACTGTATTAACCGAAAATGAAAAAAGATAATTCCTATAATAGAAATTCCCATGCTTATAAGATATATCTTTTATAGGCAAAGTATTCTGTTCAATGATCACCATCTGGCACATGTAACATCAAGACTAATATCTTGTAAAACTAACTCATTAATGTGTAACATTTCTATTTGATACTGGTCACTTCTAGTAAAAATTCAAAAATGTAGCATGGTTTATATAACGTTATATAACATTATATGAAATAGACCTGTGCAAATGTCAGATGGTAGTTTCATCTATATATATATTTTTATATAGAAAGAATCATTCTTACTATGAAAAATGATAAATTGCCCTAGTATAATCTTAGAGAAATGCCTTTTTATCTGGCTTAGAAAAGTGTTTATTGTTTAGTCTCAACCCCTCTTTTTATGAAGAAGAGATTCTTCTGAAAAGCTGGACTACGTGAATCAAATATCAGATGTTTCTTGTTCCGCAAGTTATTTTGTTGTAGGAGTGAGAATAAAGCCATTGGTGAATCATAATTTGGCTTCAGATGTGACCAAATTCTCATAGAAAACATTGAGGAAACAATAAAATGGAGGATATTCTTGTCAAGTTTTAGTAGTATTGAAGATTCATTTTATGTCTGCATAAATCCCAACTACTCAGCTTTAGTCTTCCGACATTGGAAACAAAGGACATAATTGAAAAGAAATTCATCATACTGACTTGACAACAGAAAACAAGCACTAGATATCAGAAAATTCTAAGAGAAAACTATATATAGCCTATATATAAATGCATATAGTACTGTTGGGATGCTAGTTCACACTGGTTTTTCAGTCTCTTTCTCATCCTGTGACTGAACTGCCTCTTCCTTCTCTTGTGCTTCCTTTGCTTTCTTCTTCTTCTCGCTGCTTCCTTGGCTTCTTCGAGAGCGCGAATCAAGTTCGAAAGACATTTCTCAGGATCATCTCGTGGCGATTTAGGCACGAGGTTCTCCGCAATATCAGCAGGAGTGATATTGGTCACCCCCATCAAATTCTCGATTTTATCAAACGTTTGATGTGTCTCAAGGTTCAAGTAGTTCTTGGCAAGCACTTTGAACCCTTTGAAGCTGCAATAAGAAAGCTCGATATGCTTGTCCATCCGACCGCTTCTTATGAGTGCAGGGTCCAACTTATCCACATAATTGGTAGTGAACACAATCACTCTCTCACTCCCACAACAAGACCAAATCCCATCAATGAAGTTCAGTAGCCCTGAAAGCGTGACTCTGCTGCTTCCGTCTTCCTTCGGCACTTCTTTCCTTTCCTTCTTCGGCTCATCGGTCATATCTTTGTCTTCCTCAGAAGATTTCTCATCTTTATTCTTCTTCCTCTGGCCTGTAAGATCAAGAGAGCAATCAATATCCTCTATCACAATTACCGACTTATTAGTCGTCTCGATCAAAAGCCTCCGAAGCTCGGTGTTGTCCCTCACGGCCGTCAGCTCAAGATCGTACACATCATAATTCAGCAAATTAGCCATTGCAGCCACCATGGTTGACTTCCCCGTCCCCGGCGGTCCATAGAGCAAGTAGCCTCGTTTCCATGCCTTGCCAGCTCTCTGATAGAACTCTTTGTTCCTGCTAAAGGCCAACAAGTCCTCAACAATCTCCTCTTTCTTCTCGGGATCCAACGCCATTGTTTCGAAGCTCGCAGGGTGCTCAAACACTATGTGACTCCATATACCGCTCGACATCTTACTAGAAGAGCCAGGAATATTAGTATAAAGCTTCCTCTGCCTGTTTCTGGTTCTGATTTCTTTTCCTTTCTTCATGACATGGTCCAAATAAGAGTTGGTGATTAGCTCTCTATGCTTCTTGTTAAAAACGAGCTTGTAAAACCGCTTACCCCGCTCGGGATAACACGTCCGTGATGACACCGGAATTCTTCTCAAACCCCACCAGACTTGTGTACCTTCAAACTCATCCGTCACTTTCTGAGACTCATCCATACTCAGAACCAAGTTCCCACCATCGTTCTCCAAGTCCGCTCGAAGGCGGTTGGCGTCTTTGGACGTGATCGAGCTCAGATACAATTCGGCCAAGACGTAGCCCTCGCTGCGCTTGAGGCGTTCCCCGGTGTACTCGTGGATGCAGAGCTGGATGTAAGGGTTGAAGTGGTCCTTGAGCCGTCGCTTTAGCATCTTAATTACATGGCGAACCTCGTACGGAGAGTACTTGCAGATGATGGCCCAAGCAAACATTAAGCTGGCTATGGTTGAGCTCAGAGTTGCCCATCTCTCGGCCATTGTTGCAGACACCATTTGCCGGCTGTTCCCTGGTTTTGGGACTGCTGAGAGGCTTCTGGTTTGGGCCTTTCCATGGCTGTAGCGGTTTATGAAAGCTAGGAAAGTGGGATCAAAGAGAAATGCATCTCAAAACAGAATTACAGATTTAAACAAGTTTAAAAGAAGCGATTTTAGTAGACAATAAGTAGAGAATTGGAAGGTGAGGTGGGGTGAAATGAAATTTATGAGCAAACAAGTAACAAAACCATCTCACAAACCTTATTAATCTATAGACACTTATAATAAAAGTTTTTGTTTTTGTTTTTTGTTTTTGCCCTTTTCTTTTGGTAGTTGAACCTGTCTATGCTTGATCTGCGAATGAAGGTGGGCCAGAAATTACCTAATTCATTCGTCTTGTCCATTGACTTATGCTGTGCTAGTTGTGACAATCTCCTAGTCTTCTACTTCTTCTTCTATTCTTTTTTTTTTTTGGGAACAAATTATAAAAGGGAATTTTTATAATAGAACTTTTTATTTTGCATTATTAGTAGCAACTGGTGTTTTAATAATTAAATTAAATCACACCGTTAAAATATTTAATCTAACGATGAAAACGATAGTATTTAAAAACAGTTCCAACCATATAGAAATTCCCATGCTTATAAGATAAGTCTATATTGATAAAGTCTTTTGTCCGGCAGTCATACAGTCTGACACATGTAATATCATTAATATGTAACATTTTCTATTGATGTTAGTCACTTATAGTAAAAGTTTTGAAATGTATTAGTTACATATAAAGTTATATTACTCTTTTTAAATTAAAAAAAAAAAAAAAAAACTTAATGGTTATATGAGCCCAAAAAAAACCAAAAAAAAAAAAAAAAAAAAATCTATCAAACCCACAAGGCTTCCGTGTAGTAGATTCATCCATATATTCATACAAGTAGTGAAAAAGTTAATCTTATCATGAACATTGATAAATTGCCCTCATATAAGCTTAGGGAAAAGCCTTTTTCACCACATGAGTGATGTTATTTTCTGGCTTAGAAACATCTTGAAGTCTCAGCCCTCCTTTTATGAAGAAGAGATTCTTCCGAACATCTTCACTATGTGATACAAATATTAGTTGTTCCGCAAGTTATTTTGCAGCAGGAGAGAGAATAAATTACAATTTGGCTCAAAATGTGACCAAATTCACATCGAAAACGTTAAGGAAAAATAAAATGGAGGACATTAAGTTTTAGTAGTATTGAAGATTCATTTTAGGTCTGCATAAATCCAAACTACTTAGCTGCAGTCTTCCAACATTGGAAATGAAGGACATAATTGCAGACTAATTCATCGTACTAACTTGACAACAGAAATACGCACTAGATATCAGAAAATTCTAAGAGAAAACTAAATATATATATATATATGTATGTATGTATGTATGTATGTATGTAAACACGCACACACATATAGTACTGTTGGGATGCTAGTTCACTCTGGTTTTTCAGTCTCTTTCTCATCCTGTGGCTGAACTGCCCCTATCATCTCTTGTGCTTCCTTTGCTTTCTTCTTCTTCTCCGCTGCTTCCTTGGCTTCTTCGAGAGCACGAATCAAGTTCGAAAGACATTTCTCAGGATCATCTCGTGGCGATTTAGGCACGAGGTTCTCCGCAACATCAGCAGGAGTGATATTGGTCACCCCCATCAAACTCTCGATTTTATCAAACGTTTGATGTGTCTCAAGGTTCAAGTAGTTCTTGGCAAGCACTTTGAACCCTTTGAAGCTGCAATAAGAAAGCTCGATATGCTTGTCCATCCGACCGCTTCTTATGAGTGCAGGGTCCAACTTATCCACATAATTGGTAGTGAACACAATCACTCTCTCACTCCCACAACAAGACCAAATCCCATCAATGAAGTTCAGTAGCCCTGAAAGCGTGACTCTGCTGCTTCCGTCTTCCTTCGGCACTTCTTTCCTTTCCTTCTTCGGCTCTTCTTTCCTTTCCTTCTTCGGCTCATCGGTCATATCTTTGTCTTCCCAGAAGATTTCTCATCTGTATTCTTCTTCCTCTGGCCTGTAAGATCAAGAGAGCAATCAATATCCTCTATCACAATTATCGACTTATTAGTCGTCTCGATCAAAAGCCTCCGAAGCTCGGTGTTGTCCCTCACGGCCGTCAGCTCAAGATCATACACATCATAATTCAGCAAATTAGCCATTGCAGCCACCATGGTTGACTTCCCCGTCCCCGGCGGTCCATAGAGCAAGTAGCCTCGTTTCCATGCCTTGCCAGCTCTCTGATAGAACTCTTTGTTCCTGCTAAAGGCCAACAAGTCCTCAACAATCTCCTCTTTCTTCTCGGATCCAACGCCATCGTTTCGAAGCTCGCAGGGTGCTCAAACACTATGTGATTCCACATACCGCTCGACATCTTACTATAAGAGCCAGGAATATTAGTATAAAGCTTCCTCTGCCTGTTTCTGGCCCTGATTTCTTTTCCTTTCTTCATGACATGGTCCAAATAAGAGTTGGTGATTAGCTCTCTATGCTTCTTCTTAAAAACGAGCAGGTAAAACCGCTTACCCTGTTCGGGATAATACACCCGCGACGACGCCGAAATTCTCCTCAAACCCCACCAGACTTTTGCACCTTCAAACTCGTCCGTCACTTTCTGAAACTCATCCATACTCAGAACCAAGTTCCCACCATCGTTCTCCAAGTCCGCTCGGAGGCGGTTGGCGTCTTTGGCCGTGATCGAGCTCAGATACGATTCGGCCAAGACGTAGCCCTCGCTGCGCTTGAAGCGTTCCTCGTGTGCTCGTGGATGCAGAGCTGGATGTAGGGATTGAAGTAGTCCCTGAGCCGTTGCTTAAGCTTCTCAATTATGTTGCGAACCTCGTACGGAGAGTACTGGCAGATGATGGCCCAAGCAAACATTAAGCTGGCAATGGTTGAGCTCAGAGTTGCCCATCTCTCGGCCATTGTTGCAGACACCATTTGCAGGCTGTTCCCTGGTTTTGGGGCTGCTGAGAGGCTTCTGGTTTGGGCCTTTCCATGGTTGTACGGGTTCATCAAAGCAAGGAAAGTGGAGATCAAAGAGAATTGCATCTGAGAATTAGAATCACAGATTAAAACAAGTTTAAGTGTAAGTGATTTCTAGGCAATATTGAGTAGAGAATTGGAAGGTGAAATTAAATGAAATCAAATCAAATTTATGAGCAAATGAGTACTGAATCCATCTCATGAACCTTATAAATCTGTAGACACTTGTGAAACAAGTTTTTTTTTTTTTTTTTGGTTTTTGTTTTTGAACTTTTTCTTTTCCGTAGTTGACCATGCCAATGCTAGACTTGCAAAGGAAGGTGGGCCAATTCATTTGTCGTTTCAATTGACTTTTATGGTGCGAGTTGTGACATGCTTTAAGTCTTTCTTTATTTCTTCCTTTCTTTTTTTCTTTTTTTACCTTTTTGGGCATATTACAAAAGGAAATTTCTACCATAGAATTTTTCATTTCATATTATTAATAAAAACTATTGATTTAATTGTTGAATTAATCCTTTTCCAAAAAATTTTTTTTTGTTGAATTAGTTTTTTAGCGATCTAATTTATGACTAGAGCAATTATATGTTACACATTATAAATTTTTAAGATAGATATTTATCAATCAAACCATTATTATAGAAGGACGCTATA
Organism: Ficus microcarpa; assembly: GCA_025413485.1. Classification (NCBI taxonomy): domain Eukaryota; kingdom Viridiplantae; phylum Streptophyta; class Magnoliopsida; order Rosales; family Moraceae; genus Ficus; species Ficus microcarpa. The sequence continues at coordinate 148,415 of JAINRI010000551.1, read as the reverse complement.
AAAGCCAAACATTATTTTATTACTGATATTAACCTGTACTTGACTTTAATATGCCAATGACACTTTCTGAATAAGAAAAAAATTGAAGGGATGGAAAATATTATGTGTAGTCACGTGTTTGATGTTTTTATTTTTGAGAAATCTGATTTCATTTTTTAAATAGGCTAACGATTTTATTTTTTCTTAATTGAAGAAAAGTTATTGCCACACTTAAAATTCCGGGGACAAATCGATCCTAATAATAAGGTTTAAGAGGGAATTCTTGTAATTTTGCTTGTGTGTGTGCAGGGATGAAATAGCTCGCTCAGTGTCTTTAAAAAAATTGTTAGTTTGTCCCTATTTGTCTTGTCTAGTCCTTCTGATTTTTTTTTCCCCTATTTCAAGTTTTTTCCAAATAGATCTTCCTACATCTATATATAAACGCTGGTTTATCAATAATACACAAGAAAAGTATTTTGAATTATTGATTTATTGGCAAAGATGACTTAGAACCAATTGTTCACTATCTAATGGATTTTTCCGTTCTAATACTCCATCTGAGAGTTATCAAAGCTACATTATTTATTTTTTAGTTCCTTAGTGTTTATTTTAAATTAAAAACAAAAAAGTGTGCAGACTCATGTGACAGTGGTGGAGAGTGACATACTTTCTTTGTTCAAAGTTGGGGTTAGGTGAAGGACTGACTGACTGACTATAATACCAATTTTTTTGCGTGAAATTTGGATTCTTTTCGACAGATATATCATGGGTATATTAGGAATTGTACTTTTTGATAAACGATTAGGAATTCTATTTTTATTATATATTTAGATACTAATATTTTAATTATTAGATAGATTAATTTTTTAAAAGTCAGATTCATTATTGATAGCAGTTCATCGTCATGGGTTACGAATTTTTAATGTGAAGACTTATAAATATTAACACAACAACTTCTACTATTTTACCCCCAAAAAAAAAATCTACTAGTAGGATAAAATATAATTCCTAATGTAACTTTTTCCTTCATTTAAAGGTTCAACTTGTTTAGCATGTATATTTCAAGGTTCTGTTTGCCTTTTATATCTTTCGATGTCCAATCATCGTTCAAAGAAAATGGACTGAAAGTGTAATTGATTTGAAAATTCTTTGAAGTAAAAACAAAAAGTTGAATTCTCAAATTTTTTTTTTTTTGACACATGACCAGAATTGAGGTTTTCTTTTCTTTTCTTTTTTTTTTTTTTTAATTTTTTTTGGGACAAATTTTATTTTTGCGGTCTTAAATATTAATACCTTTGGATAAATTGTTAATGATATTTCTTTAGCAGGTTATGAGAAATTAGATACTCTACGTTAATTTGTAACACAAATTTTATCTATCAAATTACGTGAATAATTGAATTCTACAAGTAGGGTATGAAACAACAAAATTCTCTCTCTCTCTCTCTCTCTTCCCCTATTCTTTTGTCTTGAAAGAGATTGCTGTTATTCTCCATCTGAATTGCCTGTCCTTTTCCTGAGTGGCTTGGTGGTCTTAAACTGCATGAGGTGTAAAACAATTCTACCAAATTTCTTCCTCTAACCACATACATAAAAAAGATGTTGCTTAATTTAGAGGCTTGTAAAGAAGTTAATTCCATTCAACGGTTTTCTTCTGAAATGCTAGAGTATATATCTACTTATTTATTTATTTATTTTTGAGGTAGTGTATCTACTAAATTGGTATTAGAATCAATGAGATAATATATACTCTTACAAGACGTCACGTGGCACTTTCAGCACTCATTACATAGTGTTTTGTTTTTGTTTTTGGTTTGGTTTTGTTTGGTATTGTTTGTTTTTGTTTGTTTGTTTGTTTTTTTTTTTTTATAATTATTTTGGCTTTATTTTACTTGATTTGTCTATTCTGCACATGCAAGCGTATGTTTTCAACTAGTATTATAAAAAATGCTTTTGTTTCTTGATCTACTCATTAACCCCACCTCAATTTCACCACTAAAAACATGACTTTAAAGGAGCTCGCAATACAATAGGGTGCTTTTAGTAAAGGAAGAACATCAAAAGCAAGTATGTTAATATTTATACATTGAGAATGCAAGTATGATATTGTTGGCTTTTTTCGTTGCATTTCAGGTGCGGTTGTAATGTATGTTTCATGAGCTCAAATAAACAGTTTATCCTTGTCAGATTTTCAATAGTTGTTCGGTCGGAATTTTGACATAATTGGATGGAATGTTTTTTTTTTTTTTTTGGCAGAAATTCAAACTAAGAGAATTAATTTACACACTTTGAAGTTTGGAAGGCCGGTGGACCAAATAGCGTGTTTGATTAGAGAGACATAGAGGGAAAGAGAGGGGTGAAGGGAAATTAGCGTCAACGATCCGATGTTTGATGGGAAAGAAAAGAGGGGACAGAGGAAAAGTGGAAGGAGAAAGTCTCCGTCTAGACCTATCAAATTGAATCATTCCATTAATTAAAAAATTCAATAAATCCATTCACATTATAGTTCCAACAAAAATAAAATTATTAACAAATAGTAAAATAAGTAATATATTAGTCACACAAATAACAATCATCAGTGGTTTTAATTGTTTTTCCTAATTAAGAGATAAGATGAAAAATTGCTATAATCCTCTCTATTCTTCGCGTTCCTCTATTTAACTCTTTTCATCCTTCTTGGGTTCACGGACATCTAGGTTTCACGAAGGGGTTGGGTTGTGGTTTCTTAACTGCAATTGAGTTTCCCATGGGGAAGATGGGGGGGACCTGCCTGGGTTTTGAAGCGGGGATGACAAGGAAAAGACCGATGGCGCACTCATCGGGTGGTGAGGGGCTGAAAACAGCGAGCGCGCAAGGGGTAATGGGCAAGGAGCTGATGAGGGCAGATGTGATTTGGGAGGTCCCAAAGTTTTGCTACTGAAATTTTTTTTCTTTGTTTTTTAGGGAAAGGTTTTCTGATAATGATAGGGTTTTGAACATTGTTTTAAAATCAAGGGTTAAATTAAAGCACAGTTAAATGGATGGCTAAGATTATTTTGGATATTCTTGTCCTTCAACATTAAAAATTAACAGAATTAAAGTGATATATGGAGTTTTGACATTAATCAATGAGGTGTCTTTGTTATTTGTACAAAATATGTGTCTACACAAGTATGAGTAATGCAATTTGTATGAAAATATATATGTACACACACATATATATGTATATATAGTGCTTAGCACAGTGATAACGAATAGAGCTCTTCTTTTAGTAAATGGGTGCTAAGAATGAGTTGGTCACTTTCTCCCTAATTTATTAAAAAAAAAAAAAAGAACAAACGACAGTCATCCACCACTAAAATTAAACTAAACTAAACTAAAGCAACTCCAACGTGAGGCCATGTTCTACCCCATTTTGTTTCATTTTGTTGAAAAATATATTCAAAGGACGAAAACAATTAATTTTCTATGGGTATTTCTTTAGAGTAAATGTGCTTTTTAATTCCTTTGATTTTGACCACCTTTTATATCTTAATTAAGGGATTCTCTTTTTAAGAGTTAGTATATTACATTTGAGGACCATTCTTATCCGTTTAAATTATATTAAATGTCTAGGTTAGCAAAAAAATATATATACATATATATATATATCAAATGTCTTTCTACGTTATGACTCGTGAAAGAATAATCTGGTAGATTAAAAAATTAAAAAAAAAAACTTGATCACGCTAGTGATGAAATTGTTTGGCTTAAATTCAAGTTTGGTTTGTGCCATTAAAGGGTTTCTTTTTCTTTTTATAAGAACGGTATAGTTATGTTTTTTTATTTCTAAAAAGGGTAATCAACAACAATTTGTTCTTTCGAATTAAAATGGATTTCTTTTTTGGTCCTGTATTTCTTTTATTTATAACAAGGGTAATCGACAACAACTGGTTCTTGCCCAACGAAATATTTCACGAGAAAATTTGTGATTTTTCTCAAGGAAACAGTTGTTTCGGTTCGGGAGAAAAACTTTTCTGACGACGTTTTTACGACAACTTGCCCACAAAATTTTGATTTTTCCTTGACACAATTTATTATTATTATTATTATTATTATTTTCTCGTAGAGGTTTCGTGCTTGTTAGAAAGATCACTTTCCAGTACAATGTTATCTTCTTGTGCTAAATTTGTCAAATATTTATATTTGATAGCAAAAATTCACCAAGTATATATAGCAAATGATTGATATATTAATCTTTTCATTTGATCATAATAATATTATTATTTTTAATTTATTTTTAAACTAAAATTTCAGAACTTAAAGATTACAACAAAAGTTAAATGTAGTATTTAAAATAACATTACGTGTTAAAGTACAGATAATAACATAACAAATATGTCATAATTATCAGACACGTTAATTTTATATAGTTTGATGTTATTGATATTTGTATCGGAAATCACATCACCAAATTAAATACAAGAGGAGACTGCTAGTGCATTGTAAAATACATCTTCTAGAAGAACACTCTTACAGATCAAGCATTACATAAGCTTCTGAAGAAGAGTAAATATTTGGAACTAAATAATATAAACGCAGAACCAAGTTTACCATGCATCATTCTTTGCCTCCACACCCAAAAACATGTCTAATATATATGTAATACCAATTATAAGATTCCAAAAAATACAAAGCTCATGAAATTATTTTCTAACTTAAGAATCATAAGAAAAATTTGCACAACTTCTTCAAATTAGTGGATAGAAAAAAGCTACATATGCTAATACTATACAATTAACAACGTTAAATATCCTGGTTAATTTCACTCTGGTTTTTGAAGTACTACTGCCTCTTCCTTGCTTGGTTCAACCTCTTTCGCTTCTTCCTTGGTCTCCTCAAGAGCTTGAATCAAGCCAGAGAGACACCTCTCCGGATCATCAACCAACGATTTCGGCATGAGGCTCTCCGCGACCTCCGCGGGAGTGATCTTAACCTCCCCCATCAAGCTCTCAATTTTATCAAACATTTGATGAGATTCAATACACAAGTAGTTCTTGGCAAACACTTTGAACCCTTCAAAGCTACGATAAGAAAGCTCAATGTGTTTGTCCATTCTTCCCCTCCTAATCAAGGCAGAGTCCAACTTCTCCACATAATTTGTTGCAAAAATAATCAACCTCTCACCCCCCACAAGCTGACCAAATCCCATCAATGAAATTCAGAAGCCCTGAAAGTGTAACCTTACTAATCCCATTATTTCCATTATTATCACAATTTCCCTCTTCTTTTTCTTCTTTTCTTTCCTTACTACCAAACCCATATTTTTTTTCCTCCCTAGAAAATTTCTCACCCTTTTTCTTCCTCTGACCAGTGAGATCAAGAGAGCAATCAATATCCTCAATGACAATAATGGACTTACTAGTGGGCTCAATCAACAACTTCCACAACTCGGCATTATCCTTCACGGCGGTCAACTCGAGATCATACACGTCGTAGCTCAGCAGATTGGCCATTGCAGCCACCATGGCGGATTTTATGGTCCATAAAGCAAGTAGCCTCTTTTCCATGCCCTCCCAGCTCTCTCATAAAAATCCTTGTTCCTCCTAAAGGCCAACAAGTCCTCAACAATCTCCTCGTTCTTCTCGGGATCCAATGCCATCGTTTCAAAGCTCGCAGGGTGCTCGAACACGATGTGGCTCCACTTACCGGTACTCGACGACTTACTAGAACCAGTTACATTAGTGTTAGAGCTTTCTTTGACTGCTGTTTGTCCTAAATTCTTTGCCTATCTTCATGACATGGTCCAAGTAAGACTTGGTGATAATGTCTCTATACTTCTTCGGAAAAGTGAGCTTGTAAGACCTCTTTCCTTGCCTTTCGTACATGTACTTTGTTGATACCTATACCTTAGCTCGTCTCAAACTCCACCAAACTTTCACACCTTCATTTTCATTTGTCACTTGATGATAATCATCCAAACTGAACACCAAATTCCCGTCATCGTTCTCCATTTCCGATCTTAGTCTATTGGCGTTCTTCGACGAGATGGAGCTCAGATAAGCCTCGACAAGTGCATATGCTTCACTACGCCTCGGACGCTCCTCAGAGAACTCGCGGATGGTGATTCTGATGCAGGGGTTTAAGTAGTCCTTCAATCTTTGCTTGAACTTGTCGGTCAAGTGGCGAACGTTGTAAGGACCGTACTGGCAAACGATTGCCCAGGCGAACATGATGCTCGCTGCGGTTGAGCTTAGTGCAGCCCATGTCTCGGCCATTGGCGCTGGAGGCACCACTTGCAGGCTCTTTCCCGTGGCTCTTGAGCCCTTGTTGGTTTGGCCCTTTGCATGGTTGTAACGACTTATGAAAGCCAGAAAAAGAGAAAAAAGAGAGAAACTCATTTAAAATGAAGAGAAAAGAGAATTAGGACTAGAAATTCGAACAGAAACAAAAAAAAAAAAAACAAAAAAAGAATTCATGAGCAAATGACTTGAGCCATCAGAAAGTAGGTACAGCATTCCATTTTTTGTATTTTATTCACAAATAGTTCTTATGTGGTAGTTTGTTGTTGTTGTTGTTTTTTTTTTTTTTTTTTTCTTTTTCTTTTATTATTATAGTTATTATTAATTGCTAGATTTGGCTATAGGAAGGTGAGCTAGAAGTTACTTAAACTAGTTGTATTTTTCCGAACTTGGCTTATATAATGTAACACGGCTTTCCCATTCTCGTGATGTGAAGTACATCACAGATACATATGTATATATATGTCTGTATATATGTATGTATATAATGGCTTTCTATGCAGACCAAAGGTTGCAGTCCAAGAATTTTCAGACTCATGCCAGCAAGGACAACAGCAAAGGAATTTCCTTCAAAATTGTCTGAATGCAAGTGTTTGATAAAGAATGATATATATATATATACATATATATTGTTAAACCACGTTTTATATTGCACATGGACTGGCTTTTTGACGACAGCTAGCTATATTTCAAATTGTATTCTTGAGGTCCCCTACTAAACAGGCTAATAACACTGGTTTTCAAGATGATTAAGCCCAAGAGGAAACTACTAATTTTTTATTTGTTATTTGGTTTTGTTTGGCAGGTGTCAGCGTCTGGGAATTTTTCTTTGTAAAATTTTTTTAGGGTATGTTAATTATGATGTTCGTCCACCCCATATGCACTAACACTAAAGCAATTATTACTGAAGTCAAAACCTACATGCTTCTCTTAGAAGACGGACTATTCTTCTCTATATTTTCTTGTCACCTTTGTATTCATAAACGAGATCAAGAGAAAAACTCATAATTTCGAAGTTAGACTTTTACTTTCTTATTCTACATGTAAAATAACAAGAACAGGAACATCAACAACAACAACAATAATAATACTAATAATTATATTGTTAATAATTATATGTAATCCTAAACAAGCCCTTATACTAAACCCAAGTTGAGTTGGTTAGATTCTATCTTGGAAATTATTGTACAACAAATTTTATTGTTTGACAAAAAAAATACAGAAAAGGAAATGTAGCAAAATTCCGAAGATGTCCTCTCTCTCTCTCTCTTTTAATGAATGGTGAGAGAAGATAACTGATAGAGTAATTGGCTTAAATGGTTCATGAACTATTTAACAGATGACACTTTGGTCCCTGATATATATATTATTTTTGCCGTGCTAATCCTAAATTCTCTAAAAGGTGATGATTTGGTCATTTCCGTCCAATTCTGTTAAATATATAACGGAATGAGTCATATGCATTGCATGTGATCTAATTTGAGAGGGTATTTCAATAATTTAGTAATAATTGCAATAAAAAAATAAAAAAATCATTAAAAAAATTAAATTCTCTCTCTCTCTCTCTCTCTACATTTCTCAAACTCAGATCGATGCCATTGGTAGGGGACGGGGGGCGATCGGTGACGGAGAAGAAGGGGGGTGTGAGTTTAGCGACGGTCGTGTCAGGGGGAGCTAACCCAAAACTCTTTGGGGGGGGGGGGGTAAAAACCTAGATAGAGAGCTTTAAGGGGGGGAGCTGAAACCCGGATTGGAACAAGCGGCGTAAAGGTGGGAGCCAAAACCCAGATTGGAACGAGCGGCATAAGGGGGGGCAACTTTCTCTACTTTGGGTTTTTAGAATTTGGTTGGGGGGGGGGGGACAAACCCAGAATCCGATGGTTCAGATTCTAGGGTGGAGGGTTCAGATTTGTGGGGAGAGGGGGCAGTGGGTTTTGAGTTCAGATTTTAGGGGGGAAGGGTTCAGATTCCGGGAGGGATAGGCACTCGACGACGGCGAAGACCAAGGGGCGGACCCAAATCAATGTTTGCCCGGAGCGACAATTTCGTGAAGGGAAGCATCCACCCCAACGGTGTCACCATCATCACACTCGATCACCCCAAATGGCTCTAGGTTTGAGTTTAGTGGGTGGGTTTGAGTTTGGTGGGGGAGGGCGGCGATTAGTTTGAGTTCGGTGGGGGAGGAGAGGGCCTAGGTTTGAGTTTTCAGCTAGATCTGGCTTGTGTGGGAGGTGAGGCACTTGTGTTTGTCGGTAAAGGTGGGGGCCCAGCGACGAAAAAGACGAGGGTGGTCTCCGACATCCGACATCAGATCTTGGGGTTGAGGGTGGGGGCAGAGGCACAGTGGATGGGGGGTTCGGCGTCGAATCTGTTTAGGGGACGAAGGGGAGAGAAGGGCGAGAGAGAAAGACGGTCTCTCGGTCTCTGGCGTTGGATCTAGGGTGGTGACGGAGGGAGAGATAGCCAGTGTCGGACCTATAGGAGAGAGGGAGGGAGGGAAGGGGAGGGCAGAAAGAGAGCTCTCTTTCTTTTTTGGTTCTTTTAATTTTTTTAATTGATATGAATAAGGGTATTTTCATTTTTTTAGGGGTATTTTCCATTAAAAAAAAAGCACAAAATATGCTTCTCACGTGACCATTCCGTGAGATTTTTAACTGAAATGACCAAATCATCACCTTTTTAGAGAGTTTAGGGTCAGCACAAAAAAAAAAAAAAAAAAACAGAGACCAAAATGTCATCTTTTTAAGATTTCAAGGACCATTTAGACCAATCACTCTAAACGATATCAAGACCATGAAGTTGAAGATGTCAACTATATGCAATATGAGTGTTCCAATTAAGATACTAATAGTATGATCGGTTCACGATTACATATCACACTCTTTAAGATGATGAGTTAGACTTGAAGCTACTTGCTTCTACTTTGGCTTTAGACTAATAGTCAACACTTATAAATCCTTAAAAAAAAAAATTTAACTTCTTGACTCTAGTGGAACTTTGTTTTAATTTGGGCTGTCAAGGGGGCTTTTTGAAAATTCATCACCTAAAAAGGTTTAGTGAAAATTCTGGCCTAATAGATGGGTGTGAGATAATTGTACCTTTTTGCAACAAATAGTTGCTTGGCGAAGATTTATACCCCTAAATGCTATCTTTTAGCAACGACTCATATCGTCACTAAAGTATTTTGTGGCATTAAGGACACACTTAACATGCTTGTGCCCTTTTAAGCAACTACAATAGTGTCGTGGCCAACAAGCAGGTATTTATGGCGTTATAAGATTTGTTGAACAATGATATTTGTGAGATGAAAAAACAAGCTTAACCCCTTTTATAAGAATTTCTTTAAAAAAAATTAGTATTATGTAATCAATTCAGTTAGAATTTCTTTTAAAATTAAACTGAAAATGATTACCATGACTGCACTTAACTCTCTATTCTCCTATCAATTTTTAATGAAAATTTTAACATAAGACGAATTCAAAATTCAAGTTGTAAATTGGGAGTTTAAAAGTTTAAAAAAAAAAAAAAAAAAGTGAAGGCCCAAAAATTAGAGGGATGCATGTGACCATAATCTTAAAATTTTAATAGTACTACTAATGTTGAGCGCATAGATAATGAGCTATAAAAATTATGGTGATGGTCGGTCAGCACAAATTGCTTTTATATATGTTTATAAGGATGAGATGATCACTTTCTCCCTAATCAAACAAGATATATGTGTGCGTGTGTGTGTGTGTGTGTGTGTGTATAGACAATAAAATTAATCAACCCACCACTAAATCAAAGTATGTCACGTGCAACTATGTCCTACTCCAACCCCACATGTGTTTCTTGTTGTTGCAAAGTACATTCAGAAGACAAAAACAACTCATTTTCTTTTGGAAGCTTTAGAGCTTTTTTTTTTTTTTTAATTTTTAATTTCCATCGATTTTGACGACCTTTAATATCATAGTGGATTGCGACTTTAAGTTGTAATTTTAATATGAGTACATGTCTCTCCAACCATCTTCTAAAGGTTATGAAAGTCCTATTTGATGAATATTCACCATGACTCATTCTTATCCATTCAAGCTATATATTGTCTTCCTATGTCATGAAAAAGTAATGTCATAGAAATTCAAAGTGAAGCCTTTTAGACAAGGCTAGTGATGTAATTGTCTAGCTTAAAAAGAAACTTTTTTTTTTTAAAGAAAATTAGGTAAAGGGTCATGTTTTAAATACCTTCTTATAATTCTTTCCACTCAAATATTAAAATTGATAATTTTTGTGAGACAAGTTTGAGCTATACACCTTACACCTTAAAACAAAATTAACATAAAATTATCGCTAGTTTAAAAAATTTTCCTTTTCATAAGAAGGGTAATAGCTTCATTTTTTCTTTTTAATTTCTAAGAAGGTAATTAACAACAATGAATTCTTTTGAATCATAATCATTTTTGCAATTTACTCCTTAAATTAAATATTTGTGCAATTTAGCCGCTCTAAAAAAATGACAATTGTCCACCCTTAAAAAGAATAATGGGGTTACCTTTCCTAAAATGGGACTTTAATAGTTGATTAGAAGCAAAATTGAGGAAAGTTGAGATCGTTGATTGTAATTATTAATTTTATTTTACCATTATGCCCTTGAGGATAACCGCATAAAATTTGAATATGGTGTGCGCCGTGTGGACCCTAATCACAGTCGTATATATAATATAATATCATTAGGGATTAACTTGTAAAGGAATTTTAGTTTGAGCGTCAATGGGGAAAACTGAATATATATATATATATATATATATATATATGTATATACATCAACAAACATTCAAAAATTCGATCTTGGAAACTTAAAAGGCATTGGATAATATTGAAAGAGCATGAAAATAATTATAAGCTCCAAGACATTGCTCAATAACATTTCTCATTCGGACATTCAAGATAAAAATAGATCCGTTTACAACCACAGCCACCACAAGCTAGCTCTAAATGAAATGGTTGATATTTAATACTAATTTCTACTACTCTAACACAAACAAGGCAACATTCAATTTCCAAGTCTCACTCTGGATTCTCAAACCTGATCTTTATCACCTTGCACATGAATCTGTTCATCAATCTCTTTTGCTTCTTCATCTTTCCCCTTAGCCTTTTCCGCCACCGCGACCGCCGCGTCTTCCCTGGCCTCCTCGAGAGCTAGAATCAAGCGAGAGAGACAACTCTCCGGGCCATCAACCGGCGATTTCGGCATGAGAGTCTCTGCAACGTCCGCGGGAATGATCTTAACCTCCCCCATCAAGTTCTCAATTTTATCAAACATTTGATGAGACTCAATCCCCAAGTAGTTCTTGGCAAGCATTTTGAACCCTTCAAAGCTACAATATGAAAGCTCAATGTGTTTGTCCATTCTGCCCCTCCTAATCAAGGCAGGGTCCAATTTATCCACATAATTTGTTGTGAACACAATCAACCTCTCTCCCCCACAAGCTGACCAAAGCCCATCAATAAAATTCAAAAGCCCTGAAAGAGTCACCTTACTAATCTCATCATTGCCATTTTTACTACTATTTCCCTCTTCTTTTCTCTCTTTACCAAAAATCCCATCATTTTTTTCTTCCTCCTTAGAAGATTTCTTACCCATTTTCTTCCTTTGGCCAGTGAGATCAAGAGAGCAATCAATATCCTCAATGACAATAATGGACTTACTTGTGGTCTCAATCAACAGTTTCCTCAACTCGGTGTTATCCTTCACGGCGGTCAACTCGAGATCATACACGTCGTAGCTCAGAAGATTGGCCATGGCGGCGATCATGGTGGACTTGCCGGTCCCCGGTGGGCCATACAACAAGTAGCCTCTTTTCCAAGCCTTGCCAATTCTCTCATAAAACTCTTTGCTCTTACTAAACGTCATCAAATCCTCAATAATCTCCTTCTTCTTGTGTCCCTCCAATGCCATGGTCTCGAACGTCGCTGGATGCTCAAACACAATGTGGCTCCACATGGTTTGCTTGTAGCTCGGCCATTTGTAGCCCGGCGAGTTCGTGTACAGCTTCCTCTGCCGGTTTTTAACCCTAATTTCCTTCCCTTCCTTTACGACATGCCCTAGGTAATAGTCCGTCACTATTTCGCGGTCCCTCTTGTGGAAGGTGAGCTTGTAGAACCGCTGCTCCTGCTCCGGGTAGTACGACATTAACATCACCGATCTCGGAGACGTCGCGGTCTTCGTGAGGACCCACCATACTTTGGCGCCGCGGAATTCATCGGTGACTCGCTCGAACTCGTCCATGCTGAGGACGATGTTCGAGCTGTCCTTCCCCATCTCGGCCCTGAGCCGTTTTGCAGACTTCGAGGTGTTGGAGCTCAGATATGCCTCGACGTTCGCGTAGGCCTCGCTCCGCTTCAGCCGGTCGCCGGAGAATTCGTGGATGGAGATTCGGATGTAAGGGTTGAAGAAGGTGTTGATCCGGTGGCTGAGCTTCTCCATGTACCGCCGGATTTCGTACGGACAGTACTGCTGGATTATTGCCATGATGAACATGAAGCTGGCGACGCTGGACCCCACCATCGTCCACAGCTCCACCATTGTCGCCGCAAGCACCATTTTTTTTTTTTTTTTTTTTTTTTTTGTGATTTGGGGTTTGTTGGTACGAAAGAAAATGACAAGACAAATAGAAAGTAAAGAAAAATAAAAAGTGAATCTGCAAATTTTGTGGGAAAAAAGTTGAGAAGAAAGGAGGAGAAGAAGAAGATATATATAAAGTACGTAGGACTGGCTGACAAATGCTTTTTGGCAAAATGGTTGAACAGAAATATATCCAAGTTGCCTGATGACTTTTGTTTTTATTATATTTTGGTGTAAAGAGTTTTCAAGAAAAGCTCGTTGGTTTATGTTTTAGGCTTTGTTTGGCTACAAGTTCATTTCAACTCAAACTGTACTTTTTTTTGTCTTTTTCCTAAAAAATTTTTGTCTTTTTCCCAAAAAGTTTTTTGTCTTTTCTGAAAATTCAAAAAAATTTACTATTACAACTAAAATATTTCAACTCAAACTAACGAACCAAACACCCCCTTAGTGTTTGACAACTCAGGTTTTTGAAATTTGATAAAGATCAATTCCTGATAATGATATAAATAGAAAAGAAATTTATTCTACATTTAAAAAAAAAAAACAAAAACAAAAACGTTTTGGAAGAATATAATAAAGAAATCAGACCTAAGATTATTATGATTTCTTAGGGTCCGTTTGATGAATGAGTTTGAGTTGAAAATTTTAAGTTTCAATAGTAAATTTGTGTTGACTTTTTAGAAAAGATAAAAAACTTTTTCAGAAAAATATAAAAACTGAGATGAAAATTTTAAGTTTGGAATGGTTTTTCAAACGAAATCTTAGAAAACAAAGTTCAAGTTACGTTATTGTTTGAGCAAAACAAAATAAATTCTCTTTCACAAATAAGATGCATGTTTTATTACGTACATCCTCCCGTCTAAGAAGTAAGAACACTAAAAAATGCCGCAATAACCTACCCTTTTACTACCGGTGATTACACATATAAGTGTATATATAATTTTCTAAAAAAAAGAAAAAATTAAAGAAGGAAAAAAAAAAACTCAAATGATGAAGATGATGATTAAACCGATATTATTCAAAACCCTAAGCCTTTTCTTTATTTAATTCTGATTGGCCAACTTTTTGTGGTCATGGACCACCGGTGTAGGTGGCATGGTAAGTAGGCCCTATCTATAAAATTAATTTTTATTATATCAAAAGTTTAAATCACATTTCGCTCTTTAAAGTCTATCTTTAATATAGACTATGAATCTGTTTGACAAAGTTTTCTAAAAATTGTTTTTGATTTCTTAGGTTTGATAGCGGCTTATTTGATGGAATTCTTGACTTGTTAGTCGAGAATAGATATTACCATTCTACTTGTAATCTCAATTAATTCATTAATTCCTGTAATGCAATTAACTTTTATTTTCAGCCAAAAGATAACTTTTAAGGTGACAGTTCAATTAACTGTTTGGGGGAAAAAAAGATTGAAAGTGATTACGATTCCGTGGTTTGGGGAAAAAGCTTTGCTAATTAGAGACTTTCAAAATAGAACTTATGAGAGAATTAGTGCACTCCTATAATTAACTATGATATAAATGTCTGTCTGTTTGTTTTTTTTTTTTTTTTGGGTTTTTGGTAGAAAATAGAAATGATATAACTTTGTGTTGACGTAAAATATTCAGCAATTTGGAAATGATAGAAATACATATACCATTTATATGAATATCATATAGGAATTTTATTAGTAAGTATCTCTATCAATAATATATATTTTTAAACATCAAACATTCATTTGGATGAACAACTGTAGTAATTCGTCATTATACTGAAATACAATGTGTGTATATACAACTATTTAAATGCAAATATTTAAATGTTTCATTCTTTTGCAATAATTTAACTAAATTGCAAATATTAATTCTTTACTTTTAAAAATCTGTATATTACCTTAAACAAAAACTATCCAAACACACATTTTATTTGAATACACAATTCCAATTCTACCTTCGAACTTAAACATTCAAGATAAATATAATTCGAGTGTAATAGTTCATCTGAACAAATACTAAATTTGATCAAAATCAATATGCAAAACTGATATGATAATTTAAAATAAAATCCTTTCATAACGTGCTTTTATATGTGTTGTCATAAAATTCTCATATTGGGTATATATACCACTGAAGATTGTGGTCTAGTGGCTAGGATGCCTTTGTTTGGCATCTTTCCTTCGTTCACCCAAGTTTGAATCCCGCCTTCCATAAGGAGTCCAGATCTACTGTTATATTTTCCTGTCTCGATGATTATCCTCTCAATAGTATTTTGACAACTCATCAACTTATTTAAGAATTTTTACTATTTAGTTTTTTTAATGTGACTAATTTTTTAAATTAAGATAATATAACATAACATTAATGGGAGACAGCCAAGGAGACAGAAAGTCTAGGAGATCAGATCTTGACTCTCCCATAAGACCCCTGCTATTGCTTTAGTTGTTGATTTTTGAGTTGGTGAGTATAAATGGTAAGACATAGATCGACGACTGAGAAAAACTAACATAAGGTTCGTTACTCAACCAAAAAAAAAAAAAAGGTGTAATGCCACTCATGTGGCATGAGGGTGAGTATGATTGGTGGACCGACGTGGAAGGGACGTGGTCCATAGAGAAACTATTACATGGAATTGGATCATGAGTAATCAAAGCGCAAAAATTGACAATTATTGGACACGTGTCACAACACTTGAGTGAAGATAAAGTTAGAAATTAGTGCGACCCAGGATTCTGCGCATGGGATTTTTAGAAAAATCAGAATCCTTGTCCACCAGGCAAAATGACAAACCCTCTTTATGGAAGAGCATTTGTTGGCTATGTATCTGCATTTACCCTCTTTATTGGTTGTTTTTCATCGTTGGAAGTCATTCCGTTTTTTTTTTTTTCTTTTCTTTTCTTTTCTTTTCTTTCCAACCAAACAACATAACAAAGAGAGCAAACTAGAAACCCCTTCTAACTTGATTGAGGCCCCATTTGGGGGAGGTTTACATTTGCAAAATTTTTTGTTTTACTTCGACATGACTACTTTGCACTATTTAAATCTCTAAATGTATACGATAAACTCAAATTTTAAAAATCCATAACCTTATTATTTCAAGTCCAAATAAGATGATGTTAAAAAAAAATCATAAAATTTTGAAAGAAATGAAACAAGTTCCATATTGAAATATTATTTCCAAACATGTTTAAAATTTTATAGTTTTTCACTTCAAACAGTTTCTTTTAACAAAATATAAATTTTTAAAACTCAATTCCTCTCCAATTCAAAACGTCTCCGAAATTCTGTCTCTAATACATCCACCCAAATAGGCCTTAAAATAACTAATTTGACTCTGTTTAGGATAAACATTTGGACATAGTATATGAAGACATTTGAATGAAAATATTTTGGATCAAACATTTAGTACAGGGAAAAAAATATCTAAATGATCAAAACGTTATTCTCCTAACAAATTTTGACAAAAAGTTGCAAATAGCAACATTTCATACCATTTCTGATTTGCTTCCCAAATGTCCATTTGAAATGTGTGAAAATTGAAACATTTGAAATGTTGAGAAATGGTTGAAACAGACAGGATATAACTTGTCAAATGGGTTTTGGTAAAATCATCCTCAAAAAGTTAGTTTAAAAAGAGAGTATGTCTACTCTATACATAAACACCAAAAGAGACCAGTAATTTATGCGAGACAAATTCAACTTCTAACACATTCATTCGGGTTGTCATGCATAATGTGTCAAGTAAATAAGCCGGAATTCAAACCTATCACCACTTGCAAAGACTCGACTTTGATAACATATTAAATGAGTGGATAGGAATTGGATCGTTTGCTATCGACAACCTTTTTCTACGAATGTTTTAGGGGGTTTTAAAGCGTGTTAATTTTGATTATGAGCTATTTGTCTCCTTGTAAGATGTTGATCTTTGGCAGGGGTGTAATTATTGAAATGCTGTCCTTTCAGTAAAGTGATCTATAATTGAAAGCCCAACCCACGTGGAGCAAATAGGAGTAATTTTTGTTGCTTTGTTCAAATATATGAAAAAAGGATGACAAAACATGGGTTCTTGTCACCTGTCATGTCACCTCCTTGGCTTTGTTTTGTTTTTTGCTTTGTTTTCTTGGACATTCTTAGTTCGGTTGTTTTGTGGTGGAGAATGAAAAATGAGTCTGTAGAACACATCCGATTTGTTAATTTTATTGGGTTGTATCCGGCGAGGACGTGCAGGCCTCTCCGGCGACACTCTCTCTTCGGTTGTAATCCAGCCCACCGTAGCGATATCTCGCCCGCTCATCGGTGCCCTCTACTTTGCATCCAAAGATCACGGATGAGTTACCACACGTACACCACTGTCGTACATGTGAACTCTTGTATTACATCATATAATTTTAAATTTGATCATTTGTTTGAATTTACTAAAAATCCGATGATTTAAAACATTGTATTAATCATAACGTTTTTGTTTTTGTTTTTGTTTTTTTTTTAAATATCAAATGGTGGAGACCAAAAAATTTAAAAAAAAAATGTTGGAGAGTGCATGGTGAAGGTAAGTGCATGGTAATCGAATGGTGAAGGTAATGTTGCTTTTGAAATTTGAAGAGACAATTCAGCTTTTATGGCTTTTGTATTGTCCACTTTACACCCCAAAAGAAAAAAAAACCGTTAATATTGTCCTTTTTTAAGTCTCCATTTGGCTCATCAACTTTAAGCGGAAAATTTTGATTTGATTTGAAGTTTGTTTTGAGTTGTAACGGTTTGGAATGAAAAATTATAAAAACTTAAAATATGTTTAGAAAAATGTATATATTAATATTGATATTATCTCATTTATCTTGAAATTTTTTGTAAATTAAAAAAAATCATCTTATTTGGACATGTATTTACAAGTTACAGATTTTTAAAGCTTAAATTATAAGTTATAATTGGAACACGTAAACAGTAAAACTTGTTAATTTTTCAGATATAGAATAGGAAAAAGAAAATACTAGATTATAAATAATTTAGTTTGAAATGAACTCAACAAAAGATAAATGGAGGCAAAGTGAAAGATTTTCAAGGAATCATGAGAATTTTTTTTTTTTTTGGTTAAAAAGAAAACTAATGATTAACTAAAAAAAGAAAAATATCATTAGTGTCATCCGTTCGTGTACAAAAATTCAAGAAGACCACCACAAACCTAACGACTATCAAACTCATCTTGGCACCGACCCATTGAGATTAATTAATTGTATATTATACATGCAGAATAGACATGTAAAGCAAAGTTTAAAAAAAAAAAAAAATTTTTGACAACAGACAACGTGATTGCTTGTGAGTACACTCACAAGAGACGGATTAAAAAATAATAATAATAACACATTGCTCCGAAAGTAAAGTGATCCTCATTTTCTCATCTTACTGTTTTAGTTGTAATGTTAAGTTGCATTACTCTGAGTTTGTACTAAAACAATTTTTTTGAAAAAAAAAAAAAATAGGAAGGGGCAAAAGTAAGAGACAAAAAAATGAACACAGAAAAAAGAAAAGAAAAGAAAAGAAAACAATTCTGAAAATAAATAATGAATGAATTTGATAGAAAGGAAGATTTTGTACAAGCCCAAAAAAGGCAAAAGATATGATCGTCCAACCTCTAGAGAATATACAACAAAAATATGCTATGACTGCAAAACTTGTTCCTCTAACGTGTTATGTCCCGGAGATTCTCAAAGATGCTCACCACCACCATTTTTTATCATCTCATGTTGCAGCACTGAGGCCTTGCCTGTGTCTGCAATTTGTCCCACATGCACATCATCTGCCTCGGCGACTGGTAGTGTGCGGTATGATAATCTTCTATGCATCCGAACTGGCAGAACTTGAAGCTGTGCACATACTCAACCGGTTTCGTGCTGTTGAATCTTTCCACCCACATTCCCATGCTTACATCCTCCATCTTGAACAACTGCAAGAAGTTACACATCGTTTTAGCGGTTGCTCATTTAGCGATAGAGAATGAAGGAAGGAAATAGCGATATTTACCCTTAGTTTATGTCTTCCAAACTCGGACACGATGAAGCGTGCGATGTCGGATGACATGATGTAACCGGGCCCATTCGCATAAGGCGGGTAATCTTCTTCTGGCCACTCCTGTAAACACGAAGAGATAGGGATAGAGAAGCAATATTAGGATGCAGAAACAGGACTTGTTCGCCAAAAGAAGAGAACAAATGCAAAATTAAAAGTCGAAAGTGATGTAAATTGTAATGAATCAAATAGGAAATAATTTGAGCCTAGTGCCAAACTTTAACACGAGTACATATCCATGAAATCCGACGACCAATCATTCATTTGTAATGTTTTAATTTCAGCAAATTGAAGACACCAAGCTTATAGACTTTGACAAAATTTGAAAGGAAACCAGTAAATTACGAAAACTAGTTGTCAGAACCTGATTTCAGGTGTAACCAAAAAGGCATTCCCAACCAACATATTGTTGGTAATGGCCTATGTAGGCGAGTAAATGGACGTATCCAATAATTATAAAATCAAGATTTCCCCGGTAGGATAATGCGGTCCTAAATGTTTGTCTAATCCTATCATCTTGGACTTAGACTGGTTACTCTGCTCAGCTTGTTAGAGTTCTACTGTGTATGGTGATTTGACTATTACTAAGAAACTTTATCAATTGGTCACCTCTTTACTATTCATACTTTTTGAATAAAGTATGGTGACTTTATACTTATGTGACATTATTAGAATACGTTGATGGAACTAAAAATTTTTAGATGAATGGATCACACCACCATTAAGTTCTTTCATACCTCATATGTCACAGCCCATTTACCCGATCGCTTAGGGGCTTGTGATAGTAGTTTATGTTTCCAACATACAGACTCTTTCCCTGAGGTACTTTCTTTGCTTCTTGGAGAACAGCATCCACTCTAACAAATGTATCATCGTCGCACTTCATAATGTACTTGGCAGACACGGATCGAACCTGGAACAGAAACAACATCATGATTATGATTAACCTCCAAAATGAAAGAAATAGTACAACGTGTCCAGTTTTTTATGTTCCAAAACTTACCCCATGTTCACAAATGGCAACAGTTTTCAACACGACAAGGTCATAATTATCCATGTAAGGCACTATAACAACATCACCAAAGAACTCCGCTTCTTTCTTTAACTCGGCATTCACTTCCTTTCTAGCGTTCTGCAGAGTACAAAACGATAGCTTAAGAACCTCAATGCTTGTTCATCAATCAAACCACAGATAAGTTGCTGTGACCATCACTTACCAGTGCTACGAAGAAACGAGCTACCACATTTGACGATTTGATAAGCCTGTGCTGCATCCAGGACTTTCTTACAGCCATGCGCTCAGCAAAATGGTTGCCTGCAGAAAGGATACCTATGAACATTTCAACCTCTCCCTGGGGAAGAGATGGCGCATGCCATTTGCTAGCCATCTCAAGATGCCGCTGTGGAGCAAAACTAGGATGCGATGAGGGCAAAGAAGCAGCAAATACAGAGTGGACGTCAATGTCCCCACTCACAGACAGCCCGGTGGCATCCTCAAGAGTAAATCCCTGTCAATAATATCCAGACCTTTTAGAAAAACACCCGAATTCATAACTAAAACATAAGGCTGTAGAATATTACTCACTGTGCGGTAAGGAAAAGAGGTAACATGCCTCCCGTCGACATTAATATGGTAACCCTCCAATCCAGCACTAAGAGTTAAAACAAAGAGCTTCTCCTCTGCAAACGGATACGGCCAGTCAATAGTCACCTTCTTCGTTCGGCCTACCAACCTGTTCATCCACCATGATGTCTTTGACTCCTCCAAATGATCGTCATCGTCACGAATCCACTTCTCGCACTTCACCTGACCGTCAACTACAAACCGTCTAAAGCATCACACAATTTGGACACTCCAATAAAGATAGCCAAACTCAACTAGTAATCAAGACAACAAACATTAAGTCGACATCCTAAAAGTAGATTCTAAATGAGATTATTCAATAACCATATTAAAATGGTTCTAATGCTTTCAAATTTTCTTTTCTTTTCTTTTCTTTTCTTTTTTTTCTTTTTTTTTTTTTTTTTTTCTCATTCTAGGCCAATGTAAAGGACACTGCAAAGAAAAGCAATTCATTTTCCCCAACAACCGCACAAGCCAACAAACAAACAGACACAACAAAACAAAACAAAAAAAAAAAAAAAAAAAAAATCATTCAAAATTTTCTGATTAAACAAACAAGAAGAAAGCTAACCAGTTTCCTCATCGGCCTTAGATTTCCAGCCCTCGCAGCGGAGAGCAGAGCCCCACTGCATCCGATAACAAGTGTTGAGCTCAACAACGGGTCTGCCGCTCCAGTCCCCTTTAAGCCTCGGATTGAAATGCAAAACCCGCGGCGGCTCCTCTCCCTCCACCGCCTTCAGCCCCTGCAACTCCAGCTTGAACTCCGACACCATCACTCCGGCGTCGCCGTCCTTCACCACCGAGATCTTTGGGTCATCCTCCTCGTGCGCCGCCCTCGGCTTCCCGACCACCGTCACGTGCGAGCCGAGGGTCAGCCCGCACGGGATCACCATGACCCGCCCCCGCGCCTCTAACTCTGACCCAGTCAACGACACCGAGTGCGGGCACAACTCGGTCCGATTCTGCGCCGCCGCCGCCGAGTTGACTTGGAGCTTCCCCGATTCGAGGTCTCGCCAGACCTGCCTCCCGACCTCCCAGGCGATCTTCGCCGATTTGTAGAGCTCCGAAGCTTCCCCGTCCTTGCTTCCCGAATCAAACGTCTTCCGATCGAAGACCAGACTCGAGAGAATCCGGTGATGGTGACGACCCGGGACCTGACTCGGAACGGGCTGGTGCGAGTTCCGAGTCACGCGCTCGAGAGGCCGAGTCGGAGCTTCTCTCTTCTCCAACTCACTGTTGAGCCGTTGAGGACGGTGCAAGGAGGTCTCCTGGAAGATGTCGCTGAAGCTGGTTCTGAAGACGAAGGGGATTTCCATGGTGACCAGGAGCATATACAGAAGCCCAGCGCCGATCAGTATCTGAAACGATCTCTGCCTCGTCAGAGACACGAACGCGCCCAGTTTCTCCAATTTGGCTCTCCTCGTCGCCATTACCAGAAAACCCCACGAGGTTTTCGGGGCCTTTTCCTTTTCTTCTGGGAATTCTCTGACTCTCTCTGATTCAATGCGTATGAAGCCGAAGTTGCAGAGATAGAGAGAGAGAGAGAGTTAGGCCAGCAACTTCGAAACGCGTCGACCGAGGCGTATATACATATACAAATTTATGTGTATATATATAGAGTGAGAAGAGTGAGAGATTGTGGTGGCAGAAACTGGGGTCGGTGAAGGTTAGAATTTTCTAGGAAGACCACCGATATTTTTTCCCGATTTGAGGAAGATGATGACGTTATATTTGTGTGTGTGTGTGTGTGTGTATAAATATATGCGTATATACATATAAACCCGTAAATGTGGAATGGATTTGTAATTTGAAAATTCGTTTTTTCGTCGCCGTAATTGAAAATTCGTTTTGTGTGGGGATATATAAATGGAAGATTTTCATTTTTTTTTTCTTTTACTTCATTTCTTAATTCATGTGTCATACTCGCTTGAGATGACAGAGATTGCACTCGCCAAACACTGAGTGAAAGAAAACAAATAAAGAATCCTTTTTTTTTTTTTTTCATTTCTTTTTACACCCTATCTTTTGCTTTTACTAAAAAAAAAAAAAAACTTGAAATGTATTTAGAAAAGAAAATCAATACGAGGCTTGTTTCGTTAGCCTTAAAATTCTATATAAATTTTTTTTAAACATTATCTCATTTTAACTTGTATATGTAAAATTATAGATTTTTAAAATTTGAGTTATAATAATAACGGTAAACAATAAAATTAAATTTGATTTTTTAGAAAAACATAAAAATTTAATTATAATTTTTGGATTCAAATTTTAGCACTAAAGTATTGCTTTATTCCACTATCAAATTATATTTATCCATAAATTCATAATTTTGTTGATTAACCTTTGACTTTGACCTCAAAAAATCCAATGGTATAAAAATATAGCAGTGCAATATAAGTTATATTTTCTTAAATAAAAGTAAAATATACGAGATAAAAGGATAAAATTAAAGAAAGATGGATCGTTTTATAAAAAAAAAAA
This sequence comes from Ficus microcarpa, assembly GCA_025413485.1. NCBI lineage: Eukaryota > Viridiplantae > Streptophyta > Magnoliopsida > Rosales > Moraceae > Ficus > Ficus microcarpa. Next base: position 125,429 of record JAINRI010000551.1, on the reverse strand, counting down.
AAAACAAATTTGTGATTATTGTTTTACATTTATTTTAAGTTTACTACATGTTAGTTTTTTTTAAAATTCCTATGGGTTATAAAGTTTTTGCAAATAGCTCCCTAACTTTTTAGTGAATTGACAAATTACTCGTTTTAGGGGGTGTTTGGTATGTTAGTTTGAGTTGAAATATTTTAGTTGTAATAGTAAATTTTTTTGAATTTTCAGAAAAGACAAAAAACTTTTTGGAAAAAAGACAAAAACTTTTTAGAAAAAAGACAAAAAAAAGTTTGAAATAAGTTTGAACTAAACCGTTAGCCAAACTCCCATTAATAAGTTGCCTCTTAAATTCCATGAAATATAATAGAGAACGTCCAAATCAACAAAAAGATGTTGAATTTGGGAAACAAAGCACTATATATGTGATATGACATGAACTAATATGATTTATTTAAAGGTTTTTCAGTCTAAAGTTTATCAATCATCACTAATTTGTGACTTTCTACAATATTTTACAATTCATGGAATTATTTGTTAGAATTAAAAACTTTAAAAGGCAATTTCTTTTTCTTTTTTTTTTTTAAGGCTCCAATTAAAAGACGATTTCTAACTAAATCATCAAATAGCTGATTAGGCGAAAATACCAAATACCCTAATAAATAGAAGGGAGCTATCGTTAGGATAAATTATACTTAGCCATAAGACGATAGCTTATTATCAAATTTTTTGGTTAACCTTTAAGTATAGTATTTATAACATTTCTGGTTGAAAATTAATAAAACAAATTATTTTATGAATAAATTTTACTAAACAACTTCTTTTTCTTTACTAATTTAGTAAACACTTGATGCAAAATTCTAAAGGTTAGGAGTAACATGTTGATCGTTTGTTTGTTTTTCTATAGTATTAAATGTCTTCTATTCAAAATGTTTCGGTTTCCATTCAAACATTTTCATCCTAAATGTTTTTTTTTTTTTTCTAAACTGAGTCATACAATGATTGATTAGACACCAAATGAGATATTAAAATTAGATAATGGATCTATGTCCTACATCGATGTATGTGTGTCTATTGTTTAAAAGCTAATTTTTGCAACGCAAATATGAATTAACTTTTCACATACATTTTGTAACAAGAAATAAAATAATATAAGAAACAATATCATAGTACACAAGTATCACAAATTTTTTTTGTTTTTGTTTTTGTTTTTGTTTTGTTATATTTCGTTTTTCAACTGTGAGTTTGTTAACATTTTGTTAGGGGCATCTAGAACACTAATAAATTCTCTATTCGGATGAATAATGAACTTTTCGACTGGATAAAGTTCCACCTTAAATAGAGTATACTATTTTTTTGGACTCAATATTTTAATTAATAATAGATCTTATTTTCTAAGGAAAAAAATATAAATAATTATAACATGATATAAATTGTGATATTTTCAAATAAAGACAAATATTATTACTCAATGGAGTTGGTAATCCAAATAGGCACTTTTAGTTTTTATTTTTTAGGTCTCGTTTGGAGTTTTAACCCAAACTGTACTTTTTCATCTTATTTTTTGTTTTTTTTTGAAAAAATTTTTGCCTTTTCTAAAATGTCAACAAAAATTTTCAATTCAAACTGTACTTTTTCAACTCAAACTCATTCACCAAACGGACCCTTAATATGTACTGGACAAGGATGCTAAAATTGACTAAAAAAACATCACCTAAATTCACATAGTGAATTATGTATATACCACTACCTGCCCAAGATCCAAGAAAAGTGTGGTTTTGTGAACCGCGTGGATAAGAGTAACGTTAGGTGGACAACTCTTTTATTAATTTCTTAAACATCAACTCACCCGGTAAGTAAGTTATTACCTTTCCATTGACATATAAAATACAAATTTTTTGTATTAGATTTTTTTTTTTTTTTTTTTTTTTTTTTGCAAACATCTGTTAATAGAAAAACTACCAATTCATTTATCACGTGAATCGGCATCAAAAAAACATATAGATACTTAGTTTTTCTTTTAAAGAATCATAAATAAATAAGGTCTCTAAACATTGTTTACAAAAAAATTAAGCTTTTACTATTACAAGTATAACCTAGTTGGAATTTTATAACCCCACCACTGCACTCTCTCATCCAAAATAAATAAAAATTAGAAAACCTCCTAATTTGCAATGTCCAAATTGTCATTAATGTTGTTTCAAAATTTAAAATATTTATAAAAAAAAATAAAAATAAAAAAAAAGGTCATTAATGCGAATGAGTACTTTAAACGCGGCTAGAGAGCGAGTGGGCGTTGCAAAATGTCATTTTAATTTTTTATTATTGTTATTTTTTTGCTAAAGATTCTTTTTGTGCTTTAATTAAACGAGATGGGAATCTTTATTTATTTTTTTTTTTCCTAAGAGTCCGCTGTGTACTGCTAAAATTAATAAATAAATAAATGAAATTCTCAAATCATTTATTAGTCAATTTTAATTACCTTTAAAAAATTCATAGGTAGTTAATTAATTTCTGATACATAAGCTTTTAATAATCTATTAGATGCCCGACAGAGGTCTCACTGCCAAAGTATTTTTTTAAAATTCATTTTACCCCTCCAAAATTTCACCTTATAGGTTTTATATTTATATATATATATATATATATAATTTGCACCTCTTAGTTTAGAAACACGCGTTCTTTTATATAAATACCACATAGATTAAGGGTCCTTTCTTTTTATTATTATGGGTCCATCTTAATAACAAGTTTGAACATAAAAATTCTTACTTAAATCCTTTTTATGACAATAATGCAATGTTTTCTCTTACAAAAATTCAAATTTAATCCCTTTACCATCAAGTTTTTAGTTCAAACCTTTTATCAAAACAAATCTTAATGCATTCTTTTTTTTTTTTTTTTATTTGCCGTGACAAGTCTCCTAATGGATTCTTTTTAAATTTGTTTCAAAAGGGCAAAAAAAATTGTATTAAAACTGTACTTTTGTCATTAGATTAATATTATTATTTTAATCGTTAGATTAACTTTTAAACAAGCTAATTTATGAATAAAAACAGTTATGTTTGTGACATTGTAAAATTTTAACATATACACTCATTAATTTTATTGAAAAGTTAGTCAAACTGTTTAATTAACAATACCTATTAATAAGATAAAAATACAGTAGATTCTTATCTTAAGTTTTCCTAAAAGCTTTTGGGTTGGTACTATATTTTCCTGTCACAATATTAGTTATCTCTACAAAATGAGTGCCTATCAGTTTGCTTTAATTACCTCCTCTCAACACTACATATATGTAGTACGCTTATATAACCACATTTCTTCAAAGAAAAAAAAAACATATTTTCAATTTGAATTGGTATTAGATTTTGTCAGTTCAACATATATTTTTTGTTTGATATAATTTTAATCTTATCTAAAGTCAGAAAACTTTCACAGTCAATAAAAAATTACTTTACCATTTAAAAAAAACCCTTTTTATTTCTTGAATTAAAAATAAAATAAAATAAGGCATTGGTGAAAAAAGAGGGGAAGAGAAAAAGAATATTAGAAAGGTAGACCAATTGCAAAGCAAACATATATATATAATATTCAAAGCAAAATGGTTTTGATTCATTTTTTAGCTTTTGTAATAACGACACTTTGATTTCACGAGAAGTCATTCTGCAGTTTTTTTTGTTTTTTTTTTTTTAAATAAGTCATTCTGCAATAATTGGGTTCTTTATTATGATTAAGTTAAACTAATGGTAATTAAATAAAAGGAATAAATTTACTTTTTTCTTTGCAAGTTTGGCCACTCCAAAGAAACTTAAGCCACGGGCTTAAGAAAAAGTAAAATAATAGTAGTTCTTTGTACTATAAAAGAAAAGTATGCTAAGGAAGAAGATGATTTGGGAGGAGATTTTGTTTTTTCCCCCCCTTAATTTTCCCAAATTCGTTTTCGTGAAAAATTGCCACAACAATTGTAAAAAGGAACAAGCAAGTGGAAATTATTTATAAATGTTGTGACAGATTTTGTTAGAGAGGGACAGGAAGGATTTGGGACATCAGAATTTATTGCAAACTAATCAATTTGGTTGCTAGATGTCGTTGTCCCACCCCCAAAACTTTGGTTTTTCAGATTGTAAAAGAAAAAAAAAAAAAGAATATTTTTGAATTCCCGTTAAAGAATGTCATTTATAGGATTCGTTTGACATTCAAGTTCAAACTGTATTTTTTCATCTCGGTTTTTTGTCTTTTTCTGAAAAAATTTTTTATCTTTTCTGAAAAAGTTTTCTGTCTTTTCTGAAAAATCAACAAAAATTACTATTAAAACTTAAAATTTCCAACTCAAACTCATTTACCAAACGGATTCATAGATTTTTTATTTAATTAATTAATTTATTTATTTATTTTTACATTGGCTCGTATTGACAATAGAGAGCGAGTCCACCCACATTTTTGCGGCATTAGTTGCTCGCGATACTGATATGTTCATAATAATATATCTAAGAGAATGTCAAAAGGGATTTTAAACCTTAAATATCGTTTTGTATTTATGCATTTGCTTAAGATGAGGATAATTTTGTGCTAAGTTAAAAAAAAAATATATATATATATATATAATCATATTATATTAAGAAAAAAAAAGGAGATCAAATTTACTGGAACTTAAATCATATCAAATTAAAAAAAATATAATTATCTGATAAAATTTGACAAAATACGATGGTAAAAAATTTTCTTCTATTATTAGATTTTTTTCATATTTTATTAAAGAATTCTCCATAAGTTTGAGCTTTAAAGAAAAAGTTTAAGAGTGAAACTTGTATTTAACTCCGGAAAGTAAAAATTATAAAAATAAAATTATCAGAGGCTACAAGCTTGATCCTAACTATTAAAGAACTGTTAAAGACATTTACTCCATCAACTAAATTAGACTGAAAACAAACACATTTATTTCCTTAAGAATATTATGATCCTGTAATTAGTCCCTAATTACTCTGGATGTTCGTTAAGCTTATGGACCCGCTATTCCACAAACAAACAAACCGAAAAAAATGTTGCAATTAAATTCTTAATGACCAAGTAACAAAGTGTGATTAGTTGACTATCCAAAGCCCTTATATTTTTTTTCCTTTTTAAATGGTGTTTCAGTTGTATTTATATTTAAGTTTTCTATGAGGTTCGACTTGGTGCCAATGTTGATAAAAAGGTTTCTGTAACTAATAAGATTTTATCTAAAAAATGAATTTTTATGGCAATAATATTTTTTTTTTAACTATAAAGCAATTCAATTTTACATATGACGTTAATATTAGAGATTTACAATGTACGATACAAAACTGTTTTTATTCATAAATCAAAGTAACTGTTTTTTTTAATTGTAATTAAAAAGAGAAAAATTATAGCAAATATCATATTTTTATAGGTACTTTGTAGTTTATAACATGTTTTTTTAAAATGATAAATTATAAATTTTTGGTCAATCCTTAGATTTCTTTGGATTTTCTAAAAAAATTAGAATTCATGGTAAAAAAAATTTATGATATTATAGCAAATACCATATTTTATAAGTACCTTTCAAGTTTATGCCATGTTTTTTTTAAATGATAAATTATAAATTTTTAGTCAATCGTTAGATTTCTTTGGATTTTCTAAAAAAATTCAAATTTATGGTTAATTTTAATTTAACAACAAATTTATGTGTATAGTTTCATGTTAAAGAGAAAAAAAAAAAAAGGAGGAATTTTTTTTGATATTATATGATCCTACATTTGATTATATTATTTATTATTATGTTTAAAATTTTATATTATAATTTACTGTAACACTGTTTAGAAATATGCTATTTTGCTCTTTCTAAAAAAAGTTTGTATCGTAAGGTTGAAATTAAAATTTCAAGAAATATATGCATATATATATATATATATATTTGGTCCAAAAGGATCGAGCTACTAAATGCCAAACTTGGATTCGGCCAAAAACAAATCCTCACCAATAGTAGTGAAGAATAACGCTTATTTTACAATAAAATTTTGCATAATGTCGTTCAAGCAAACAAAATAAAAGCCAATATTATCGTGCAAGGAAAGCAGAGTAGGATTTTTGCTAGAAAATTATAATTTATTATATTTTATTCATTCCTTTAAGCAATGGAAAGTTGAATTCTTTTCCCGTTGGAACAGGGACATGTGTGCACATAAATATATATTCACATTCATCTTGAAGGTCAAGCTTTTGGAGTAAAAAGTTCACATAATATATACTTTTTATTTAAGAAAATAAATAGCCTTTTAAGATGTATTTTTAATATTTCTTCTGTAGAATTTTTTGAATATTTACAAAAAAAAAAAAAAAGGTTAAACACTCAGATTTTTATTATGTTTTGCTTGGATCTACATAATTATTTTTAGTTCGAAGGTATTATACCCAAAAAAAAAAAAAAAAAAAAAAAAGAAAAAAGGTTACATCGGAGCGAACTCTCACCAGAAGGATGATAGAAATGCTCTATAATTATATGGTCTGTGACCATGTCTTCTTAAGACTATTCGATATTATAATTCAATTTCAGTCATATATTACATTTCAATTGAAAAGTACAATCAGGTATTTGGGGTAGTATAAGTGATCAAAGAGTGGTAATTCATACTTTGTACAGAATTCCACTACTGTTAATAGGTGACTAGTGATTTCTTATATATATAGATGAAAAAGTTTTCTGCTTTGTTTGGTAATACAACTTAAACTTAAATTTTTCATCTTAGTTTTTGTCTTTTTCTGAAAAGTCAACATAAATTATAATTATTTTTTAAAAAGTCAACCAACTCAGACCGTTTCACTAAATGAAGCCGAAATTCGAACGTTATATTTTGTGATAAATTTAAATATGAAATTATCTTTTAGTGGTAATTCATACCGACTTTGTGTGTTTGAGTGCTGCGTAGGAGGAATAATGGGGAGTGAGTGGTGACAGCGCTGAGCTAATTTGAATTTGCGTAGGAGCGCAACGGCTTTATATTATAATAATGGGTTTTTGCACTTGCCGTTGCTTTTGTCGTCGACTTCTCATCTCGGCAACCTGAGTTGGGGCTTTGCCATTTGTGCACATTCCTCTCAATTCATAATGTGTATGGTGAACTTTGTCTCCAACCTTTTTTTTTTTTTTTTTTAAATTTGTTTGATTTATTTTTGAAAAATAATATAAAGATAACGAGTCTTTTTGGTTTATTGTTAGAATAGAATCGTCACAACACATCTCTTTTCAAGTAAGTTATTATGAACTTATCACGTTTATTAAATTAACTCTGAAAACTTTCAAATGTATTTATATTTAACCTTAATCAAAAGTGGGTTTAAATTTTCACAATTATGTATGTGATTCATACACGTGATCCGTTATTAAAGACGGCCTAGGTACTTTTGCTCGAACTGAATCCATATGAGCAAATCTCTCACTTACAAGATTAGTTATCTTTGATATTGTACATATACATGTAAAACTACTCGATTTCAAGCATAAGGATTATCATATTTTTAGTAATAGATATTAAAAGAATTCGATACATTCATTTAATTGTATCTATTAATAAAATAATGATCATTTATCATCATGTAAACGGTACTTCAAAAATTGAGATTAGATTAAAATTGGTTTTCTAAGACTAATCGCAAAGAGTAAATATATATAAATATATGGTTGTAGGTACTTTGATTATTAAATGAGCATGACGATCATCTAACTAGGTTCTAAATTATAATCATTTTATTCTAATATTTTACTTTAAAGAATATTGCGTTGTTTTCATCACTGGAAGTATCGTTGCATCAAACCAAAATGGAGTTGTGGCTTGTTTGTTTGGATATATACCTATATATATATATATGTGTGTGTGTGTGTATGTATATGTTTTTGCTTACTCTGGAAAGCTAACTACATTTTAAATTCAAAGTTTTTTTTTTTTGGGTAAAAATTTTAAATTAAAAGTTATTGAGGCTCTTTTGGGCTGCTGCATTAGCTGTGCCATATGTATCTTTTCTTTTATGAGAAAAGGTACAAAAAACAGGAATATAATATGGACAAAATTCACATTATTTTTGCTTATAAATACTTAATTAAATCTTTTTTTAATAACAATACGTAAAGTTCTTACTCTAAACCACAAAATATTAATCTCTTAGTTTGCTTGGCATCCAGAATAAGCCTCCCATTCTTGACCTGTCTAACGTATATGACCAGTTAGAATGGGCTGGAGTTTTTTTTTTTATTTTTTATTTTTAAATTATTGTTTGCTTTAATATGGTATCTTTCAGCAGATTAATTTGCCTATCTTTTTTCCTTTTAAGTCTTCCATTTCTCACAAGTTCTTTATCCCTCCTCCGGAAACACCCAAAAATAATAGCATCTTACAGTCGTAGTCTAACAGCAAATCCACATGCGCACGACTCCAATTTTAAAATCTAAGATTTTGTTTGACATTTAAGTTTAGATTTTGTTTGATAAAGTTAAACTCTAAATAAACTATATTTTTTTATTTCAGTTTTTGTTTTTTTCTGAAAAAGTTAACAAAATCTATAACTAGTTTTCAAAAAAGTAAACCAACTCGAACTTAAAAATTTTATCTCCGACCTGACGAACCAAATGTAAGCCTAAAGTTCGAATTCCCCTGATCTTAGGTTGAAAGGAAAAAAAAATGAAAAGAAAATAAAATAAAAAGGAGCACCTAAAGAATGAAAATTTTTTCAACAACCAATCTGTTTTTTTTTTATAATTAAAACAAATTTTTTTTTACATTGGATTTGTTGTAGGTTATTAAAAAAAAAAAAAAAAAAGCTTGATAGCATAATTCTCAACTTAAGAAAAATAAGGTAGTTAATGAAATTCATTAAAAATCTAGCGAATACTGATTATTAGGATTAACTATAAATTTTCCAATGAACTAAAGATCTTGTAACATTTTGTCTCTGAATTTTAAAACGTAGCATTCGTTTTTCTTAATATATTTATGTTTCCTTAGCAAATTGTCATGTGTCAATAGATGTGTCCCCTCTCTCTCTCTCTCTCTCTCTCTCTCTCTCTCTCTCTCTCTCAATCTCTTTCAATCTCTCTCAAAATGGATGGTTTGCCATCCACCCCCTTAATTGGGTATTTTGGGGACTACACATTGGGTGGTCGAGAAAACATACTTGTGCCGTGTGTCTAGGGCCAAAGGCCAACACTTTCGTTTTCTTTTTCTTTTCTTTTTTCTTTTTGCAAAAAGAAATAATACACAAAAAGAGAGAGTGGGAAAAAAAAAAAAAAAAAGAACAATTCATTTTTCCAACAAGATAATCAAACTCGCTGAATTCATCTATTTCGTTGAAAAAATTCAACTAAAATTTAAAATAAAATAAAATAAAATGATTAGTACACGTGTGATCAACCATATGTTGGACTTTTGACCTAGTGACTCCCTCCTTTGCCTTTCACATTGTAAGCGTGTAATATTAGGCATACAAATTTTGACCAAAATTTTTTCGAATAAAAAAATCATATTAAATTGATTTTTCATGATACTGCAAATGTGTGAAATTTACTTGATTAAACCCTAAATAATGCATGATTTAGACATCAAAATATTCAATATATGTATTATCTCAATGAAAATGACAGGTTCACAAAGGTAATAACTTTATAGACAGCCAATTTCATTTTATGGTCCGTGATTTAGACATTATGTTGCACTATTTGCCTGGCTTTTTGTAGTGTGGCTATCTGTATTATTTAGATTATATCTGGTGAGAGGGAAAAAGAATGAGAAGAATAGAAGAACAGTTGTTTGTTTGTGGGAGTGATAAGATTGATTATTCTCGTTGATAAGATTTTAAGTTCAAGTCAGTCCCATTACAGTATGAAATAGGTGTGTGAGTACTATATGAGTGATCATTATATCACGTAGTGATTTGTTATCTCTTTTGAATTATTTAAGTCGACCAAACAAATAATGAGGAAATCACAGAGAAATGAGATGATTTTTCTCCTATAGTATTTAGCATGGATTCTCTACTCTAACTTAAAATTGTAGTTCTTCAAAAGATTTGAAATCTCATGCCAAATTAATTTTCTTTTCTTTTTTCTTCCTATCAAACAATCCATATGGAATGGCAAACTCCTTTCAACACTCCCTCTAACCATATTTTTCTTTCTGCTTTTCTCTCGTATCAGATAAGTAATAATGACTTTATAAAATAGAGCTATTTTATCCTCTTTTATGTATGTAAATTGACTATGTTCTTAAGCAATTTAATTAATTTTGTTTTGTTTAGGTTAGTATTAAATTTTATATATTAATATCAATTTACCCTTTAAATAATTAATGTTCTCAGTAATATAATTAGGTGAAATTCGAGGGGAAAATGGCTAATTAGAAGCAAAAAAACGTATTTAAATTGAAATCAACACTGCAGCCACTCAAGCCCACGAGCAACCCAGCCAAACGCCAGCCCAGGCGCGCTCGAAACTGTCCGATCAGCCATCGCGGGGTCCAGGCGCGAGCGTGCGCCGCACGGTCAAACAGGGAGCGTCCAGGAAAGGCATCATGTCAGCCGAGGCAGCAGCTTGCCGGTTCCCGAGTGCGCGGGCCCATAGCTTTTGGCGTGCGCTCGCCGGCTTCGCCCATCCATCTCTAGCCACGCGTCCGTGGCCCCACCTGTTGCGCCTGCCAGTCCAGCCACCTAACCACACGTCGACATGTGTCAAGCGCACGGAAACTACGCCTCAACAGATCCACGGCAATGCTAAAAAGAGACGAAAAGGAGGGGAAAAAAAAAAAGGAGGGGTTTTTTGGCTGAGGTTTGTGGGGTTCGAAGGAGTTCGCCGGGTTTTGGGGGGTTTGAGAGGCCGTGGAACAGAGGCAAAACCCAGCAGCCTAGAGAAGAATATGAAGAGGGAAAAAAAAAAAAAAAAAAAAAAAAAAAAGTAGTGTAGGTTTTAGGGTCCGTTTAGTGAGTTATCTCATCTCCAATTAAAATATACATTTTTATATCTCAATTTTTGTCTTTTTCTGAAAAAATTTTTGTTTTTTCTGAAAAGTTAACAAAAATTTTCAATTCAAACTTAAAATTTTCAACTCAAACTTATTTACCAAACGGCCACCCTTAGTTTTTATTTTTAGTTTTAGACTTTATTTTTAATAAATTTTAAAGGGGATGGCATTTGAAGAATAAAAGAAAGAGATTGGAAATTGGGGAAAAAACTTGAAGATTCGTGAAAATAATCATTGGGGTTTTCATTACTTTCCCTTGTCTATTTTATTTTTGTTGTTGGATGGTGCTTGTAGATTTGCTTAATGTTGTGTTTATTTTCATTTATGGGTATTGTGTAGTTTGTTGATTTTAAGATTTGAAGTAGTTCTACTTAAACTATGTTTATGATGATTTAGTTAGTTGTGAATCCAATTTCATTTCAATTCATTTGTGTTCTCTATACTTGTGCATCTGGTTTATTTTTCAAGTAAATTAGTTGATTTGATATGTGGAATTTGGCACTTCAGAAAAGGGAATTTCATATATAGGATTTGAGACACAACCTAAGTTGTATCGAATTCAAGAGGCTGGTGGTACTTTAGGTAATCACATTTGTGGTTTGATTTTCATAAATATTTGTGCATTTTAGTTAATAGGAATGTCAATTTTAGGTATTCATGTATATTATCTTATTTGACATTCGAGAGAGGATAATGAAGTTAGGTTAGAGCCATTGGTTAAGGAATTGGATAAAGTTTATTAACAATTGTTGAATCAGATAAGCATAAAAGTAGTAGAGTGAAATCAATTCTCTAGAACTATACTTGTGTCTTTTTATCTCTTCGGTTTTGTTTGGTCATCTTGTTTACTTTATTTATTTTAGTTTACATTTTTGTTATTTTTCAATCGGTAGTTTCAAATGATCCTAGAGTTAATGAATTTTGATAATTAACTTAAAATTAAATGTAATTATCATAAAAGCAATAATTTTACTTATCACTTTATTTCTTGTACATGACTCGTATACTTATGAGATTTCACGTAACAATAAGCTCTTAGAATAAAAATTGATGAATAAAAGCAAAGGGTTGACATTCAAGGTTCCTAGTAACTGTCTCCTACAAGTTAATAAGATCCCAATCACAATACAAATTTAAGAAAACAAGCTTTTTCAATTATATATCGGTAGAAATACAAAATTATGTGTTGTTTATCTCCAATGTAACCTTGCATTTGTCTCTAAGAATGTTTGGATTCTGTAACCATTTTTCTAAATTTAAGATCAATTTTCTTTATTATCAAGCGCATGAGTTACTATCACCAGTCATTTAGTGGGGTGATAAGGTTGTTCGTTATTCTCGATAAAGTCTTACGTAGGATTAGGATTGAGTGTCTCATTATGATGGATGGGGTGTACAGACAATATACTCCGTGAGTGACTTATATGCCAAACTTGAATGTGCTACCTCCTCGAGTTATCGAAGTACACATCCACCCCCTTTCTCAATAATATAAATTTTTTTAGAGAAAAAATAAATGAATATGTGAGACAGATAAGGTTGTTGCATTTTGCAAGAAGGCTGAAAATGAATATTGCATGTTGTTTTTCTTAAATATAGTTTAATAAACTTTTTGTTTAAAATAATGACTCTCATCAAACATGTGATTTCTGAAAACCAAAAACAGAAGTCATTTCCTTTGAAAGAAGAAGCTAAAACAATCTAACCAAATCTAATTATTTAATTCATTTTTAACTCTAGATTTAATCTAGTTTAATCAAATAACCCACCCGATTTGAACCTGACTACAATTAGAGAAAGAATGATATTTTATCTCTACTAACGGTTAGTTTGAGATTTCATTTGTCATACAAATTAAAAGTTAAAATTTGAACCCAAACAAAGCCCATGCTTTTCTTGCCTCCACACTTGTTATACCTTTAAATTGAATCAAACTTTTAATTTTCCTTCTAATCTTAAACATTTCTTTCCCTTTTTTCTTGTTTTTTTTTTTTCCTCTCTTGTTTGATATATATATGTATATATATATACACGGATAAAAATGGTGAGACCTCCTTGTTTTGACAAGCCAAATGTGAAAAAGAGTCCATGGTCTATAGAGGAAGATGCAAATGCACTTGAAAATGCAGTATCAAAGCATGGAAAAGGCAACTGGAACCCTGTCCCTAGAAGACCAGGTTGAATTTTGAGGTTCCGCCATTTATTGCATGTTTACAATAAATTTTAAGGAAGAGTGTGTTATCCGACGGCGCAAGACTCAGAGAGAGCAATTGTTGTGATACAACATGAGAAGTTTTATTATAGTAAACCTTATTTTTTATCAGTACTGTTCATTTTCACATCTAACGGCTCTAAAAGGGAGCGGCCGTTCTTGTCTAGAAAAAGTGAGGTGCTTAGAAATTTTTTTTTTCTTTTTTTTTTTTTTTAAGGTGTCCGAAGATGCGGGAAAAGTTGTCAGCTTAGATGGAGTAATTGCCCGAGGCCTGATCTCAAGCCGGAGAGCTTCACACCTAAAGAAGAAGAGCTAATTATCAAGCTTCATGCCACCATTGGTAGCAGGTGCAATTCTACTATTTCCTTTTCTTTTCTTTTTTGTCGCCAAAGATTCTCAACTGGAATTTGTATGACAAAAGATTTGAAATCATAACCTCTTTGAAGCAAAGTAGAAAATTTAATCTCTCTTCTTGAACTAGTCCTTGAATTAGTTTTGTTTGTGTGCTTTATCGAAATTGATTCGTATAACATTCGGATTCTTTTATATTTTCTAAAGACACAAGGTGACACATCGTGTTCTATAAGAAATACAGGGATAATTTTTCTATTCATCTCTTGAATTAACTATCAATCAGCAAGATGTAATTATCCGCGTAACATTTCGTAGTTCCAGGAATTAAAATAACAAAAAAATGTTGAAAATATGAAATAAGAAAATGGATGAAAATCATACCAATTTCAAACTCATTGTGCGTAAAATTCAAAATCAGGCCAAAGGCTAACAGCCGATGATGTACATAATGTGATTCCCAACCGATTTAACAGCCTTCTTTTCTGTTACCAAATGCAAGAACAATGTCTCTCTCTCTCTCATGGTTAATGTGGTCCAGGTGGCCAACGGGCGAGATATGTGTGAGTGATGGAGACAGGGATTGACATTTACTTTTTCTTTTAAAAACAGGTTTAAATTTCGGTAATTTTTTCATTTTTCCCACAATCAAAATCAGTAATTTCATCCTTACCCTGAAAGCTCATTAATCGTATTAAAAATGACAAATAATCCTTGAAAGAAAAGTTAATTATACGCCCTCACTGAATTAGAAGGCTGGCTCGGCCGCCGCAGGTGGACTATGATAGCCCAACAACTTCCAGGGAGGACAGACAATGAGGTGAAGAACTACTGGAACACCAAGCTGAGGAAGAAGCTCTCCGACATGGGAATCGATCCGGTGACTCACAAGCCTTTCTCTCAAATCCTCGCCGACTACGGCAACATCGGCGGTGGCTTCCCGAACACCCCGATGCGAATTGGTTCCCTCAACAAAGACTTGAAGAATGCAATCCTCATGAAAACAGAAGCCCTTTTTTCACCACCACCAGCACCAAAAACCGAGCCAAACCGGTCATCACTAGACCTTCTTGCTCAGCTACAAGCCATTAAGTTGGCCTCGGATCAGGCCTCAAACCCGACCGCATTTTCCTTTTCATCCTCGCCTTCCTCGGCCTCATCTTCGACAAGCTCCTCTGCTGCCCAAGAGACCATGTCACCTCCTCTGGCCTTCAATTGGAATGACTTTCTTCTTGAAGATGCATTTCTTCAGCCAAGTGAAGCTGAAGATCAAGGCGAAAAAGCGGCCGAGTTTTCGCCTCTGAAAGTAGTATTTGAGGGACCTAAAGAGTATGTTGATCAAGTGAATCAGACATCTTCATGTGAGAATTCGTATGTGGAAGCCTTGCTAGCTAGAGAGAATGAGATGTTGCTGGAGTTTCCTCAACTTCTTGATGAGCCTTTTTACTAATAATAACTGAATTTTATGGAAAAATTCATATAAGCTTTTTACGGAATAAAGGAAAGGTTCATAACATGGGCTGTATATTATGAACCTGCATGAAATTTGTGGACAACTTATGATTTTTTTTTTTTTTTATAAGAATTATGTTTTCTAATTATATGTTGAAAGTATTAGTTCTTATCTCTAAATTTTTTTAAAAAAATTTTCAGTTGTGTCCTCTTTTTATCTTAAAAAAATATTTTTAATGATGCTGGACATGTCTTTTGTTTTGCTGAAAAGAGGACTGCATTTCGTTTGAGAGTATTTAAAACCCAAAAAAAAAAAAAAAAAAAATCACATTCTAAATCCTTGAACCGCATGTCGTTCTTAAGATACGACAACATGCAACTATACTATGATACAACGAAGCATGACGACAAATTTTAGCTAAAAACGACATGTAATTTATGCAAAGCATTTTACGTGTGACGAACCACAAATTTATTTGCTGTTTGTTCGAATGAAGGTAAAAATCATTTTTGACATGGCTTTGTAACTCTGTTTGTGAAGTTCTCTTTGTTGTTTATCTAGGGATGTGTAAAATAATCAAGATCAGACCAAGTAGCACCGATTGAAATTGGATCAAACATAATCGACACCTTTATCCTTAAATATCAGTCAGTCATCGAATTAACAAATTTGGTCAATGACTGACCAACGAACAGACCTAAAATGAGCTATCATAAGTTTAAAATGGTTATGTATATAATTTTTAATAAATCACTCAAGATTATATTACAATCTGCTAAACTGAAATATTACTATGAGATACAAAGGAAAAACATACATGTATATTAAGGTTTGAAACCCTTGACATTTTAGAAAACAAATTATAAGGGCATAAATTAGATGCTTTATGTTTTCTAACAAGTCATCAAGTGTCCAAACTTGAACTATATACAAATTTAAATAAATATTACAACTTAAAATCTCGTACTGATAAAACGATTAAACATTTAAAATATAACATAAATGTAAGTCATAATATAGAGACAAAAAAATTGATGAAACGAGTTGGTTTTAAGTGTACGATCAAAAGAGTGAAAAATCGTAATTCTATAAAATTGAATTCACAAGGTTTTTGATGGAACCAAGATAAAGTAAACTACAGGAATACTACAGCAAATCTCAAGAGATTACTTTAAGCCTAATGTAATGATCATAACTAATGAGATTGGACCTTATAAGCCCAATACTAAATAGAATACAACTCATTTAGGGTATATACTTAGATGACTCTTTGTTACCAAGGTTGTTGATGCAAGATTTGTATTTTCCATTATGGAGGTCTTGTTGGTCGGAACCTTCGCTCTACATGGACCTGCATCACGAAAATAAAGAAAGCTACGAAGTGGGGGGAACTGAGGGGGTGCTCTCCAAGTGAACTCCGATGTTTAAATCAAACATGGATCTTAGGGAAAAGTGAGCGTAATTTGGTAAAAATAATAAAAAGCATAATGGAGATGCATTGATGCTTTGTGCCGACAAGATTCTAATAGAAAGATCATTGGATTAGATATCGGGAGACGTATGGAATGTGTTGGGAGAGATCCCTTTAGGTTGGTCTCCTCTCTAGAGTGTGGGAGCCTTCTTCTTCTCTTGGTGAGAACCTCTTGATGGGACATTATTGAGAGCGGGGTGGAGAATATGTTATGACCAGATTAACTTGTAAATGAAGGGTACTTGTAGAGAGGAAATGGTAAATGGGAAACTGGGCTAAGGTTAGCTTTTAGGGCTTAAGTGTGGGTGCCCAATCATTGAGGCCCAAAACGTTGTGGGGGTCTAATAAAGATCCGAAGAAAGAGCAAAATAATATTTTTGAATAATATTAGTAAATTTTAGCATAAAATTTTATTGCCCGTTTGGTGGAGTAATTTGAGTTGGGATTTTTAGTTTCAATAGTAAATTTTTTTGAATTTTAGAAAACACAAAAAACTTTTTGGGAAAAAGACAAAAAAAAGTTTGAGTTGAATGGTTTGGATGGTTTCACCAAACACACTATTAGACAATAACAAATAGTATAATAAAATTTATGACCACACTGTGTTAAAAGAACTCCTCCTCTTTCATCTCTTCTCTCACTTTCTATATTTCTTTCTCTTTCTATCATGAAACTGTGCACATAAATTTATTATTAACAAAAATTAATTGTAAATTCGTTATTTTCTAAAAAATATAAGGAAATCCGTTGATTTACCAAAAAATATACTATAATTTAGTATCTTTTAAAAAACCTGCTATAAATTTCAAAAGTGCTTAAAAAATATGTTATTTGCTACAATTTCCTATAAAAGATGATGTAAATTGATTAATTAATTATGAAATAAACTATCAAATTAATAAACATATAACAAAATGTATATATTAAGAAAGTTAACTAATAATACTTAATCAATAAGTAATCAATTAATTATAAGAGCTAATAAGTGATTATTAATTGTGTAAGTAATAATATTATTTTAAGTAACTAAATAACTGAAATGGATGATTAATTTAAGACCCTTAATTATTAATAATAGTTAATCAATAAATAGTTAATTAATTATAAGAGCTAATGAGTGATTGTTACTTATGTAAGCAATAATAATATTTTAAGTAACTACATAATTGAAATGGATGATTAATTAAAGATAATTAATTTAATAATTAATAATTAATTTAATAATAATAATGAATTATTAATTATTAATTTCATAATTATTAATTATTAATTTAATAGTAATTAATTAATTACTAATTTATTGATTAATACACGAGAAAGAACATTTAAAAAACATAATTAATTATTAAAGATATAATTATTAATTAGTCAATAAAAACTATGTAATTAATTTATAATTACTTAATCAAATAAAGTAATAACTAAGGACTATCTAATTAACTAACTAATTGATTGATTATTTATTTATTTTTTTAGTTAATTAGTTAATTAATCAATTAAATTAAATTACTGAAATGATAATGAGTAGCAATCTTTTTTTTAGACACAATAATTAGTAGGAATTAATTATTGAGGCAAGTTACAAAGCAAGTAAATTAAGCTTATCTTATTTTATATAAAACCATGATTGTCTTTAACAACGAAATATTGTTAAGTCTAAACAATTCCTCAAATTTACATAGTAAGAGTTACTACTTCGGAAGTTTACGCATATAAGGCAAGTACAAACCTCACATACAGTATGAAATAAAATGTTTTCTTTATTGAAGTTTTAAGTTTGCTATGAATTGCCTTGATATATAAGTGATATGTATTGCTTTGATTAAGCATTTAACGTGCAAAAGTTCTCTTACATTAGTACAAACCTCACAGGTAATTATACCATAAAAATATATGCATAGTAATTTATAAATCCACACGTTATCACATCTGATAAGAATGAGACTGATGAAAGATATGATTGAATGTTATACTAACCTTTAAATAACGTAAGGATGTGATAAGAACGAAAGTTATAAGTTACGACTTTAGAAGTTATTGGAGGGTCGTTCCCCCAACTCCCCATTGTTATGCACATGTAGGTACGTACACAAGGGTCCTTAAGTAGACAAGATCTCTAATAAAGCATAATTGAACACTTATACGTCACATGTATTTTTTTAAAATTCATGTTGTGTATTATATGACATGTAATGATATATTATATGAAAATATTTTGTGAGATATAATTTATACTTATTGAGTGAAAGCTTATGTGTGTGTTTATATTATAGGTAACACAGGTAAGGATCCCACCACTTAAATGTCTTTTGGATTGGCTAAGCGGTGTGGAAGAGATGAAGGAAGAGAGTGTGATACCATTATGAATTTAATTTTCGCATTTAGACTTCTTATATTATTTTATACCAGTTATCTTTTATAAGTTTGTTTAAATATTTTTGTATTACGAAACTAGTAAGAGTACTTCATGAGAAAAAGATTTTAGGTTTTTCCTTTTAATTCACATGATTTCCTAGTTTTTAAATATTATTTAAGTATGCATTTTAATATGATGTTTATTGTTTATATATTTCTATTTTCTGAGTTAATTTTTAGTTTATTCAACTCTCTGAGTACATGTATGCTTTGTTTTTCAAAAATTAAAAAGAAAAAGTTATTTAATTTTAGAATCAAATATAAATAATTGTTAAAACTATCTTAGGGTCCGTTTGGTGAATGAATTTGAGTTGAAATTTTTAAGTTTAAATAGTAACTTTTGTTAACTTTTAGAAAAGACAAAATTTTTTTTCAGAAAAGATAAAAAACTTTTTTAGAAAAAAGATAAAAAGTTTAAATTTAAACCTTAAGTTTTAAACTTATTGTCTAAACGGACCCTTAATTTAAGATTAAACAAGTCTGTTAACGTTTCAAAAAGTCAGGTCATCGTAGTTATCAAAAATTAAAAATAAATCAACAATAAAAGGTATGTTATCTTCTTTGCATTATCTCTTATAGCCATAAATGTACGAGCATTCCTAAACAATCCAACTCGGGACCACTCTTACATCTTGACTCACTGAGTCTAATTGTTTAGAATTTTACTATAAATACCCCCGGCCCATACGATCATCTTATATCTTCTTTTTCTCTGTCATCTTCTTTTCTCCTCTTGGACGGTTTTTTTTTTTTTTTTTGGCTCAGCCGTGATGAGAAAGAAGGTGAAACTGGCCTACATCACCAACAACGCAGCGAGAAAAGCCATGTACAAGAAGAAAAAGGAGGGACTGATCAAGAAGATGAGTGAGCTGAGAACTCTCTGTGATGCAGATGCTTGTGCGATAATCTACAGCCCCGACCACGCTCAACCGGAGGTTTACCCTTCGCTGGCCAAGTCACGGCGGGTGAAGGAGATGGAGGACGAGGAGTGGTTTCTCCGGCAGCGCATCGCCAAGGCAAACGAGGAACTGCAGAAGCAAAGGAAGGAGAATAGGGAGAAGGAGATCAGGCTGCTCATGTTCCAAGCCCTGATGGAGCCAAATCACCTGCAGAGTGTGAGTCTCCCTGATCTGATTGATCTCAGCTGGGAGATCGATCAACACCTGAAGGATATTGACCAGAGGATGGAGAAGCTCGATCTCGGGCTGACACAAGATCAGGAGGATTGTAAGCCGCCGATATTAATGGCAGTGCAAGTTGAGGCAACGGCTGCAGCAAGAGAGTCCGTCGGGCATGGAGATGATCAACCACAGCAGGACGCGATGTTTAGTGATAAGAAGGAAGGTTATTCTGCCCTTTTAGGGAGAATGGACATTTAAGTCCAATGTCGTTTTTTCCTTGAAAAAGATGCGACTTTAAAGTTTGCTTACTTTAATTAATAATAAATAAAGAAATTAATTAATGAGTTTGCTTATTTTATATGTGTCGGATGTGCTGTTTTATAAATAAATAAAAAAAAAAGGTGTTTCAAAATTCAGAAAAATAAATTTAAAGATGACATGAGGGGAAATTCGTAAAATTCGACCAATAGCAATGTATTTACAAGCTCCACAATCACAGTTCCAAAAAAATAAAAATAAAAAAAATGCAAAAAAAAAGGGGGCAAAAGAAAAGGCAAATTAGTAACTGAAAATTCCAAGCCAAAAAAAAAAAAAAGCAACGGAAAAAGCTGAAAAATGAAAATAATAGAAACTAAAGAAAAAAAATAGAGAAAAGTCTGCGTTCATTTATATATCTTATCCATAGAGTTAATTTTTTGATCAATTTTAACGATTAAGATGTTAATTATTTATGAGATTTATGATACTACTTACCTTCTTGTATTATATTCTAAAAAATAATTGAAAAAAAATGAAAAAGAACCCCTCGGATGACATTGAGCCTTGGCGCGGAGCGCTCAACCTTCTACTGGTGAAGGTTGGTTTATTTTTTTAATTTTTCTAATTATTTTTTAATATATCATATAATAAAATAAGATATATTATAATTATTATACATAAATAATTTAAATAGTTTATAAATAAACTTTATCAATAATGTATACAGAAAGGACTGTATTACGGATTTACCACCAAAAAAAAAAAAAAAAAAAGGTAGAAGAAGAAGAGAGAGAGAGAGAGAGAGACGGAAAGGAAAGAACGAGGTCCTCCCAAAAATGGTGGCGTTATCGCTGTACAGAGGAAACCTACACAGGGTCTCCGACGTCCCTCGGCGATGGCTTATGCCGACCCCTCAAATCTCCCTCAAAGACTTCCGAACCCTTTTGTCCCGCCGCTCCCGAGCCCTCTCTCGCCTCCGTTCCTCCGCTGCCACCTCCTCTAACCCTAACCAAACCTCAGTTTCCGACCAACAACAAGAACCTCCGAAGGAGGATCCCGGTGCGTCCCGTCCCGAGAGTCGACCGAAAACGGAGATGGTCGCCGCCGATTGGGGCGAAGGGCCGTCCGGCGAGAGCAAGGACGGGAAAGATTCGAACTTTAATGGCTCTCCGGAGAAGAAGCCGGTCGATAAATCTGATTCGTTGCCTGAGCCTAAACCTAACGCGCCGGAGGGAGGCGGTGATCCGGTGGACGACGGTGCAAAGCCCCAAGCCGTGGAGGTTCAGAAAGTCGAGGAGTTTGCTAACCCTAATTCGGAGGTATGGGAGATTCGGCTACATTTGTCTTTTTTATGTGAATTTGTTGTCAGAAGAATGCCATTTTGTCAATTATGTTTTAATCTTTGAAGCGAATAGTGAATTGAAAATGTGAAGCGGTTCGATTTTTTTATTTTTATTTTTTTAGTGTTTATATAAATGAATTTGTGTTTGTGAATAAGGACCAAATCGTGTATGTTGTATATCTTTGGTGTGTGTGTATATTTTCGATAAAGATGGCATTTTTTTTTTTGGGAAATTAACGGTAGGGATTCAAACACTTCACTTTTTTACGGGATCATGTGTGGAATTACCGCTATATTATATCTATAACCACATAAAAATGGCAATTTCATTTCATTGGAAACAGCACGGCGGAGCCAGCTTATTGTTTCAATTAGGGAATATATTAAAGAATAAAGTTTTTAGATGGTTTGTATGGAGTAATAAGATTTCCGTGGGGTGAAATGAGAAAAATGCTAAGGTAAAATTGTAAATTGAAAAAAGAAAAAAAAAAACAAAAACAAAAGAAAAGCTGACTGGTGTGGAAACCTCCTCTCAGCCATGGGGGGCTCCGCCCATTGTTGGAAACCAATTTACAATAATAGATGTGGAAATACCCAGATTGATATAACAAAAATGATATCCTAAAGAAATAAATCTTAGGCGCTTTCAAAACGTATCCGGCCTGTTCTTCTAATTGATATGATAATCGATATGTTGTGGATGTCGGTTTTCACTCCCCTAAGGCCTTGATGTCAAGTTATGTGGTTTTAAATTTTCATTTGGTACTATGTTTCATATTTATTCTCGTATCTTTGTAGAAGGAAATAAAAGAGAACCTGCCGAATGAGAAACAGAACAGGAAAACCGAAGTTGAGGAGAAGTTGCAAGTTTTGAATGACAAGAAACACAATCTAGTACTATTGTTAAAGCAGGTATATTACTTGTATTCGGAACATTTTTCTAACTTTTATGACTCCTTATTGTAGCTTTGCAATGGTTTATGGGCTAATCTTTGAATTGGTTGCTGGTTGTTTACAGATTTTACATGCAGAGGAGGAATTAAAGAGGCGGAGTAATATGCATGGAATTGCTGTTCGCCCATCAGCTCCGCTTCAAGCAGATGCCACCAATGATTCTGTTTCTATGACACGGCATGTTGCTTTTAGGATGGGCGCAGAGCCAAATCTTAGTGGGGATGTAGAAGGAGCAGAAACCGATGCTCTTTCAAATCAGAATTTTCATTCTCGGCAGATATTCCGGATGAACAGCACATCACCATCTTCGGAGTCTCCGATTAGAAGGCCTCCGTTCATCCAACACAATGTGGTATTGCTATTGTCATCAAGTGTCAATGCATATTTAGCAAGATGTTCTTTGATTTGTTCATGATGATTCATGTGTTAGTTTTTGCCATTTTTGTCACAAATAATACATTGAGAATATTCTATTTGTGAAATTAGGGTAGGCTACACTTTGCTGATTCTTGGATGAGCTTCGCTCATTTTACGTCAGAAAGTGCATATATATATATATATATAATTTTGGGTATTTCTTGACTGGATAAATTTGATCGTCTTTCTATGCCATGGTTGTATAATTCAAATCGAACTAATTAGGATCCAGACATATGATTTCTCTGCAAAGCATATTATGGTTAAATTCGAAGGTTAATCTGGAGCCTTTTCTTCAGTTTGCTGTGCTTATTCGATCCATTTTGCATCTGCTTGCAGGCTCCTCACCCAACCTCTCGAACAAGCTTAGGGGCAACTGGGAGTCCGTCGCGGTTTACTTCCATGGCTCACCAGGGGAATCCAGCAAATCTACCAACATTATCCGTCTCAGGAACAAATTACATTGCATCATCTCCATCTCCTGCAGCCTCTGGGGGCACTTCTACTTTTAGAGATTCTCGGTTGCCAAGTCCGTGGAACTAAGAAAACTTATGGTAGTTCCACTCTTGAATGTGACACGAGGTTAATTTCAAAGCTAATTTCGGAGCACCAGTCGGGGGGTAAAACTTTGAGTTTGAATGTGCTAAACTGTAGTCTGGTGGCTTTGGATCCTATTTGTTATTTATAACTTAGCCATTCTCATTGTATATCTGTAGGAGATATAACACTAGAGATCGGAGGTTTACATCTCACTTTACATGATGTTGTAATTAGGAAATGTTTAATGTTAGTCCTTAAAAAGAATCTCTCTCTGTGCCCCCGTTTTGCATCTGTATTCCATTCTTTCAATGGTTACCTTACAACATGACGATGTACCCTTTCTGTTAACATAGAAATTGTTGCTCTTTCTTTTTTAGGTTTAAAAATAAGCTTTATAGGAGTAGAGGATGGTGTATCCAAATAATTCTAAGAGAGTAGAGCTCCCGTGTGATATGTGCATCCCTTTCGAAATGGATTACTCATATTCAGACTACTATGGAGGTGATGACTTAAATCCAAAATCTCTAGTCGAGAGAGCAAGCGTCTTGTCACTCTTTCTGGTTACTTGGTGATAGTTGTTGCTTTGGTTGGCTGGTTTGAAACAGTTCAAGTCAGTTTGATAATAGCAAGTTTATAATAGTCTGTTTTATTGAGAAGGTCTACAGTTTGAGTCCGTATAGTACTATAAAACTATAAGCGAGTCATTCCTGAAAGAAAATAGTTCTGGCTATAATGTAGCTGCCGTGGATTTTGATCAAGTTGCAGATAGAGCAAGCCTTGTCGGCTGTGCCTTTAATTTTTGCATCTAAATTTCACTGCCGTAATCACCAGGAAAAAAAGAAAGAAACAAGGATAGATTTGGCTTATTCAAATATTTCTAGATCTTTATTTGTATTCAACAATGTCGGTTTATGCACGAGATTCCACGTTGTGATTTCTTTCTTTGACATGCTTCATTATTTCTCATTTGCTATTTGCGTGAAGGAATTGAGCAACTTTCAGGGACACTTGTTGTGGGATGTAACATGAAAAATTTTGGGACTTTCTCTTTTACCCATGCTGTAGGAATAAATGGGGGCTGCCATTCTATCCACCAATAAATTGCTATCCATTCTTTTTAATGCTCTTATCATTTGAAGTTAATAACCTCCAAAAGGCAAAATTTACTGCAAGTCATTAACTTTATCCCATAAGTATTACTATTCCTGCTGTTAGATTCATCATTTAACAATATAATCTATGAGTATTTATGTTACAGGATATATAAATCCTTAATGTGGGGAAATTATCAGTTTGAGTCTAATTCTGAACTAATCTTATTTGGGATTATGAATCTTAAATTTGTCTATAAAAAAAAAAAAAAAGTCACATTCTATTTGAATTCCATCTTGTATGATAAGTTTATCTAATAACTAAAACTGTAGTATCCAAAGAATTAAAAGCCGGGGGATTTCCATGTTCCACAAGAAGATCACATACATAATGTTGTTGCCCGTGGAACTTACATAGTCTAACAAGACCAAAAAACGTGGCTGAAGTCAACGGTCAAAAAAGCTAACACACAACAATGTAACTTCCCCTTGTCCTCGGCTCCCGGCGCGCGTTAGATCTGATATGATCTGATTAGACCAGATCACCACCCCAGATCATCCTACACAAAAAAAAATTCCCTATTCAGTGGACCCCACCTACAACCAATGAGAAAATTCCCTTTATAAACGCTCAACCCAAGTTTCCCACCCCCTCTCTCTCCTCTCTCTCTCTCTCTCTCTCTCTCTCCATTCACCACCGCCATGGCTCACCGCACCTCCCAGCGGCGCACGTTAGCAACCGACCCAGATTCCAAGGCGTCGTCCATGGATCCCACCAACGTCCTCCTCCTCAAACGACAACAACCAAAGCCCACAGCTTCTCAGCGCCAAACCATTCCAAACCCAGATACCATTAAACCCTCTTCCATGTCGTCGTTTTCCATGTCCACCACCAAAAACCTCTCGAAATCTCTCAACTCAGATCACAGAATCGGCTCATATCAAAAACCCACCTCCCAAATCCTCCATAACAGCAAGCCCAAAGGGGAAAAGAAGAAGTTTTTCCAAGTTTTACAGGAAAAAGAAGGTGAAAAGTTGGTTTCTTTGAAGGGTTCTAAAGAAGTAGAAGAAGGAGAAGAAAAGAAGAAGGAGAAGTTTGGTGTGGAGAGAAATTTGGTGGTTTCTTCTCCGTCGTCGTTGTTGCCGTTGGCAGGAGGTGGGAGAAATAGAAGGAGGTCGTTTTGTGGGTACCACGTTGAGCTTGCGGATGTGTTTGCGAGTAATGGGGTGAAAGTGGTCTCGGTTGATATGCCACCTTTAATGCAGATCCATGCCGTGGAGTGTGCAAGAAAGACTCATGATAGCATGGAAAAGTTCACCTCCAAAACACTTGCCTTAACTCTCAAGAAGGTAATAATCATTACTAGTGTTGTTATTAGATTGTGTATATGTGTGTGTGTGTATATATATTCAGTATTGTATGACGATATTTTTAGTTTATGATCTTGATGATGTTGTGATATTAGCATTTGATAAGTAGATTTCTTGTTGTTACAACCTTTTTAATGTCGTTGTTACCAATGTCATGTTAAACTCTAATGATCCAAAAGTTGTATTTTAGGGACTAATGATATGACTTTTTGAAAGCTTGGAACAAAAGGGTCCACCTTTTTTTGTCAAAAAAAGTCTTTTCGAAAGTTTAATGACATTTTATTCAGTTTTTGGGATAGTTAAAGCTCCAACTAGAGAAATTAAAAGTCTCATCATTGGTTGAGATTCTTGGTGATTTTTTTTTTTCTCTCTCTTCTTTCCTGTGAATACTTGGAATCTTGAGTTGATTGGTTAAATGAAATTGTGGGGTTTTGTTTTTTTTTTTTTTTTTTGTTTTTCGTTTCTGCAGGAGTTTGATGGGGTATATGGACCAGCATGGCATTGTATTGTAGGGACGAGTTTTGGGTCCTTTGTGACGCATTCTGTAGGTGGGTTTCTATACTTCTCAATGGATCAAAAGTTGTATATCCTCTTGTTTAAAACCACTGTACAAAGAGCAGATTGAAGTTGTCACAAACAGATGGAAAGTTCCAAGAAAAAAAAAATTTAAAGTATAATAGAGAGTTCATGATAGCTAAAACCATACTTTTATCTCTCCTCATTTTAGATTTGTACATTGGTTATCCTGAATGAAAAGTATGAAGAGATGATTTTTGTCTCCCCTGCATTTTTTGGACATGGCACCTGTTTTAAGTAGTCTGATATTACCCATTATGTTTGGGTCAGTAGTGGAGAAGCCCCTTTTGCTATCCTGCTTACATCAGTATTTTAATATCTCCATCCAAATATATATTTGTATGGGGCGTTTCTACCGTCCTCCACCGGGATGGTCATGCGTTGTAACTTTCTTTTAAACAAGTTGACATATTTGTAACTTTATGTACAATTATATGTAACATGATACTATTTCCTACTAACTCACCCTTCATTCAATCACACCATTTAAAACAATTTGAATGGTTGTAAAACAACATGAGTTAGTGGGAAATAGTATCATCTTACACATAATTGTACATATAGTTATAAGTAAATCAACTAGTTGATATAAGTTGTTTAGAAAAAAGTTACAATGCAGGAACGGTAGCCTTTTGTATATATATACACACACCGTATATGTTTTTAACAGTTGGTGAGAACTATAGTACATCCTAAATGTAAGTATTTTAGCATTTGGTGAAAACTATAGTACATCCTTAATGTACGCACTCCAATTTTCAGCCACCAGATGATAGAATGAAGAAACATCTCAACAGTTAAAAATAAAAGTTAGTAGCTTTTGCCTTCAAAGTTTCCAACAACTCATATCGTATTTTTTTCATCATCCAACAGTTAAATGATACATCCAAAAAAAAAAAAAAAATGAGACGTGTCCATTGCTTTTCACTAGACATTTTTCTTATCTAATCTGTTTATATTAAGTAAATTTTCTCGTCTATTCAAGTCTAGGTTGGGGGGTATGCATTGAAAGTCACAGAGACACATGACAAACTCTCTTTCCTCCCCCCCCCCCCCCCCGGGGGGAAATTTTAGACTTGCAAAGATGAGCTTTGACTTTTGTACAATAAAAGATTAAGGTTTTGTTTGGCATTTAAGTTTAACTCCAATTAAACTGTATTTTTTCATATCAATTTTTGTCTTGTTCTGAAAAGTCAATAAAATTTGTAATTAGTGTTTAAAAAATCAATCAGCTTCAACTTAAAAATTTCATCTCCAACCTGACAAATCAAACGCAAGTTGAGAGTTTGGTATTTGACCCGTGCCATGGCCCATGGGACAACCCTGCTTTTCTCTTTCACCAATCACCACTATATATTTTTATTTTAAAAAAGGTGAAAAAATATTTAGGATATATCCTTTTGCATCACTTGATCATCACATATTCACATGTCACTCAGAAATTTCCTGACAGGGTATGAACATTTCTTTTTTTTCTTTTTGTTTTTGGGAAGTTTTAATAGATTTAGGAAACTACGAAGGAACATAATAAATCAATCATATAATCAAAATTTATGGTGGGGATACATTATTTGATGTAGATGTGAAATGGAATTGTTTGTTATGGTCTTTCTTTTTACCCTGAGCATTGTGTACATGGCAATTTCATTTCCTCACTTCAAAAGCATTCATTTTCAGATAGTAATGATTGTGGCCTTAGGTCCGTTCCGCATTAATTCAATGTTGGGGTGTGTTAGTCTTGTTTCGACACGACTCTTGTGGGACATCTCATGTTGAGTGTAGGTTTCCTTTGCTCTACTTATCATGTCAAGTCAACAGAGTTGTAAAAATGAGACAGCTCAAATGGACCGGCCATGGCCCATCTCCTTGTCCTGGCCCGGTTTTACGTGACGTACAGATTGGGTTTAGATCTATAGCTGATTGACCGAGCCGGCTTGTATAGTTTAGGAGCATTTGGTGCACCGATTTATTAGAATTAGGAAACTACGAAGGAACATAATGAATCAATCATATAATCAAAATTGTATAGTGGGTGATACATTATTTGATGTAGATGTGATCTAGAATTGTTTGGTATGGTTTTCCTTTTTACCCTGAGCATTGTGTACAAGGCAATTTCATTTCCTCACTGCAAAAGCATTCATTTTCAGATAGTAATGCTTGTGGCCTTAGGCCCTATCTGCATTAATTCAAGGTTCGGTTGTGTTAGTCTTGTTTCGACACGACTCTTGTGGGACATCTTATGTTGAGGGTAGGTTTCCTTTGCTCTACTTATTATGTCAAGTCAATAGAGCTGTAAATATGGGACGGCTCAAATGGACCGGCCATGGCCCATCTCCTTGTCCTAGCCCAGCTTTACGTGACGTGTGGGTTGGGTTTAGATCTATAGCTGATTGACTGAGCCGGCTTGTATAATTTAGGTGCATTTGGTGCACTGATTTGGAATGGAATTTTTAAATTTGAGTTGACTGACTTGTTAAACATTAGTTATAATTTTTGTTGATTTTTCAGTTAAATTGAACCTTGGAACCAAACGTGAGCTGCATGTTTTAGTTACTTTACATATAAAATACAAGGCCATCCCTAGGTTGCCCTTGACCTGGCGGGGTTTAGGGTTTGATTAGACTGACCTTTGTTTATTCTTGCGGGTATTGTCCAGCTTGCTTTTTCCTTCAAGCGGCCCTTATTTGCACCTCTATGTGGTCATGTCGCTTAAATTTTCGTGTTTGAAGGTACCAAAATATATTTAGATGTAACATATTTTCTATCAAAATATCCGAGAAATATCAATATTTGTAAAACGTATTTTACAAATTATTGGGAAATATCGGAAATTTCAATGGAAATATCGAAAATTTCGGATGGAAATTGTAGTTTAAAAAATTTCTAAAATTTTTTATCATTTATAATCTTTTTGAGCATGTTATAATTATTTTCTGTTTAGGCTTTTTACAACCTTTGTACAATTTCTTATTTGTGAAAAAAGATTGGGAAGAGATCAACAACCTTAGATATAACATGTTTGTAATTATATTCAATTATATTCTAATAATATGTCATGATACTAATTTTGTTTAAATAAGGATGTTATCCCAATTATGTTTGAATCTCATAAAACTAATTTTTAGTATTAAAATATATAAGATATAAAATGTTTCTTGTATAAAACTTGTATATTTATGCATCTTTTTAATAATATATTTTAAAACATATTTCAGTAATTTCTGTAACTTTTTTCAATATTTTCATCGATATCGATAATATCTCTAATATTTTCATAAAATTGGACTATTGATATTTATGTCGATATCGATGCTATGAAAATTAAGGGGTCAAAAGTACTTTAAAAATTTCTTAGCAAAAACAAAGAAGAAAAGGTACTAAAATAAGTTGAAAACTGTCATATTATTCTGCCTTGAGAAGCAGCTGGAAATCAACCCTACCAAAAAGTCACTGCCCCTTGGTCGATTCAAGAAGACGCTCCATGGCTTTTCTTCACGTTCCGAAAGTTTACAGTTCTGGAATGACGGAGCTGTTTTGGAATCGATAAAAACAATGTTTTGAAATTAAAAAAACACCCAAAAAAAAAAAAGTTACAGCATTGTTTTCTCTGTACTCAAGTTTAATAATAAACATCCCAGCAATTAAGATTTTGAAAATTTAAGAACTATGTTTTGAGAAGAATATTTTTTTTAAGCTAATATTTCGAAACACCAGTTCCAAAACACTTGATTTCTCATGTAACCTTCCTAGCTGTCATCATGTCACACAGAAACTATGTAGCACAAGTAAATTCGTCGGTATCAATGATTGAGATTGAAAATATGCACTTCATTGTCTTCTCACATATGCTTTTTATGTCACAAACTTTCAAATTTTTATTCTCACCATACCCTTTGGCCAGTGACACTAAATAATAGCGTTAGGCCAATTTCCCTTGATCAATGACGACACGCCATGCGTCACCGCACACTTGAGAATGGCATAGGCGTCATCGGACCTTGAGGCGGCATCCCCTTGCCTCGAGATGGTTTTACCTTTCACTCGAAGATGCACCACAACCTTGTTGAGTTCGACTTGATGACCCTTCAGGCTCGAGTCTGTTCTGGGGTCGAAATGATGACACACCAGGCTCGAGGTCTTATGCTCGATGTGCTTCCTCCAGCCACCTTAGCTCTTAGGCCTCAAGGTTGAGGTACGAATGAGCACGGGGGGACAAGGATGTCACTATGGTCCTACCTGATTACGAATTGTCCCAAGTGTGACCCCTAGCAGCTGTCGGGAAGCCATCACTTTGTGCGAAAAAGGACGAGATGACACGTTCGAGGTACAACCCTTGTGAATCCTTGCAACGAGTCTATCATCAACGAATCGTGCCCTTGACTAGGCCCTCTGTAAAAATAGAACCTCACACCATTTTCAAAGGTTCAAAGCATGTTGTACTTCACTACCATACTTAGCATTCACCCGCCGAATTGAGCATTAGAGATCCTCCGCAGACTACAGGTAGACAACCGACATACCACAAGGCGGAATAAGGAAATGAACAATAGAGGTGACGAGATACAAATTGGTATTAGGACTACCGCTCCAACGCATGGGATTCTCCAATGTTTAGAAAAGGCAGAACAGCCTGCATTTTATGTTACAGAAGTATGGCAAGTTTCTCTGAATTTTGTACCAACATTGCAGCATTATAGCATCCTATAAGGTCACAAAACCTTGTTTTTTCTTTTCCCAAGAACCCTTAATTCATTAGTCGATTTATATGTATAATTTATACATATATATTGATAAATCACTTATTGATTTTATATGATAACCAGACGATGTAACACTTTTGACAGCATATGGGGTCCCCAAAATTATTTTAACTTGGTAGGACACGAATAGGGCCCTGGTGTTTCCAATTAAGAAATTAGCAAAATGGGACCAAAAACTCTCGACTCATCCAGCTCGCAGTATCATCTTCTAATAGCAAGCACAACTAGGAAAACCATGCTGATGAATTTGGGTACCATGTCATTAAAAATTGCAAATTTGATAATCCTCATGTTTTTGTTTGCTATGCCACTACCATTCGGTACATATCAATGGGTGATAGTGGCATAGCTGGTATCTCTCTTATCTATTGGAGGTTCGATTATATGTATATCCGTATCTTTTGTTTTTATAATTAGATTGTATGATTGACGTGCATGGATCTTTAATAATAGTTGACGAGAGCGTGAATTGATTCCCTTTTAGTTGTGATCGACTTGAAGAAATTTTGGACCGACCTTATGTGACATAGCCATTTATTAATATGACTGGCGGATGTGAGCCATAATTGAATTACTAAATGCTCCCAAACATTGGACCGCTTTCTTTGATATCGTACTAAATTGCCAAAGTTCTTCCAAAACTTTGTTAAAGCTCTTGAGAACTTTTAATGTAATAACCTTATTTTCTTTTAGGACAAGAGAGTTGAAATTAGAGCTATGTTGTGAGTCATAACCTTATAACCTACAAGAGTCTCAAACTTTCTTGATCGTGAATTTAAATGCTTCCTTACATTGTCTGGAGGAAAGAATTTCGTGCTCAGCAAAAAGAAAAAGAAAAAAAAAAAAACGGGGGGAGTGGAATAGGAAACAAGAAACAAGAAAAGGGAGTTATGTTGTCAATAATATTGAAATACAGAAAAAAAAAAAAAAAGAAAAAAAGGTGGAATCTTTTATAATATAATAAAAATTCACATCATTTTTGTAATTGCGTGACTTCGTAGAAAATTACGTGAATGGTATTATTGTTACTTGTAATTAAGCTATTCCTAAAATATTTTAAAAGAAATAATTGCCTTTCAGATAAACTTTTATAAACATGTCAGATTGGACTTCTATCTTTCCTTATTTCTATCTTATTCATATCCCTTTAATTACATCATGATACATTAATTAAAAATATCTTTTTTTGTTATAATATCATATCAAGTTAATTAAAATATATATTAATTAAGATCTCAAAAAATATATATATATTAGTGTGTTTGGTTGGTTAGTTTGAGTTGAAATATTTTAGTTATAATAGTAAATTTTTTTGAATTTTCAGAAAAGACAAAAAATTTTTTGAGAAAAAGACAAAAACTTTTTGGGAAAAAGATAAAAAAAAGTACAGTTTGAGTTGAAATGAACTAATTTACCAAACAAACCCTATATATTAATTAAACACGTATCAAAATATTATTGAATAGACATAAAAAAAAAATGACAAAAATAAGGGGAGATACTAGTCAAATCGAAACATGCCACTTAGAAATTGCAAAATCTTCATATCAATTTAGTATTAATTTATTATGTTATATTAGTACAATGATCTTTAAATTTATATTGTTCAGGTACTTTCGCAATAGAGTAATCCAATTTGCCTTTGTTCTTGTGATGAACTCCCTCAAATAGAGATGTGGAATTTTCTTTCTCCTCTATATCTGGTTTTTTTTTTCCTTCTCAGAAAGTGGCTTATTAATTGTTCTCTGCTATAAGCATACAAAAGCGATATTAGGGACACCAAACAATTAAGTTTGTTTGTTTGTCTTTTTTTTTTTTGGTTATTTATTCACAAACTGATGCAAACATTTATTTAGTCACATAAATTAATTTAATCACTTGCATCCAATGCACTCTTCAAGATGATGGACCTGCATTACCTTCTAAGAGCCACTATCTTCCCTTCACGTGACTAGAACATATTCTATACATTATAATACATCTATACCTCTTTTATATATAGTATAATATATATACATGAGAGCTCTCCTATATGACATTTGTACATAATGATAATTACATTTTTTATTATTATTATAATAACTGACTGATTCTAATATAATATTTTATTATGGTATTTGTCATTTGCACTAATAGTATTAAATAGTTCATATTATAAGATTTTAAATAGAAAATTACATATAAATCAACTAATACTTACAAGATACAAAATAAAATATTACGGGTTCAAATTTTTGTCTCTTTTTGAAAAAGGTTTTTGTCTTTTCTAAAAATTCAACAAAAGTTATTATTCAAATTTAAAAATTTCAACTTAAACTCATTCACCAAACGGGCCCAGTGTCATTTCTGTCCAAAAGCAGAACAGATCTTTTTTATAGATATGTGTATACTATCTTTACCTAATAAATTAATTTAGAGCTTAGCTATATCTAACAAGTTGATTGATCAAATGTCATGTTTACATCTTCACTTGTCATTCCACCTACACTTCCCAATCTCAAGTGAACACCACTCTCTCTCTCTCTCTATCATAATTTTTTAGCGTTGTCGTGGGGTCTTATCGTCACATGTAATTTGACACAACATTTGACGTGAAATTATGAGAACTAGCATGAGGCATATTACCCTTATTGTTTGGAATTTCCAAATTAAATGATGTGACCAAGAAAGTGACGTTTGTTAATTCTATCTATATCCCAAAAACCTCATTCCCATTTCAATATATTTTCAATCATGTTTATTAACGAAAAGCCCCATAACAAGACCACCTCTGAAAACATTCTAATCCCCCCAAAAAGTCTTTTCAAGGGCGTTTACAAATCAAAACAATAAACACAAAAAAGGGAAGCTGGTCCCTCTCACACAACGCCATAAGTGAAATCACTGGGCAGACAGCTTAGATTGGAAAAGAATTGGAGCCACACGAGACTTGGGAACTATCCTAGGGAGAGAGCAAGCATCATTCTTCGGCTAAACAAGTTCCGCACACCAAATAGGACAATGTCTACAAAATTTTCGACGTCTTAGATTGTTTCTTTTCTTCGTCCAATAATTGAGATTGAATCACATAGTACATTCAGAAAACAGACACTAAGCTCTCGTTTATATCATAGGTTTTTTTTTTTTTTTTAAAATTGAATAATAGGATAAAATTTTTATGAGAGAAAATATTGTAGAAATATTTCTAAATAGTGTCAGAAAAACAATATCAAAATGGTGATCCTAAACGGATTGACATTAAATTACATGGTTCATCTTAAAAAACAGACATCAAGCTCTTATTTGGATGGTAGGTTTGAAAAATAAATACAACTTTTTATGAGAAAAAAATACCGTAGAAAACTTCTTAAACAATGTTAAAAAAACCGAATTGTAATATTGACAAGTATTGCTTTACTTCATTTTCTTTTTATTCATATCATTAACAACTCATAAGTTTCTTTCGTGACAAACATAAATCTCACATACTATGAAGACGTGTCATAGAGTATAATGCAACTAAAGCAAATATTGATAGATTCAAGTATATAATATTTTTTTTCCCCTATGGTTGATAGGAAAGAATTTGTGCATTTACTATTTTATCACAAGCTCCATCCCTTTATCCAACACATGGCTGGCTTCATGTCTTTCTCTATCAAGAATGAGATGGGAAACCGTATTTTACATCAATGGTAACAACATCTTTAAATGAGTGGATGGGTAATGGTTCCCAAGCAAATTGGGAAGCGTTTTTTTTTTTTTTCTCTTGTATTTTATCATCAACTCTTTCATTGTTGTTGGAATGCCTACGTTAAAAGGATCTAGCTTCTCCAAGGAAATTATTTGCATAAAAAAATTTGTTATTTTAGGACCTTTGAGTAATGAATTTGTTGCGTTTTCTATCTAAATTCCTTAGAAAACTTGTGTTTCTAGAAAGGCACATTGGTTTCACACTTTTCTAGTTTCATTCTAAATGAGTTTTGAACCACTTGTAACACTAATGTGAAAATTATAAAGATGTTTTTTAGATCAATTTTCATTTACAAGACTAGTTATGTCACGTCAATATCGTAGTCATTTTCATTTCATGTCATGTTTGTAAAAATACAATTAAAAGACCTACGTAATCAATTATAAATTAGAAAGCGTTGAATACTACAACCATGTAGAAAACTAGAAATTTAATAATGTGTAAGCTTATGTGTATTAGAGTGGGAAACGAAGAGGAAAGAGGAAAGAAATTGGAGGTAAAAAATGGATTTTGAAGAAGAAAAAGAAATTTTGGGTTGTTTAAGAGAGGTGCAATTAGTAAGAAAGGAAGTTGTAAATCCTTGAGTTCTACCTTTTCTTAATCCATCCAACTTATATATAACAAAAAAATAAATAAATAAATAAATCCATCCAACTTTGAAAATAAAATAATATACAAAACCTAACAAATACTTAACTATTTTAACTTTAATCACTTTTTATTTATATTTTCTTTTCTCTCATACTCTCTTTTCTATCAAATAACATAAATGAAAAAAAATATATATATTTTTCTTTTTCTTCACCTTAACATTTTACTTACACTTTCTTTCTTTCTTTTTTTTTTTTTTTTAATTCTTGTCAAACATAATATACAAGATGATATTAGATCCACTTTATATTATTATTGTCTTCTTCTTTTTTTTTTTTAATCTCAAAATTTTGTTTTTGTTTTTAACATGTATTTAGAATACGAATTTGAGATGAAAATTTAAAAAATTGATTGATTTCTTAAAATTAATTATAATTTTTATTAATTTTTAAAAAAAATAAAAATAAAAACGAATCTAAAAACTTACGTTCTAGATCAGTCAACGGGCCTATTATCTCATAGAAAAAAAAAAGAGAAAAAAAAAAGAAAAAAAAAAAAAAAAAGAAGCGTAGGATAATAGCAAAGACAACCTTTGACCCCACACTCCCCTCGATCTCTTTGTTCAATGCACTCAGTCAGGCGTGTGATCCCATGTCTCGACACACTGCCCCCCTTCATACGACTCAGCCGTGAACGGTTCAACACGCACCGTTTTCTGTGCCACTGTCAGTGCCCGCCCACTCATTTTTTGCCATTTCGTTGACGGTCAACTCAAATTAATAAGTTCAACACGTGGCGGTTTTCGTAGGCGAGTACAAAGTTCATCAATGATTTCCGCGAGTGTGTCTGTGTCCAATCATCTTTAGATCCTCCGAGATAGCCTCACTAAATCACTTCTTTGCTGTCTCCCAAAAGATTAAAAAAAAAGGAAAAAGAAAAAAAAATTAACACTGCAATACTGTATCTCTGTCTAAAATGCACCGTATGCACACTGGGTTTACTTAGAGAGATTTAAGTAAACATTTAGGATTTGTTTGCCTCATCATCTCATTTCAACTTAAATTGTACTTTTTTTTTGTCTTTTTTCAAAAAGTTTTTATCTTTTTCCCAAAAAGTTTTTTGTCTTTTCTGAAAATTTTAAAAAATTTACTATTACAACTAAAATATTTCAACTCAAACTAACCAACCAAACACCCCCTTAGAAGGTGGTAGGTGATTTTTTTTTAAGATATAGTAATAATTTAAATTGACTTTATTATAAGATAAAACGTTAGAATTCCATATTTTTAGATAAAAAAATCTATATATTTAGAGAGATTAAAGTAAAAGAAAAAGTTTTAACGTGGATAATTTATTTTGTATAATTAACTAATGCTCTGTTTGATAAAACATCTTAGGCTTTATTTACTGTTTTGTTCCATTTCAAACTAAAATGTATTTTTTTATCTTAATTTTTATCTTTTTTTTTTTAAAAAGTTTTTGTTTTTTCTGAAAAAGTTTTTGTATTTTCTTAAAAATAACAAAAATTTTCAACTTAAACTTAAAATTTTCAACTCAAACTTAAAATTTTTAAAGTCAATTCATTTACCAAACAAATCATTAAATTTACATTTTCATCTCAGTTTTTTTTTTTTTTCTGAAAAGTCAACAAAAATTATAACTAGTTTTTAAAAAATCAACCAACTCAAATTTAAAAATTTCAACTTAAACCGTTTCACCGAACGGGCTCTAAAACTTGTTTTTTGAATTTTTAAATAATTTTTTAACGATATGATATATGTTTTGAACTGTTCTATATATTTATATTTATAGATTAGTCCTAAAACTTCGTCTTACAAAAGATAATATCATATTACTAAATATGTTTCTTACCCAAATAAACCCCCTTGACGGCTTGACAGCACTGTTTTTTACAACCACCAAAGTGGAAGTTTAATTTAAGCACATTGAACTTGCTTCCAAATAGTTTGGAAAAGGAAAAGTATCAGGTTTGAATTTCTTAATAAACGCATGAGATTATATTCAAACTACCAATTTTATATTATTAATACGGTGCAGTTGAATCGACACACTTCGTTTTAAAAAAAAAAATAGTGATGATTCAGTATAAACATTACTTGTTCTATAGATTCCTTGTCTTACATTGGTCATGCTTCCCTACATTTTTTTTTTCCATTAGAAACTATTTTCTTAAAACATTTCATTTTCATGTGATTCTTATTTTTATTTTCATTCAGGAAAAGAATAGATTCTAATAATGAGATGAGCAATGTCAGCCCACCTTCTCGAACAAAACCGTAGCAGGACATTTTTAACCAGTTACCAAACACATCACTTCTCATTTACCCCACTAAAAAAAAATCATCTCATTTATGTCTTTATTTTTTACTTATTCGAGCTTTACCACTTAGATTTTAAAGACTCACTTTGTCTTTTGATCTTTAAGATTATCTCATTTACTCTCATTTTATTAAATTTTTATTAGAATTGATGAAAACTAGGTGAATTAATCTTACTAAACCCATTTTGTTACGATTTTACAAAAAACAAATGAAAAAAATACCACATAGCTATAGTTAACTCTCCTTTTTCATTTATTTTTAATTAAAATTCTAACCAAAGGTTTTGATTAAGACTAATTCAAAATTCAAGAGACAAATTGAAAGTCA
This sequence comes from Ficus microcarpa, assembly GCA_025413485.1. Taxonomy (NCBI): domain Eukaryota; kingdom Viridiplantae; phylum Streptophyta; class Magnoliopsida; order Rosales; family Moraceae; genus Ficus; species Ficus microcarpa. Next base: position 87,119 of record JAINRI010000551.1, on the reverse strand, counting down.
TTAAAATCGAAGAACAAAGTGAAAATAAATATGAAGTTCAAGGGCACACACGAGAATAACGAAAAAAACATTAAAAATGATAAATTGCTAGGTTGGTCTTCAAATTTTTTAATTTATGCAATTTTGGTCTTTATTTTTTTAATTGGAATGTCACTAAACTATTAAAATCATTGATACAATAGTCATTTATGTTAATTTTTATATCAAATTAATTAATTAATATTATTTTTTGATCAACTTACTAATGAAATCCGTCTAAAAATTAATAAATATAATTACTATAGCAACACTTTAATTTTTGGACATAATTAATTAATTAATTAGTATCAGTTTGTTACTAACTTACTAACGGAAAAAAAAAAAGAAAAAACAAAAATCAAAATTGCACCACGTATAATAATGAAATAAAGAGGAAGGAGGAAAAAAAAAAAAAAAAAAAAAAAAACCTACTCTTTTGTCCTGTTACTTTAATCCGGCAGTGGTAAAAAGTGCGGGCGGCGCAATGCGCACCCTTTCCCCTCCCCCACAATCCAGCCATAAGGATTACCCTCCGCTTCCTCTGCTTCTTCTTCTTCTTCTTCTTCTTCTTCTTCCTCTTTCTCTCTCCTTTCTCTCTCTCTCATCAGTGTCCATTAATGCTCTCCCTCTCTCTCCCTCCTTCGTTCTCTCTCTAAATCTCTTTCTCCTGAAAAGACCCATTTTTCCTTTTGTCTCTTCCAATTCACTCCTTAAATACCCAGCACCAGCTCAACCCACCCAGAGCCACTCAACACGTCACACAGAGCTCAAATTCCGGATTCGAACTTCGTGATTATGACCTTCAACTGCTGAGCACCAAAAATGGATCCTCCACTGATCAGCGAGTCCTCATTCTCCGCCGCCAACCCAGCCGCCTACAGCCTCGCCGAGATTTGGCCCTTCGGACCCGAACAGCTGCCCGGGTCGGGGCCCCGGGTGGCCAATTTGGGCCCCAACCCGGCTGGGTTCGCCGAGACCTCCGCGAATCGTGATGGGTCGATGGAGGAATCGACTGTCACGGAGCAGAGCGCCGGCGGCGGTGGAAGGAAGAGGAGAGATGTGAGCCCCGAGGACGAGTCTTCCAAGATTGTATCCACTAGTAGTGCCAATGAATTGGTTCGTTTTCTTGGATTTTTTTTTAAAAAAATTTTGGGGGCTGAATTTCTATTTTGCTTGATTTCTTCAGCTCAATTGTGTTCTCTGGGGCTGAAAATTGCTTCTCTTTTTTTAGTTTGGAATCTAAATTATGATAAATTTAAGAGATTATTGTATGCGGTTGTAAATTATGAGGAAAATTTTATCTTTCTTTTAAATTTTTGTTACAATGGCAAAACGAATAATGATTTTCTGGCTCAATTTTGTGTTTTTTTCCCGAGTAACTGTTGTCTGCTTGGATTAAAGTGGAATCTTTCCCACATTTCTGTTTCTCTTAATAAATAACTACAGTGTAGAAATATGTGGAATTTATTTGTGGGTTTTAGTCAAAGAGGGAAAATCTTTACTTGGTTTTTTGATTGGCTAGTGAGAGATGAGATGCTTAGCTGAATAAAGTTTCATTGGCCACTTTAAGATTCAGATTTTGGATCTTGTGTGATGTTTTTGTGTCGATTTTGATCGGTGTATGTTGTTTCTTTGTTCATGATTAAGGCATTTTAAGCTACTTATGGAATCTTTTATTATTTTTCATTTGAGTTGAAATTTGGTACCAATGAATATGTCTTGTCTGAAACAATGTCGCGTCTGTCTAATCTTGTAGAGAATTAAGATGTATGAGAGCAAACAAGGATTGGATTTTGTTGGCCCTGTTTGTGTGTTAATATTTTTGTTGATGTTTCTATGATTTTCTCTCGTTTGGAACAGAATAACACAAATGGTAAAAGGACGAAATTAGTGGGATCAAAATATGAAATTGGTGGTCCAAAAGCTGAAGTGGAAGCGAGTTCAGTGGCTGGTGACAAGCCAGCTGACCAAGCAACGAAACCTTCCGAGCCGCCTAAACAAGATTATATTCACGTCAGAGCAAGAAGGGGCCAAGCTACTGATAGTCACAGTCTGGCTGAGAGAGTAATGCTCCAAAAGCCATCTCTAGCTTGTTGTTTCTGATAATGAAGTTACAGATTGCAAAGAAAAAAAAGATTTTGAACTCTTTTACGTATCAGGCATGAATGTGAACACATAACAATATAGTCGTTCTTCCAACATGCATGCTGATATGCTTGTTTTGGCAGGCAAGAAGAGAGAAAATTAGCGAGAGGATGAAAATTCTACAAGATTTGGTTCCTGGGTGTAACAAGGTAATTTTTGTTGTCTAATTATCTAGTTTGCTTTTTTTTTTTTTTTTTTCTTCTTCTTTTTTAATAAGAATTATCTAGTATGCTTTTGTTTTATAACTTTAACAAATGCTTGTATATGCCATATAATTTAGCACAGGAAACCAATAATAGGTCTAGTGTCTTTTCTAGATAAAGTTTTGGATTTAACTTTTTAACGTTTTGGATCTATTTTAAATCCATGTGATCAAAAGGGGCTTCAACTTGCAGCTTAATTTTAAATTTTTATAATTTTTAAGGCTTCTAGTTGCAGCTTCACTTTAGTATCTTGCACAGTAAATTTACTTGTAGTTTTATGCTTTTTTATGATTAGGTTATTGGCAAGGCACTTGTCCTTGATGAGATAATTAATTATATCCAATCACTGCAGCGCCAAGTTGAGGTATCGGCAGAGCACTCGTGCCACTTGATTTTCTTTTGTTCTATTATCAAACACGTTTGTTGCCTGATTAACTGGGAATTTATTTTCCTTTTTATAGTTCTTGTCGATGAAGCTTGAAACAGTAAATTCAAGGATGAATTTGAGCCCGACCATTGAAGGCTTTCCGTCAAAAGATGTAAGGAAATCTCCGTGCATGTGAAGTTATTTCCAATATATACACACTGAATCATCCATTTCTTTGCTTTTCTCGGAAGGGAGGCATGATGGTTTTTAAACTCACTTCTTAATTCGGTCGAAGGGCTTATGATTGAATACAGTTCTTAAACATTGTTCGTAGACATTGAGAAGTCAAGGAATGCCCGAGAAAATTAGGTCCCAAGACATACAAGTCTAAAGCCCTAGGATGAGTAGGATAATAAGTTATGTCTTTAGTGGTCTTTGAATTTGATCCTGGGGAAGAATATGAAGAAAACATTTTTTTTCCTTGGGGCCCGAGTATTGACAATTTGAATCATAGGAAAATATTGAAAAACTGTATTCGAAAATGGATGCCATCTATTTTATCTTATTTTTATTTATTTATTTTCTTTTTCCAAAGTAAATCGTTGAATTGCCTCTTCCATGGTACAAGATTTTCTTCGCAGCTTTAACTGCTCTACTTTTATTGACTGATGAGAACCAATGAACTGCTCTGGGATGTGAACATGTTTTTCCATGCTCCTAGATGGAAATACATATCCTTGTGAAAATTTTTGTGTTTATTTTTTATGAAATTTCTAGACGAACAAGCATTTTAATAATTTTTTCTTATCTTGGATGTCTTTGGAGTAGTTTATTGAGGCGATTTTTGCTCTGCAGCGCGATTTTTTACCAGTTGAAAAACTGTCTCGGCTTGGTGTGCAGGCATTTGATGCTGCAGGATTGTTATTTGGCTTGCAAGCACCACCAAGGGAGTACGCTCAAGGCTCGCACCCCCCGGAATGGCTGCACATGCAGGTTGGTGGTAGTTTTGAAAGACCGACGTAAGCTTGGGGCACCATTCGTAAGTTCTTCCCTAAATACGTAGGAACTTCTTGTTTAATGATTTTCTGTATCTGATTCTGAAATGTGTTTTTTTTTTTCTTTTTTTAAATCCTCAATGTATCACCATTTTTATGACTGTTATACAAAAGAAAGTAGAGTTCCATCTAATCTCTATGCATGTATCATCTGACTAGATACTTTGTACTCATTGTTGTATTTGTACCTATATAAAAAATTTGGTAGTAGTGGATTCAGTTGTCCAAACTTATAAAACTATGCTAACAAGAGGTCTTTTTATTTTTATTTTTTATTTTTTATTTTATTTTTTATTTTTGCTATCACAAAGTACGTCATTGATTATGGTTAACTGAAGTTATTATTTAATACTTAAGAGGTAGTTGCGGGCTTAAAATAACACTAATTCCATGTCTGATTCCATCACAAGGTTTAGCATTTGAATCCCCTTTCCTCAAAGTTACTTCTTATATATGCCAACGTTCCTTAGGTAGATTGATAGGGCGTCCGTTCTCCTCATTGAATACTTGGATTCGAGTTGCCATCACCATATTGGCCAAGGTATATGGGCAATCAACTTCATAAGGGATACCTATATTACGCGAAGGGTATTCACTTCCTTGGGATTACTTGGGAGTTCCAACCACAACCCTTATAACCCATTAAAATTTAGCCCCCCCCAAAAAAAAGTTAATATATATACACAAAAATACATACGTATATAATACCTTTCAAAAGCAGAGAGGCTCAAGTAAATAATGAAATAGTGCTTAATAATTAATAATCAATAATGACCCCCATGGAGGGATGACTTGCAAAAGAAAAGAAGAGGCATACAACAAAAGCATAAGAAATATCAAAGACTAAAGAGAAACTACTCAGAGAATAACACAACAAATTTTCTAAAACAAAGGGAAATCTTTCATGCTCAGACGAGTAAAATCAAGCACCAAACTTCGATCTTATGCTGTTGACAACTTGATCCTCTACTTGGAAGGCCTTGGTCAACACTTCATTAGGTACTGGTGGTGTTGAAGCGAAGAGGGTTGTGGGCAGCACAACAGCCCCGGGAAAGTGACTGTTGAAGGCAGTGAAGGCAAGAGCCTTTCCTTCTCCAACGTTTTGTTGGAAGTGAACGAGTCCCCTTGGAATCACGAACATCTGTCCCACAGTCAGAACCTTGGAGTGGAAAACGTTGTTTGTTGTCACGAACCCCACGAGGAGCTTCCCTTCAATCACCACCCCAATCTCGCTCGAGCGAGGATGGGAGTGGGGAGCGTTCAGACCGCTAGGGGCAAAGTCAACTCGGTTCATCGACATCCCTTGAGTGTTGAGACCGGGGAAGGAAAAGACATTCGCAGGGGTCACTGCAGCTCCAAAGACGTTACTTGTGTTCCCTTCTACGCTCAGTCCATTGAAGAAGAAGTCTTCTGAAGTGACAGCTGAGACAGGCTTGCATGGAAAGCCATTAACCGAAAAAGTAGATGTTAGATTCGCCACACAGAAGTCCTGTAACGGATCAGGGTCGGCTGAGTGAGAACGGAAAGGAACGAGCAGTAAGATTAGCAAGCAAAATAGAAGGCTGTAGCCCGAGCTTGATGAGCCAACCATGGCTGTCTGTAAAGAGTTTTCTATGCCTTCAGAAACTAATTGGTGTTTGTTTGGTTTAGCAAGTAGAAGAAGGTGGTATTTATGGTTGTTCTTTTCACCATTACTATGAATACTTTTCTGGGCTTTTGAGGGTTTCCTACGAAACAAGCAAAGCAACGACAGTAAGAAACAGAAATTTTTTTTTTGTTTGATTGACGGAAAAAAAAATCAACATCGATAAGACTTAAATATTATTGGTGATGGCAGAAAAAGTCGTTTGCGTGGAAAATAGATTGTGGTTTAGTTGGGTCTTTGACAACATCTTGCACCAAAAAGACATCTTTTCCATTTGACATGGTCCAAAGCATACCAAAAAAAAAAAACACCCTTGGGAACATATTTACATTGGACAGTTCTCTTATGTTTTCAATCAAAAGACCTATTCAATGACAATGACATGCTTTTGCTTCCACAACCACTACTTAACACGATGCTTTAACACCATCGTGCTAACTGGTGCAACGGTGGGGATGTTCGGCTCTTTAGCTTTATTCATTTCCTTCTGTGACTTATGAATCCCCGTAATTTTTTTTTATTGTTCGGCTTGCCATTTCAAATTTGGCAACTGGCGAAAGCAAGGTTTGAATAAGTGTAGGCATGAAATAGAGGTAAGGATAGATAGGAACACCCATTTGGATCAAAATGGTAAATGAAACATAAAACAAAATGAAAGTAGAGGAAACTTAGACGTTGTTTGGTACGAGGGAGAGAAAACAATGAGGAAAAGTTGGATAACCGAGGTGAGGTGAAGGGAATGAAGAGAGAGGGAGACAGTTCCTTTTTCTTAGGTGAAGGAAAGAAAACAAAAATCCCTTTATTTTTTGGTATAAAGATGCGACAGAGGGAAAAGAAAAGATTGTCTTTGTACAACTACATTTTCGTTCGAAATAGGAAATAACAAAGAAATTTGACACCATACTACCATAAAGAAGATAAGTTCCATCCATTCAAGAATCCCTCCAAATTAAAGATGAATCAAAATTGAGGTTCTTTAAAGGATTTTGAATCAATCACATAAAACCATCCCCTGCTCCCATCAGTCCACACAAATAATCATATGTTAAAAAAATCCTTCCGCTAATCCCCATATTGTTCCTATATCTGCTTTCACTTTTCCCTCCTACCAAACAAGCTCTAAAAGATGAAAAACACAAAGATGAAAATCAACTTCACACAAACGATCAATGCTTCAAAGGAAACAACATGAAAAAGTCTAGTTAGAGCTACTTCGCATATAAAATTGATGTTAGGAAGGAAATCACATTTATTGAAATAGTAAAGTTTTGAGTGGCATTTTCATAAATCAGAAACGTTGTATTTCAAATCTGAATTTGTATAGCTTATTAGTAATGTCAAATACAACATTGTGGAAGTTCAACTAAACACACTGCCAAAAAATAACATCATCGGGGTTGTCCTAAAATGGCATAACAATGGTCAAAGTAAGATAAATTCCTTCTTGTTATAGTTTCATACAATGAAATGTATAACAATTAGCAACAATTCAAAGCAACACAAAATCGAATTCTGAATCAACTTTTTACTGAAAAAATAACAAAAAACCTTGGGCTGGATTTTCCAGAATCTGGGACAATACTTTGGAGGTATCAACCTTACGCAAAGCACTACAACTGATATAAGCACACTGATGAAGTCATGTTGGGAAACAAATCATGTCGAAATTGAGGAGCATATTTTTGGCTTGAAGACAATTATTAAAGGAGAAAAATCAACTAGCATTTTCACAATTAGGAAAGTTTGGTTTAATTTTTCTTTAATTATTAAGTGAAAAAACAAGTTAATTTCTCATTTTAGTTTTTTTATTTTTGGAATTGTTTTCCCAAATTTATTTGTAGTTTTCCGTTTTTATTTGGGACAATTTAGCTTATAAATATGTTAGTTTATTCATGTGTAAGGAGAGATACAATTAGTTTTTGAATGAAATTTTGAGTTTTACTCTTCTATTTATAATTTTCAGTATTCTTTTGAATTAACGAATTTTGATGTTAATTTCTAGTATTTTATGTGAATCAATAGAATTTTAAAGGGTTTTCTTGACATTCGATGTGAATTAACATATTAACTAATATGTTCTTTTTATTTTTACTGTTTTACTTTTCTAACATGCACCTCCGCTACATCACACAATCTCTGACAAGACTTAAACCATGAAGCTCCCAAAACTAAATCCTGAACCGCATTATCTGAAATATATATATACATACAAAAAACCCATTTCAGATATACGAAAATTGAACCGAAACAGAAGCATAGAAAGCTAATGGAGACTAATAATGGGGTTGCCTTCGTGGGATCGGAGAGAGGGTTCCATGGCCTTGAGGGCCTTGCGGACTCTGGATCTGACGAGCTTCTTGTGCTTGAAAATGGTCTCCAGTTCTTGACTGTTGTCGTTTTTGATTTTGTTGTTGTCGTTTATCATGGTTGCGAAGAAGGAAGGTGGTCGTCGGCGAAAGGAAAGAGAGTTGGAGGAGGAGAGTGATGTTGGTGGTGGCGAAGCGCAGAGAAGAGGTTTGGTCTTCAGAGCCACCACCAACTCACTCACATGCCTCCTCATATTCTGCGCTCCCTATGAAAAAATTAATAATAATAATCATTACTTTATTATTTTTTATTATTTCTCTTTAATTATACGATGAGGAAAGATTTTCACTAATTAAATTGTCTTTTCAAAAAAAATAAAAAAAAGGTATAAGTAGTGGGATTAAAGTTAAGAGCCGGGTCACTTTTACATATGGTGTTTTAGATATTAGAAACGGCATGAGTTTTAGAAATATACTTTTGGTAAAAATAAATGATTTTGAGTAAAAAAATGTAAAAACTTTAAATGTATTCGTAAATAAATTAGCAGTATGAATCTAATTTTGTTTCTTTTGAAATTCAATACAATTTAAAAAAAATCTCATTTCGACTTAAAACGATAGAGTTATTGACTTTAAAGTTTAAGTTTTTTGGAAAGCTTTGAAAAAGTGAACATAAATCGGAGGAAAATGACCAAAAAAAAAAAAAATCTTTGTGAACTCAAACACCTAAAAGATTTTAAGTTTGAGACAAGTGTGAAATAATTATATATGTATATAGATAATATATTTTTTTGTGTGTAAAATATAGATAATATAATTGTACGCCAAGTCTTATTGTCGGGGGCGGATGAAAGACGACAATGAGGTGCAAGTCTACAAGGCATGATCGAGTGACAAATGTAAGGAAGACCGTTAAAGTTTGAAAGAATATCAATAACTTTATGAAGAATTTTACAATTTAGACGGTTGTTTTATACTGTGTTATTAGAAGTATAATGCTTTGTTTATCCAAAATGAGGGCATAAAGGTAAATATGAACGAAATAAAAAATGAGAGTTGTCTTTTTATACATATTCGGACAAGTATGTAGTGGGAAGAAGGTTGAAATGTAAATGAGTGTGAAAATGCATGTGAACTGTAGCTCAATGACAACCTGAGTGATTGAATTTGAATTAGCAAATATGGAGTGGGCAAGATGTGATGTATTGTGTGGGAATGTTCGGTGATTAACACCCAAAGATAGACTCACAGAGCGATCGATTGTAAGATCGAGCAGTCGTATCCATATATAGGCGATAACAAAACAAATAATATTAGTAGAGTTAAACTTTAAAAAGGCAAGAAAATAAAATATGAAAAGGGAAGATATTTTTGAAGGATTTTTGTGATAGAGAAAATTAAGGAAATATGAAAAGGTGAAGTTTAGGTAGAGGAAAATTCAATAATAAATTAGGCAAGGCGTCGTGAATTCTTTATATGCTTTGTTCTCTAATTTGAATTCAATATTGGATTTATGATTCAATTGCACGTTTCGCATCCCAAATGAACATCCGGAAAATATGGAATTAAATATCAACAAAAAAAATAACGAAAGTGTTTTGGTGGATTAAATTTCTATGCAGAAACCAAACGGATGCATCATTACAAGTTATCCAAAATCGATAAAGAACTATTTTTAGAAAATTACAGTAAAAGACGACTCATAAGACAAATTTTCGTCAAAATAGAATGTGACAATGTTACATAAACAAAGCATGACTAAATTTATATAAAATTTTGGCACAAAATATTTTGAGTGAAATAAAAAAATGAGATAGAGAGATTTAATCTACTAATACATATAATCTTTACAAAACAAATGAAAATCAAACTTAAATTAGATCACTCGACATATAAGTTCATCACTAGCCTCACCAAATTGTTTCGCCAAACTTACAATTTATCTCACAAAATTCTAACAAGAAAACATAAGATGAAAAATGCAAGAAGAAGAGAAAATACAAGAAAACGACACTAAAAACTCAGCCAAATGCTGAGGGAAAAGGCACCACCTTTGCTTGCTGCAAAGACCTTGAATCCATTTGGTCAGGGAGGGGATTTTGGCCTACGAAATTTGCCACCTAGCTGGTAAATTAGCTGGAGACTCGCAGCCAGCTGGAGGGATTCGTGCGTGTGTGGCAGGAGACAGGGGTTGGATTCTTGGGCCTGAGATTACGCGGCCTAGTTGGGAGGGAAATCTAGCCCATAGCGTGTGCATGCGTGGGAGCAAACCTGTGGAAGAAAAGAAAAGGAAAAATAAAAAAAATAAAAATTAAATTAACCAAAATTAAATTAAATATTTTCAAAGTAAAATATTTTGAATTAGTATCATGAAAATACTCAATTAAAACTTCAATTATCTAATAAATTATATGAATAAAAATATAATTTCGTACACTTATCATTAAATGTACTAGGTAGACATGTAACCGAATATGAAAGTGAATGTTAATCAAAGTTAATCAAGATCCGTCAGCATCGACCTTGTTGAGAAAGTCTCTTGTCACTTGCCTCACGCACAACACTCGACAGAAAACACCAAATCTTGGAACCCGTTCCTCTACAAGAGAACTATCGAAACCAAAAATTTAAAGAGCTCCACACTCTGTCGTTCACAAACGCCGATTAAACCCACTCCACTCCAAGAATCCATAACCCACCCCCTCTCCCAGAGCAACAACAGAAATAAATGAAAAGAAAATAATTAAAATTAAACCTTTCGACTGCTTGTTTCCCTCTCTTTAATAATTTTTTAGTTTTTTAGTTTTTTTTTTTGGGCAAAAAAAGCTGACTTTGACCACCGTTTACACGCAGCTACTATTGAACGCGTGTCAATTAAATAGAGTGCCCTACCTTTTGCACAAGTCGAATCACAGCTCTTCATTTTTGATCGAATGGTCCACATTCAAATGCCAGATGAGAATCGTTTCTGAGGTCGCCGTATACAAGAATCATCCTATAATTATAATATCGGTCTTTGTGTTTTTTTTTTTTTTGATAAATAAATTGTCTTTTTTTTTTTTTTGTTGATGAATTCATGTAATATATTCACATTTATGTTCCGTTTAATATTTCAACTCAATTATAATTAAACTGTACCTTTTTATATTAGTTCTTGCCTTTTTTCTGAAAAATTAATAAAAAAATATAATTAGTTTTTGAAAAATTAATCAACTCCAACTTAAAATATTCATCTCCAACCGATGAATTAAATACAAACTTATTGTTTTTTAAAAAAATGTCATTTACTATTATTAAATTTTGCTATATAACTAAATATTGTCGTCTATGCTTTGCTATCTTCTAAGTTAATAAACAAAGGTGTCTTCTAAAAGCATCTAAAATGAAATGTTAAATTCAAATGTCAATGCCAAATTTTGTCATTTTGATAGAAAAAGAGGTATTTTTTTAATAAAGTGTTATCGTCGTTATCCAATTTAATACAAATTCGTTACAATAGACAATCAGCGTCAAATTTAATTTTTATTCTTATTAATTGTTGTCTAAGTTTTTAAAGATAGCTATTATAGAATTTTCATTTTAAATATTTTTTAAAACTAAAAGTTCACTTTTAATTTATAAGTTTTAAACTATAATAATAATAACAAAAAGTTGATATATCATTTATTAAACTTGATAGACCGCAACTGTAGAACCCGAAAACACCACCGGTACTATTATAATTAACATTACATATTTAAGTACAAAATTTTTAAAATAAATATATAATACTTTGTATTAATATATGTATTGGACATGGTTAAGTTTCTCCATGTTTCGACATCGCTGCTCTTTGGAAAAGAAAAAAGAACTGTCGTTCGTTCAAGAGACGAATCTAAAACAACAAGCAATATGCAGTCTATTTAGATTAAACGGCATCAAAATCTAGACAAAACGTTTAAGAGGGCGATTGTTTACTTTGGACGACATCAAACGAACCTTTATAACCCATTAAAATTTAGCCCAAGAAAAAAAAGTTAATATATATATACACACATAGATACATATATATATATAATACTTTTCAAAAGCAAGAGGCTCAAGTAAATAATGAAATAGTACTTTATTAGGAATAATGACCACTGTAGAGGGATGACTTACAAAAGAAAAGAAGTGGCATACGACAAAAATATGTAAGAAATACCAAAGACAGAGAGAATGGATAAGACAACAAATTTTCCAAAACAAAGGGAAATCTTTCAAGTTCAGACAAGTAAAATCAAGCACCAAACTTGGATCTTATGCTGTTGACAACTTGATCCTCTACTTGGAAGGCCTTGGTCAACACTTCATTAGGCAGCGGTGGTGTTGAAGCGAAGAGGGTTGTGGGCAGCAGAGCAACCCCTGGAAAGTGACTGTTGAAGGCGGTGAAGGCAAGAGCCGTTCCTTCTCCAACGTTTCGTTGGAAGTGAACGAGTCCCCTTGGAATCACAAACATCTGTCCCACAGTCAGAACCTTGGAGTGGAAAACGTTGTCTGTTGTCACGAACCCCACGAGGAGCTTCCCTTCAGTCACCACCCCAATCTCGCTCGAGCGAGGATGGGAGTGGGGAGGGTTCAGACCGCCAGGGGCAAAGTCAACTCGGTTCATCGACATCCCTTGAGTGTTGAGACCGGGGAAGGAAAAGACATTCGCAGGGGTCACGGCGACTCCAAAGATGTTACTCGTGTTCCCTTCTACGCTCAGTCCATTGAAGAAGAAGTCTTCTGAAGTGACAGCTGAGACAGGCTTGCATGGAAAGCCATTAACCGAAAAAGTAGCGTTTTGATTCGCCACACAGAAGTCCTGTAACGGATCAGGGTCGGCTGAGTGAGAACGGAAAGGAACGAGCAGTAAGATTAGCAAGCAAAATAGAAGGCCGTAGCCCGAGCTTGATGAGCTAACCATGGCTGTATGTAAAGAGTTTTCTTTGCCTTCAGAAACTAATTGGTGTTTGTTTGGTTTAGAAAGTTGAAGAAGTTGGTATTTATAGTTGTTCTTCTCACCATTACTATGAATACTTTTCTGGGCTTTGAGGGTTTCCCAAGAAACAAGCAAAATAACGACAGTATGAAACAGAAATTTTTTATTTGTTTGATAAAAATAAAAAATAAAAAAAATCTAACATAGATTTTTTTTTTTGGTGAATAAAAAATCAACATGGATAAGAGTCTAATTTAATTGGTGGTGGCAGAAAAAGTCGTTTGCGTAAAATCGACTCTGGTTTAGTTGGGTCTTTGACAACATCTTGCACAAAAAAGACATCTTTTCCAATTGACAGGGTCCAAAGCATAAAAAATAAAAAATAAAAAGAAAACACCCATGGGAACATATTTACATTGGACAGTTATCTTATGTTTTCAATCAAAAGACATATTCAATGACAATGACATGCTTTAGCTTCCACAACCACAACTTAACACCATCGTGCTAACTGGTGCAACGGTGGGGGTGTTCGGCTCTTTAGTTTCGGTTTAAATTCACTCCGGCTCTGAGAATCCTGCGGTTTGGAGGTTGGTGACCAGGAGATTAGTTTCCATGTAACTTTGAAGAGGTGATTCTGGAAGTTTGAAATCTCAAGAGTTACATTGCGTAAGTGATTACCTCGTAAGGTGGAAACTTTCTCAACGACCAAGTTGTTTGGCGGCTTGGAAACTAACAATTAACAGGCACTTTCTGAGGAAAATCCACTATTACTCCTATGTCATGTGGAAAAATAAACAGAGATACCTATACATTAATGCAAATATTAGAACACATCAAATTTTTATTCATTTCCTTCCGTGACTTGTGAATCCCCATAATTTTTTTTTTTATTGTTCGGCTTGTCATTTCGGATTTGGCAACAGGCGAAAGCAAGGTTTGAATAAGAGTAGGCATGAAATAGAGATAAGGATAGATAGGAACTCCCATTTGCACGTACCTTTGCAAGCTCTGGGTAGTTCTAGATGAAGGTGTCATAATAACTGCAACATATATATATATATATATGTATTTAGCAAGCATTGGTGTTAGTGACACAAATAATTTCCTATATCATGTAACAGAAAGTTAAATTTTACGTTGCAGAACACAACTAATCATATTTCTAGAGAAAGAAAAGCTTCAGCTTGCGAGTTTTACAGGTGGACGTGTGAGAGAGAATAAAGCATTGCAGAAAGTTCAAAATGATCGAATTATATTCATAATAATATATTAAAAAAAAACTTGGACTAAACTACTTGAGCTACTATGAGAAATATAATGAGTAGAAAGATCAATAATCATACCCTCCGCCACGGCCTAATCCTCTTCCTGTTCCGTCAAATGCTAGCCCTGGAAGTAAAAATACAAGCAAATGCAGTTAACTACTACCATTTTTTTTCTGCAAAGTAAATGAATAATTATAAAAACAAGAAAAAAGATTATACCACGAAAGAGGAACAAATCAACTGGTTCATTTGCCTGCATCACCGAATTGAAAGAGATTCTATAAGTACGAGCAGCAATCGTAACCCTACTTTGTAGCACATATACAATAAGCCAATCCTACAGTTAATCATTAGGTGAAAAAACAAGTTAGTTTCGCATTTTGTTTTTTAATTTTCGGAATTGTTTTCCTAATTTTATTTGTAGTTTTCCATTTTCATTTGGGATAATTTAGCCTATAAATATATTAGTCTATTTACATGTAATGAGAGATATAATAAGTTTTTGAATGAAATTTTGAGTTTTACTCTACTCTCTCTTTGAATTTTGGTATTCTTTTCAGTCAGTGAATTTTTTATGCCAATTTCCGGTATTCTATGTAAATCAACATAATTTTGTAGGGTTTTCTGACATTCTATATGAATTATCAGATTAACTAATATGTTCTTTTTATTTTTACCATTTTACTTTTCTAACATACACTTCCGCTGCATCACACAATCTCTGAGAAGACTTAAACCATGAAGCTCCCAAAACTAAATCCTGAACCGCATTATCTGAAATATATATATACATACAAAATACCCATTTCAGATATCTGAGAATTGAACCGAAACAGAAGCATAGAAAGCTAATAGGGACTAATAATGGGGTTGCCTTCGTGGGATCGGAGAGAGGGTTCCATGGCCTTGAAGGCCTTGCGGACTCTGGATCTGACGAGCTTCTTCTGCTTGAAAATGGTCTCCAGTTCTTGACTGTTGTTGTTTTTGATGTTGTTGTTGTCGCTTATCATGCTTGCGAAGAAGGAAGGTGGTCGTCGGAGAAAGGAAAGCGAGTTGGAGGAGGAGAGTGATATTGGTAGTGGCGAAGCTTAGAGAAGAGGTTTGGTTTTCAGAGCCACCACCAACTCACTCACATGCCTCCTCATATTCTGCACTGCCTATGAAAATAATAATAATAATAATAATAACTTTATTATTTTTTATTATTTTTCTTTAATTTTTATACGATTAGGAAAGATTTTCACTAATTAAATTGTCTTTAAAAAAAAACATTATAAGTAGTGGATTAAAGTTAAGAGCCGGGTCACGTTTTACATATGATGTTTTAGATATTAGAAACGGCTTGAGTTTTAGAAATATTCATTTGGTAAAAATAAATAATTTTGAGTAAAAAGTATTGTGTTGGTAAAAAAATTAGCAATGTGAATTTAGTTTCGTACCTTTTGAAATACAATACAATTTTAAAAAATCTTATTTCGACTTAAAACGATAAAGTTATGGACTTTAAAGTTTAAGTTTTTTTGAAAAGGTTTGAAAAAGTGAATATAAATTGGAGGAAAATGACCCAAAAAAAAAATCTTGTGACCTCAAATGACACCTAAAAGATTTTAAGTTTGAGACATGTGTGAAATAATTATTTATGTATAGAAATAATTTTTTTTGTGTGTAAAATATAGATAATATAATTATACGTCAGGTCTCATTATTGGGGGCGGATGAAAGACAGCAATGAGGTGGAGGTCTACAAGGCATGATCGAGTGACAAATGTAAGGAAGACAGCTAAAGTTTGAAAGAATATATATAACTTTCTGAAGGATTTTACTATGTAGACAGTCGTTTTATACTATGTTGTCAGAAGTATAATGCTTTGTTTATCCAAAATGAGGGCATAAAGGGAAATATGAACAAAATAAAAAATGTGAGATATCTTTTTAAACATATTCGGACAAGAATGTGGTGAGAAGAAGGTTGAAATGTAAATGAGCGTGAAAATGCATGTGAAATGTAGCTCAATAACAATGTGAGTGATTGAACTTGAATTAGCAAATATAGAGTGGGCAAGATACGATGTACTGCATGGGAAAGTGGGAATGTTCGGTGATTAATGCCCAAAGATGCACTCACAAAACGGTCGGTTGTAGTATAAATCGAGCGGTTGTATCCATATGGAGGCGATAACAAAAACAAATAATATTAGTAGAGTTAAACTTTGAAAAGGCAAGAAAATTAAATAATGAAAATTGAAGATATTTTTGGAGGATTTTTGTGATAGAGAAAATTAAGGAGATATGAAAAGGTGAAGTTTAGGTTGAGGAAAATTCAATAACAAATTAGGTAAGGCGCCGTGAATCCTTCATACACTTTGTTCTCTAATTTGAATTCAATCTTCGATTTATGACTCAATTACACATTTCACATCCCAAATGAACAACCGGAAAATATGGATTAAAGATCAACAAAAAATAACAAAAGTGTTTTAGTATATTAAATTCTATTTTGAAACCTAACAAATTCATCATCACAAATTACCCAAAATCGACAAAGTACTATTTTAAGAAAATTACAGTAAAAGATGACTCATAAGACAAATCTTCGTCAAAATAGAATGTGACAATATTATATAAACAAAGTATGACTGAATTTATATAAAAGTTTGACACAAAATATTTTGAGTAAAAATATAGAAATGAGATAAAGAGATTTAGTCCATTAAAACATATAATCTTTACAAAATAAATAAAAATCAAACTCAAATTAGATCACTTGACAAATAAGTTTATCACTAGCCTCATCAAATTGTTTAGCCTAACTTGCAATTCATCTCGCAAAATTCTAACAAGAAAACATGAGATGAAAAATACAAAAAGAAGAGAAAATACAAGAAAACGACACTAAAAACTCAGCCAAATGCTAAGGGAAAAAGCAACTCCTTTGCTTGCTGCGAAGACCTTGCTTCTATAAGTCTTGAATCCATTTGGTCACGGAGAGAATTTTGGCTCATGAAATTTGCCACCTAGCTAGTAAATTAGCTAAAAGGTCCGTTTGGTGGATAAGTTTGAGTTAAAGATTTTAAATTTTAATAATAATTTTTGTTGATTTTTTAGAAAAGATAAAAAACTTTTTCAGAAAAGATAAAAAACTTTTCAGAAAGATAAATACTGAGATGGAAATTTTGAGTTTAAACTTGTTTCCCAAACTAAGCCGTAGACTCGTAGCCAGCTAGAGGGATTCGTGAGCTTGTGGCAGGAGACAAGGGCTGGATTCTTGGGCTTGAGATTACGAGGCCCTGCTGGGAGGGAAATCTGGCCCGGAGCTTGCGCATAAGTGGGAGCAAACCTGTGGAAGGAAAGGAAGAAAAGAAAAGAAAGGAAAGGAAAAGGAAAAAAATGAAAAATTAAATTAACCAAAATTAAATTAAATACTTCGAAAATAAAATAATTTGAATAAATATCATGAAATTACTCAATTAAAACTTAAATTATCTAATAAATTATATGAACAAAAATGTATTTTTATATACTTATCATTAGGTGCACTAGGTAGACATATAACCGAATATGAAAGTGAATGTTAATAAAAGTTAATCAAGATCCGTCCGTATCGACCTTGTTGAGAAAGTCTCTTGTCACTTGCCTCACGCACAACACTCGACAGAAAACACCAAATCTTGGAACCCGTTCCTCTACAAGAGAACTATCGAAACCAAAAATTTAAAGAGCTCCACACTCTGTCGTTCACAAACGTTGATTAAACCCACTCCACTCCAAGAATCCATAACCTACCCCCTCTCCCAGAGCAACAACAGAAATAAATGAAAAGAAAATAATTAACATTCAACCTTTCGACTGTTTGTTTCTCTCTCTTTAACAATTTTTTAGTTTTTTTTTTTTTTTTGGGCGAAAAAAGCTTACTTTGACCACCGTCTACACACAGCTACTATTGAAAGTGTGTCAATTAAATAGAGTGCCCTACCTTTCGCACAAGTCGAATCACAGCCCTTCATTTTTGATCGAATGGTCCATATTCAAATGCCCGATGAGAAACGTTTCTGAGGCCGCCGTATACAAGACTCATCCTATAATTATAATATAGGTCTTTATGTTTTTTCTATATCAACTACATGATAAATATATTGTTTTTTTTTTTTTTTTTCTGTTGATGAATTCATGTAATATATTCACATTTATGTTTTGTTTAATATTTCAACTTAACTGTAATTAAATTGTACTTTCTAATATCAGTTTTTGTCTTTTTTCTGAAAAATCAATAAAAATTATAATTAGTTTTTGAAAAGTTAATCAACTTCAACGTAAAAGTTTCATCTTTAACCGGCGAACCAAATACGAGCTTATTGTTTTTTTTAAAAGATTCATTTACTATTATTAAATTTTTTTATATAACTAAATATTGTCGTCTATGCTTTGCTATCTTCTAAGTTAATAAACAAAGGTGTCCTCTAAAAGCATCTCAAATGAAATGTTAAATTCATATGTCAATGCTAAATTTTGTCATTTTTTAATAAAATGTTATCGTCGTCATCCAATTTAGTACAAATTCGTTACAATAGATAATCAGCGTCAAATTTAATTTTTATTCAAAGATAGCTATTATAACATTTTCATTTTTAAATATTTTTTAAAACTAAAAGTTTACTTTTATAGGTTTTAAACTATAACTCTAATAATAATAACAAAAAGTTGATTTATCATTATATATTTTTTTTTATTAAACTTGATAGACAGCAACTGTAGAACCCGAAAACACCACCGGAATAATAAACATTACATATTTAAGTACAAAATTTTAAAATAAATATAGTGCTTTGTATGAATAAATGCATTTGAGATGGTTAAGTTTCTCCATGTGTCGACATCGTTCTTTAGAAAAGAAAAAAGGACTGTCGTTCGTTCAAGAGACGAATCTAAAACAACAAGCGATATGCAGTCTATTTAGATTAGACGGCATCAAATTCTAGACAAAACGTTTAAGAGAGAGGGCGTTTGTTTACTTTGGACGACATCAAACTAACCTCCATAATCCATTAAAATTTAGCCCCAAAAAAAAAAGTTGACATATAGACACACATAAATACATATGTATATAATACTTTTCAAAAGCAAGGGGCTCAAATAAATAATGAAATAGTATTTAATAATTAGTAGTAACACCAAACTTGGATCTTATGCTGTTGACAACTTGATCCTCTACTTGGAAGGCCTTGGTCAACACTTCATTAGGCAGCGGTGGTGTTGAAGCGAAGAGGGTTGTGGGCAGCAGAGCAACCCCGGGAAAGTGACTGTTGAAGGCGGTGAAGGCAAGAGCCGTTCCTTCTCCGACGTTTCGTTGGAAGTGAACGAGTCCCCTTGGAATCACAAACATTTGTCCCACGGTCAGAACCTTGGAGTGGAAAACGTTGTCTGTTGTCACGAACCCCACGAGGAGCTTCCCTTCAATCACCACCCCAATCTCGCTCGAGCGAGGATGGGAGTGGGGAGCGTTCAGACCGCCAGGGGCAAAGTCAATTCGGTTCATCGACATCCCTTGAGTGTTGAGACCGGGGAAGGAAAAGACATTCGCAGGGGTCACGGCGGCTCCAAAGACGTTACTCGTGTTCCCTTCTACGCTCAGTCCATTGAAGAAGAAGTCTTCTGAAGTGACAGCTGAGACAGGCTTGCATGGAAAGCCATTAACAGAAAAAGTAGCGGTTTGATTCGCCACACAGAAGTCCTGTAACGGATCAGGGTCGGCAGAGTGAGAACGGAAAGGAACGAGCAGTAAGATTAGCAAGCAAAATAGAAGGCCGTAGCCCGAGCTTGATGAGCTAACCATGGCCGTATGTAAAGAGTTTTCTTTGCCTTCAGAAACTAATTGGTGTTTGTTTGGTTTAGCAAGTTGAAGAAGTTGGTATTTATAGTTGTTCTTCTCACCATTACTATGAATACTTTTCTGGGCTTCGAGGGTTTCCCAAGAAACAAGCCAAGCAACGACAGCAAGAAACAGAAATTTTTTATTTGTTTGATTGAAAAAAAAAATCTAACATAGATTTTCTTTTTTTGGTGAATAAAAAATCAACATGGATAAGAGTTTAATATTATTGGTGGTGGCAGAAAAAGTCGTTTGCGTAGAAAATCGACTCTGGTTTAGATGGGTCTTTGACAACATCTTGCACCAAAAAACATCTTTTCCAATTGACATGGTCCAAAGCATACAAAAAAAAAAAAAAAAAACACCCGTGGGAACATGTTTACATTGGACAGTTCTCTTATGTTTTCAATCAAAAGACATATTCAATGACAATGACATGCTTTAGCTTCCACAACCACAACTTAACACTCGATGCTTAACACCATCGTGCCAACTGGTGCAACAGCGGGGGTGTTCGGCACTTTAGTTTCGGTTTAAATTCACTCCGGCTCTGAGTATCCTGCGGCTTGGAGATTGGTGACCAGGAGATTAGTTTCCCTGTAACTTTGAAGAGGTGATTCTGGAAGTTTGAAATCTCAAAAGTTACATTGCGTAAGTGATTACATCGTAAGGTGGAAACTTTCTCAACGACCAAGTTGTTTGGCGGCTTGGAAACTAACAATTAACAGGCACTTTCAGAGGAAAATCCACTATTACTCCTATGTCATGTGGAAAAATAAACAGAGATACCTATACATTAATGCAAATATTAGAACACATCGCATTTTTATTCATTTCCTTCTGTGACTTGTGAATCCCCATAATTTTTTTTTATTGTTCGGCTTGCCATTTCGGATTTGGCAACTGGCGAAAGCAAGGTTTGAATAAGAGTAGGCATGAAATAGAGATAAGGATAGATAGGAACTCCCATTTGCACGTACCTTTGCAAGCTCTGGGTAGTTCTAGTTGAAGGTGTCATAATAACTGCAACATATATATATATATATATATATATTTTAACAAGCATTGGTGTTAGTGACACAAATAATTTCCTATATTATGTAACAGAAAGTTAAATTTTACGTCACAGAACACAACTAATCATATTTCTAGAGAGAGAAAAGCTTCGGCTTCCGAGTTTTACAGGTGGACGTGTGAGAGAGAATAAAGCATTGCAGAAAGTTCAAAATGATCGAATTATATTCATAGTAATATATTTAAAAAAAAAAAAAAAAAAACTTGGACTAAACTACTTGAGCTACTATGAGAAATATAATGAGTGGAAAGATCCATAATCATACCCTCCCCCACGGCCTAATCGTCTTCCTGTTCTGTCAAATGCTAGCCCTGGAAGTAAAAATTCAAGCAAATGCAGTTAACTACTACCATTTTTTTTCTGCAAGTATATGAATAATTATGAAAACAAGAAAAGAGATTATCCCAGGTAAGAGGAACAAATCAACTGGTTCATTTGCCTGCATCACTGCATTGAAAGAGATTCTATAAGTACGAGCAGCAATCGTAACCCTACTTGTAGCACATATACAATAAGCCAATCCTACAGTTAATCATTAGGTGAAAAAACAAGTTAGTTTCGCATTTTTTTTTTGGAATTGTTTTCCTAATTTTATTTCTAGTTTTCCATTTTCATTTGGGATAATTTAGCCTATAAATATGTTAAGTCTATTTATATGTAATGAGAGATATAGCAAGTTTTTGAATGAAATTTTGAGTTTTACTCTTTTCTCTCTAATTTTCGGATATTCTTTTGAATCATCAAATTTTTGATCAATTTCCTGGTATTCTATGTGAATCGACGGAATTTTGAAGGCATTATGTGTGAATCAACAGGTTAACTAATCTATCATCTTTTTATTTTTACTGTTTTACTTTTCTAACATACGCTTTTGCTACCTCATTTGATATCAGTGTCAGGTTCCTGAACCAATTTGTTGTTCTACGCCATGCTGCCTCATCGGACAACCCATCGCCGCTTCTGCCACTCTGCCAACCTGAACTTGCCAAAAAGATTGCAAGCAATGGCAAGGACTTGTTGCCCTAAAACAGCAATTTGCTACATTCGCCGCCGCATCCATTTTGTTTCCGATTTTGAGTCTAATGATAACTTTGAGGGAATACTCGATCCAATATTGACGAAAGCGATGATGAGGGAGAAGGTAAAAAGATTAATTTTGCTTCAATCTTTGATCCAATATATGACGAATATGTTAGAAAAGAAGAGGAAATCAAATTGTCAATTTTTCTCCAATCTTTGACGAAATTGATGAAGAGAAGAAGAAGACCAATTTTCTTTGAGAAAATTACCCAATTAACCATCTTTTTTTCACCTATTGACCAACATGACACAAATTCTCTCATCTTTACCGACATGACACAAACTTTAGTTTACTTTAGTTTTATTTTTTTTTTATATTCATCTAATGTTGCTTTTTTGTGTTATGTTGGTGCAATGATATTCAAAATTGTTTATTCAGATACTTTTCCCCATTTCTTTGTAATCCAATTTTTTAGGAAAATTGAACGAGAAGGTGAATGTCTAATATTTGATGAAGGTGATGAAGAAAAAAAAGATCTAGTATTCGAATTGATCATAATGTTCATTGAAAAGAAAATTTTCATTAAAGATTGAGTTAGACTCTAGCACATCCAATATTGAAGAAAATTCTCCATCGATAGATTTTCCGTGAATTTGACAAACCATTCAGTCCAAAGATGGGTCACTACGAATTCATCATAATTTTCCTCCTCACCAATCAATTGAAGCTACTTTGAATTCGAGGACAAATTCTCTCCAACCTAGGGAGAATGATGAAGCCATGTTGGGAAACAAATCGTGTTGAAATTGGGGAGTATACTTTTGGCTTGAAGACAATTATTAAAGGAGACAAGTCAATTAGCAATTTCACAATTAAGAAAGTGAGGTTTAATTTTGGCTTAATTATTTGGCGGAAAAACAAGTTAGTTTCTCATTTTTTTTTTTTATTTTCGGAATTGTTTTCCTAATTTTATTTGTAATTAATTTTCCGTTTTCATTTTGGACAATTTAACCTATAAATATGTTAGTCTATTTATATGTAACGAGAGATACAATTAGTTTTTGAATGAAATTTTGAGTTTTATTTATTCTCTCTCCAATTTTCTGTATTCTCATGAATTAACAAATTTTGATGTCAATTTCTGGATATTCCATGTGAAATAATGGAATTTTAAAGGGTTTTCTTGATATTCTGTATGAATTCAACAGGTTAACTAATATATCCCCTTTATTTTTACTACCTTACTTTTTTAACATACCCTTCTGCTACATCACACAATGTCTAACAAGACTTAAACCGTGAAGCTCCCAAAACTAAATCCTGAACCGCATTATCTGAAATATATATATACATACAAAAAACTCATTTCAGATATCTAAAAACTGAACCGAAACAGAAGCATAGAGAGCTAATGGGGACTAATTATGGGGTTGCCTCGTGGGATCGGAGAGAGGGTTCCATGGCCTTGAGGGCCTTGCGGACTCTGGATCTGACGAGCTTCTTCTGCTTGAAAATGGTCTCCAGTTCTTGGCTATTGTCGTTTTTGATGTTGTTGTTTTCGTTTATCATGGTTGCGCAGGAGGAAGGTGGTCGTCGGAGAAAGGAAAGAGAGTTGGAGGAGGAGGGTGATATCGGTGGTGATGAAGCGCAGAGAAGAGGTTTGGTCTTCAGAGCCACCACCAACTCTCTCACATGCCTCCTCATATTTTGCACTCCCTATGAAAATATATATTATATATATATATATATATATTTAACTTTATTACTTTTTATTATTTTTCTTTAATTTTTATATGATTAGGAAGATTTTCACTAATTTAATTGTCTTTCAAAAAAAAAAAGAAAACAATATAAATAGGGGATTAAAGTTAAGAGCAGGTTACTTTTAGAGATAGTGCTTTGGAGATTAAAGATAAGCTTGAGTTTTGAAAATGTACATTTGGTAAAAATGAACTGTTTTGAGTAAAAGTGTAAAAAGTTGAAATGTGTTCGCAAAAGAATTAACAATATGAATTTTATTTCATTTCTCTTAAAATTCTATGCAATTTAAAAAAATCTCATGGCTATATGTAAAGAGTTTTCTTCGCCGTAGCCTAAGCTTAATGATCTAACCATGGCCGTATGTAAAGAGTTTTCTTTCCCTTCAGAAACTAATTGGTGTTTGTTTGGTTTAGCAAGTTGAAGAAGTTAGTATAATTTATAGTTAGTTCTTTCACCATTACTATGAATACTTTTCTGGGTTTTGAGGGTTTCCCAAGAAACAGGGAAAACAACGACAGTGAGAGATATTATTTTATTTGTTTGATAAAAAATAGTGTCAAAACGATAAAGAGTTCAATATTATTTGTGGTCGTAAAAAAAGTCGTTTGTGTAGAAAATTGATTGCCGTTTACTTGGGTCTTTGACAACATCTTGCACAAAAATGACATCTTTTGTCAGTGACATGGTCCATAGCTTAGGAAAAAAACACCCATGGGAACATATTTTCATTCCACAGTAGTCTTAATGTTTTCATTCAAATGACATATTCAATGACAATGACATGTTTTCTCTTCTACAACCACCACTTAACACTGTCGTGCTAACTGGTGCGACGGTGGGGATGTTTGGCTCTTTAGCTTCGGTTTAAATTCACTCCGGCTCTGAGTATTCTGTGGTTTAGAGGTTGGTGACCGGGAGATCAGACTCCTTGTAACTTTGAAGAGGTAATTTAGGAAGTTTGAAATCTCAAAAGTTACATCCATAAGTGACTACCTCATAAGGTGGAAACTTTATCAACGACCAAGTTGTTTGGCGGCTTCGAAACTAACAATTAACAGCACTTTCTAGGGAAAATCCACTATTACTCCTATGTCATGTGGAAAAATAAATAGAGATACCTATACGTTAATGCAAATACATTAACTAGAACTCGTTGCATTTTAATATTTCCTTCTGTGACTGATGAATCCCTTTTTTTTTTTTTTTAATTATTGTTTGGCTTGCCCTTTCGGATTCGGCAACGGTCAAAAGCAAGGTTTGAATAAGAGTAGGCATGAAATAGAGGTAACGATAGATAGGAACTCTCACGTGGGTCAAAAAGGTAAATGAAACATAAAACAAAACGAAAGTTGGGGAAGCTTAGGTGTTGTTTGGAACGAGGAAGAGAAAATAATGAGGAAGAGTTGGATAACCGAGGTGAGGTGAAGGAATGAAGAGAGAGGAAGATAGTTCCTTTTTCTTAGGTGACGAAAAGAAAACAAAAATCCATTTATTGTTTGGTACAAAGATGTGACGGAGGGAAAAGAAAAGACTGTTTTTGTACAAAAACATTTTCATTCGATAATAGGAAGTAATAAAGAAATTTGACACCATACTACGACAAAGCGGATAAGTTCCATCCATCCAAGAATCTTTCCAAATTAAAGATGAATCAAAATTGAGGTCCTTTATAGGATTTTGAATCTATCACGTAAAACCATTCCCGGCTCCAATCATCCCAAATTGTTACACAATAAGCAACGAAAATAAGCAACAAAGAAAATGAAAAACAAGAACATAGAGATTTACGTGAAAAACATTAGACGGGGAAAAACCACAGGCAGAGAAGAAGAAATTCACTAAATCAAATATTGGTATAAGAGAAGCGACAACCGCAAAAAAGCATAATATTATATTATATATATATACCCGAAAACCCTAAAACTGGATTCTGATAAAAAACTGGGTTGATCCTTACCTTCTGCTATCACCACAGAGTCCCAAAAAAATCTCATAATTAAAGTTCCACCACAAATGTCACATCGTGAGTTTTTCAGGCTGAACCAAAGAGAATTCGGGTCACCAAAATCTAAAAATCTCCACCTTGACGTGAATTCCATTTCAAGGAATGGAAAAAAAAAAATCTTCGACAAAACTCCACCTCTTCCATAAAAGCCCCTAAGGGCTAAACTCAGCAACGAAAACAAACCAAGTGCAAGCAATGCTCAAACTTGGTTACAGGGATTGACTTGGTCATCATATCAGCAGGATTATCATGAATACTAACTTTGCTCACAACAATATCACCATGAGCAACAATTTCACACACAAAATGGTACTGAACATCGATGTGCTTTGTCCTTTATGAAACATCTGATCTTTTGTGAGGAAAATAGCACTCTTACTATCACAAAAGACTATGGTAATCTACAAGTCTTCACTAAGTTCACCAATTAGTCCCTTCAAACAAATGGCTTCCTTACAAGCTTTTGTAACTGCCATATACCTGGCCTCAATAGTAGACAATGCAACTATATTCTGCAAAGTGGCTTTCCAACTGATAACACAACCACTAATGATAAAAGCATACCCTATAAGAGATCTTCTTTTATCAAGGTCTCCAACATAATCAAAATCCACATATCCAATGACTCCATCTTTAATTCTCCCAAAATGCAAGCAAGTATCAATAGAGCCTCGCAAGTATCTAAAAATCCACAGAATTGCTTCCCAATGTTCTTTGCCAGGATTCGCCATGTATCTGCTAACTGCACTAACTGCATATGATAAATTTGGACGTGAACAAACCATGGCATACATAAGTGATCCCATTAAACTAGAATATGGAACTCGAGACATATAATCAACACCTTCATCTGAATGTAGAGATAAAGCATATGAAAGTTTGAAATTAGCCGCTGATGAAGTACTAACAGGCTTGGCATTCTGCCTGTTAAACTTGCAAAGAACTTTCTCAATGTACCTTTTCTGAATTAGGTACAGTTTACCTGTCTTTCTATATCTTAGAATCTCCATTCCAAGTATCTTCTTTGATGCTCCCAAGTCTTTCATCTCAACTTCTCTACTCAGTTGGGCTTTGACCTTTCTTATCTCTCCTTTATCCTTGGCTGCTATCAACATATCATCAACAAATAGGAGTAAATACACAAATGACCCCATCATCACTTTTCTTACAGTAGACACAGCTGTCATAGCTACTTCTTCTAAAATTATGAGTGGTCATAAATGAGTCAAACCTCTTGTACCATTGTCTGGGTGACTGCTTTCTGTTTTAGGCCATAAATAGACATGTTCAGCAAGCACACATAATTCTTCTTTCCTAAAACTACAAAACCTTATGGCTGATGCATGTAGATGTCTTATTCAAGTTCTCCATGTAAGAACAATGTCTTCACATCCAACTACTCAAGCTCAAGATCGTTCATGGCCACAATATAAAGCAAAGCTCGAATCGAACTATGCTTTACAACTAGAGAGAACACATCTATGAAGTCAACACCTGGAACAGGACTGTAGGCCTTTGCAACTAGTCTTGCTTTATACCTACCTTCTTCAACTCATGGAATTCCTTCCTTCTTTTTGAATATCCATTTGCAACGAACAGCTTTCTTACCCTTAGGTAATCTCACCAAGTCTCATGTGCCATTTTTATCAAGAGATTTCATCACCTCCTACACGGCAATAATCCATCAACCTAAGTCATCACAACTAACTACCTTTGTATAAGTAGAAAGTTCTTCATTGGAATCAATACCTTCGGCCACACTTAAAGCATAAGCAACCAAATCAGTCTCACCATACCTTTGTGGAGGACTAACATCTCTTCTAGGCCTGTCCTTTGTAATAGAATACTATGGTAGTGCTGGTGGTGGTAAGGAAGCAACTCCACCTTGAATCTCCAAGCTAGACTGAGATGTAGACTCCGATGTAGATCCTGAACCAATCTTAAACACTACCTATGTGCTTGACCTCCCTTGTGGAGTCTTCTTCTTAATAGCAGCTAAGGGAGAGCAACCGATCAGATAGCAAGCTGTAGCATGTTAACCCCGCAGCAAGCACACATACTATTACGACGAACTGTCAAATGTTCTTTCCTGAAACTCATACAAAACAAGCCTTATGGCTAATGCATGTAGATGGATAAATCATTGATTCAAGTTCTCCATGTCAAGAACAATGTGCTTCACAATGCTCAACTTCAATACAAGCCATCAAGATCGGTATCATGGCCACAATACCAAGTAACCGTAAAACCCTGCAAGACATATAAGTTGGCAAACTTTCTCTGCCCTTTCATCATAACAAGGGCACCTTTGCTAACCTTCAGAACTCCACCTTCAACAGTATACTTGTACCTTTTCAAATCAAGAGCACTCAACGAGATAAGATTTCTCTTTAGATCCAAAACGTGCCTCACATCACCAAGTGTCCTGACAACCCTATCAAACATCTTAATTCTGACTATTCCGATACCAGTTATCTTGCAAAACGCATTATTTCCCATCAACACAGTACCTTTAGACACTATTTCATATGTTGAAAAACAGTCCCGATTAGGACACATATGAAACGTGCAACCAGAATCAAGAATCTAATTCTCGCAAGGTTTGGAGTTGTCATCAGAAGCAACTAAGAGTTCACCATTACTGTAATCATCTTCTGCAACACCGGCTTCACCGCAATTTTCCGGTTGCTTTCCCTTCTGATTAGCAGCAACTTTCTTATTCTTGTTCTGCAACTTGTAGCATTCAAATTTGATGTGCCCTTTTTCTTGCAGTATCTGCAGATTCCGTCCCTGTTTTTGGATTTCGATCGGCCCTTAGAATCACCACCATAATACTCTCCTGCTTCCTCCCTAGAACAACAAGGCCCTCAGACTAAGCCTCGATACCAACCACAAGCTGCTTCATCTTCTCCTTGGAGAATAGAGTTTCATATACTTAATCCAGAGTAAGAGTGTCACGACTATACAAAATAGTATCTTTGAAAGTCACATATGAAGAAGGAAACAAACATAATAAAATCAACCCTAAATCTTCTTCATCGTACTTAACCTCAATGGTCTCCAAATCAGAAATAACTTCCTTAAATACGGTCAAGTGATCTTCTAAATACGTATCTTCAGCCATACGGTGATAATACAGTCACTGCTTCAGATGCAACTTGCTTATCAAACTCTTCGTCATGCATAATTACTCGAGCTTCAACCACAATGCAACGACGGTTTTCTCCTTCAGAACATCCTGCAAAATTTAATTTGATGGATGAAGATAGAGCCTTTCGATTCCTATGTTGTTTTTCCTCCGCAATCCAAGATGAGGGCATCTTATCTAACCCTAACAGAGCGTCGTGCAAATCCATCTGTGCAAGCACAGCCCGCATCTTGACCTGCCATAGCAAAAACCTGGTATTGCGATCTAAAAACGGAATTTCATATTTCATGGTTGCCATTGATGCGATCAAACGAACCAACGAACCTAGCTCTTGATACCACTTGTTACGTAATAAGCAACAAAAATAGGTAATAAACAAAACAAAAAACAAGAAAACACAAATTTACATGGAAAACACTAGATGGGAAGAGAAGAAATCCACTAAATCAAATATTGGTACAAAAAGAGTAGCAACCACAAAAAAGCATAATAACAAAACCCTAAAATTACGTCATAATATACTCGAAAACCTTAAAACCAAGATCTAGGTAAAAACTGGGTCGGTCCGTACCCTCCGCTACCACCATAAAGCCCCAAAAAAATCTCATAATTAAAATTCCTACCACAAATGTCGCATCGGGAGCTTTTCAGGCCGAGCCAAAGAGAATTCAGGTCACCAAATTCTAACACAAACAAATAACCACATGTTCAAAAATCCTTCCACCAATCCCCATATTGTTCCTATATCTCTTTCCATTTTTCCCTCCTGCCAAACAAGCTCTAAAAGATGAAAAACAAAAGACGAAAATCAACTTCACACAAGGGATCAATGCTTCAAAGGAAACAACATCAAAAAGTCTAGTTAGAGAAACTTTGCAAATAGAATTGATGTTACAAAGGAAATCACATTTACTGAAAATAGTAAAGTTTGGAGTGGCATTTTCATAAACCAGAAACGTTGTATTTCGAATCTGAGTTTGTATAGCTTCTTAGTCATGTCGAATACAAACTTGTGGAAGTTTATCTTGGCGTTTCAAGTTTCAACTATATCAAGCAAATCGGTCATAAATCCCTGCATCTCAAGCATAATCGGATCATCTCTTATTCGCATACCAATGTGATGGATGGCCAAAGCTCCTACTTTGTAAGGATCCCATCAAAGGGAAGTATTCAGGTCGATTTGTGAGGTCCAATTTCAGACCTTCATTCTGCAATTGTCCAGCGAATTACACCAAAAGAAGAGAAAAATAAAATAAGAAAAGCCAAAACCATCATAACAACGATAATAAAAAAGAGCATTTGCTTGGGAGATACCTGTCTAAGGCAGCTGAACTTATGGGAATCACACCAGCTGAGGACACAAGAGCATCCACCGGAACATCATTCTGAGTGACCGGTATAACTCCTTCATCCATTATCTGTGTGGAATACGAGAGTGCAACTGCAACGACATAACACAAGGTTTTCAAAGTACCAAAATTATCATGTGAAATCACTTTCATACAGAAGGTATGTACTAAAATGAAAGAGCGTAATTGCACGTACCCAAGAGGGGTTGCTCCCAATTTCTTGCCTTTGCAAGCTCTTGGTAGTTCTTTATGAAGGTGTCATAATAACTGCAACATTTTTAACAAGCACTAGTGTTAGTGCCACAAAATTTCATATATTGTGTTATTAATGGAACAAGAAGTTAAATTTTACTTCACAGAACACAGCTAGTCATATCCCCAAAGAAAGAAAAGCTTTGGCTTCCGAGCTTTACATGTGTGTGTGAGACAGAAAATAAAGCATTGCAGAAAATTCTACAATGATCGAATTACATTTATAGTCAACTTAGACTAAACTATCTGAGAAACTGTAAAAAGATATTATGTGGAAAAATATCCATAATCATACCCTCCACCACGACCTAAGCGTCTTCCCATTCTGTCAAATGCTAGCCCTGAAGTAAAAATACAAGCAATGCAATTAACACTTAAAAGTTACTTCTGCAAGTATTTGAATAATTTAGAAAACAAGAAAAGAGGTTATACCAGGT
This sequence comes from Ficus microcarpa, assembly GCA_025413485.1. NCBI lineage: Eukaryota > Viridiplantae > Streptophyta > Magnoliopsida > Rosales > Moraceae > Ficus > Ficus microcarpa. The sequence goes on along the minus strand of JAINRI010000551.1, from coordinate 56,256 downwards.
AAAAGGAACAAATCAACTGGTTCATTTGCCTGCATTACTGCATTGAAAGAGATTTTATAAGTACAAGCATCAATCTTATCACAACTCTGTAGCGCATAGGCAATAAGCCAATCCTACAATTAATCATTTTTGTTTTTCATAGTCTTGTCTTAGACTCCCTGACAAATCACGGAGTAGTGATATGCTAATATCATGAGTTCGTAGTTTTCAAATCCAAGTTACAAAAACTTATAGGTCTAAAATAGCTTCCTATGTGGTTTTCTGCACATTCTAAAAGTTGTCCACCCATTATCTCCACACAATCAAATATATAGACTTCTAAATACTTTATTGATGCCAGTAAGTCTTACCGTTCGTTTTATTGTTAAACCAAGGAAATTGCTAAAGGAAAGTGCATAGAAGATCACTTAGTTTGTGATTTGGATTAAAACTTACTATATTTGAATCTTTTTGAAAACAAGGGACCTCAGAGAAAAAGATAAGTGTTCAAATTCTGGATTCAAGTATGACTCTAAGACTCTTTGTAAAATTTGCATTTAACATTAAGATGTTTTCAAGTCTCTGCATTTGTTCTTTCACACCCAAAATGGGTTTTTCACAATTTGAATTTTCATATACTATAGTCTATGCCCAAGCACATCCAAATATCGTTACCAAACAGGTGCACAACATTTTAAAAGCTATCGAATCCAACCAAGCATACAAGTCTAGTTTTTGAAATACTTCTAGTAGTCGAATTAGAAACTAAACACAACATTTGCCACTAGTATACTTAAAAGCAAGGAAAAGTTTACCATCTTCACGTTCATTTCCATCACCATCCACTGGAGCCGGTTCCAAAATGTCCATCGAATTCGCGATGAGATCGTCGATGCGCGAGATATGTAGCATTCTCATGTGACTGTTCTTGTCCTCCACCCTTGGAACATACAGCTTCTTCTTCCTCATTTCCACATTACCATCTTCTACATATTTATAAATAAATAAATAAATAAATAAAAGTAAACACTCTGCCAAAAATAACAACATCAGGTTTGCCTTTAACGACTGTCCCGATTTCATAGTTTAAAATGGCGTAACAATGGTCAAAGTAAGATAAATTCCCTGTTTTCATAGTTTCATACAATGAAAAGAATAACAGCTTGGCAACAATTCGAAGCAACCCAAAATCGAATTCTGAATCAATTTTTTACCTGACAAAAAAAAAAAGACAAAAACAAAACAAAACCTTGGGCTGGATTTTCCAGAATCTGGGACAACAATTTGGAGGTATCAACTTCACGCAAAGCACTGCAACTGATATAAGCACACAATCTTTGAGAAGACTTAAACCACGGAGCTCCCAAAACTAAATCCTGAACCGCATTGTCTGAAATATATATATATACATACAAAAAACCCATTTCAGATATCTGAAAATTGAACCGAAACAGAAGCATAGAAAGCCAATAGGGACTAATAATGGGGTTGCCTTCGTGGGATCGGAGAGAGGGTTCCATGGCCTTGAGGGCCTTGCGGACTCTGGATCTGACGAGCTTCTTCTGCTTGAAAATGGTCTCCAGTTCTTGGCTGTTGTCGTTTTTGATGTTGTTCTTGTTGTCGTTTATCATGGTTGCGAAGGAGGAAGGTGGTCGTCGGAGAAAGGAAAGAGAGTTGGAGGAGAGTGATATTGGTGGTGTTGAAGCGCAGAGAAGAGGTTTGGTCATCAGAGCCACCACCAACTCTCTCACATGCCTCCTCATATTTTGCACTCTCTATGAAAAATAAATAATTAATTATTTAACTCTATTATTTTTTATTATTTTTCTTTAATTTTTATATGATTAATTGTCCGAAAAAAAAACAAACACACAGACCCATTTGAGTTTTTCCATTAAAAAATAATGGTAAAGCAAAATTGTTACGAATTCAAATTGAGGAAAATAAATGTTAACTTTTGAATTTGTGTAATAAGTGTTTTTGAAACTATAATTAAGAAGAAATGTTAGTAGTTAATCTTTAGAAAAATATCATTTACTATCATATAATTTTGCTTCTAAAACTAAAGATTTTCGTTTAAGCTTTGTTATTTTCTAAAGGTTCATTCGGTATTTGGATTGAGTTTGAGATGAGATAAAATTTTTAAATTTGAGTTGGTTAACTTTCTAAAATTTAATTATAAATTTGATTAACTTTAAAAAAAAAGATAAAAATTAAAATAAAAAAAATTCAGTTTAGTTAAAATTAAATCTTAATACCGTGTGCTAAGTTAACAAACGACGTCACAAAAATAAAATAAAATGAAGGAACCGTCCTTCGTTCCAGAGACGAATCTAAACAACAAGCGACATGCAGTTTGTTCAGATTAGACGACGTCAAAATCTACACAAAACATTTAGGAGAGACGGCGTTTGTCTCCTTTGGATGACATCAAACTGCCAACGACAAATTTGAAAAAACAAACCATGTGTCGTTTTTCTTTACTTGGACGGTTGTTAACTTTGACGACATTAAGGGTTTGTTTAGTTGGTTAGTTTGAGTTTAAATATTTTAGTTGTAATAGTAAATTTTTTTGAATTTTCAGAAAAGACAAAAACTTTTTGGGAAAAAGACAAAAAAAAGTACAGTTTGAATTGGAATGAAATGATGAGGCAAACAAAGCCTAAACTCTTAACGACAAACTATACTTTTTTTTTAATATTTTACTATTTCACGAAAATTCTACTTAAATTTAAATTTAAATTTTCACTTTTCAAAAATCTATACTATATTAATTTTTCTATCTTGACATTATTTAAATATTAGTTTCATAAAAGCTAACTAAACATTTATTTTATTTTGATACATAATTTAAACTCTACATTTGAACCTAGATATTTAATTTCAATAACCTACCAAATGCAATCTATGTTACAGACTGGCATAAAAACAACACGTATAGGGGGAAAATGTCGTTTTCTTAAGAGTCGTTTTCTTTGTGGATGAAGTGTGAACAACAAATAATAATATGTTACTTGTTAAAACAACATTATACTTAACAAAGACCATAATTTAAGGGAAAGAAAGAAAGGGGAAAAAATAAAAAATAAAAAGGCTCAAGTACCCTCCGTGGAAAAGACTTGTGGTTAAATTGTTCTTGCGTTAAGGTGAGTTCTTTTCTTCTTTATGAATTTAAAGATAGCAAATTTGAACTTTACATATTTAGTAATGTTAAATATATAATTATCATTAGATTAAATATGTTATCACATTCTTTTTTTTAGTTCTACATGATTTTAAAAAATAAGGGGGTGTTTGGTAGAGTAGTTTGAGTTGAGATTTTTAAGTTTCAATAGTAAATTTTTTTGAATTTTCAGAAAAGACAAAAAACTTTTTGGAAAAAAGACAAAAACTTTTTAGGAAAAAAACAAAAAAATTTTAAGATGAGTGGTTTAAAATGGGGAGTCAAACATCCTATAAAAATGAAAATAAATATTTTTAGTTTTACATGATTTAAAAAAATAAAAATAAATAGAGGCGTGTGCATCTATGAGACTTTTCTTTGGGATAGTGACATAACACAACATGTAGCTCCAAATAATAGGTCGTGGGGTGGTAAGATACTTACTCTAATTGAATTCAAGTCATCACCGTTGTAATGGTTGAGGTATATGAACAATTCACTTTGACAGAGATTTAAGATTATTTGAATATGCCATTCTCTATCCATATATCTTTTTTTTTTCAGTGAAAAAAAAATAAAACAGCATGTTTGCTCATTTCATAGTTGTAGGGTCCGTTTGGTGAATGAGTTTGAGTTGGAAATTTTAAATTTCAATAGTAATTTTATTGACTTTTCAGAAAAAACAAAAACTTTTTTAGAAAAGATAAAAAAATTTTTCAGAAAAAGATAAAAAATGATATGAAAATTTTGAGTTTGAACTAGCATCCCAAACAAGGCCGTAGTGTTTGTGTTTGTGTTTGAATTCTTTCATTGGGATAGAAATATATAATTCCAAAAAGAAAAAGACAACAACGTAAATACACAAAACATAAGGGACCAATTCTTGTAAGATCTCTCTCTTTCTCCTCTCTCTCTCTCTCTCTCTCCCTTACCTGCAACAAAAAATTGAGAGCTTCTTCAGAGACCCCCAAAAACCAAGCCCACTCTCGCTCCTCCCTCCTCTCTCCTCAAAATCACCGAAGCCTAACCCTAATCCCCTTCCTCTTCTTGCCTCCGGCCACTTTCCAGCGACTATGACCTGAGCCTCAGCTGTACGGATCGAGAGAAACCACCGAGGAGAGAGAGAGAGAGATAAAGAGAGAGAGCGATGCCGCCGTCGCATTCCGATCTGGACCGCCAGATCGAGCACCTGATGCAGTGCAAGCCGCTGGCGGAGGCGGAGGTGAAGACTCTGTGCGAGCAGGCGAGGGCGATCCTGGTCGAGGAGTGGAATGTGCAGCCGGTGAAGTGCCCCGTCACCGTCTGCGGCGACATCCACGGACAATTCCACGATCTCATCGAGCTCTTCCGGATCGGCGGCAGCGCTCCCGATACCAATTACCTCTTCATGGGCGACTACGTAGGTCAGTCTCTCGATCGATTCGCTTTTCTCCGGATTCGACACTCTTTTTCTTTCTTTTTGCTCGGATTTTATACGATTTCTTGGAAGATATGGAGATTTGTGCAGAAATGCAATTTGCCGAAGCTTGATTTAGCTTCTGGATTTGAGGAATTAACGAATTCAGTGATTCTAGAACTCCTCTTTTAGGGATTCATATTGAAATGATAACGAGGAATAGTTGAACTGTAGAAATGAAGCTTTTACAAGCACGAATTTACATATTATTGCCGAAGAAGCTGTAAGAAACTAGCTCTCATTGAGGTTTGGTAGCAACTAAAACATTAGAAGCCTGGTAAAGTGGTAATGTGTCTCTATTTTTCTTGATTTGAAGATGAATTTTTTTTATGCAGTTGCTTGTGTTAAAAGTTTATGATTTTCCTCTCTAGTGATAAGTCAGCTAGATAAGTAAGTTTGGTCACGGGGATTCCTTTTTATGTTTCCATTTAAGGGAAATGTAAAGGGTATTCTAATCGCGGGAACTGGGTAGAGGTTGGAAGGTTCGATAGAAGATGTGAATATCAGCCAAAAATCCAGATTCAGAACTCATCTCTCAACTACTCGTGGCTGGTCTCTAGTGAAATGTTTTTCTTATAGTTCTGTTGCAACTCAGAGAATACCTTTATCCATATGAAGGGTTTAATTTATGAATGCGTACTCTGAACTTTTGAAATGTTTTGAAGGTCTTAATAAGTTTTCAACGATTTCGATATGTGTTTTCAACTTATACAGATCGAGGATACTATTCAGTGGAGACTGTCACACTTCTCGTAGCTCTGAAAGTACGTTATAGAGATAGAATCACAATTCTGAGAGGAAATCATGAAAGCCGGCAAATAACTCAAGTGTAAGACTCTATTCTTTCCAAGTTCACTCTGTTATTTAAGTGCCCTTAAAGAATAAACCCACTCCTTTTTGGCTCATTATGGCAACACGTATAACTTATTTTCCAATTAAGTGGCGATTAATCATGTATGAAGCTACTATTTTGAGAGTTCTGTTTGTTTTTCCAAATAAAACAAGTGTTGACCTGATGCGTTGAAAGTAATCAAGACAATACCTTTTTTTCTTTTTTTCCCTTGCTTTCAGGTATGGTTTTTATGACGAGTGTTTAAGGAAATATGGAAATGCTAATGTGTGGAAGTACTTCACTGACCTTTTTGATTACCTGCCCCTTACAGCCTTGATTGAGAGTCAGGTTTGTTCTCTGTAGTTTTTCATTTCGACATTGTCTTCATTTTATCTCATTTCACAAGCATTTGGGTTTTCACGTGTAGATCTTCTGCTTGCATGGTGGGCTCTCTCCCTCTTTAGATACTTTAGACAACATTCGTGCTCTGGACAGGATACAGGAGGTAAACACACAGTTTTCTAGTAGTAAATAAGGAAAGTTTACCAATCTTAGTTCATTAAGTATTCTTTTCATTACTGTATGTATGTTGCCTTGTAATTTTAATCTCTTCTTTTTTCGTTCATTCGTTGCATGGAGTAGGTTCCTCATGAGGGTCCAATGTGTGATCTTTTGTGGTCGGACCCGGATGATCGTTGTGGTTGGGGAATCTCCCCTCGGGGTGCAGGATACACATTTGGGCAGGATATCGCTGCCCAGTTTAACCACACTAATGGGCTCACTCTTATTTCGAGAGCTCACCAGCTTGTCATGGAAGGCTATAATTGGTGTCAGGTTAGTGAGTTTTACGCAAAATACTTTCTTTGTTTTTGTGCTTCTGGAGTACGTTTGTGTTGATATTTGTTGAACTATATTTGTAGGAGAAAAATGTTGTCACAGTGTTTAGCGCTCCAAACTACTGCTACCGATGTGGAAACATGGCCGCAATTCTTGAGATTGGAGAGAATATGGAGCAGAATTTCCTTCAGTTCGACCCAGCACCACGTCAGGTTGAGCCTGATACTAGTCGCAGAACGCCCGACTATTTTTTGTAATTCCCATCCCATTAACTTTCCAAGCATTGGCAATTTTTGTTGTGTTGTGTCGTGTTTTTGTAGATTTATCTTTGCAGAAAAAAAGAAAAGGAGTTTTGGTGTTTAATTGAGGAGGAAGAGACAGAAAAAACGTTGGTATCATTGTTGTGTTGGTTAATATTGTTCCCTTGTCAAGTTCAGATGAGTTTATAGAATTTTGCCGTTATAGTTTCAGAGATGCCTCTTTGTCTTGTATTAGAAAGGCTCATGAAGACAAGAATAACAATTTTATCTTTCACAATTAGTTGCATTCTTTATTTAAAAAAAACAATGGTTGCTATTTAGAAGACATATATGTTTTAATGCTATTTGAGAAATTAAATGAATTATGGATTATCTGAAAAGTTAAATTAAGTTTTATCTAATAAAGCTCAAAGCGTTTTGTTATATGTATTATTCTCCCCCAATTAGTGATGTGGTTATAGGTTTGCCCTTCTCCTTTAAGTTTACAAAGTTGAATGTATAGAAGCCATCTACATAGGAAAAATTTATGACAGGATTGTGTTTTTGTCATATCAGTAGGTATTATTGTTTCAGTTGTTGTATTAACTTTTGACTTTTTAACTATCTGACCGTTAGTGTTCACATTAAAAATTTGTTATTTTAGCCGTTAAATTAATTTTTTAGTAGTCTGATTTCTAAGTGTTCTCATTAGAAATTTGCTGTGTTTGACCTAAAAATGCTTTCAATCTAGATCGTTGAAAAGTCAATCAATACCTAAAATAACAATATGTATCAATAGGGTAAAAATAGAATTGTTATCCGAAGTTTTGTAATATATATAATAATGTGAAATATAATGCAACTTTGGGAAGGTGCTTTTAGAAGGGATTTATTTAAGCCACTTTGTCCGATGTTGAGTTGTTATCTACTAAAAACAAGGTTACATACTCGATTCCCGAGTCAAAGTTGTTGTTGTTAAACGCAGGCACAATTGGCAATAATCATTACACCCATCTAAATCCCTTAAACGCTTTAAAAAATTTGGTATTTTCTAGGGTAAGAGAACACTTTACAAGGTTTCGAAACTTGGTAGTCACAAATTTGCCAATCTTTACATATGATATAGTAACAAAGATAATTCTATTACAAGTACGAAAAATTAAAATACCATATCGATAAGATTTTGTATAGAAATTGTTTGTTTTGTATATTCTCTTTTTATTTTGATGTGATTTAATGTTCAGAAACGTGCATTACTAACCCTTGTTAAAGAAAGCTCCTAATAATAATCTTCCTTCCTTTTTGGTATATATATTCTTAATTATAATTCCACACAAAAAGAAAGCAAAAAGTGTCAAAGACCGTAGCTGTTAAAAGGGGACCATCCCAACCATTACAAAAAGAAACACCATGAAACCAACCTCTATCTCTTCTTATCCCTTGCCAAGAAAAATAGCTGTACAAATGTAGCTCTCTATGATTTTGGTATCATATTAACTCTGAATCAGACGCCCATCTTTCGCTCTTTCCAACTTTATGGGAAGCTCGTTTCTGTCATTCAAAATTAACAACAAATATGTTAGTATTCGGAATTCGGATTTTTTTTTTTAAATGGCTTTTTTATTTTAGTAATTTCTTCTGTAAATGTGTATTCACGTTTTTTCTTATACCTGTCTCATTGTCTATGCCATTTTCACATCCATTCCCCAGTGGTGATGAGACAAATTCGTCGAAATCGTGCCCGAATTCCCCGTTAGCCTCTCTGTCGTCGAAGCTCACAGGGGAGCTGCCTATTTCGGTTCTTCCGCTTTCGGAGTAGTATGAAAGTGTTTTAGGCTGGTCATCATTATCAGCACCATCCTCTCCCTTGAAGCACCCGTATTTCTCCCTATAAGCCTCGAGCTCGGTCTCTAAAGCCTTGATTTCCTCCTCTCTCTTGATGAGCAATTCGTTTGTGTCTTGCAGGGCCTCTTGGTCGTACTCGAACTGCTCTTCCATCATCCTCTGGTACTGCAAGGCCTCCATCTGCACGGCTGCTTTCTCCGCCTGCAACCGCGTTATCATTGCCATCGCGTTGTTTGCAGCCACCGCCGAGGCGCTCCTCTCCTCATCCAGCTCCATGTACAAGGCCATCAGTGACTTCCTGTCCAAGCGAACTTGCTTCTTCAGGCCATGCAAAATGGAGTCTACGTCTGAGTCGTTTGTTGTTGGATTAGCATTCCCCTCCATGGACTCCGAGGCCAATTCTGTCCTCTCTAGCGGCGATTTCCTTGAGATCCTCGTGCCGAGCCTCGGGCTGTTTGAAGCTGAATCCGTAAGTGGGATTCCGAAAAACCGGTTTCCTTTAACGAAACTCGGGGTCTTGTTTGCTAATTCATCATTCAAGTCATCAGCTTCTGCTAGTAATGGCGCCATTGCAGCTTTGACATCTTCCCTCACTATTGCAAAATCCATGTACTACGTCAGTGTTAATTGTTGTAGTAAAATGTCACGAATAATTCACGCAAATCATGTTAGAAGAAAAGAAAAGAAAACACAAATAATCAAGCTAGAATTATGAGGTACTATATAAATTTCTATCCTTTTGGCCAATATATATATATTAACTACTATCTTATGCTTGGTAAACTGATGGATTAGATGACTAGAAAAGTAATTCAGTGTTTGGTGCATGATTGGACTGGAATATCTGGTCAGTGGACAACTTATTCAGTCAAGTGTGTACCAAACACGAGACTAGAATTAATAGTTGAGAAAATTAGATGGCATTTAAATATCTTTTTAATTATGATTTAGATTTTTATCATATTAATCTATTATATTTATGCGGACAAATTTTAACTTCAAAAATTAATGATAGAAATCTGAAGTTAAGGATTCTGCAACATTCTAAGGTATATGTATCTGTATTTTCAACTCTGGTCCAAAATAACGTTTGCTAATAATAAAAGGTGGACCCATCTCTAGACCTACATTCTATTAATTGGTATTCAACGTCATCGATTTCTTTTATTATTGTTCTTAAAAGAAATTAGTATCTTTGATAAGATATAAAAATTATCTTACGTCATAACACTATTTTATATCGTCAGATTTTATTAGTTTTAATTTATTTTACTTCACTTATATTTTTTATGTTAACCCTTTTAATGTGTAGAAGAATGCACAACATATTCTATCACAGAAGAACAAAAACAAAAAATCCAAAGCAAAACTAGTAGCTTAAGCTCCAAGTAACAAACATAAAACATGAATGTTGAAGTATAACTCACATTTCTCCTGCGAGGAGCCACTCTCAAACTCGGCAACCTCGGACTCATTCTCTGCCATAAGCTTGAGCTCGCTGTTACTCCGGCGCCTCGAAAACGGAGCCCTCGGCGACGGCGTCGGCGCCTGCGAGAACAACAAATTATGCCTCCCCCCCTTGAGATTATTCCCACCCAACGCCTTCTTCGTAGCCGCCGTCGTCTTCTTCAGCGCCTCCCCGCAGCACGAGCACCGTACACCCTCACTTCTGTCCTCCTGTACGGCCTTCGCTGCCGGAAAGCTGCCAGGGTCATGGTCGTGGTCGACGAAGCACTCGAGGTCCTTCTGGAGAATTCCAACGAGGGACTTGTAGGTGTCGCAGTCGGACTCCTTCTCCGTCGCGAAGGAGAGGAGGCAGGACTCGCACATGTGGCGGATGTCGGAGATCTTCTTGTGATTGTGGCAGAAGGCGAGGGAGGAGACCTCCTTCTTGTGGGACTCGCAGACGGAGTCGTTGAAGTAGAAGTTGCGGTCGCGGTGGACGAGGACGTGATCGATGCGGGTGCAGAACAGGCACGGCATTTGCAGCCCGAAGAGCTTCGCGAACTCGTTGGCCACGAAGGCGAGGAAGCCGTCGAGGAAGAGGAGGGCGATCAGGATCCATTCTAGGACGGCGTACAGCACGAAGTGCGGGAACCTGCCCACCTCCTGTTCGACGAAATGACTGAATGAACGCTTTGCCATTGTTTTTCCTGTTTTCTTGGGATTTTTCGGGTTGTTATGCTGGTTGGGCAAAAGGGTCGTTGAGCAAGAAGATCATGACCGTCGTGTTGGTGGTGTTGGACGACCTAGATCATGACCTTTTTTCTCTGTGGTGCGGTGTTTCTGAAAGGAAGGCAGAGGAAGAAGACGATGACGACGATAGAGACGCGGGTGAGAGAGTTTGGATTGGGGGTCAAAATGTCAAGGTTTTTGGGGGGAGAATTTTGGGTGGTGGGATTGGTGTTGCTATTTTTGGTAAATTTGATTTGGCAGAAAATTGAGGTTGATGATCTGGGAATGGGGGCTACGTTGTGTGCATGTACCTGAAATAACGGTCTACCATGCAAACTCCACAACCAGCTATAGGAAAGGGAAAAAGGCATCTTTTTTGGAAGACAAATTAATAATTTATTTAAAGTTAATTTCAACACTATATTTTCACTTTTATATATATTAGTTGGCGCGCACGCGCTCTGGTAGACAAACAAAGAAAAGTAAAAATAGAAAATAAAAATTGCCATGTGATAGGAAGATTGGGATGAGTGTCAAAAAGACACTATAGAAGTGTCTATTCGTGCTTTTAAAGGTTACTAGTTGAATGGCATGAACTTCACTCTCCTGGAATAGGCAAAAGAAAAAAAAATCAACGTGGCAATGATGTGGTCATCACATGGCGACCACGTGACTGCTACATGGTAAGCATTGAAGGTATGACCAAAAAAGTCATTGGCTCTTTTAAATATAATAATAATAATAATAATAATAATAATATATAGGTAAGAGATTATAGATAAAATAACCTTGAACTATGATGACATTTCATAATTAGTCCCTCTTCAAGATTTCTATTAATTTTAGTTGATCTGGTGTTTTAATAATAATTACAATTATTATAAATCATTTCCGGCTTGCAGCCTTGAATTAGGACATGTTTTAATTGATAGAAAAAATGGAAAAACAAATTACGAAATGCAACATAACAAACCTCCGTATCAAAGAGATACAAAGACATAAATTCACAATCTTTACGAAGCTAAAAGCATTTTTAAAACAAACGACAACAAAAATAGCCAGAAGTTGGAACACTAAACGAAAGAAGTTTTATTTATTTTTTCTCTCAAGTTTGCCTGCAGCCAAATCCAATGCCTTCATTTTTTACTCTAGCTCCTCAGCCTATTCTCCCTTTTTTTTATGGTCTCTTGTTCCAAAAAAAAAATATATATCGACCATTTGCATCTATATGGACAGATGCAATATTTTTGTGTTGGCAATGCTAAGTTAGATGAAAATGTGTCCAAGAGAGGTTTTCATTTGTAGTTTAATACTGTATTGCTATTTTTCACAAGGAATGAAAGCTATACAATTACAAAATATATGAGATCTATGATACTCCCACGTTCATAAATTGAGTGGTTTCCGTAGTAGAATAATGCAGGTGATGTTGAAAGATTGTGTGTGTGTGTGTGTGTACTCTCACGTTCATAAATTTAGTGGTTTCCGTAGTAGAATAATGCAGGTGATGTTGAAAGATTGTGTGTGTGTGTGTGTGTGACTGACAAGAGCAGGAGCTTCGGCATTTCATCTTATTCAATAGTACTTCGAAAATCCACCTGCGGTTTTCCCTAAACTTGGGATCGATTTTGCTTCGAGGATAAAAGCAGCAATAGGATGGGTTGAAAAGACAGGTGAAGTTTCACATAAACATGCAGAATCTTGCCACCAAACCTGATGATGCTGAAACCATGTTCAGATTCAACATATTGAACTCGAACTGAAATTATGTAGTAAGTATCGGATTCTTCATTAAAGTGAAGTCTTTGAACAACCATAGTTTGCACTATATAGTTTAGTTGTCATTAAACATTTGTATCTAGTCCGGCAGAAAGATTAAACAGTACAGGAACCACATACAACTGGTAGTTTACCCGTCTGCATTCGGCGCATCCCTTCTTGCACAGCTTCTTAACAGCTTTGGTAGGATAACTGTAATAAAACGAGTCAGGTAGAAAGCTTCTTTTGTAACAAACAACTGCGTATAAGTCAGCTTGTAGACAAAACATTTGTTGACATGTACGGTGATACACAGCCCTGAACCTGAAAAAACAGAAAAAAGAAAAAGGAGTTGATTTATATCAGTACATGAACTTCTAAAACTGTTTCTCACAAACTAAATGAACAGAAAGGCACGTTAATTCAGATGGAGCAGTGTATATGTATTCGGATATTAAGGTGTCTGTCATATTGGTTATTCTGTAATACATTGTTCTTATGGGCTAAATCCAGCGAAAAAATCCAGATCTTAATGCATCTACTGTCGTAGGAGAATCCTCCATGTGGATAAATGCTTTCCTGTAGAGATAGAAAGAACGACAAGGGCCATAGGTTTGATGCAAATCAACCAACTAAACTGACATATATTTAACCATGCTATACCTCTTCAACAGCACATATCCCTAAAACAGTCCGCTCTTTCCTTATATTAATGCCCCAGGAAATGCTATATAACCACATTCTTACTCAAAACCTACCCATCCTTAAGTTGAAACTTGTTCATAATGTTGACATATCTGGATGGGTTTAAAAACCTCCAAGGACAAGTAGAAGTGCTACACTGGCTCATAGCTTAAAAAGCCTACGGTATCGAGAAAAGACATCGCTTAGTTAAACTGTATCGGAAATTAACTACCAAAAGCCAAAATCTTATTACACATAAGGATAAAAGGGGTTCACAGGTAAAGTAAAGCATAACTGATCAGATCAGAAAGATATACTCTATATGTAGGTACGAGTTACCTGCAACAAGCCAGTAGGAATTTGTATAAAACCCTGCAGAAATAGATCAACCTTTTCCAGAGTGCTTGGTGGGACCGGTGTAATGACGTAAAGCAAACCTTTGAACGTGTCGACACCTCTAACAATCCCTAGTTTATAAAGGCACAGAGTAGAAGGATTCAGCAAGATCTTTAGCTCGAAAACGCTTCCACACCAGAAGCAAACAGATGAGTGCCATCACAAAGACATAAACATAAACATAAACATACTAATTATCAACGGACATTGCTAAAAAAAATTAGTTCTGATTCAGAGGAAGAATTTTATTTTTTTATCTTCCAAGTACAATCAGTTCCAATATGAATATCAACGATCTTGCAACAATTTTCCTAGTAGGTTTAGGGATGAGGTGGTGTCAAAAAATTTGCAGGGAATTTCTAGAAGGTATGCTCAAATTTACCCGCAAGAAATTGAATTTTTAAGTAAAAAGGAAAAGAGAGAACACTGCTAAATCAAGTTCTGGATGAAAGTTCAACATTTGTGCGAAAAACATCGAGAGAAGAATTAGGACACAAGCAGATAAGCTGACAAGGCCTTCTGCTATATTAGCATGGTCGATGTCAGTCTCCTATGCTAACATGGATAGGTTTCCCCACAACCGTTCACAAGAGCTTATGAGAAATATCGTTACCAGTTTCATATGGCGACAAAAGATTCCTAAAATGCTCGATTTCACTTGCTACTAACAACATTATAGAACGTGATTTCATGCTACGAGCACATGTAATAGCAGAAGAGTGCTTCTTTTTGTTGAACATTCGGAAAATGTGCACACAGGAGCCCGATAAGATTGTCAGATGAAAATATAAACCGGGATATAGTATGGATAAATAATAACCAATTGTAAATTGGCAGAAGAACCTACCAAGGCCAACACACCAAGGTGAATTTCCAGAGCCTTCAGAGCTAACAGCCAAGCCAACTATGGTTGCGTTCAAACTGTAGTAGGTCTCGGTACTTGGGATCTACAAAAACAACATTAGCAACTTTTTAAATGCTGTCTCCTGATTGCTACCATAAAAGTAAACCGGATATTCAAATTATCACTCTTGAAAATATGGATTAAAACGTAAAGAAGTCACACTAAAGAGAGAGAAAATTTATATCATTAGCCATACAAAGATGTGCCTAATTTATATTATTAGCAAAACATCTCAGCAACACAATCAACAAAGTAAACCGACCTGGCAATAGAGATGTCTAATCTTGATGCTTGATATTGGAACTTCATACGGAGGCTGAGATGTCAGTGCATGAGCAAGCTCTTTGATAGTAGTGATGTTCAGATTACTCGGAAAGCACTGCCTGAAATAAGCCATTATCCGTAAATCCCGCAAAAGGTGCGCATCTTTCTGAACCAGAACCCTAGGATACAGAGAGATAACATATTAATAGGCCAAAAAAAAAAAAAAGGGCTAGAAATTTCAAAACAGAAAAAGCACACCTTTATTAGCAACATAAATTCCATATTAAAAAAAACTGACTGTGTTTTTTTTTTTTTTTTTTTTGGGACAAGCATAAATTTAATTAACATTGAAGACCAAAAGGTTTTCTTCAGGGAAAATTTTTATCATTCTTTAGTATTTTTGTACAAGAATCGCCTGTATACAAGCTCTCGTCTTAAAATATGATCAGCCGAACTCGGCACTAATGCTGAGACTGCAGTGTTTATTGCAACTTCAAAATTGTCAAACAGGTCTTCACGTTGGTTGAATTAGCGCTCCAAAGAAGTAAATAAGGACTGTATGACCAATGTTTTACGAATACAAACTACTAAATAAAAATATATGAAACTCCAACTGAAGCAGTGATGAATACGGTAAGCTGCTTCATTTTTAAAAATATGAAAGCGTGAAGATCTTGTAAACTTACGATCTCTTAAAAGAATCCTCGCGAGCTGAACTAATCTCAATTAGATTAACCATCACTTCATTGTTGCCATCTAACCAGAACGCGCCATCTGGTAGATTCTTACTCTGAGCAGATATGTTTATTTTGACAACATGGGTTGGAGCAATGTACTTCAACATATTCACCAGTAGGTCATAACCAACACCTGCATGGAAGAGAGACACAAAATGCAATATTGACTCATCATGAAGAACGAGAAGATACCCACTTGATCTTTGACTAAACACTAAAGAAGTACAGGATTGAGAAAAACTCGTAACGTTGCATGTATGATACCTTTCACCCATCCCGGTGTGTTCACAACCAGAGGCAATTCAGTCTTACTGGAGCTTTCAGTGTTGTTGGATGTGCGGTACTGCTTTTTATAGTGATCGTACAGGGTAGATATGTAAGTCAAGTACGCAGTCGGATCCCTTTTTGAGGAGACATCGCCGAAGAAAAACGATCTAACAAAGAGTATAATCTTGTAATCAGCATCAAGATATATTTTTTGGGAAATTCTCACAAGCACCGAAATTGCCTAGTTGTTTCCCAAGCAAAACTATCACGGGTAAAATGATTGGGTGTTATGTACCTCTCTGGTGTTTTGAGACAGGGAATTGACAAATCTGTTTTAAGAAAGAAAAACACAAGTCATCTCCTATAATAGAACAAAATCACTACCACTACAGACATATACAGATTAACACTCCCATGTCCCATCAAATATTTAACCGCTTCAAGAATTTTGTTTATAAATCAGAACACTTACCAGGAGTTAGTTTGTCAACTACAGTGAGAGAAAGAAAACCAGGAGGAGTAAACTCAGGCTGACCAACATCCGTGTCCAAATAAGCCACTCTTTTGTACCTGCAAAAAACATAAAAACTGTCTTAAAAATCTGAAGTAACAATTATAAGAAAATAACATACAGAAAATCATATTTGGGGACAAAATTACAACCAACTCATATTTGGAAATGAGTTCATTATAGCCACTTAAACAAAAATTATCAAACTTTGAGCTCAGGTTTTGATTCTGAAGGCCCCAAAGTCTTTTGTACATAACATCAAACGAGTGGTGTGCTAGATAAAATTGGCCAAAATAACATTACACAAACACCAATGCACTTAAACATTTAACTTTTGCCTTCAGTTTCCTCTCATAATTTCAATCCCAAACTAAGCTCATAACATACATGATCACCAAGCTTTAAAAAAATGAGCAAAAGGGTAGGTTTTTTTTTTTTTTTTTTTTTTTTGGGGAAACCTGTGGAGAAGAATGTTGAGGAGGTGGCGGGAAAAGGTGGTTTTGCCGCTGTTTTTGGCGCCGCAGATGAAAGCAATGGGCGGAGGCGAGGTTGTAGAGTCGTAGGCGATGGAGTCGGCGGCGTCCGACCACTCTTGTGGTATGTAAATGTCCGGCGATGGCTTCTCTTGCTCCTGTATTAAAGCCATGGCTGGCCTTTCTCACTTTCCCACTGGTCTTGGTTTCGGACTTCGATACTTCGGGCTGTTTTGCGTGTGTGTGTGTGTGTGTGTGTGTGTGTGAACTGCCGCAGAGCGGCTTGGTTTGTTTGGGGAACGGAAGAATAGATACATTACTTGTGGGACTTTTGGTACGAGAACAAAGGGTCACGTTAAAGTCCCTGAATTTTCCCCTATTTAAGGCCCGTTTGGATAGGAAGAATTTTTTTTTTTTTTTAAATTAGAGAAAACACTATCAAAATCCTAAGAGCTCCTTTAGGAAAGGTTTGGGAGATGTAATTTTAAAGATATTTAAATTTGAGTTTTGAAAATATATTTGGTTGAAAACAACTTTATGAGGTACAAAAAAAATATAACAACTTAAATGTGTTCCAAAAAAATAAATAAGAATGGATTTTGTTTCATTTCTTTTAAAATTTTGTATAATTTAAAAAAAATCATTTTATTTAGATTTGAAATAATAAAGTTATGGATGATTAGTCAAAATAGTATAATACAAGATAATGTTTGAAAATAATAGCAGAATTTAAACTATTGCCACAAAATAGCATAATTAGAACAAATAACAAAACAAAAAACCAAATATGCCTCTAACTTTATCTCTCATCTATCCCTCACAGATCAAATATTCTAATTTCGACCATCATCGACGTCACAAGCATGCTCGCCGTTCTAATCGTAATCCCCATTGCGAGCAAGCTTGCCATTCCGGTCACTGCTGCCATCGCGATAAACCCGAGAATCAAATTGTCTCACTCCCAATGCCAGAAAGTTGCGGACTAAAGAATTGCACCGTCAATCGCTCACCTTCTATCTTTCTTGTCGGAGATGTCATCATCATTTGTTGCCAGGTTGGATCTTGAACTCACCTTCTCGAAGAAGCTATGGGTGATGGCAAAGCTATGGAGATCGCATGATATCTTCGTCTTCAACTTCGTCTCAATCTCCATTCACATCGTCTCTTGCACTGGCTTCTGGTGGCAACAATCATCGTGGGGAGAGAATATCGCAACTTCGACGGCCAAAGGTGTTGCGATCTCCCAAGCAACGATAATATTAGGTCCGATGACGACGGTGTTGGTGCTATCTTCGATGAAGTCAAAATTGATTTAGAATTTTTCAATTTAGGGCTAGGGCTTTGTAATATGGAGTTAGATTTTCTTATTTTTGGGGTTGAATTGAAATTTTTGTAAATATACGTGGTAAAAACATATAAAGCTTGGTAAATACATGTATTTGTCATTCTCTTATTTTTGGGATTGAACAATAATACTATAAATATAGGTGATTTATGATAAATACATGAATTTACCATTATCTTATTTTTGGGATTGAACTATAATATTTGTAAATATATGTAATTTATAGTAAATACACATATTTACATTATAGTATTTACTAGAAAATGCAATGGTAAGTCTGATATTTACTCAATAAATCCATTAGTTGATTTAGTTTATAATTTTTGTTATCTCAATGGAAATCCGAATTTACAAATTCTTTTTTAGAGTGATTCGTAGACTTTTAGTATTTCTCTAAATCCTAATATTTACTATTGTAAATCTGAATATTCACAACATTTTAAAAAAATTAATAGATCATAAATTCAATATTTACATTTTTTTTTTTCAAAATCAGAGTAAAAGGACTTATTAGTAAATAATTGAATTTACAGTTCATTTTATTTTATTTTTCAAAGTCTGAATATATAAAGGATTTCATAGTAAATATTTAAATTTACAGTTTTTCAAGGATTTACTAGTAAATAATTAGATTTTCATTTTTTTTTTTCAAAATCAGAGTATATAAAAGATTTATTTATAAATAATTAAATTTAGAGTACATAAAAGGATTTACAAGTAAACAATTGGATTTACAGTTTTTTTTTTTTAATCTGAGTATACAAAGGATTTTCTATTGAATACTTGGATTTACAGTTTTTTAAAGATTTACTAGTAAATAATTATATTAACAGTTTTTTTTTTTCAAATTGGATTTACCAAACAATCATAAATTGAAAAAAAAAAAAAAAAAAAAAAGGTAAATAATTGGATTTATTAATTTTTAGCTGTGGGCTTTCTCTTCGTTGGGCCGTGGAGTGCCAGGCTCATAACCAAGCGGCCACAATAGTTACATATGTACATGTTAGATACATTTAAAAAATTTTATTTACATATGGAAAATTTAATATAAATTTAAAAAATAGATCCACATGAAAAAGGACCTAAAAAAAAGAGACATGAAAAAATGAACAAAAAAAAAAGTAGAAAGACTAAAATGGAAAAAAAAATCAATACAGAAAATGATTAAATTGTACAAAAATAAAAAAAATTGGGTCAAAATAAAAAAAAGAAAATTGAAGTAGTAAAAAATAAATACAAAACCTTTTCGTTTAATACAAAAAAAGGATTAAATTGCAAAAAAATTAAAAAAAAGGCCAAAAAAAAAAAAAGAAAATCAAAGGACTAAAAAAAAAGACTAAGGCCTCGTTTGGTATTTAAACTCAAACTGTACTTTTTCATTTCAGTTTTTGTCTTTTTCTGAAAAAGTTTTTATCTTTTCTGAAAAATCAACAAAAATTTTCAACTCAAACTCATTTATCAAACGGATCATAAATTGTAAAAAAAATATAAAATAGAAAAAGAAGAACTAAAAAGTAAATACAAAGGGTTTGTTTTGTTCATTGGTTCATTTCAACTCTAACTGTATTTTTTTTTTGTCTTTTTCTCAAAAAAATTTTTGTCTTTTCTGAAAATTCAAAAAAATTTACTATTACAATTAAAATATTTCAACTCAAACTAACAAATCAAACACACTCAAAACATTTTCGTCTAAAATGAACAGTTTAGATAAAAAACTGTTTAGACGAAATACTTTGCACAGTAAAGCACATCATGCTTTCTATATATAGTTATAGATATATATTTTGATAGAGCCACACAAGTTATATATCATCAAAACACAATATTTTGTCTTTTTGTTTTTCCTTGTCTTTGCTTTTCCTCCTTAAATTTTATATTTAAAATTTGTCTCATCAAAATGCATTATTTCGTTTTGTACTATTTTTTTAATATCTAAAAGAGAGTTTATTTCCTTTAACTGTTCATTTCTTAATAAGTGGATACAGGATTCCACTAAAGTCGTAATTCTTGTAACTTCTACTTATAGTTTTCCTGTGTATATATGAAAAAGACGTTTTTATCCATATCTATAACTACATTAAAAATGAGAGTTACCTTTTTGACACTATTCAAAATTTTGGTTTATATATTTTGTCTTTTTGTGGATTTTTTTTTTCTTTTTCTTTTTTTGTTGAATAGTTTACTTCATTCTTTGTTTTATTTTTTGTTTTTACTTCTTTCTCCTCAAAATTTTGCATATTTGTAGTTGACTCGTTTAAATTACTTTCCATTTTTTCAATTTATCACTGTGTAAAATAGTTGTTTTCAAGTATGTCTCAACAAATTTTTCTCTCACAATTTTTCAAAAATTGTTTTGTTCCCTTATAATCATTGATTGTTTGATTATGTTAAAGCCTTTAGGAGACTGAGAAAAGATATTTAATTATTCAAAAATTTGGTATCCACTAATTATTTTTATAAAAAAAAAATGAACATTAATATATTAAAAAAAATCAACATCTTAAATCCATAAATGTAAAGCACGTATTTAAAAACTAATATTTAAATTCGATACATGAACCATGTGTTCAACTTTTGGAACATAAAATGATGATTTTGCCCTTTTAGTACAACTTTGTATCATTAGGATTTTCAAATAACAGAAATTAAGAAAAACCTAAAACACAAGTAACACAATGATATTTTCTCCCTCTCTCTTTAAATTATTTCTTTAAGTTAGAGATAAGAGATTCAAACTGTCCAGATTAGATTGAATTATAGATTTGAATCCATAATTCAAACAGTAAATTAGAAAGCATTATTAAAAAAAAATATATAGAAAGTTTACTTAGAATGGGATAGCAACCTGCTCAAATGGAAGATTGGTTTTGTGGTGAAATTAGACATAGAATCTTTTTTTTTTTTTTTTGGATGTAAATTAGGTGTAGAATTATAATTAACTATTCATGAATACACTTTTTTCTTAACCAACTAGTTGTATTCGCGCGTATGAAATAGATAAACAAAGCAAAATAAAAGTTAAAGTAAAATAAAATAATCCACACGTTAATGAAATGGCAATCACGTGGCCTCTATTTGAAGTTAGTTGATTTTACAAAAACTAGTTATAATTTTTGTTAACTTTTTATAAAATGATAAAAATTGAGATGGAAAATTTAAGTTAAAACCTGAGTTCCAAACATACTAATAGATTCAGGGTTTGTTTGGTTGGTTAGTTTGAGTTGAAATATTTTAGTTGTAATAGTAATTTTTGTTGACTTTTTAGATAAGACAAAAAACTTTTTCAAAAAAGACAAAAAATTTTTTGAAAAAAAGACAAAAATTTTAGTTTGAGTTGGTAGTTTGAACTACCAACCCAAACACCCCCTCAATAACTCAAGCGGACTAACTGAAACGGCTTATTTTTCAATTATACGACTGAATTCACAATACAGATAATAAATTCAAATTTTTATTAAAGAAACACTATAGGAAAAAAATATTAAAAGTAGATTTAAAATCTGATGTCAAACAAAACCTATCGTGGTGAAATCAGATGTATAATTACGGTTGTAGATTAATTTAAACATAAATATTACACATATCCTACTTAAAAATGTAGAATTTAAATCACATCAAAAGTTCAAAAAATTAAAAATTAAAACAATTCAAATGTCGAATTCTTACGGCAAATTCCACTTTCTGCTAAAAAAAAAAACAATTTCAACCAAACTTTTCCCTTACAAGGAAAATCAGCGAAGTCACGTACTTAAAAACCTGAAACTTGCAGGGTCCTTTGACTAGTCGGAACAGTGAGAGTTTTAGCCAGTTTTTGGAAGGGAAAAAAAAAAAAAAAAAACTCATAGCTGTCACTTCCCACACAATCCTGCTCTATGTACTGTTTAGACCCTTTTCGGAAACACAATAGTGCTCTTTTCCCATCTCCCTTTCATGTGCCTTCACTAGAGGTTAGAGAGGGCCATTCATTTTCTCTCTCATTTTCTCTCACTTTCCGAGAAAACCCCCCTTGTGCAACCGAAAGATCTGAGAAGGAAAAAAAAAAAAAAAAAGAAGGCATGGATGGAGAAAAGGAAGAGCCAACCGTCAGGCTCAAAGTGCAACACCAGGTAGGTTATTATACTCTTTTTTTTTTTTTTTTTTTTTAAGTTGGAGTAATTTGTGTCGTTTCTTGGAAAGTTTTTTTTTTTTTTTTTGGAAGATTTTTGGGGGTTGTATTTTAGTAGTGATAGTATTGTGTAATGATCTGGTGAATAAATAGGGAAAGGAGGCGCTTCATTACAAAATAAAAAGGAACAGGCGGTTGTTTAAGCTGTTGACGGCGTATTGTGAGCGTAGTAACATCGACTACAAGACCATGCGCTTTGTCTACGATGGTCGCCGTGTTCTTCCCACCCACACTCCTAACTCGGTTTCTCTCTCTTTCTCTCCCTCACCCTTTTTTTTTTTTTTTTTTGGTTTAATTGATTGTATTTTTTTAAATTACAAAAAATTTGGTTAATTTCATTTTGATCTAGGTTTGATCTCATTTCAGTCCTCATATTTTAAATCGTCTTAGAACTAGGGTCCGCTTACGTGAGGTTTTGGAGACGTAGTTTTTGAAATATTTGAATTTAAGCATTGTAAATGTGTGTTTGTTTGAAAAAAAAAAAAAAAACTGTTTAAAGTATGAAAAAATATATATAAAGATCTTGTTTGGCTACTTTCCAAATTTTATGGAATTAAAAAAAAATCATCCTATTTGGACATAAAATAAGGGTCCATTTGGTGAATGAGTTTGAGTTAAAAATTTTAAATTTGAGTTTGAGTTGAGAATTTTTCGGAAAAGACAAAAATTTTTTTAGAAAAAGACAAAAGTTAAAAAAAAAAACTGATATGAAAAAGTACATTTTGAGTCAATATGTCAAATGTAGCCTAAGATAACAAAGTTACGTATTTTTAAATTTTGATTTTATTGGGAACATGTAAACATGTGAATAGCTAAAAATAGTTTTGAGTCGAAGGTAAAGATAAAAGAAAAAATTCTGAAAAACAGATGCAAACGTTGCTTGCCCCCAAATAGACGCCCCTAGTCTTGAACTATGTCCTTCAATCAAATACATTGTTAGTGAATGGATTACAAATATTGTTTCCGAAATCAAAAATGTGTTTTAGTTGGGGTTACTTTTTCCATTTTTGTGTGGCAGAGGCTTTTTATTTTTTTTATTTTTTGGTTAGGTTACATATGGATTTGAATTTTGATATCTGTAAATTTTCAAAACGCGTGTGATTTTGGATGTATGTTATTTTCACATGGATGATACTGTTTATTTTTAGCAATGTTGTGAATTAAAATAATTATTGTTAGATAGATTGATAATCTGAATGTTAGTTTTGAGACGTTTTAAAGTTCACGATTTAAAATAAGAAGACTGGACCTATAATTCAAGGGTCAAACATCCTAAAAAATATTATTTTGTCTTTTGGTTATAAAAATCACCAATTAACCCTAAAGATTGTTATGGAGTGTAAAACAAGAGGATTGTAGCATTTGAAACTTTGGAATGAAAGGGTTCTTTGGCCATTTCATCTTTTTTTTTTTTTTTTTTGGTATCTTTGGAAATTTTTTAATGGTTATAATGCCACATTATTATTATCTTTTTTTTAAGGGACATTATGTTAAAATGTTAATATTATTATTACTATTTCCGTTTTAAAATTATTATTATTTTTAGTTTGGTCAATCTGATAATTTTCTTGCCTTTTAATTTGTAGCTTCACATGAGAGATGGGGACGTGATTGATGTAATGGGCGAATCTGATGGAGGCGGAGGGACAAATCTTTAGGCAGTTTGGCTCTCTTTTTCTCACTAGTCGCAACATTTCCATACCAAGTTTTTTTTTTTTTTTTTTTTGTCTCTACACCTAATGAGCTGTTACATTAAGTGTGAGATGCTTATTGCATGGAGACAACGTATGATTCATGCACAACAACGTTACGGAGCTACAATATATGCGCGATTCGGAAACACGGTCTTGGTTTTATAACTCACTTTGTGTGGTCCTGAATTGGTTGAGTTGAAAAACTAAGATTGTATTTATGATTAGCGCCTAATTAGTAGGTGTTTAGGGAAAGTTTGTTGGTTTATGGATCTCTAACTTTAGAACTTCTCGTATTAAGAAATCGAAAGTACCTTTTATCTTAGGCAAAAAATGTTGAAGGACTAACATTAATTATCGTGATTTATGTTGATCTTTTTTCTTTACTTATGATGTCCCAAGTGTGGTCATGAGGTGGTATCTAGTCTACATCTTCCTTTAATATTGTGGTTTAGCTACTATGCCTCCATGTTCGTGGTAGCATAAGGATAAAAAAATGCATTTTTGAACAACTTTTTTCTATGGAACTCAAAAGAACCTACACGAGAGTTATTTATAGATTTATGATCCTCGTAGGTTTGTTTTTTTTTTTTTGTTTTTTTTTTTTTGGGATAATATCCTCGTAGTATTGGTCGTTGCAAAAAACCTATGCCTAAATTTTAACTATACAGTTTATTGTCCGTTTGGATAATAGATTAGAGTTGTGGTTTGATTTTGTTTTAATTGACAAGGAATTAATGTTAAAAATGTGTTTGGTTAAAACATACATTAAAAATAAGGGGGTGTTTGGTGAATGAGTTTAGTTTAATATTTTTAAGTTTCAATAGTTATTTTTTAGAAAAGACAAAAATTTTTTTCAGAAAAGACAAAAAATTTTTTCAGAAAAAGACAAAAATGATAATGAAAAAAATACAATTTAGTTTAAAATGAAAGGGAAACCAAATACGTCCTAAATTACTATATTTGAGTAGTGTAAAATCCTTAAACATGCTCGGATTTTGATGGTCAGGATGAAGATTGTGGTTATTCTGATGGGCAAGATGAATGTTGCTTTGTTCTCTTTGTTGTCATGAGCGTTTTAGTGAGAAAAAAAAATTATAGTTTAAATTTAAAATACAAAAGTTATGAACTTTTGAGGTTTGAGGTTCATGGAAATGGAAGAGAAAAATGGTAGATTGTTAGGTTAGTATCTAAACTTTTAATTTTGTGTAACTTTGGTTCCTAAATTTTTTTTTTTTTTTTTTGTGGCCGGAATATCTGTAAACTATAAAAATGTTGATTCAAGAGTCTTTTATGTTAATTTCTGGCTAGAATCTGTTAGGGAGCGTCACTTTTTAATCAAATTACTAATATATTTAATTTAAAAATTAATAGAAATAACTATTGTAGTAACATTTTAATAGTTTATGAGCATTTTATGTTCTTTTTTTCGGAGCTGAAATGACTATAAAATATTAAAAACGTTGCTACAATTATTCTTTCTGTTAATTTTTTTGATAAAATTTATAATTTGCATCATTTTTTGACCATATTATTAACATATTTTGTCCAAAAATCAACGGAATGGACTATTGTAGTAAGATTTTAAAAATTTATGCGTGTTCCAAGTATCAAAAAAAGTTCAAGGATCAAAATTACATAAGATTAAAAGTTGAAGGATTAAATAAGCAATTTATCCCGAGAAAAATGTACATGTAGATTTGTTTGGTAGATGCTTAGAGTGAGAACTTTGGAAACAAGCATAAGGTTGGCGGCGGACTTCTAGATCATTAAGATCATAACATATGTATGCACAAAAACATGTTCCAACCAACATGTTCCTACGTTGGTTTTCAAAAACTCCAACTTTAATTTAATACAGTATAAATTTCACATCTCTCTTTATGTCTTTTCCATATCTATAAAAATCAAAAGTACAGAATTTGTAATTTTTTTTATTTCAAGTAAAAATGAAATGACTCTTTGTCTTCGTTTAGTGTTACAGTTGGAGTTAAAATTTTTAAATTAGTATTGATTAACTTTTTAAAAATTAATTATAATTTTTATTAACTTTTCAGAAAAAAATAAAATTGAGACGAAAAATTTAAGTTTGAGTTGGTTTACCAAACGTAAGCCTTTGTCATTAAACTCTCAAAAAGACAAGAAAAAAGATGAGAAAAACAAAATAAGATCCAAATTGCTTATTTTTCTAAAACAGATTTCAATTTTTTACACTATTTAATGTCATAATTCAATTTCAATTAACTTTTTCAATAAACAAGTTCCAAGTCTTTGGTCCACATGAGCACAATATGCATTATTAATGGACCAGGTTGTTAGGCTCCGTTTAGTTTACCAGTTTGAATTAGAAATTTTAAGTTTTAATAGTAATTTTTGACTTTTTAGATAAGATAAAAAACTTTTTCATAAAAAAACAAAAAATTTTTTGGGAAAAAAATAAAAATTTTAGTTAAAACTCATAGTTTGAACTATCCATCCAAACATCACCTTAATATCTTTTTCGAAAAAAAAAAAAAAAAGACCTAAACCAATAAATAATGCATGCCAATAACAAATTTGTAAAAACAAATACAATCAAAAGTCCGCAACAACAAAAATCCGTGACACCAAAAATGTTGGCATCATTAAGATCCTTACCATAAGAGTTCGTATCACTGGCATCGTATTGGCTATTGAGGAAAAAATGAATATAAAACGGACTAAAATAATGAAGAGTTTGAGTTGGAAAGTTAAAAATTTTTATTTATTTTTCAAAAAAAATAAAAACTTTTTAAGTGAGATAAAAAAGTACAATTTGAGTTAAACGAGGGAATAAATAAAAAATGAAGAATTCAATTTACAATTGACTTTTTGTTTTAAAATAGTATTTTTAAAACCTTGACGTCAAATAAGGACTTACTGATAGATTCGACCAAATAGTGCTTCGACTGTTAGTGTTCTGATCAAATACTATTTTGACCTTAGTGATAACGGAAATTAATGATACGAATATTAGTGATACATATGTCAATAGTCCGGACTTTAATGATAAAGATCTTAATGATACAAACCTTTTTAGTGTCACGTATATTAAGTGTTACGGACTTTGATATTTGAGTACTCCAAGTGTTCCAAAATCCATCTTCTTTGATTTGTCAATCAAAAGATGTATTATTTTACTATGCAGGTAAAAATTCAACGAATCAAAAGATGTATTATTTTACTATGCAGGTAAAAATTCAACGGTGGTATGGAGGCAACATCTCCAAACGACATTTGATTATTTAGATTTTAAATTCTTAACTTTACATCAAACTCTCTCTATCCTATTTTTAAAAAATTCAAATTTTAAAAAATCAATGGAGGTGTTTGGTAAATGAGTTTAGTTTAAGATTTTTAAGTTTCAATAGTAATTTTTCAGAAAAGACAAAATATTTTTTCAGAAAAGACAAAAAACTTTTTCAGAAAAAGATAAAAAGCATGATAAAAAAAGTACAGTTTAACTTAAATTAAACTTTAAACCAAACAAACCCTATAACTTTCTCATTTCAAATCAAAATAAGATAATTTTTATGTTAAAATACTTATACGACGAGATAAATAAGATAAGATCCATTTGTATATTTTTTTCGAATACATTTCAAATTTTTCTACCATTTTTTATGTTACAGAATTTTTCTAAGGGTTCGTTTGGTTTACTAGTTTGAGTTGGAATTTTAAGTTTAAATAGTAATTTTTGTTGGCTTTTCAGAAAAAACAAAAAAATTTTTCAGAAAAGACAAAAAACTTTTTCAGAAAAAGATAAAAACTGAGATGAAAAGTTTGAAATGAACCAACGAAACAAACGCAGTCTAAAATATTTTTCTAAAACACATATTTTTAATCAAATTTTCAAAATAACATCTCTCCCTCAAATGGACCCTAAACAAGGGAGATATAACAACAAAATGACCCAAAAATATTTAATTATATATTATCTCCACTTTAGTGTAGTTCAAATGTTTCTGTCCATCCTGCAGTGGAGATTTTGACGCAAACAATCTTTCAGTGGGTCCCACTTCGAATTCCCAACTTTCCTAACATATGCCACGTGGTCCTTAGACCAAGACATCTCGTTCAAGAATAAACTTTGGCTTGTCATGTTAATTAAAGATTAAATTTTAAAATTTAATTTTAAAAATAAATTAACCCGTTTGGTGGAAGTTTTTAGATTTTTATTCAAAAAAATTAAAATCAGAAAAGACAAAAAAACTTACATTTTTAATTAAAATTTGAAATTTTAAACTTACAAAGCTTTTTTTTTTTTTCGCAGAAAAAATTTTTTTGAGGAAAAATCTCTAAAAAAATTGAAAACAGAACAACAATTTTAGCTCGCATTGACCGAAAGAGTCAAACCCACTCACAGATCGGACGGACGAGATTTCATTTTCCCCGGTCGCTGATCAACCCTGACCCTCCCCTCACTGCGGGCGCCAAACTTTCCTTAAAAAAAAATTTGTAGAGAGAGAAGGAGAAAGAGGGAGTTAGAGAGAGAAAGGGGGATTAGAGCGAGAAAAAGGGTGACAGAAAGTGTGGGTTGGACACAGAGAGAGAGAGAGAGAGAGATAAATCCAGGAAAAAGAGTTTTTTGAAATCAATTTGTTTCGAACTTTTGGATGATGAAGGAACAAGCAGCAGCCGTAGCCATGGAGCTACAGAACACAGTGAAGGAAGCACTAAACGCTCTCTACCACCACCCCGACGATGGCGTCCGTCTTCAGGCCGATCGCTGGCTCCAGACTTTCCAGCGAACTCTCGACGCCTGGCAGGTATCTCCGAAAGATTTTCCCTTTTTTTTCCGCGATTCCGTAGATTTTCCGGTGAAGTTTTGATCGATTCATTTTCTTTGATTGGAACTCGATTTGGCGATTTTGTCGTTGCTTTTGGCGTTATTGAGTTTCGATGAGATTGGATTTTTTTTTCCTTTATTTATTTATTTTTTTTTCAAGTTCTGCCGGTTTGTAAGCAGGAGTTGAGTTGTTACCAATGCGGAAATCTTGATTTTTAGGGTTATTGGTTCAGCAAGGGATTATAAGGCGGCGCTTGATATTGGTCTGTTTGCTTGTCCGGAAAATGTTGGAATGGGAAAGCAATTTGATTGGTTTTTGTTGTGGAGATTTAGGGCTATTTTCACAGGGGATATCTTTTTGTAAATGATAATGCTCCATTCTTTTTGGCCGAGAAAATTTTTAGGAGAGAAAGGGGATTCAAGAATTGAATCCCATTTTAATAAGCAAAAGATTTTGCTTGCAAATCCAATTTCATTTGTTGCCTTTAGTTTCTAATTCCCTTTATTTCTTTTCTCTTTTTCTTTTTTGTCTCTCTCTCTCTCTCTCTTAAATGAAGGTGGCTGATGATTTGCTTCACCATCCCTCAAGCAATCTGGAAACGTTAATCTTTTGTAGTCAGACTCTTAGGAGCAAGGCAAGTTTCTGATTTTTTTTCCCTACATTTAATAAGTGAATTGATTCAAATGTTCAAACTGTGAAAACCTAGTTTAGGGGTGTGACAGTTGCTCGTGCGTTGAGATTTTGTTCTAGGTACAGCGCGATTTTGAAGAACTACCTTCTGAAGCTTTTCGGCAATTGAGGGATTCATTAAATGTAAGTGAGTATTCGCTCTCAATTTAACTAGTAGCAGAAGGTTAGCTTTAAAGTTTATTATCCAAAAAAAAAAAAAAAATCGAATAAGCTTGGCTTTTGTGTACATTTGCTGAATTTCTTAGTCAAGGTGATTGTGGTTTATGTTTTATTAGATGAACTTTTGAACTTTATCATTCATTACAAATATAAAGGAAGTAATTTGCTGTTTTTGGTGCATGAGGTCCTTGAAATCTATCTTTTATGTGTGCTCTCTCATGTTAGGCATGTTGTTTTTCTCTTGCAAAATTGCTATCGCTAATATATATGTAATTCATTTGACTGTCTATTGATTAATGAAATAAAAAAATTTGGTATATTTTGGATGGTTTTGAATTAGGATGAGCTAGTGTAGGTTGCTGTCCTCTTGTAGTATGCATAATCTCCGCTTAGTTATGAAATTATTTATTTATTTATTTAATGAAGAATGGTTACGTTGTTCTACGCATAGACTTGTAATGTTGCATTGATTATTTAAAGCATCTCTTGCAATAAATGAATAATTTGGATGCAGAATTTACTGATAAAGTTCCACAAGGGCCCTCCTAAAGTTAGGACACAGGTATTGGTTTGAAGATTTCTATCATGCATGTTCATCGTATGCCTTATGATCTTAGATGATATTATGCTCAATCATCTGGATTTTTAGATTAGCATTGCAGTCGCTGCCTTGGCCGTATATGTTCCTGCAGAAGATTGGGGGGATGGGGGTATTGTAAATTGGCTGCGAAATGAGATGAATTTGCATCCAGAATATATAACAGCATTCTTGGAGCTACTTACAGTTTTACCTGAGGTAGAGAACATATCTTTTGAATAAATGTCTTATAGTTTGTAAGATGGATATCTGTGGAGCTTTTGTTTATATTCTTATCGAAGTGTCAGATTTTGACTTCATGTGTTTCTCTTGTTCAATTCTCTTGATCAGGAAGTATATAACTACAAGATAGCAGCTCGACCGGAAAGACGACGCCAATTTGAAAAGGAGCTGACGTCACAAATCGAGATTGCTCTTAATATCTTAACAGCTTGTCTGAGTATTAATGAGCTTAAGGAGCAGGTCAGAGCTTTTTCTACTGTTATAGCATGCTTTATTATATATTTTTAGGATGTTGCAGTGTCCTTTTGATAAACTCTACTTAATTGTTATTTCAGGTACTTGAGGCGTTTGCTTCTTGGCTTCGATTAAAGCATGGGTATATCTTTCTCTCTCTCTTGCTTTTCCCCGTGCTTATCATAAATTTCATATTTATTTTTTGCTTCATGCTTTAGAAAAATTTTTCTGTTACAAGTTGGATTCCTTATATGTAGAAGCTGCTCAGTGGATCATAAGCATAGTGTATGGTTTATTACTCCTTCATAAACAACATATTTTAAGTGCGAGGCATAGTTTTGTCTTCTATGGAGGAAACAAGCTAAATGCGTGAATTGATAGTTATGGAGCATAGTGAACTTGCTGGTTTCAGGATCCCAGGAAGTGTGCTGGCATCTCATCCATTGGTTGTCACAGCTCTCTCAAGCTTGAATTCTGAAATACTTTCAGAGGCATCTGTTAATGGTATCACACTTCAAAGAAGCTAATTTTCCAAAGAAATTTATTCTCTCATGTACTGTGAATACGTGGTCGTTTCACTTTGGTGGTGATAAATGTTTTTAAGCTCTACGCATACGTTTTAGAAAAGTTAAAATAGTATCTACAGTAACAGATCCTAGGACAAACTTCAAATCAATTATTGTAGAAGATTTGTTGTGGAAATGTTTCTAAATCTCAGAAGATATTAAAAAAGATGATGAAGTTTGTGTTCCTATTGGTCTAGAAGAGTTTTTTTTAACTGTGGAGATATAGGCATATGAACATCCTGCATAATTGTAGTGAAACTTTTGGTAGTAACGATTTACCAATCAGAAAAAATGGGCATGGAATCTATAAAAGTGTTTATAATTTCTTTTGGTTTACTTATTTATTTGGGTGCCTCCATTGTCCACTTTATTTAGAATATAATTTTATATCTACCTAATCTTTCCTGTATAATCAAGAGTAGCAGTCTATCTTTGTCCTCTGTGTTTTAGCTCGATGATTGATTTTATTTAGTATAGCTACTTAGACTCTGAATTTTTTTTTTTTTTTTTTTTTTTTATATCTAACTAATCTTTCCTGTATAATCAAGAATAGCAGTCTATCTTTGTCCTCTGTGTTTTAGCTGGATGATTGATTTTATTTAGTATAGCTACTTAGACTCTGACGCTTTTTTTTTTCTTCTGTCCCCTTTTCTCCTCTTCTTTGCAGTTATTTCTGAGTTGATACATTATACAGCAGCTGGAAGCTTCAGCAGTGTTCCTGCTCATATGCACTTAATTCAAGTGATTGTTCCACAAGTAATGCGTCTTACAGCACAGCTTAGAGATCCTTCAAAGGTACCGTATCTGTGGAGTTTAGGAGTTGTTGGGAATGTACATAACAATATCTTTCTATGGATTGGTCATTTGTTACTATTATGCTTCCTCCGATGTCACATTAGGGTAGGTGCTATATACTTAGATGGCACTAATCATATTATTGGCTAACAATCACATTGATGCTTGTCTACTTTTCTTGGATGTTCATTCCCAGGCCCTTGTATACAAAGCTTGTGTATTGGAAAAAGTTTAATAATTGATATTCTTAATGATGGTGACTCTTTTTCTAATTCTATTTGTGTTTTCAGGACGAGGAAGATGCGAAGGCGATCGCCCGATTATTTGCTGACATGGGTGATTCATATGTTGAACTGATTGCGACTGGTATTATGAAATAGCATCCCCTAACTATTCTTCTAATAATCTTTGATCTTTTACCACACTCATCTGAAAGCCAGGCATACCAAATGCTTCCTGTAACAATTGAATGTCATGTACTCTGACTTCAGGTTCAGATGAATCAAAGTTAATAGTGCATGCATTGCTGGAAGTTGCTTCACACCCGGAGTATGATATTGCTTCAATGACGTTCAATTTTTGGCATAGTCTTCAGGTGAACTTGACCAAAAGGTGAGATGTTTAGAACTGCACATTCTACAAACATGCACCTAGAACAGAATAATGAATGTCGCTATTCTCATCTTGTAGAGAATCCTATGTTTCATTTGGTGATGAGTCCACCATTGAAGCTGAGAGAAATAGAAGGCTGCAGGTTTTCGTCCAGCATATGAATCACTTGTATCCCTAGTAAGTCTCTAATATCTTAGGCTTATCTTCTTCAGACTATCCAGTTGCAATGTGAGTCTATGGGTCATTATACAACTTTCATTGTTCTCCCCTTTTTCCGAAAGCTTTTAGGATTAACTGGGCTTGGATTATTGTCTTAATGATTCAGAAATTCTCTGTCTTATTGTTTAGAATGCTCAGTTTCATCAGGATACAAGCACATGCATTTCAATATTTCTTTGTAATGAAACTGTTTCTTGGTATTTTGCACAGAATAATTTCTTAAATCATGGATCTATTTCTTGAGTAAACTTCTAATGTTTATGAATGGAAGACAAATTGACGATCTGGGTTCTCATTTATTATGGAAAGAATAATTATTGACAAGTACATGCAGCAAAAAGTAGTAGACTAGACAATTTATGCTAATTTTCTTTTTCAATAAGTTTTCAGCACCTATGATTTCTCTGCACAGGTAAGCTTCCGAGTTCAATATCCTCAAGATGATCAGGACCTTTCATACGAAGACCTCAAGGAATTTAAACAGACTAGATATGGTAATAGCTCAATTTTTGGTTTGTTAATATATATTCCATAATTTATTTATATTTTCATTTTAATGATGGGAATTAGAATATTATCTTTAGTTTTTATTAAGGATTTATGTTATTTTGGGATTAAGGTTAGTTCCCTGTTATCATTTTATATTTGTATTTTCCTTTTTATTTTGGTTAATTTCATAGTTTGTTGTTAAGTTTTCCATGGATATGGTAGCTTCTAAATTCAATTTAGAGACATGGTCGGAATGCATATTGAGATTGCTGGTTTTTCTCTTCTTGAGTTCTTGTTCTCTCTCTAAAATCCTAATCTCTAGTGGTTTTATTTCTTTATCTTAGTTCTATCCCTTTGCTATCCATTGGTCCCTCTGATTTCTAGTGGTTCTAGTTCTATATCTCAATTCTATCTTGCTTATCTCTCAGTTCTACATTAGTTTAATTTTCTTAGAGAAGCACATAGTGAACAAGGGGAAAGTTTTGGTGTGTCAATCTAATTCGGATTTAATCTATGATGTTGCCAGCCGTGGCAGATGTCTTAATTGATGCAGCTTCAGTTCTTGGTGGTGATCCTACACTTAAGATTCTTTACGCAAAGCTTTTTGAGGTGTGTATAAATTTGTTCGAGGCCATAGAATACTTACTGATGCAATAGAGTTCAATAGAAGCTGATCATATTTTTTTGGTCATTAAGCTATTATTATATGTTAGTATCTATATTCTTTTATTTAATGGGGTATCATCTCGTTGCTTTCATTGACATAATTGTTTTCTCCATGTTCTGGGTATTGCTATTTTTCCGTTTTTTTTAATCGGAATCTCCCAGTTGAGGTCGGTGGTTGCAGCATATGTATCAGTGCACAATAATTTTTTACCAAATGATGTATTAGATTTCTTCTTCTTATTTTTTTTTAAAGTAATTTATTATATTTTCTGATTTCCTATCATGTGATGGTCTAATGTTATAATTTACTTATCCAAGGCTGTAGGCAGATATGATGAACACAGTGAATGGCGTCCAGCAGAGGCTGCTTTATTTTGCATTCGTGCTATATCAAATTATGTATCAGTTGTAGAATCTGAAGTAATGCCGCAGGTATGGTGTCAAAGAAACCTTTGTGCATGCCTTTTTCTTGTTGACTAATTTACTTGCGTAGTATGTTTCTTAGGATTTGTTCATGGCATGAAAATATCTGATCACCTTGCCACTGCAAGCACCCATAACCTTTGGGGCTTATGAGTCTATTATTGGTCTTGGTGGATTCATGAAAAAAGCCCATTCTCAGTAATGCTTTTTGACGTCTTATGACATAATTTGGAATGTGATTAATGCTTCGCCTGTAAGTGGCTATAATTGATCAGTCTTTCTATTTGGTTTGTGCACTCTAATGATTTGATTGAAATTTCATTATTTTAAACCAACCCCCCCCCTCTTTTTTTTTTTTTTTTGTATAATCTATTAGCATATTTGACCATCCAGTTTAACGTTTTTTTGTTTGATTTGATCAGGTCATGAATTTACTTCCGAAACTCACTCAACATCCCCAGCTACTCCAGACAGGTATTACAGTTTAAAGTACAAAAGCTTCTCACTTTAATTTCCATTCATTTTCCACCTATCCTCTCCCTGGCCTGAGCTGATGGTGGTCATGGTAAAGATTGTCTGAATAAGCAGAGGACGTGGTGAAATTCTTTGGCAAGGAGTTGCTACTTATAAAGATCTAATATGGAACTTCCACTTTTCACTTGTCTTCTGCATTGATGATGCGTATAAAATTCCAGTTTGCTTAACGATCGGAGCATACTCGAAATGGCTAGATTCTGCATCTAGTGGACAATCTATACTGCCTTCAGTTTTAGAAATCCTCATGAGTGGTATGGGCACATCTGAAGATTGTGCGGCAGCTGCAGCCCTTGCATTTAGACACATCTGTGATGGTAGAGTCTCTCTTTCTCTCTCTCTCTCTCTCTCTCCCTCTCTTAAGTATTTTCCATTTTCTTTTATCTTCTTAAGGAGCAAGAAAGAAAGAAAAAAAAAAAAAAAGCATTTGACACATCATACGAACCAAAGCTAGCTGAGGGTCTATTATCATTAGTATTAGTGGAGTTGATTTAAAAAGATTCCCTTTGTATGCCAACAATATCAGTTTTCTTTATCTCCACACCCTCTCGTCTCTCTCCTGTCACCTGATGACATCTATCGCCCAAAACCACCAAAATACAAGAGTCGTGATGTAGTTCTTATTTGATTACTAATGCATCTTATTGCAAAGACTGTTGTTACAGTTTTTGTTTGAATAATGATTTATCTCAATATAGATTGCCGGAAAAAGCTTTGTGGATGTCTGGAGGGCCTTTTCCACATATACCACAAGGCAGTGAATGGTGAAGGTAGCTATAAAGTCTCTCCCGAGGACTCGCTGCATCTTGTTGAAGCATTAAGGTAAAGTGTTATTGATGACTTTTGGGATAAGCGTGTTGCTCACTGAACCAGGGTTTTGCCGTAAACACTTTTCTTGAAATTTTGCCCCCCATTCCAGCACGGTTATTACGGAACTTCCCCCAGACCATGCTAAGACAGGTCTAGAGGCATTATGCATGCCAGTTGTTTCTCCTCTTCAGGTGATTTTCATTTCAGACATGGAATATTTCAGTCAGACCTTTGTTGTGGATGAGACTACTGATTTTGTGCATGGAAAACCAGGAAATTCTTAACCAAGGCCCAGAAGTATTAAATAAGAGACCTGCTCGCGAATTAACTGTCCACATTGACCGATTTGCCTACATTTTTAGGTATGATCTGTACCCCATTTCAATGTCCTTGTTTTCTATGATTTACCACGTTCTAACGTGGAAAGGAAATAATTCACAGATATGTATATCATCCTGAAGCTGTGGCAGATGCGATTCAAAGGCTGTGGCCAATTTTCAAAACCATCTTTGATCTGTGAGTATTTTTCAGATGCTTTCTGGCTAATATAGTATGGCAGGGTGATATCCGTTTCGTTGCTATGTTCTTTTAATTTATGTTCTGAATATATTTGGTGCAGCCGTGCTTGGGACATGCGGACAATGGAATCTCTTTGCCGTGCTTGCAAATATGCTGTGAGTTTGCTTAATTGGTTTGACCCCGCCATGATATCTAAGTGAATTATTAAAAAACTTGCTCTATGTATATATGTCGGTCAATTTGTGCAAGTTATAGGATTTTTTTTTTAAAGAAAAAACCAAAGAGCTCATGTCAGTTGTTTTTGTCATGCAGTACGTTTTTTCTTGTCATTCTCATTTCATCTTATGTCATTACCCAAGTTTTAGTGCGTTCTAATACCTAATTATATGCGAACTTCTGTATTTGTCCCCTTTTTCTTTCATTTCTCATGATTCTAGATATTTATTATAACCTTAGGTGAGAACTTCTGGGAGGTTCATGGGAATCACGATCGGCGCCATGCTAGAAGAGATCCAAGGTCTTTATCAACAGCATCACCAACCATGCTTTCTTTATCTCTCTAGTGAGGTTATAAAGGTATATAACGATATTTCCCTCTTTAAGGAGTGAGCTACTGATATTCACGAACATTTAATTTTTGAATTTATGCATTTATTCTTGTGATGCAGATATTTGGCTCCGACCCAAGTTGTGCTAATTATTTAAAAAGTTTGATCGAGGCACTCTTTATACATACAACGCGTCTTCTCACAAATATTCAGGTGAAGTTTCATTGGCACAATTTCCCTTTCCCTTCTGATCTACCAGTGCTCTGCTGTTAATTGATCATACGCAGATTTTGTTTTCAGGAATTTACCGCCAGACCCGATATTGCAGATGATTGTTTTTTGTTGGCATCAAGATGCATTCGTTATTGTCCTCAATTGTTTATTCCATCTCCAGTATTTCCATCAATAGTAGATTGTTCAATGATTGGAATCACAGTACAGCACCGGTATGCTTTGTCAGCTCTCTATAGATACATATGTGTGTATGTAAGAAACAGAATTTTATACTAATTTAGGGCTGAATGGCTTTTAATTTTAGTAGTTTTGGTTTGAAATAGCTAGCAAGTTGAAGATTTTAAAAATTGAGTAATACTACATGTCAAAAGTTTATCTGAGTTTTTTTAACTTTGCAAGTGAATTTGTCATTATTCAATCAGCGAATGTTATTGACTATTTATTCAGTGGTCATTGATTGGGTACTACGTGTACGTGCGTATCCTTTCTCCACTTTTATACTGGGGACTGACATTGTGTTGTTTTCTTGGTTTGCAGCGAGGCCTCAAATTCAATTTTGACCTTCTTATCTGATATCTTTGATCTTGCAAACTCTGGCAAAGCTGAACAGTACTTGCCGATCAGGGATGCTGTTATAATTCCTCGAGGGGCCATTATTATGAGGATTTTGGTTGCTTCATTAACTGGAGCGCTTCCAAGCTCTAGATTAGAATCGGTACCCAATCTGTGGCTATATTTTCACCCTTTATTGCTACGACATTGATGATGTTATCCTGCGTTTCTTCAAACATATGCCTGGAATTTCATAGTGCCTTCTCTCAGGTAACCTACACGCTATTGGCGCTAACTCGAGCTTATCGGGTGCAAGCAGTGGAGTGGGCCCAAGAAAGCGTCTCGCTAATTCCATCGACAGCCGTAACAGAGATTGAGCGCTCTAGATTTTTGAAAGCATTGTCAGACGCCGCATCTGGGGCTGATATTAATGCCTTGACGGTTCCAATCGATGAGTTGTCGGATGTTTGTCGCCGTAACCGAACGGTCCAGGAGATTGTACAAGGAGCCTTGAGGCCACACGAGTTGAGTATAACACCTGTATGATAGGCATGATTTGGAGTTTTACTACACAAGAGGCCATTTTGCCAGGCCTCGCCTGTTGGTAAAAATGAGTTGTGCGATTGTGTATCAACCGCCGCCCTTTTTTTTTTTTTTTTTTTTCCCTCATTTTAATTTGTCTTTGTATTTGTTGTGATTCTCCAATTTTTGAAGAGAATCATTGGCAGTCTTCTTGGTATTGGGTAATTGGGTGAGAGAGTGGATCAAATTGCTGTATCTATGTGTTGATAAGGTTGTTTGGGAACTTTTGAGTGGGTTTTCCTTTCTCTCTTGGCTTTGTCATTTTTTCGGGGGGATAAAAAGATCACATGGGTATAGAGAGCTGTAGATTTAAGTTTATGAATTTATATTTTTAGGCTTCCATAGGAGTGTTTCATCTATCTTAGTTTTGAATTTTTTTTGGTTTTTATAAAAAATTTGCCCTTTGCTAGTTGCTGTACAAATTACGGAAATTTTGAGTTTATGTGTTTTGGTCATTTTGTTATTGTTAGAAACGTTTGTATTTGATTTTATGCTTTAGCCTGATGTGGTTGATGGATTTTTTTTTTTTTTTTGAAATTTTGAGATGTATGTTTGTTAGTTAATTGTTTACAAATATTGAAATATTTTACTTATTTTTTTTCGCTACAAGAAGTTACATTTATGATTATCCCAAGAAGAAATAAAATTAAAAAAAAAACATCCCTCTTTAAAATTCTTATTTTAACGACCGAGGGTTCAAATGTTTGAATTTACTGTTGGATCACTCCGACAATGTTTTCAGCTGCTTTGTTCTTAAATTTCGTTGCAATTTGCAAGCTCCCATTGTTTTTTTTTTTTTTTTTTAATGTAACGCAAATAGTCTAGAGTGCATTAATAAAAAAAAAATTTAGAGACCAAATCGTTATTTAGTAAGAAAATAAGTATAAACTAGCAATTTGCCCTACACTTGTAGATTTTGGTACTTTCATTTTTTTTTTTTTTTCCTTTTTAACTTATCAAACTGATTGAGATTATTTTAATTATGTCATTGAATTTTATGATCATTTCACTTTACCCTTTAAACCTTAAAAGCTCACTTAATCCTCTTAACTTTGAGCCATTCCCACTTAATTCCTTTACTAAAATTTTGGTTAAAAGCAAAAGAAATAAATAAACGAGAGAGGTAAGTGGTCGACTACAAGGGCCCATTTAAGTGGATGGTCCAAACTTTTAAATTTAGTTGAAAAGTTCTTTTCTCTAATTAATTAAACTTAAATGACACAAATGCCCTTTCAACTTACTTGACCCTAAAAGCTTTTAAAAAAAATATGATGCCTACTCATTCTCCTCTCATTTGAACGCCACCCACTGTCATTCTTGTTTCACCATTGCAGCAACCACCGCCACCACAGTCGTTCGTTGATGTGAAAAGGTAAATAAGTTATTGTTTGGAAATTGATTAATTGAGGAATTTTGAGAAAGGATTTAGAATCAATTGAGTGATTTTCGTAGTTTTTAAGAAAAGGAAAAATCTTAATTTTTTGAAATGTTACTGTTTAATTGTTTTTTCTTGTTTTTTTGTGGAGTATGAGATAATAAAGTTGTGACTAAGGTTAATCAATGATCAACTGTTTGTTGTTGTTTTTTGTGAGCTTTTAATGATAAAGCCTACAATTATAAGTATTAAACTTGAGTTAATTATTGATAGATTACCAGTAAATCATTGATTGACTAAGGTTGATAAATGATTAACATTTTACTATTGCCTTTTGGAATTGATTGACACTAGCATAATCAGTGACTAAACGTGTATAAGGATGTCAATTTTGGAGGAGTTTGAGATGAGAGGTGATCATTGATTAACTAATCGCCAGTCATTGATTGGCTATAGTTAATTACTGATTAACTAATGGTCAATTATTGGTTGACTCTTGCATCAGTGACTTTGTAAAAGGATGTTAATTTTGGAAGAGTCTGAGATGAAAGTTAATCACAAATTAACTAATGATCAATCATTGATTGACCCAATTAATCACCGATTTGTGATTAACTAGAGTCCATCAATGATTGACTCTAGTTAATTATAACTGTCAAATTAGTGATTAATCGTTGTTTTACTACTCTATTTCAGGAAAGAAGAATGGCAGAGAATGGCAGGTGAAACAGAATCAAAGGAAGGATCAAAACAACAGTTAACAGAAAAAGAAAGCAAACACAAACAAAAGATAGCACAGTAGAAGCATCATGTTCTAACCCTAAGAGAAATCAACATGGTAAGCGTTGTCATTGTAGTTAGGATGAAAAAATCAAATGAATAAGGCTTGTTCATGTCTATGTGCATTTGCAAACTAATAGCCCGTTTGGTGGAGTAGTTTGAGTTGGGATTTTTAAGTTTCAATAGTAAATTTTTTTGAATTTTCAGAAAAGACAAAAAACTTTTTAGGAAAAAGACAAACTTTTTGGGAAAAAGACAAAAAAAAAATTTGAGTTAAATGGTTTGAACCATTCAACCAAATAGGTTATAAATCATTACTCTCTTTGATTTGTTGGCAGAAGAATGATATATACATTGTTCCCCACAAAATATAGGACGAGCATTAAAAAAAAAAAAAAAAAAAAATTTGAACAGTAAGAAAGAAAGTGTCGACAACATGAAGAAAAATTTGATGGCTTTGCTATTGGAGAACTTCAAAAAAGGATCCTTTGGGCACCTTTTGAAAACGAATGTCGTCTTTCAATAAAAAAAATGTTGTATCACCTTGTTCGAAGAATGCGTAGGTGAATGTGAAGATGAACTTATTTTCTACATTGGAGCGAGGACACACACTTTTAGAAAGAAGGACTTTGCATTGATGACTAGGCTAAACTGTGATAAATTGCCGAACATTGAGGAGATGGAAAATCCCATAAAAGAGAAGTTCTTTAGCTTGATAAACAGAGTGAAGAAATTAGAGTTGGAATTAATTTTTACAAGCAATTGCATTTAGCAGGACGACGACAACTATGCAAAGTTGGCAAAGTGGAAGAAGCAAGGGAAGTAAAGTTTTGCCAACTTTACATAGTCGCCGTCCTTCTGGATGCAATTGCTTGTTAAAATTAATTCCAACTCCGATCTCTTCACTTTTTTTATTTCCCTGAAGAACTTCTCTATGATGGGACTTTCAGTCTCCTCAATGTTCGGAAATGTACTACAGTTTAGCCTAGTCATCAATGCAAAGTCCTTCTTTCCAAAAATATGTGTCCTCCCTCCAATGTAGAAATTAAGTTCATCTCCACATTTACCTAGGCATTGTCGTCGGACAAGGTGATGCGCCATTTTTGGTTGAAAGACGATATTTGTATCCAAAACGGACCTGAAGCATCATTTTTTGACCTTCTCTAATTGCAGAGCTATCAAGTTTTTCTTCATGTTGTCGATGCTTTCTTTCTTGCAGTACAATTTATTTAGTTTGCAAATGCACATAAACTTGAACAAGTCTTATTCATTTGATTTTTTCATCCTAACTACAATGACAATGCTTACCTTGTTGATTCCATTTCGTGCTTTTTTTCTTGGCGTTAGAAGATGATGCTTCTACCGTGCTCTCTTTTGCTTGCGTTTGCTTTCTTTTTCTGTTTGCAATTGTTTTGATTATTCGTTTGGTTTTTGGGTTCCCTATTTCACCTGCCATTCATTTTTCCTGAAATAGAGTAGGAAAACAACAGTTAATCACTGATTTGAAAATTATGATTAACTAAAGTCAATCAATGATTGACTATTAGTTAATTAGTGATTAACTCTCATCTTAAACTCTTTCAAAATTGACATCTTTTTACACTATTTTAGTCATTAATTATGCAAGAGTCAATCAATGACTGACCATTAGTTAATCAGTGATTGACTAGAGTCAATCAATGATTGACCGTTAGTTAATCAGTGATTAACTCTCATCTCCGACTCCTCTGAAGTTGACATCCTTTTGCACTCATTTTAGTCACTGATTAAACTAAACTCAATTAATGATTGACCATTAGTTAATTAATAATTAACTCTCATCTTAGACTATTCTAAAATTGACATCCTTATACATTCATTTTGTCACTGATTAAACTAGAGTCAATCACTGATTGACTATTAGTTAATCAGTGATTAACTCTAGTTTAATCAGTGACAAAATGGGTGTATAAGGATGTCAATTTTAGTCGTTAAATTGACATCCACCAAAATTTTAGTCATACTCCACCAAAATTTACATCCTTTTTAAACTCGTTTAGTCATTGATTAAGCTAGGGTCAATCACTGATTGACCATTAGTTAATCAGTGATTAACTCTCATCTCAGACTCCTCCAAAATTGACATCCTTATACACTCATTTAGTCACCGATTAAACTAAAGTCAATCAATTCCAAAAAGTAACAATAAAAAGTTAATCATTTATCAACTTTAGTCGATCAATAATTTACGTGTAATTTATCAATAATTAACTTAAGTTTAATACTTATTAATTGTAGGCTTTATCATTTAAAACTCATGAAAAACAACAACAGACAGTTATCATCATTGATTAACCTTGGTCACAACTTTATTATCTCATACACCACAAAAAAACAAGAAAGAACAATTAATCAGTAAGATTTCAAATAATTAAGGTTTTTCCTACTATTTAAAAAAAAAACAAAAAAACAAAAATCACTCAATTGATTGTAAATCCTTTCTCAAAATTCCTCAATTAATCAATTTCCAAACAAAAACTAATTTATCTTCTCACATCAACGAATGAAGGTGGTGGCGGTGGTTGCTGCAACGGTGGAACAAGGAATGACAGTGGGTAGATTTGGCCTCCGAGGGAAATCGAATGAGAAAAAAAAAGATTGGGCGTTGAGTTCTTTTTAGAACACTTTTAGGGTTAAGTAAGTATGGGCTTGCTTTTTTAACCAAAGTTTGGCCATCCACTTAAAATGGGCCTAATAGTCGGCCATTTACCTCTGTTTCCCATAAATAAATGTTTTTCCCTTTCATTTTCGTCCTTTTCACTTGAACTGATTCATCGTTCATTGAACCTTCATTTCTCAACTTCTTTGCATCCCAATAATTGCCACCTCCCCAAACCCAGCTCCACCATCTTTCTCTCTCTTTCTCTCTGTGTTTTTCTACGATGTAGCCCCTACGACAAAACCCTCCGAACCACCTTCTCAGACACCACCCAAAAAACGACAATCATGGTGTCGTCGTCGTCGCCGTCGCCGTCGCCGTCGTCATCGTCGTCTCAGAACCCAACCAAAAGCTACCACTCCCTCCTGGCCGCCAAGCTCAGCCACCTCACCATTCCACCTCCCTCCTCCGCGGCCGCCGCCCAAGACTTCGACTTCTCCGATGTCTTCGGCCCCGCAACCCCCGCCGCCACGTCATCGATACACATCCACCGCCTTCCCGGGGGACCCACCACACCCTCAACCCCTCGTCATCCACAACCGGTCCCACTCCTTCGTGGGCCCCTCCCCTCGCTTCACCACCACCGCCACCGCCCCTTCTCCCTTCACCGCCGTCCAATTCGACTCCGACTCCGATGACGGAACGAGCCAAAGCGACGGCGTTTCCTCCGCCGCGGCGGCTGTGGAGAGAGAGAACGAAAGCGAGAGCGAGAGCGAGAGGAAGATTGGGCCTTGGGATTTTGAGATCCTGAGAATGGTGGGTAGGGGCGCGTTTGGGAAGGTTTTCCAGGTGAGGAAGAAGAAGAAGAGTGGTGAAGACGACGGCGGAGATGGGATTTACGCCATGAAAGTGATGAGGAAAGACACCGTTATTAAGAAGAATCATGTCGATTACATGAAGGCTGAGAGAGATATTCTCACCAAAGTTGTTCATCCCTTTATCGTTCAGCTTCAATACTCCTTCCAGGTCAAAAACCCATCTTTTGTTTGACTTTGCCTATATACATATAGATATATAATTACATATATGTATTACGTTTGTAAATATATATTTACTTATATAAGGCGTACACTTCTTTACTGGCGACTTTTTGACTTTTATTCATTGTTGACTAACTTTGATTTGATTTTAAATTATCATTGTTTTTTATGCATGGAATTATGTGGCAAAGCCAAAAAGTGATTTTGAAGTTACTAAAAATTGTGATTTACAAGCATTTGCATTGAAACTTTACGTTGTTGTTGTTGTTGGAAATTTCTATTTTAGTTACTGTTTAAATTTGTCTGACTTTCTACAGACCAAGTCTAAGCTTTATTTGATTCTGGATTTTGTGAATGGAGGGCATCTCTTCTTTCATTTGTACCGGCAGGGTCTCTTCAGGTACTGTTGTTAGCTTTTTGAAGTTTTTGATGTTTATTTTCAATGTTGTTTTACTTATATACTCTTGTTTTGATTCTGGCTTTTGGGTATGTGATGTGTTTGAGTAGTGAGGATCAGGCAAGGTTTTATACTGCCGAGATAGTGATTGCGGTTTCACATCTTCATAAATGCGGGATCGTGCATCGAGATCTTAAGCCAGAAAACATTCTCATGGACGCTGATGGACATGTGATGGCCAATGACTGTTTGCTTAATTTCTATTGCAGAAACATATAAAGGATATCATGATTCATTTTGTTCTCTAACTTGTTTGCTTGTGGTACAGGTTCTGCTGACTGATTTTGGATTGGCAAAGGAAATTGATGAATCAAGCAGGTCGAATTCAATGTGTGGAACCACAGAATACATGGCTCCGGAAATCTTGCTGTCTAAAGGCCACAACAAAGACG
The DNA here is from genome assembly GCA_025413485.1 of Ficus microcarpa. NCBI lineage: Eukaryota > Viridiplantae > Streptophyta > Magnoliopsida > Rosales > Moraceae > Ficus > Ficus microcarpa. The sequence goes on along the minus strand of JAINRI010000551.1, from coordinate 11,593 downwards.
CGGATTGGTGGAGTGTTGGGATTCTCCTGTATGAGATGCTAACCGGACAGGTAATACCATCGAAGCACTATTTTCTTAGATATTGTGAACTTCTTAACTGGTTTTGGCTTTCTTAGTTACATAATTGTCAAATCAAAACTTTTGGCACACCATATATTATTTTTTATGCATTTCGGTAAAAGTCCCAGTAATGGCATATTTGATGATCAGTAGCATTGAAGAGGGCTGTGAACTCCATTCATTCCCGGTGCCTCTTTTTAGCTTTAGTTCGTTTGCTTTGTAAGGAATGATTCTGGTGAACTGTTCAACAGTTGTGAGTATAAGTAGTGGTGGATTGAACTTTGTGAAACTGGTTTACGATTTCTTGGTTGGTTTAGCACTAGGGATTTACGCTTCCTACAGCAATACGCCTCAATATATTTTTCGATCTATAATCTTCCTTTTCTCTATCCTATGTCTGTGCTTTTGTTGGTATTTAAGGAACATATCCTGATAAGTTTTTGAAATTGTGACGTTCTTTTTTTCCCCTCCATAAATGATTTCCTTTCGGGACCCACAATATTGTTAATTATCAATGATAAAACTGTTTTTTCATTCTTCCTGCAGCCACCATTTACCCATGCGAATAGAAAGAAACTTCAAGAGAAAATCATCAAAGAGAAGATAAAACTCCCACCATATCTTACGGCTGAAGCTCATTCGTTGCTCAAAGGAGTAAGTTTATTATCCCTTAGGAGTTTCTCTATCTTCTTTCCCAAATTTTCCAAATCCTATTCACTTTGGCGAAGGACTTCAAGCCCGAGTAATGGAATATTCCTGTTTCGCTTCCGTTTCAGTTATTGCAAAAGGAACCACCAAGAAGGTTAGGCAGCGGACCAAGTGGAGGGGAAGAGATCAAAGCCCATAAATGGTTTCGAATGATTAACTGGAAGAAACTGGAGGCCAGAGAAATTGCACCAAAGTTCAAGCCAGATGTGAGTGGCAAAGATTGCATAGCGAATTTCGACAAATGCTGGACTGTGATGCCTGCAGATGATTCACCGGCACCCACACCGACTGCAGGCGAACATTTTCAGGGTTATACGTATGTGGCTCCCAATCCCTGGCTTTCATCTTCACAAACTTGATGCTTCTAAGAGCCAAGAAAATAGCGAAAAACATTGAAAAAACCGGTGAATTTAACTCATTATCTACCTGATACTGTAAAGTTTATCCCTCGTAAACTATGATGTAAGAGTATTTAAACATCTCATGTACATTTTATTCTAAACTGTAAACAAAAATTGCTTCTCAAGCCTCTTTTGGGCTTAAATTGTAGATGTTTGTGTCAACTATTCTTGTTAGAAGTGTCACTAATAGAATTTATTCTTCCTTTGCTTTGCTCTCAGACAAGAGTTGAGGTTTTCATTTACTTATTTGTGGGACCAGAGTTCTCAAATAATGTGAACTGATTTTTTTTTATTTTTTATTTTTTCGTTTTTTTAAAAGGATCTGCTCTCTAACTTCACTCGAATCTCGAATGAGGCGATTCGTTTGTCTTTTCTTTTTCTTCTTCTTTTTTTTTTTTTTTTTTGGGATAAAGTGTTTTTTTTTTAATTAATACAAAAATGAAGATTTTCAATACTGAATCGTGATATTGTTTTCCAAAAGTTAAACTTAGTAATCACTTTGATCCTTCTTCTTATACATCTATACACATCATTAAAAAAAATAATTATAATTATTATTATTATTTCGATGAATTGAGTTGAGAGAGAAGATAACGAATATTAGGAATTCAAACACATCCCAATTAGGTTGATATCTGCTTATAATATATTTGTTCTCTGCTAAATCCCCAACTCGATATTAACAAATAAAGAAAAAAAAAATACAAAATGTTCAAAGCCGGAGAAAGAAAAATAGCCAAAAAAGGCAACAAAAACTGAAAGCGACAAGAGCTGGAAACTAGTCTCAAAGATTCGAACCGTGACTTTCATCTTGAGAGTACGCTATAATTGTACCTTGTAATTGAAAACTTCTTGATTAAGATTTGCACCTATTTTTATAATTTTGTCCGCAATCATGGACTGGCCGAGGTTGAAAGAAAACAAATGATTCCCAATGACGTAACAGATCATACCGCTCTTAGTCGAAGCCAATACAGTGTGGTATCCTTACATAGAGAGTAGTCGTTGAAAAATCTGTCTATTCTAGAGAAAATTATTCGATAGAATATGAAAAAATTTCCCAATAATACCATCACATCTGTATATCAACCCTCGTCAATCCATTCTACACAAGATAGTGACATTTGTTTCTGTAGTTCGAAATTGTTGGGAGATTAAAAAAAAAAAACATGATTATATTCGCAAATCCGACCCCAAAAAAAAAAAAAAATGCTAGTCTATACGAATAACGTGAACCGTCAAAGCAAATTTCATATTCTCCTACAAGAGTACTCGTGTTAGGCATTGATAGGAAGAGGGATTAGATTCTATTTCTTGCTCTGCTATTGATCCTCTGTAAAGTAGAAAAGAAGAATCCTACTTTTTTCCATGGCATTGCTCTCTTACAAAGTGATCCTATCCAACTAAAGCTGATATTTCTTTTGCCTTTTACAACAAAGTTATGGCCTTATCAAAACAACCCTTTTTAGCTTCCAAAGCCTAGTATATAAATCTCACTCATTTACACCCCATTTTTGCATTCAACTCTGCACTAAATATACACATATATTGTATGTATATATTGGATTAGCAATGAGAGGTAGTGAGAGGATTGAGGAGTCTCTATGTGAGAAGTCAATGAAAGTGGTGGCAAATGTGATTAGGCTATCAGCTTTCTCCATAGCTAAGAGAAGCCTTGGAAGTACAGGTAGTGGAGATCCAGTGGCTTCTTCTAGAAACTTCCAACCCGCAACCGAAGCTCTCAAAATGGTTGCAGCAGCCAAGCCTTTGATGAGGGCACAGAAGCCTCAGACCAGCTCAAGCCAAACTTACTTGGTTGAACCAGTTGGAGCCAAAGGGTCTTCATATGTTGTTATGGAAGATATGAATGTTGATGGCAGAGCTTCTGATTATATCAGGAAGGTGAGGGAGAAGAACCAGAAAGATTTGTTTGTAATCTCGGAAGCTTCACCGTACAAATTAGTCCGAAGCCGCATTGTGAAGTAGCAGTTCTTTCTCTTCATCTAATTTTCTCTGTGTTTATGTTTGTGTTTTTTGTTCTTGTTTTCCTGTTTGGTCCACTACTATGCCTACCAGAATGAATCTGGTTTTTTTTTTTCTTTTTTTCTTTTTTTCTTTTTTTCCGATAAACACACGCAAGCAAAGAATACACATAACCCACGAACAAATTGCTCAGTGATGGTCAATCTGTTCGCGGGTTTTGTGTGTTCTTTACTTCTGTGTATCATCAAAGAATGTATATGATGTTAGTCCATATATTACATGTCTAAATCATGTTTTTGGTTATCATATAGGAAATAACTAGTGTTTCTATAGTGTGAATTCTTAATTCCTAAAATAGGGAAGGAGTAATCAGGGTCCTGTGTACTCGAGCTTATTTGACATTATACCTTTTCTCTGGCTGCAAATACAATGTGAATCTTTTTTTTTTTTTTTTTTTTCTCGCACCCAATAAGCAAACAAGTCGTTACATCCTCCAAAAGATTTTGGGGTTAATCTATTCGTAAATGTTGCGTCTTCTTTGCTTCTGTATAGTATCAAAGAACGAATATGATACTAGATGTCAAATCATGGTTTTTGTTATAATATAAGGAATAACTAGTGTTTCTATATAGTGTGAATTATTAATCCCTAAAATAGGGAAGGAGTGTTACATAGAGCTTATTGGACGTTTTCTTTTTTTGGGCTGCAAATCAAGTCCCTTAGGCCTTGGTTTTCCTTTTCTCATGTGTCACGTTTTTTTTTTTTTTTTTTTTTTTTTTTTTGTGGGTAAGTCATGTGTCATGCTGTTGAGTCTAGGTTCATCCATTTATCAAAACACTAATTATTGAAGAGAGAGATGCCATCTTGGTTGGGGATAAGGTTACCTAATGCACTCAACATTTAAGATTCCAAAAAGATTTCATTTGGGATCGTTCTTTTCTTGTGCTTTGTCTTTATAGGAGTCAGTTTGGAAGCATATTTCACATGCTTACAAATTCCAATGTTTTCTTACCTAATAAATAAGGGTTTTTTGGCGTTTTTGCCCCTCTGATTTTTTTTTTTTTTAAATGAATGGCTGAAATTGTTTTTTTATTTTTATTTTTTATGAATGGGTAAGTTGTAATTTTCAATCCGGAAAAATTACTCTGAATCGATAACGGAGGTTAAAATTTGAAAATAAGTATTTTTTATGAACTTTTTGACAAAATATGTTACATCGCCGTTAAATAATTATAGTATTCATGTAGCTTATTTAAAAGCATCCAATCATGTCATCTATTCACCAAGAATTTTGAGAGCCGATTTTGACCAACATCTGCTCGATTTGCCAGCAACATACCACACATTACAGATACTATATAGACCCATCTCTTGAAAAATTCTGTTTTGAGGAATTCAAAATGAATCTCAAGAGAGGAATTTATCATAATGAGAACCTTAAAAAATTAGTAAAATAACCTTTCATTTTTATTCTAAACGTCTTTCAAAACATTAATCTTAGTAAATAAATTTTTCTAAAAAAAGTTCATTTGCAAATTATTCTTGTTAAAGTTAGGGGGAGTTTGGTGGAGTAGTTTGAGTTGAGATTTTTAAGTTGGAATGGTAAATTTTTTTGAATTTTCAGAAAAGACAAAAAACTTTTTGGGAAAAAGACAAAAAAAATTTTGAGATGAGATGAGATGAAATGGTGTACTAAACTCCCCCTTAGTTTGCTAATAATAGACTTGGGTTGGAGACGTTTTTTTTGTCGTGATTGTTTATTTTTTTATGTTTAAAAGAGAAAACATGTACTAAAAAAAGGAACATCATTAATTTCTTTTAACCAACATTTTACTTTGTTATTTTATTTTATTTTATTTTTCTGTGGTTGGCGAATTATAGTGGTCCACCTCCACCCTGCTAATGCCCATGTAAAAATAACATCCTAATTGGATCTCAATAATTTGCTATTATTTCCTTGTGTTAGTTCAGATTAGTGGATAGATTTTCTTGAGAAAAAACATGCTTCTCTAGTCTTATTAGATGTGTGAAAAAAAAAAAAAAAACCATATTGCAAGTAATGATGGTGGGAGGTTTTATAGCCATATATATATACACACACACATATATATATATATATATGAAAGTTAGTCCTCTCTTTTGCTTTAGTTCATCTATACTATATATGCATATAATGCTTGTAAAGCAAGGGGTGTCTGTCCCACTTGACATGTTAATATTCTATAATCTCTACTTTTTCAAAGAGAAAAAGCATCAATACAACAACATAGTTGTCTTGTATTTCAAGGGTTTTTTGTGTTATTGAAAAATAATTGCATGCAATGATATTCAAAGTGTCCATTTCACACACTCCATTATCATGTTTTCATTGATTTTCATTTCCATCACAACGCATTTTCTTTTAGAAGTATCTCTATGTATCCCGAGCAGTTTGCAGATAAATCAAACTTTTTTAGGTTAAATATATATACATTAACGTTTTAAAAAGAAAATTGAAATTTATAAATAAGACTTTAATTAAATAATAATTGGGTTACTTAACATTTCCTTTTCATTTATAGTTTTCTCTTTTGTATGAGATGATACATAGGATAACCTACTCTAATCCAGTGGTTTTAGGCTAGGTTTTTTTTTGTTTTTTTTGTCTTTTTGTCTTTTTGTTTTTGTTTTTGTTTTTGTTTTTTTTTTTTTATGGGAAGAAGGCTGTTATCAATTCAACTAATAAACCCTAGTGCTAACTTTTGCATTCTATGTTATTTGGTAAAGGCATTGAGGGGGTGTTTGGTGAATAAGTTTAGTATAAAATTTTTAAGTTTCAATAGTAATTTTTCAAGAAAAGACAAAAAATTTTTTTAGAAAAGACAAAAAAATTTCTTCAGAAAAAGACAAAAATCATGATGAAAAAAGTACAACTTAGTTTAAGTTGAACTTATGTCCAAACAAACCCTGAATCAAAGTATATTTTGCAAAGAGATTTGTAGTTAAACCCTGATCTGGCAGAGTCCCATATGTAAGGCCTCGCCGCTCTGGACGGCAAGCTTGTGGAACCTCCGAGCTCTGCTCGTTTAAATCGGCTCTCTTTCAACTGTCATGACCCCCCTCTACTCTTAATTTTTTTTTTCTTTTTCTTGTTGATCAAGCAATAAAACGAGTAAGTTGAACTTTGACCAAGATTGAACTTTGGAACAGGGCAAAGAAGTCGTCTCAATTACAATCTTACTAGGATCGAAGAAAGAGGTAAAAGAGAATATTAAAAAAAAAAGGGCAAAAAGAAGAAGAAATTTGACTTGGTGGGTCTATTGAGAATAGGCTGTGTTCTTTCCTGTTGAGCTTCAGAGGAAGCTTAAATATTCAAACAAGTACACACACGTTTATGTACATATAAAATATATTGCAATCCCTCTCATGACCAAAAAATTCGGCCAAAATGGTGAATTCATACATAACAAATCTTGAACAATTAAAGTGCAAAAAAAATTCAGAAATTACCACCCAACATTCAAATTTTTTTTTTTTTTTTTTGGTGGTTGAATGGCCCAACCTTAACGTTGGAGTTGAAATTACGCGGAGAGAGAGATGGATGATGAATGGTGATGATGAGTGATAGTGAAATAATTAGTAAAAAAAAAAAAAAAAATCACAATAGCCAAGTTAAAGCCTAATAAACAAAAAAGGCATGTCACGAGCTTGATGGAAACAAATATCTCCATTTACAATAAAAATTAAAATTAAAAAAAAAATTTGGTTGTTTAACACTCGTGCACCATGTAGTGACTTGCTTGGTTTGGCTTGGCTTCAACTATACTTACTTATGTTCCGTTTGACATTACATCTTAGACTTAAATTTTTCATATCTCAGTTTTTATCTTTTTCTAAAAAGTCAACAAAAATTATAACTAGTTTTTTAAAAAGTCAACTAACTCAAACTTAAAAATTTTAACTCAAACTATTTCACCAAATGGACCATTAGACTATGTTTTGGTAGAGTGGAAAGGGGAAGAGAAAAGAGACCAAAGAAGGGATTTTACGAGAAAAAATGAAGTCTTAATGTCGTTCAGTAGAAACGAAATTGAGTAAGAATGAAGTTGTAAATTCATAAGACTTACTATTTTTTTAATCCTTCAAACTTTAGAAAGCAAAAAAAGAAGGAAAATTTTGACAAGAAACAATGTATAAACAAAACTATTTTGAGTCTTTTGATCTCAGTCACTTTTTTTTTTTGGCTCAAATTGATCTCAATCACTTCATCTTTTTATTTATATAAACATAAAGATATAATTATAAAATGCATAAAATTAGATACTTTCTTCTCTCTTTTCTCTCTCTTCTACCAAACCACATGAAAGAAAATCCTTGTCCGTTCCATGGCATTTTACTACTTATTTAGTGTAATGACCTTCCCGACCTAAAATCAGTTCTTTAATTCTCAAACCTAACAAAAATAACTTACAATATTCACTTGCCACCAGTCAGCTTCACCTTTTACTTGAGATGGAACAAGAGCCCAACCATTTTCCATTGACGAGCTTCAAAGATATTTTATTTTATTTTAAAGTTTTTTTTTTTTTTTTTGGTCTTATATTAAACAGGAAGTATAAAATATGTTGTTAGAACAATCAAAGAGTAATTTAGAAACATGGCCATCAAAGAGAGAAGAATAATGGAATCTCTACCAGAATCAAAGACTTTGAGATATTTTCTTTTTTATAAAGCTACAGAAGCCACTAGTAAGGTTTTTAGAGTGAACCCACCACACCATTAAATGAACAGGGGTTCCCCAGTTATTTTCAGTTCTTCTATCAGCCTAATTCACATAAACAGCCAAAACCCAACAGAACAGAGATTCTAACACCAAAATACCACAAAACAACAACAACAACAACAACAATAGCAGTACATAAAAAACATTATCTTAACGAGTCTGTACAATAAACGAAAGACGGGGATCGAATTCAATTCATCCTATTTAATTTTCCTTTTGTTTTCTTCTTCTAATCCATTGTCATTTTCGGGGATAAACGTTTTTTTAATGAGAGATTGCAAGCTCGCTTTCTCCGATTAACTTATGATTAAGCAACAGTGATGATGCTATCCCCGTTGTTGAAGCTTGACATCGATTGGAAAGCTGAGTGCCTTGCTGCCGATGCTGATTCCCTTGGATCGGATGGCAACGAGAGCTTGAGCGATAGAGTGGATGGGTCGATTGCTGATTTCAAGTTCAGGCTAAGATCTGCTGATATTGTAGTACCATGTGGGATTGAGTGTAGAGCAATTGGACGGACGAGCTTAGGTGATGAATTAGTCTCGAGTTTTTTCGGTCCTAATGTCAGATTCTCCATTGGATTCTCGGCTGGTGTTGGTAATACTGAGCCAACAGTACTCACTGGGCAAGTAGGCACCAGAGAGAAGCCACCGGGATTGCAAGGTTCGGGCAATGGATGCGACTGAGAGGATTTATCCTGATGATGCACCACTTGGTCTTCTTCCATTGGAATTGCCGAGACCTAATGGGAAGAAAACAAGGTTTTTTTGCTGGTCAGAATGAGTTGGCTTTGTTGCTATTCTTGTTATTTTTCTGTTTGGTTGTTGAGAAAATGCAGGAAATGAAAAGAAAATTGAATATTTGGATTAGACATGAGAAAGACCTAAAGAACTAGATGCTCAACCTCATGAGATTTCGTTTTTTATTTTTCTAGATTTTCTTAATAGGCAATAACCAGCACATTATCTTGTTATCTGTTTTAATTCAGAAGAGGTAAAAATAACAAGTTTCCCAAAAAAAAAAAAAAAAAAAAAATTAAAAGTTTCAAATTTAAATATTAGACCTTAGAAAACTAAATCCTTACTTCACCCAAAAAAATAAAAAAAGCCCTAAATCCTCCACAAAGTTGACCTCAAATCGACAAGTGTGATGGGGATAAACTTATTCAACTCCGGCAAAAGGAAAACGAGAAGGAAAAAAAAAATCAATTTTTGATTCTTCCATTATCCTCCATTTTCTCAGGAACCAAACTAATTAATGAAAGTGCAGAATAATCAGATGCGATTGTTACCGTATCGGTGGTGATATCGAAGAGGCTAGATCTGCGGCGTCGGCGATTGTGGTTGTTCCGGCGGAGAAAGTACTTCTGCGCGTGGCTAGCGACCTGCGTCGGCGTCCGAGTCTTGACGAAGTTCCTAGAGATTCCTCTCCAATCGCCTTTCCCAACCTTCTGAAGTCCCAGCAGAAAAAGCTTGTGTTCTTCTTCCGTCCATGGAATTCCTAATCGTCAATCCACAAAACTCTTCAGACCTCAACAAGAAAATCGAAAATTTTGGGGGAAAACAAATTTTAAAAAAATAAACCTACGAATTCCTTCTCTCTCAACATGCAGAAACCTTAGAAATAATGAAAAATGCATTTCTCTGATTTCAGATTAACGATTTCTAATCAATTCAATCACCAATTGAATCGAAATAGAAAGATCTGAGGCTAACCTCGCTTCCGCTCGCGCTCGCGGTTTCCGCCGGAGTTGTGAACGACGTCGTTCTCGGAGGTATATCCAGGAGCACCGTCGTCTTTGCCGTTTCCGTAGCCGTTCGTGTTAGTGCTGTTGTTGCTGTTGTTGGCGGCCTCCTGAGGCTGTTCGTACTGCGAGAGATTGTTCAGACTCACGCTCTTCCTCATGGAATCCACCACCACTCGGACACCAAACAGCATGATCTCTCCGACGCCGGAATCTTCTCCGGCGGCGGCGGCGGCCGGATGATTGTTGTTCGCGGAGGACGAGGGCGACATCTTCGTCGGAATGATCGGCGGCGATAGGCGGCGACAATCTCCGATGCCGTACGGTCGGAGAGAGAAACCGAAAGGAGGTCAGAAAGAAAGAGGAAGAGGAAGAGAGAGAAACTCGCGAGTGCGTGACACAGAAAGAGAGAGAGACGGCTGGCACGCGAATTTATATGTGGTGGAGGTCAAGAAAAAATTTCAGAGAGAAAGTCGTTTGTCTCCGGAGAGTTCGTGGCGGTTTTTGATTGGCTTATCTGGTGACCTTTTGTATTTCGCGCTGTCCGTTTATCAAAATCTTTTTTCTGATCTCTATTGCACGACTATTTAATTGGATTTTTTGTTGGATTTTGTTGATGTCGCTTTTTAAGAAGAGGAAGAGAGGAAAAAAAAAAATAATAATAAATAAATAAATAAACAGATATCAATTTTTCGTCACCCAAAAAAAAAGAAAATCTGGTCTATATTTTCCAAAAATAATTAAATATAATGCTTTATTTCGATATTTCAACTCAATATTAATTAAATTATATTTTTTATTATTTTTATTATTTTTTTAAATCAGTAAAAATTATAATTAATTTTTAAAAAATCAATTTAGGGTCCGTTTGTCTCATCATCTCATTTCAACTAAAACTGTACTTTTTTTTTGTCTTTTTCTCAAAAAGTTTTTGTCTTTTTCCCAAAAAGTTTTTTGTCTTTTCTAAAAATTCAAAAAAAATTTACTATTACAACTAAAGCATTTCAACTTAAACTAACCAATCAAACGGACCCTTAATTTAACTTAAAAATTTTATATCTAATTGACAAACCAAATACAAGCCAATTCTATAACATGATAAAGTTTAATTAAATTCATATCTATCAATTTTTTTTTCTACATTTGATATGATTTTGACTAAATTTAATATATATTTTTGTTATTTTATTTTCTTGAAAAACTAGTTGACGTTTTTATTTTACTTTCCAAGTTATTGAGATCTTCTCCATTTTGCTTTGTTAGTAAAATTTAAGAATTTCCATTGAAAAAAGATTTAAGAATGCAAAAAATTAGGTTGGACGGTATATTTTGGTTATCCAATCTAATAAATGGATTGAACTTGTTTTGTTTAAAAAAATGGTTATTTGTTATTATTTTTTTTCAAATTTTGTCATAATCAATCCGTGATTGATTTGAAAATGAGTGATTTATATTATGATCAGTCAATTATTGATTTACCAAATTAATCATATTATTTGATCAATCAGTATTGATCATTTAAGAAAATTAATCGAGTATTTCATTTACAAAAAACTAATTTTTAAAAAAACTTCAACCATTTGTAAATAATAATAATAATAATACTATTTATCTCTAAAGCTCTTTAAGAATTAGGATTTGATAAAAGGAAAACTAATGAAAATCCAACTGAATTTCGGAGGAAGTTGAATTCTAAAATTCGTTATATGTTATTTCCTTGCTTGCCTAATTAAGAATTGGCCGAAAAAGAGGAAGATGAATGGAATTGTTGGAAATGGAACCCATGAGATGTATTCTTGACTTGGTCTACCTGTCAAGGCCATAGGCTTAGATATCCTTTTTTTTTTTTTTTTTTTTTCGTTTTTAATGGATAATATTGACTCTTTTTCTAAAAACAAAGGAATAAAGTTGCACATGAAATATGAAATTATGGGG